>CM068580.1:21517084-22755834 GCA_035048485.1 Pteria penguin | reverse complement strand
TTTCTGATATCTATACGTAGCACATCAGATCCATCGTGTATCTGTATCACTCTATGTGTTTCTGATATCTATGCGTAGCACACCAGATCCATCGTGTATCACTCTATGTGTTTCTGATATCTATACGTAGCACATCAGATCCATCGTGTACCTGTATCACTCTATCTGTTTCTGATGTCTATACGTAGCACACCAGATCCATCGTGTACCTGTATCACTCTATGTGTTTCTGATATCTATACGTAGCACATCAGATCCATCGTGTATCTGTATCACTCTATGTGTTTCTGATATCTATACGTAGCACATCAGATCGATCGTGTATCTGTACCACTCCACGTCTTTCTGATATATATACGTAGCACCTCAAATCTATCTTGTATCTGTATCATTCTGTGTGTTTCTGATATCTATACGTAGCACATCAGATCCATCGTGTATCTGTATCACTCTATGTGTTTCTGATATCTATACGTAGCACATCAGATCCATCGTGTATCTGTATCACTCTATGTGTTTCTGATGTCTATACGTAGCACATCAGATCTATGGTGTATCTGTATCACTCTATGTGTTTCTGATGTCTATACGTAGCACATCAGATCCATCGTGTGTCGGTATCACTCTATGTGTTTCTGATATCTATGTGTAGCACATCAGATCCATCGTGTATCTGTATCACTCTATGTGTTTCTGATGTCTATACGTAGCACATCAGATCCATCCTGTATCTGTATCACTCTATGTGTTTCTGATGTCTATACGTAGCACATCAGATCCATCGTGTATCTGTATCACTCTATGTGTTTCTGATATGTATGCGTAGCACATCAGATCCATCGTGTATCTGTATCACTCTATGTGTTTCTGATGTCTATACGTAGCACATCAGATCCATCGTGTATCTGTATCACTCTACGTGTTTCTGATATCTATGCGTAGGACACCAGATCCATCGTGTATCTGTATCACTCTATGTGTTTCTGATATCTATGCATAGCACACCAGATCCATCGTGTATCACTCTATGTGTTTCTGATATCTATACGTAGCACATCAGACCCATCGTGTATCTGTATCCCTCTATGTGTTTCTGATATGTATGCGTAGCACATCAGATCCATCGTGTATCTGTATCACTCTATGTGTTTCTGATATCTTTACGTAGCACATCAGATCCATCGTGTATCTGTATCACTCTATGTGTTTCTGATATCTATACGTAGCACATCAGATCCATCGTGTATCTGTATCACTCTATGTGTTTCTGATATCTATACGTAGCACATCAGATCCATCGTGTATCTGTATCACTCTATGTGTTTCTGATATCTATGCGTAGCACATCAGATCCATCGTGTATCTGTATCACTCTTTGTGTTTCTGATATCTATACGTAGCACATCAGATCCATCGTGTATCTGTATCACTCTATGTGTTTCTGATATCTATACGTAGCACATCAGATCCACCGTGTATCTGTATCACTCTATGTGTTTCTGATATCTATGCGTAGCACACCAGATCCATCGTGTATAACTCTATGTGTTTCTGATATCTATGCGTAGCACACCAGATCCATCGTGTATCTGTATCACTCTATGTGTTTCTAATATCTATACGTAGCACATCAGATCCATCGTGTATCTGTATCACTCTATGTGTTTCTGATATCTACACGTAGCACATCAGATCCATCGTGTACCTGTACCACTCTACGTGTTTCTGATATCTATACGTAGCACATCAAATCCATCGTGTATCTGTATCATTCTATGTGTTTCTGATATCTATGCGTAGCATATCAGATCCATCGTGTGTATGTATCACTCTATGTGTTTCTGATATGTATGCGTAGCACATCAGATCGATTGTGTATCTGTATCACTCTATGTGTTTTTGATGTCTATACGTAGCACATCAGATCCATCGTGTATCTGTATCACTCTATGTGTTTCTGATATCTATACGTAGCACATCAAATCCATCGTGTATCTGTATCACTCTATGTGTTTCTGATATCTATGCGTAGCACACCAGATCCATCGTGTATCACTCTATGTGTTTCTGATATCTATACGTAGCACATCAGATCCATCGTGTACCTGTATCACTCTATCTGTTTCTGATGTCTATACGTAGCACACCAGATCCATCGTGTACCTGTATCACTCTATGTGTTTCTGATATCTATACGTAGCACATCAGATCCATCGTGTATCTGTATCACTCTATGTGTTTCTGATATCTATACGTAGCACATCAGATCGATCGTGTATCTGTATCACTCCACGTCTTTCTGATATATATACGTAGCACCTCAAATCTATCGTGTATCTGTATCATTCTATGTGTTTCTGATATCTATACGTAGCACATCAGATCCATCGTGTATCTGTATCACTCTATGTGTTTCTGATATCTATACGTAGCACATCAGATCCATCGTGTATCTGTATCACTCTATGTGTTTCTGATATCTATGCGTAGCACACCAGATCCATCGTGTATAACTCTATGTGTTTCTGATATCTATGCGTAGCACACCAGATCCATCGTGTATCTGTATCACTCTATGTGTTTCTAATATCTATACGTAGCACATCAGATCCATCGTGTATCTGTATCACTCTATGTGTTTCTGATATCTACACGTAGCACATCAGATCCATCGTGTACCTGTATCACTCTACGTGTTTCTGATATCTATACGTAGCATTTCAAATCCATCGTGTATCTGTATCATTCTATGTGTTTCTGATATCTATGCGTAGCACATCAGATCCATCGTGTGTCTGTATCACTCTATGTGTTTCTGATATCTATGCGTAGCAAATCAGATCCATCGTGTATCTGTATCACTCTATGTGTTTTTGATGTCTATACGTAGCACATCAGATCCATCGTGTATCTGTATCACTCTATGTGTTTCTGATATCTATACGTAGCACATCAGATCCATCGTGTATCTGTATCACTCTATGTGTTTCTGATATCTATGCGTAGCACACCAGATCCATCGTGTATCACTCTATGTGTTTCTGATATCTATACGTAGCACATCAGATCCATCGTGTGACTGTATCACTCTATCTGTTTCTGATGTCTATACGTAGCACACCAGATCCATCGTGTACCTGTATCACTCTATGTGTTTCTGATATCTATACGTAGCACATCAGATCCATCGTGTATCTGTATCACTCTATGTGTTTCTGATATCTATACGTAGCACATCAGATCGATCGGGTATCTGTATCACTCCACGGGTTTCTGATATATATACGTAGCACCTCAAATCTATCGTGTATCTGTATCATTCTATGTGTTTCTGATATCTATGCGTAGCACACCAGATCCATCGTGTATCACTCTATGTGTTTCTGATATCTATACGTAGCACATCAGATCCATCGTGTATCTGTATCACTCTATGTGTTTCTGATATCTATGCGTAGCACATCAGATCCATCGTGTATCTGTATCACTCTATGTGTTTCTGATATCTATGCGTAGCACATCAGATCCATTGTGTATCTGTATCACTCTATGTGTTTCTGATGTCTATACGTAGCACATCAGATCCATCGTGTATCTGTATCACTCTATGTGTTTCTGATGTCTATACGTAGCACATCAGATCCATCGTGTATCTGTATCACTCTATGTGTTTCTGATATCTATGCGTAGCATACCAGATCCATCGTGTATCTGTATCACTCTATGTGTTTGTGACGTCTATACGTAGCACATCAGATCCATCGTGTATCTGTATCACTCTATGTGTTTCTGATATCTACACGTAGCACATCAGATCCATCGTGTACCTGTATCACTCTACGTGTTTCTGATATCTATACGTAGCACATCAAATCCATCGTGTATCTGTATCATTCTATGTGTTTCTGATATCTATGCGTAGCACATCAGATCCATCGTGTGTCTGTATCACTCTATGTGTTTCTGATATCTATGCGTAGCACATCAGATCCATCGTGTATCTGTATCACTCTATGTGTTTTTGATGTCTATACGTAGCACATCAGATCCATCGTGTATCTGTATCACTCTATGTGTTTCTGATATCTATACGTAGCACATCAGATCCATCGTGTATCTGTATCACTCTATGTGTTTCTGATATCTATGCGTAGCACACCAGATCCATCGTGTATCACTCTATGTGTTTCTGATATCTATACGTAGCACATCAGATCCATCGTGTACCTGTATCACTCTATCTGTTTCTGATGTCTATACGTAGCACACCAGATCCATCGTGTACCTGTATCACTCTATGTGTTTCTGATATCTATACGTAGCACAACAGATCGATCGTGTATCTGTATCACTCCACGTGTTTCTGATATATATACGTAGCACCTCAAATCTATCGTGTATCTGTATCATTCTATGTGTTTCTGATATCTATACGTAGCACATCAGATCCATCGTGTATCTGTATCACTCTATGTGTTTCTGATATCTATACGTAGCACATCAGATCCATCGTGTATCTGTATCACTCTATGTGTTTCTGATATCTATGCGTAGCACACCAGATCCATCGTGTATAACTCTATGTGTTTCTGATATCTATGCGTAGCACACCAGATCCATCGTGTATCTGTATCACTCTATGTGTTTCTAATATCTATACGTAGCACATCAGATCCATCGTGTATCTGTATCACTCTATGTGTTTCTGATATCTACACGTAGCACATCAGATCCATCGTGTACCTGTATCACTCTACGAGTTTCTGATATCTATACGTAGCACATCAAATCCATCGTGTATCTGTATCATTCTATGTGTTTCTGATATCTATGCGTAGCACATCAGATCCATCGTGTGTCTGTATCACTCTATGTGTTTCTGATATCTATGCGTAGCAAATCAGATCCATCGTGTATCTGTATCACTCTATGTGTTTTTGATGTCTATACGTAGCACATCAGATCCATCGTGTATCTGTATCACTCTATGTGTTTCTGATATCTATACGTAGCACATCAGATCCATCGTGTATCTGTATCACTCTATGTGTTTCTGATATCTATGCGTAGCACACCAGATCCATCGTGTATCACTCTATGTGTTTCTGATATCTATACGTAGCACATCAGATCCATCGTGTGACTGTATCACTCTATCTGTTTCTGATGTCTATACGTAGCACACCAGATCCATCGTGTACCTGTATCACTCTATGTGTTTCTGATATCTATACGTAGCACATCAGATCCATCGTGTATCTGTATCACTCTATGTGTTTCTGATATCTATACGTAGCACATCAGATCGATCGGGTATCTGTATCACTCCACGGCTTTCTGATATATATACGTAGCACCTCAAATCTATCGTGTATCTGTATCATTCTATGTGTTTTTGATATCTATGCGTAGCACACCAGATCCATCGTGTATCACTCTATGTGTTTCTGATATCTATACGTAGCACATCAGATCCATCGTGTATCTGTATCACTCTATGTGTTTCTGATATCTATGCGTAGCACATCAGATCCATCGTGTATCTGTATCACTCTATGTGTTTCTGATATCTATGCGTAGCACATCAGATCCATCGTGTATCTGTATCACTCTATGTGTTTCTGATGTCTATACGTAGCACATCAGATCCATCGTGTATCTGTATCACTCTATGTGTTTCTGATGTCTATACGTAGCACATCAGATCCATCGTGTATCTGTATCACTCTATGTGTTTCTGATATCTATGCGTAGCATACCAGATCCATCGTGTATCTGTATCACTCTATGTGTTTCTGACGTCTATACGTAGCACATCAGATCCATCGTGTATCTGTATCACTCTATGTGTTTCTGATATCTACACGTAGCACATCAGATCCATCGTGTACCTGTATCACTCTACGTGTTTCTGATATCTATACGTAGCACATCAAATCCATCGTGTATCTGTATCATTCTATGTGTTTCTGATATCTATGCGTAGCACATCAGATCCATCGTGTGTCTGTATCACTCTATGTGTTTCTGATATCTATGCGTAGCACATCAGATCCATCGTGTATCTGTATCACTCTATGTGTTTTTGATGTCTATACGTAGCACATCAGATCCATCGTGTATCTGTATCACTCTATGTGTTTCTGATATCTATACGTAGCACATCAGATCCATCGTGTATCTGTATCACTCTATGTGTTTCTGATATCTATGCGTAGCACACCAGATCCATCGTGTATCACTCTATGTGTTTCTGATATCTATACGTAGCACATCAGATCCATCGTGTACCTGTATCACTCTATCTGTTTCTGATGTCTATACGTAGCACACCAGATCCATCGTGTACCTGTATCACTCTATGTGTTTCTGATATCTATACGTAGCACAACAGATCGATCGTGTATCTGTATCACTCCACGTGTTTCTGATATATATACGTAGCACCTCAAATCTATCGTGTATCTGTATCATTCTATGTGTTTCTGATATCTATACGTAGCACATCAGATCCATCGTGTATCTGTATCACTCTATGTGTTTCTGATATCTATACGTAGCACATCAGATCCATCGTGTATCTGTATCACTCTATGTGTTTCTGATATCTATGCGTAGCACACCAGATCCATCGTGTATAACTCTATGTGTTTCTGATATCTATGCGTAGCACACCAGATCCATCGTGTATCTGTATCACTCTATGTGTTTCTAATATCTATACGTAGCACATCAGATCCATCGTGTATCTGTATCACTCTATGTGTTTCTGATATCTACACGTAGCACATCAGATCCATCGTGTACCTGTATCACTCTACGTGTTTCTGATATCTATACGTAGCACATCAAATCCATCGTGTATCTGTATCATTCTATGTGTTTCTGATATCTATGCGTAGCACATCAGATCCATCGTGTGTCTGTATCACTCTATGTGTTTCTGATATCTATGCGTAGCACATCAGATCCATCGTGTATCTGTATCACTCTATGTGTTTTTGATGTCTATACGTAGCACATCAGATCCATCGTGTATCTGTATCACTCTATGTGTTTCTGATATCTATACGTAGCACATCAGATCTATCGTGTATCTGTATCACTCTATGTGTTTCTGATATCTATGCGTAGCACACCAGATCCATCGTGTATCACTCTATGTGTTTCTCACATCTGTACGTAGCACATCAGATCCATTGTGTACCTGTATCACTCTATCTGTTTCTGATGTCTATACGTAGCACACCAGATCCATCGTGTACCTGTATCACTCTATGTGTTTCTGATATCTATACGTAGCACATCAGATCCATCGTGTATCTGTATCACTCTATGTGTTTCTGATATCTATACGTAGCACATCAGATCGATCGTGTATCTGTATCACTCCACGTGTTTCTGATATATATACGTAGCACCTCAAATCTATCGTGTATCTGTATCATTCTATGTGTTTCTGATATCTATACGTAGCACATCAGATCCATCGTGTATCTGTATCACTCTATGTGTTTCTGATATCTATACGTAGCACATGAGATACATTGTGTATCTGTATCACTCTATGTGTTTCTGATATCTATGCGTAGCACACCAGATCCATCGTGTATCACTCTATGTGTTTCTGATATCTATACGTAGCACATCAGATCCATCGTGTATCTGTATCACTCTATGTGTTTCTGATATGTATGCGTAGCACATCAGATCCATCGTGTATCTGTATCACTCTATGTGTTTCTGATATCTACACGTAGCACATCAGATCCATCGTGTACCTGTATCACTCTACGTGTTTCTGATATCTATACGTAGCACATCAAATCCATCCTGTATCTGTATCATTCTATGTGTTTCTGATATCTATGCGTAGCACATCAGATCCATCGTGTGTCTGTATCACTCTATGTGTTTCTGATATCTATGCGTAGCACATCAGATCCATCGTGTATCTGTATCACTCTATGTGTTTTTGATGTCTATACGTAGCACATCAGATCCATCGTGTATCTGTATCACTCTATGTGTTTCTGATATCTATACGTAGCACATCAGATCTATCGTGTATCTGTATCACTCTATGTGTTTCTGATATCTATGCGTAGCACACCAGATCCATCGTGTATCACTCTATGTGTTTCTGATATCTATACGTAGCACATCAGATCCATTGTGTACCTGTATCACTCTATCTGTTTCTGATGTCTATACGTAGCACACCAGATCCATCGTGTACCTGTATCACTCTATGTGTTTCTGATATCTATACGTAGCACATCAGATCCATCGTGTATCTGTATCACTCTATGTGTTTCTGATATCTATACGTAGCACATCAGATCGATCGTGTATCTGTATCACTCCACGTGTTTCTGATATATATACGTAGCACCTCAAATCTATCGTGTATCTGTATCATTCTATGTGTTTCTGATATCTATACGTAGCACATCAGATCCATCGTGTATCTGTATCACTCTATGTGTTTCTGATATCTATACGTAGCACATGAGATACATTGTGTATCTGTATCACTCTATGTGTTTCTGATATCTATGCGTAGCACACCAGATCCATCGTGTATCACTCTATGTGTTTCTGATATCTATACGTAGCACATCAGATCCATCGTGTATCTGTATTACTCTATGTGTTTCTGATATGTATGCGTAGCACATCAGATCGATCGTGTATCTGTATCACTCTATGTGTTTTTGATGTCTATACGTAGCACATCAGATCCATCGTGTATCTGTATTACTCTATGTGTTTCTGATATCTATACGTAGCACATCAGATCCATCGTGTATCTGTATCACTCTATGTGTTTCTGATATCTATGCGTAGCACATCAGATCCATCGTGTATCACTCTATATGTTTCTGATATCTATACGTAGTACATCATATCCATCGTGTATCTGTATCACTCTATGTGTTTCTGATATCTATACGTAGCACATCAGATCCATCGTGTATCTGTATCACTCTATGTGTTTCTGATATCTATACGTAGCACATCAGATCGATCGTGTATCTGTATCACTCCACGTGTTTCTGATATATATACGTAGCACATCAAATCTATGGTGTATCTGTATCATTCTATGTGTTTCTGATATCTATACGTAGCACATCAGATCGATCGTGTATCTGTATTACTCTGTGTTTCTGATATCTATACGTAGCACATCAGATACATCGTGTATCTGTGCAAGATGTGCAGAGCTATATCCAAGATTTACTGCAAATGCTACCCAGTCGCTTGCTGAAAATCCAATCGCTTGCTGAAAATCCAATGCTCTCAAAGAACAAATCAGGCGCCATAAACTGAGAAAATTTCAAATTCTGCTGTTCAACAATGAATTAATAACTAGGATTTGGATTTTATTGAGTTTTATTCTATCGATAAACAAAATGAAACCATTCTGCATGACAATTTATTTGAAAGATTTATAATGGAATAAATTGAAATTAAAGAACTGACTTGAATATTTTCTCAGTTTATGGCGCCGAACCCAGTACTGTTCCCGGAGTTTTGCTTTCCGATACTCCGACATAGTCGTAGGTTTATGGTTTCTAGAAAATGAAGCCGGCGTGGCCTAGTGGTATCGCGCTGGACTCCTGATCGGGAGGCCGGGGTTCGAGTCCCGTTCTAGTCATGCCGGTGTCCTCTCCTTCGGATGAGACAGTAAAAACCGAGGCCCTGTGTCGTGGTATACATGGCACGTTAAAGATCCCTCACTGCCTCGGGTGGGTCCGTTGCAAAGGTCAAAATTTGTATGCCCTGCACCAGGCAGATACCGTCACCATATACGTGAAATATTCGTGGTGTGACGTTAAACAAAAATCAATCAATCAATCAATCTAGAAAATGATCTCAACAGCGGTGATTGATGTCGAAAGTTATGTATTGATATAATAACGATATAAACGATACGTGTATAAATATAACAAATATGACTCTGTCGGCTATATTTCGTGCCTTTATAATCTTGCCCGCCTTTTTTCATTATTACCGTATACTGTAAAGTTTTAAAAAAGCGACACACAGTTTATGCGGGATTACTTCTCATTTCTGCGGAATGATTATGCATGTTTAATAATGCGTTTTTAACCTAAATCTTAAATCAAAATATATAATAAATATTACTAAAAGTCAAAATATTATTTATTTGCGTGCTATATTAGCAGCAAATTATGACATCATCGTTGCGGCGCTATTTATAGATATGTATACACAGTGCTGCAGTGCTCAATGTTTAGTGTATTTTTAGAAACCTTGCTGTACATACGCGGTAGTACAGTAGGGATTACCGAAGAGATTCAGTTTACCGAAAAGATCGCAAAATCTACCGAAAAGAAAATACGGAATAAAACTTTACCAGTATTTCCTCTGAATATAATTATAAGTGATCACTGAAGAAATCGTATTCTAAGACGTATATGTACCCTTATGATAAATAATGATACATATAATGAAGCATACAAAAATAAGTTCTAAGTCAATTTATACTAATCACTTTTCATTGATTCAAATTTTAATGCCATATCATCCTCTATGATTTCAGACATTTGTCCGAAACAAGAGTCTCTCAGGTAGTACAATTAGCCTCCAAAAATAAGAGACGAGATCATAACTTCATAAAACAAAATTTTCTAAAGTATTTTAGCTAATTTTCAGTTACAACCAAGCCGGCGTGGCCTAGTGGTATCGCGTCGGACTCCTGATCGGGAGGCCGGGGTTCGAGTCATGTCGGTGTCATGTCTTTCGGATGAGACAGTAAAAACCGAGGCCCCGTGTCGTGGTATGCATGGCACGTTAAAGATCCCTCACTACTTCGCGTGGGTCGGTTGCAAAGGTCAAAACTTGTATGCCCCGCATCAGGCAGATGCCGTCACCATATACGTGAAATATCCGTGGTGTGACGTAAAACAAATATCAATCAATCAATCACCAATCAGTTACAACCATAGCGCCTCACATTTTGAAGGTGGATTGTACACCATAATGATTACTTTAAGATAAATAAAGACAACAGGTCATGTTTGAAATTATTATCACTAATTATGTAGATATGAAGTTTGAATAAATGTTTTCATAGAAATTAGTAAGGAATTGCGAGAAAATAAAAAGTAATTCAAAATAACAAACTGTTTTGATACTACCACTTTAAAACTTTTTGTTCAAAATTCCAAAGGTATAATAGGTAAAAAAAATCCCCATAAATTTTTAAACTTAAACTGTAACATTTAAATTCAAAGTTTTATTCATTGGTTTGATTTCTTTGTAATATTATTAGTCCCCTGTCAGTGAAACTGGAGGGGACTATAGTGTTTGTCGTTGTACGTCTGTCCCTCTGTCCGTCTGACTGTTCGGATGGTTTCCAGACAATAACTTCAGTCAGGAATAAGCAAATTGATTCAAACTTCATACAATGTTAGTTTATATAAAGATCTAATGTGGGATTGATTTTGGGGTCAAAAGGTCAACTGGAAGGGTCACTGTTACTAGAAATAGACATTTATCACTGTATTTCGGTTTCCAGATAATAACTTGAGTTAGGAATGATTGAATTCTTTCAAACTTCATATAAGGCTAGCTCATGCAAAAGTTTAGGGTAGGATAGATTTGAGGGTCAAAAGGTCAACTTTGAGGGTCACTGTTACTAAAGCTATACATAAGCATAGTTCAGTTGTAGACTTTTCACTGAAAATAGTGATTCATCACTGTTTCAGTTTCCAGATGATGACTATAGATACTGATGCCAGCTATGAATAAAACGAGGCTATATTTTTGCTGTCATTTCCTCTAGAACTTGATATAAACTTCACAGAATTCAATGTTATTTCTTAATAAATCATGCAAAAGGTTATCAAGTTCACATAACTATTTCATGTTGCTAAATAGGTATTAGTCACTTCGAACGTACAGGTTGTGGTAGGGGACGAGTGTTGCATGCAACACTGACTGTAAGCTTGTTTATTTGGATTCAGTCGATAATATTAATAGTTATATTGAATTAAAGGTTATATTGAAAGCATTTTAATTATATTTGATACCAAGTAAAGATTGGTGAACAATTATTCCAATAGTTTTTTTTTTCATTTCCAAAGTCTTACTTTAAAATTAAAATTTAAACTAGCACAAAGAAATATGATATTTTTTACATAGACTAAGGTAGCATAAGTTTATTAATTTGATATAACAATAATGATAGTCCTATTGTATTGATTAATCTTAGTGTGATTTGATTTGTACTATAAACATTAACACCACTTGTACTTCACAAGATTATCCAAATATTATTTGTTTTTCAATTTTTGGATTAATTACAAATTTGCTTTCAATATAAGTTTGAATTGTAATTGAGCCCAGCATAATTTGTTAACATTGACTTGCAGTTAAGGTTTGTAAGTTTTGATAACATTTATTTTATTTATTTCAGTGAATGTCCAAAAATCTTGCATGCTTGTCAAATATTTAGTTTTTTTCTATTGTTTATAGAAGTGTTTTCACAAATAAAAGTTTTTCATCTGAACTGCATATCATTTCTATTCATATTCAAGGATAAATAAGAAATTTAGAATACAGAAATGGACTTTCACCATACTTGGTGTGTTACACTTGCCCTAGCTAACACACAGTGATTTTCATCATTACATAATGTTTATTTCAATCAAAGTGTTTTAAATGCTTGGCATGAAATGGCTGAGCACATAGCATTAACCTTTACTGTCATTTTGTGTGTCTGTGATAACTAGACATGTATAATGTGCCATGACTTTCCTGCCAACTAAAATATTTTGTGAAATAATTAAAAGCACAACCAGACGGGAGATGCTTACTCCTCCCTTAAAACTGGTCTCATATCTGGTTTTCATAGAATATGCATCTACACTGCACTTTTCAGACCTTTTTTTATGTCGCCTGCGAAACAAAACGACATTGGGATCAATTTGTTCGTTGTCCATCCGTCTGTCTGTCAGTCACGCTTTCACATTATTGGGCATAATTTAGTATTAAAGATCCATACTTCAATCAAACTTGCAGGAATAATTAATCATGATGAGAGCCGAAGGTCAAACTGAGACCGTCATATTCAAGGTCAAGTTTATGGATTTAGGGTAAACATATGGCAAGCGACATCGTGTTTGCGAGCAATGTTTTTTTTTTTAATTTTTCAAAACAACTGTACATGTCGCCATATTACACACTAAGTACTAAAGGTCACGTGCTTAGTATTGACTTGCTAATGGTTTTAAAATAGTTTCTTAACGATATTTTAGGATTCTATTTCTCAGTATGAAAGGGCATTATCCTTTCAAATATTATTCAATCATAACCAACAAATATCGCTCCTATAATTAAACTTTTTTCAAATTACAGTATTACTTCTAGGAACATATCATGATAATCAAACTTACACTGAGCTTATTACATAAAGTCAAAAAAGAAAATGGTATTTAAACAACTGTACACTATAGGTAGGTCGAAACCTTCAGTAATGGAAATGTTAGTCGATGAACAATTTGGTTACGGCCCGATACTTTGACGCTGGCGTCAATAGATTTTCTTGTTATTTATTTAAAATACTTTCCCGCACTTGTTACCTTGTTCATACGCGCTGTTCGATGTGTGCATAAAAATATACAGACTTCCTTTACAGTATTTCCGCGAATTGAAGATATCATTTCAAGTTCTCATTGCCAAGATATATCAAATGTCTACTACTATCACATCACAAGACTGACTTGTGTTCACATTTAGGTAATGCATGCCACACGGTAAATAAAAATGGATTTAAAATCGAAGAATCTGTAGCTATTAATGTGAGTTTTCACATCACACTAAGATGATTTCAAGTATATGGTGACGGCAATTGCCTGCTGCAAATCACAGAAATTTAGACAAATTTATACCTTTGCAAAGGACCACTCCGAAGCAGTAAGTAATCAGTAAAAATGCCATGTCTACCGTGGTTTATTCTGTCATCCGAAAGACAGGACCCGACAAGCCATCAGCGGGAATCAAACTCGGGACCACTCATTCACGAGCCAAGTACCTTACTAATATAAGTAGGAAGGATCAACGTGGCTTTGAATGAATTTGTTGTACAGTGGTGATACCTCTCTTTTCATACAGTATATGCATGCTTACTGTGTGTAAAAGTTTAATTTACTATAGCTATTTAACTTAAAACAATCCTCAACCAAATTGAAAACTTATAAAAAAGTAACACGTGACATGACAAATAAAGTGTCTTACGTTCCGCGCGGAGGGGTTGATTTAAGTGTTATTATACTTTTTTCCCTGATGTTATGTGGCAAGGACACTTTCTACAGTGTTGGTTCACATTCATTTATATACATAGTGCTGAGTTACATTTATTTCTTTTATATGTAAGGAAATTCATGGCGGATGTGACTAGCCATTCAGGAGACGTTTACTCTTCCCGCACACCTGGTCTCACATCTGAATTTCAGGGATCCATGAATGTCCGCTGTGGTACATTGTTGCTAGTGCCATAGTCATGTGACACCAATTACTTTCGTATTTTGCAATAAGATATTGTAACAGAACTGTCCCTTGATTAAAGTCTTAAATTGCTGTAAGACATGTGTGTAGAATATATAAAGAAACTGTAAAAATACTTATTCTGAAAAACTACGCACAGATCTATTTTGTCAAATTGATCAAATTAATTGAAAGAACCAAAAGTTGATAATATAAACATACGAATTAAGAATACTGACTATAATTTACAGATATATATTAAGGGATTCTCATGAGTACAGACTACAAACTACAAATAGATATTAAGGGATTGTCATGAAAACAGACTATAAACTACAGATAGATATTAAGGGATTCTCATGAATACAGACTATAAACTACAAATAGATATTAAGGGATTCTCATGAGTACAGACTACAAACTACAAATAGCTGTTAAGGGATTGTCATGAAAACAGACTATAAACTACAGATAGATATTAAGGGATTCTCATGAATACAGACTATAAACTACAGATAGATATTAAGGGATTCTCATAAATACAGACTATAAACTACAGGTAGATATTAAGGGATTCTCATGAATACAGACTATAAACTACAAATAGATATTAAGGGATTCTCATGAGTACAGACTATAAACTACAGATAGATATTAAGGGATTCTAATGAATACAGACTATAAACTAAAGATAGTTATTAAGGGATTCTCATAAATACAGACTATAAACTACATGTAGATATTAAGGGATTCTCATGAATACAGACTATAAACTACAGATATATATTAAGGGATTCTCATGAGTACAGACTACAAACTACAGATAGATATTAAGGGATTTTCATGAGTACAGACTACAAACTACAGATAGCTATTAAGGGATTCTCATGAATACAGACTATAAACTACAGATAGATATTAAGGGATTCTCTGGATACAGATTATAAACTACAGATAGCTATTAAGGGATTGTCAAGAGTACAGACTATAAACTACAGATAGATATTAAGGGAATCTGATTTGAAGTTCAAGCGAGCTATATTGGAATAACACCGACATTTAAGGTATTTCTTACATTGTACCGGATCCGTTCAGTTCATCATTGATGGCGTGTAATAATGGATATTTTCCTTGGCCACACATTCCGCTGAAATCATCTAAATCTAGAGCCCACACCATCACGCCTCCAAAGCCATTATTTTTTACAAAATCCACCTGTATCAAAGAATTTCAATGACTTCATATTTGACGAGTCCTACAGTTGAAACTTTCGTTTTATAAACCCCACATTCTATCTAATATGATATTTAATGTATTTAATGTAAAATCGCGAATGATTATAAATAGATATACGAATATGTAACTTTGATCTTTGAAATTTGTATATCATTTTGAAGCATTTTGCAAAAAAAAAAAAAAAAAAAATACCTTTCACCAAAAGATTTTTCAAAATATTACTCCATTGATATAGGGTTTAATTACAGTTTCTGTTGAACCCTTTTGGAATCATCTATGTTTCAAAATTTCTGCAGTTTTTCATATTTTTAACATGGAGGGATGACTCCTTTTAAGGAATCCATATTGTGTAATCCCAATTTGATAATCACAAACACCAATACTAAAGAAGACATTATAGATTTAATTAAAATAAACAATTATAATGTAAAGTAACCAGGTTAACTATGTTTATGTCTTATTGTGCCAGACTTGTTACACATCTAATACTTAAAGGAGCATGGTCCGATTGAAGTCGGGAAAAGTATTAAAAATGTAAACGGATTTCTTAAACGGTAATCGATTGCTAGTATGTTATCTAAGATGTGTAAAAAGTATTGTTACCAAAGTCGATGTCGTTAACGAGATATGTCCGTTTTAAATTTGCAACATAATCGGGCCAACTCCTTGAATATTGATGAAGTCGGTCAGAGGAAATCACGTGACAATGAAACTCGTGCATTACCCGATTCTAACATTCGTTCCACTTTTCTTTTTTTGGCCTCTGAGTTTGTGTATAGTTATTTTCTACCATACTTTTGCTTTTCTCGTGCTCATATTCCTCCAATTGAACCATTTTTGTTGTTTTCTACAGTGAATATCCGCGCACGCGCATGATTATAGGCGGAGCATCTCCTTATTTGGGGAATTGATACCAACCGAATTTAATTCGACTCAATTACCTTTATTCTACGAAAACATTTAGGGATTTTAGTTTTAAATTTTGCAATTAACACAAAGTTTATAATTTATGTAATACAGGAAAAATAAGATATTGTCGTAATTTATCCTTTTCATCCTAAAATTTTCCAGTCTCGGACTATGTCCCTTTAAGTGGCTACTAACGTTAAGACAAAATGTAAGAAACCAGTAAACTGTGGTAAACTAAAGACCTTTAGGTAGTACACAGGTAGTGTTTCACACGGCCCAATATGCTCATAATGCATGAATTCAAAATTAAAAGAACTGTTTTCTCATAATTCATACAAATGTTTAAAGATATATGTCAACTTCGAATTTAATTACAAATCTTGATCAAATTCTATACTTTTTAACCTGATCAGGCCCGTAGGAACTTTGGGGGTAGGGGCCAACTTCGTCGATCATGGACTAATTTTTATCATGTTACGTAAAGAAAATAAATTAAAAGTTTCTCCTCCCCCCTTTACCACTTCTGAAATGCTTCATACGGCCCTGATGAAAACTAATTTGCTCATAATTACCTGGTCATGACTTTATGGTTAAATCACGACATAACCAGAGAACAAGTAGTCATGAATATTTCTGTAACATTTCATGAATTGTAATATTTCATTTGACAATACCTTGTGACGGAGACTCTCGGGATCGTCATACCCTACCCACTGGTCTCCCTTGACCATGTATGGAACTTGAGCCGACGGTAGATAATGTCGTTGTCCACCAGATTTCAGCATTTCACAAATCTGAATGTGTGCAATCAATTTCAATGATTAAATTGTCTCATTATATATATATATATATATATATATATATATATATATATATATATATATATATATATATATATATATATATATATATATATATATATATATTGATTCAGCTGTAAAATTATGTGTTTTAACCTCATTTCACTAATGTAAACATTTTATTACCTAAAAAGGTGTTGTTATTTACATTTGAAAGTTGACAAGTTTTTTTGGGGTTTTTTTTTTTTTTGTTTTTTTGGGTGGGGGGTTAAACCCCTTCCAGCAAGATTTTCTAGAAATTAAGGTGGATTGCCTATTGTAAATGTTAAAAAATTCTGATAGAGGAGGGGTTGACAAGCATTTTGATATACGGGTTGTATAAAACTAAGAGATAGAAAGCTGTGTAAATGTTGCTGGAAGTTTGGTAATTTAACATGGGATCCTATGGGAAAAGGAATGGGGTTCGCCGCCATTAACTGAGGTCCTGATATTTAGGAAGGAAATACAACACATTCCCGCAAAAATGACGTAAAGAACAATGGTACGTTACTGTGACATCATAAGGTTGCCAACTCAAATCGACGTTTCTAACTCATAGTACACAGGCGCCGCCTAACGGGTGATAACAGGCGGCGAACCCCATTAGTTTGCTTTGAGGTCAAAGAAGAGTACTTAACGAGAGTCGTGATTGGCTGATATGGTGTAGGGACAGGGACTACTATTTCAATGTATCAGGAGCTGTGATTGGATGAAGTTATTTCATCTATCTATAAATAAATATTAATTCTGCTGTAAAATCATGAATTTTTATCTCATTTCGCTAATGTAAAAATTTTATAATCTAAACAGGGGTGGTTGTTTACATTTGAATTTCGGCCAATTTTGGGGAGTACCTCCTTCCAGCATGATTTTCTCGAAATTAAGGTGGATAACCTATGGTAAACTGTTAAAATTCTGATAGAGGAGGGTCTGACAAACATTTTGATATATGGATTGTATATAGCTAAAATGTAGGATGTTGTGTAAATCTTGCTGGAAGTTAGGTAATTTGACATGGGACCCTATGGGAAATGGAATTCCTACGCTTTGACCTTGACCGTTATAGTGTCGTTGCATTTACCTCATAGTAAGAAAGGAAACCAGCTTCCCTTGTGTATTTTCCGGCCTGTCCACCATTGCCTCTGTCAGGAGCATATAGTCCGTTGTCACTTGGGTTAGCTAGAGTAAAAGATCGACCATAGAGCGGCATTCCAATATTCATCATGGATTTAGGCATTCCCTTACTGACCCAGTAATTAGCTGCCCATTCCTAAAATCAACCTAGGCCATTAGCATTGTTGATATTAAGCAAGTTAGATAATAATATATGTATGACAGTGTGTAACAAAACTTTAAAGTACAGGGCAACATTTGAAATTTAAATAAGAATTTAGTAATGGCCCGAACATGTAAGGTTCTGATTATAAATCCTTAGCAGTTATCCTTTAACAACCATACGGTAAAGCCAGAAGGTTATAATTCATTGTTCAAAACCAAAGAATGGATAACAGTATGGAATATAGTATGGATAACAGTATGGAATATAGTATGGAAAACAGTATGGAAAATAGGTGGGATGGTGCATGATGACCCACAGTTTCAAGATATGAGATATCTGTAAACTTATAGTAATCCCGAGACGGACACATCAACTGACACTGACCGTATAACTTAGTGTCCGGTACAACGTGACTATATCATATACAAATGTTACTGACCGTATAACTTAGTGTCTGGTACAACATGACTATATCATATACAAATGTTACTGACCGTATAACTAAGTGTCTGGTACAACATGACTATATCATATACAAATGTCACTGACCGTATAGAGTAGTGTCTGGTACAACGTGACTATATCATATACAAATGTTACTGACGTATAACTTAGTGTCCGGTACAACGTGAATATATCATATACAAATGTTACTGACCGTATAACTTAGTGTCCGGTACAACGTGACTATATCATATACAAATGTTACTGACGTATAACTTAGTGTCCGGTACAACGTGACTATATAATATACAAATGTTACTGACGTACAACTTAGTGTCCGGTACAACGTGACTATCAATATACAAATGTCACTGACCGTATAACTTAGTGTCCGGTACAACGTGACTATATCATATACAAATGTTACTGACGTATAACTTAGTGTCCGGTACAACGTGACTATATCATATACAAATGTTACTGACGTATAACTTAGTGTCCGGTACAACGTGACTAAATCATATGCAAATGTTACTGACGTATAACTTAGTGTCGAGTACAACGTGAATATATCATATACAAATGTTACTGACCGTATAACGTAGTGTCTGGTACAACGTGACTATATCATATACAAATGTTACTGACGTATAACTTAGTGTCTGGTACAACGTGAATATATCATATACAAATGTTACTGACGTATAACTTAGTGTACGGTACAACGTGACTATCAATAAAAAAATGTCACTGACCGTACAACTTAGTGTCCGGTACAACGTGACTATATAATATACAAATGTTACTGACGTATAATTTAGTGTCTGGTACAACGTGACTATATAATATACAAATGTTACTGACCGTATAACTTAGTGTCTGGTACAACGTGACTATATCATATACAAATGTTACTGACGTACAACTTAGTGTCCGGTACAACGTGACTATATCATATATACATGTTACTGACGTATAGCTTAGTGTTTGGTACAACGTGACTATATAATATATAAATGACACTGACCGTATAACTTAGTGTCCGGTACAACGTGACTATATCATATACAAATGTTACTGACGTATCAATAGACAGCTAGCTAATTTATCCTTCCTGGGGCATATTTTTAGTTTCAAATTAAAAATGCATTTGTTTGAATTATACATTTATATAAATAAATGATGTGGAAAATGTCAATATAGATTTGGATCTATGAATGTCGTAACCTTTTCAAATTAGATACGATAAAGTCCGTTCTTTTTAATTCCATCCAAAAATGCTGAACATACCACATTCAAAATGGTGTTGTTTCCGGTGTCCTTTGGAGAAGCGTGAAGGGGACTGTTATGGCCAGTTTTGTCTTCAAACGAACCGCCATGAAAGTCATAGGTCATCAAATTCATCATATCTAGGTACCTTAGATACACAGATTTAATCAATATGAAAGTAACACAAGAATGCAACGATATCATGTTATGACCGTTACTTCAGCAAGCCTTTTCTAATATTTATACTATCTGCGCTGTTTAGTTACATAAATGTAAATTTATTCAGTATCATACTTGATTGTATAAAAAATTTCATACATCTATATAACATACTTTGGTAGACTTGGGACATCATAGCCTGTGTCAATTTTGCTTTTTCCATCGGAAGTTGCAGCAGATAGTAACAGACGACTGTTTCCGGTGGTCTGTGCTTCCCTGTCAAACTCCGCTCGTATAACCTGTTTATAAACAAAGTATATATATGGAACCATAATTTACATGTGGACTATAATGATATTGTGAATTTAAGAGAATATTAACTATTTTTGAATTTCGTATACCTTTAACAACTCAACAAATTTCTGTTTATCGCCTGCTGGACTTCCCCTATTAGCTGGGTATTCCCAGTCAATGTCGAGGCCATCAAAACCTTGTTTGCGGAGAAACTTCACAGCATCTGTGGCAAAATCTCGTCTAGAAGCATCAGTTGCTACCATCCGAGTAAAAGGGGCGGATCCCATATTCCAGCCACCTACAGCAAGCATGGTTTTCAGGGACGGATTCTGTTGCTTGAGTTTGTTAAAACGTTCGTACCTGGAAATTAGACTCAGTAGAAACATTATGTGTGTATGTATTGTGTTTGCCATCTACGAATTGTAGAGTAACATAATTATTTCTTTTATTCTGTAAGCATTAATACTGTTATTAAATTGTCAGCCATGGTAAAAGTTATTGTTAACCTTAAGTAATCAAATATATCAAAACTCATTCCTTCTGTAGTATTTACATATTGAATAAATTGAACAATACAAAGTGAGCAAAAATTAATACTATGGGATACTGGTATTATGAAGAAAATATGGGCTTACATTCCTTTCATCCAAGGCGTGCTCTCGTCATTCCATTCGAATGCCTTCAGGTGGTTGCCATTTAATTTAGCGAAGGCGTAGATAACATGGGTACAGAGACGGGGATCAACGTTCTCGGGGTAGAATTTACCCGCACCATTTCTGTACTGCGACCAGTTGGTATAATAACATACACGTCTATAGCTAGCTGCTGAAAACAAGGATATATATAAAAACCAACATAACAATGACCAAAGTAAAAACATAAACAAACAAACAAACAAGATCGAGAAGAGGATTTCCTCGGTTGAAATATTTTGTCTGTGCATTTTACCATCCTTCTCTTCCAGAGGCATCACCAAAGACTATTGTTTTAATGAAAAACGCAACTGCTGCAGCAAATAAAAATCGGTAAATCTGCTGTAGTTGCCTTGACTATATTGCTTGATACCGCTTTTGGTGGACTATAGGCGTGCGATGGAGGGAATGTCTTCCCCCATTTCTGTGTTTTGGTACTAATACATTATATATACTTCAAACATAATAATGATGAAATTCTGTAAATTATTACAAATCTAAGGAGTATTTCCCTGGGCATATTCAACACTCAGTTTATAGGTGTTATTGGATTATAATGTCTCTAAAATCTAATTAGACTTTCTCAGTGCCAGCTTTCGATATCGCTGCTGAGACACCATTTGTCATACCAACATTTGTTGCTCTCAAATCGAAAAAGAAAATCGTATATTTAAAATGGAAATCTTTGTAGTAATTTAGCCTGTAATAATTTAAACACTTACCTTTGCTGAAAGGGATGAATATAATTTCAAATTCGTTTTTGTTACATACTTTATTGTTTATTTATCAAAACGAAAATTCCGACATTTTGTGTATTAAGCATACATCTGTACAACTTACCTTCAGCTTGATACAGTGTGGCCACTGTGACCAAATTAGGCATACTCATACATATGTACAACTTACCTTCAGCTTGATACAGTGTGGCCACTATGGCCAAAATAGGTATACTCATACATATGTACAACTTACCTTCAGCTTCATACAGTGTGGTCACTGTGGCCAAAATAGGTATACTCATACATATATACAACTTATACCTTCAGCTTGATACATTGTAGCCACTATGGCCAAAATAGGTATACTCATACATATGTACAACTTACCTTCAGCTTCATACAGTGTGGTCACTATGGCCAAAATAGGCATACTCATACATATGCACAACTTACACCTTCAGCTTCATACAGTGTGGCCACTATGGCCAAATTAAGTATACTCATACATATGTACAACTTGCGTTCAGCTTCATACAGTGTGGTCACTATGGCCAAAATAGGTATACTCATACATATGTACAACTTATCTTCAGCTTGATACAGTGTGGTCACTATGGCCAAAATAGGCATACTCATACATATGTACAACTTACACCTTCAGATTCATACAGTGTGGCCACTATGGCCAAAATAGGCATACTCATACATATGTACAACTTACACCTTCAGCTTGATACAGTGTGGCCACTATGACCAAAATAGGTAGACTCATACATATTCACAACTTACCTTCAGCTTCATACAGTGTGGCCACTGTAGCCAAAATAGGTATACTCATACATATGTACAACTTACCTTCAGCTTCATACAGTGTGGTCACTATGGCTAAAATAGGTATACTCATACATATGTACAACTTACCTTCAGCTTCCTACAGTGTGACCACTAAGACCAAAAAAGGAATACTCATACATATGTACAACTTATACCTTCAGCTTGATACAGTGTGGCCACTATGGCCAAAATAGGTACACTCATACATATGTACAACTTACCTTCAGCTTGATACAATGTGGCCACTATGACCAAATTAGGCATACTCATACATATGTACAACTTACCTTCAGCTTGATACAGTGTGGCCACTATGGCCAAAATAGGTATACTCATACATATGTACAACTTACCTTCAGCTTCATACAGTGTGGTCACTATGGCCAAAATAGGTATACTCATACATATGTACAACTTATACCTTCACCTTGATACATTGTAGCCACTTTGGCCAAAATAGGTATACTCATACATATGTACAATTTACCGTCAGCTTGATACAGTGTGGTCACTATGGCCAAAATAGGCATACTCATACATATGCACAACTTACACCTTCAGCTTCATACAATGTGGCCACTATGGCCAAATTAAGTATACTCATACATATGTACAACTTACATTCAGCTTGATACAGTGTGGTCACTATGGCCAAAATAGGTATACTCATACATATGTACAACTTATCTTCAGCTTGATACAGTGTGACCACTATGGCCAAAATAGGCATACTCATACGTATGTACAACTTACACCTTCAGATTCATACAGTGTGGCCAATATGGCCAAAACAGGCATACTCATACATATGTACAACTTACACCTTCAGCTTAATACAGTGTGGCCACTATCGCCAAATTAAGTATACTCATACATATGTACAACATACCTTCAGCTTGATACAGTGTGGCCACTAGGGCCAAAATAGGTATACTCATAAATATCTACAACTTACCTTCAGCTTCATACAGTGTGACCACTAAGACCAAAAAAGGAATACTCATACATATGTACAACATACCTTCAGCTTCATACAGTGTGACCACTATGGCCAAAAAAGAAATACTCATACATATGTGCAATTTATACCTTCAGCTTGATACAGTGTGGCCACTATGGCCAAAATATGTATACTCATACATATGTACAACTTACACCTTCAGCTTCATACAGTGTGGTCACTATGGCCAAAATAGGTATACTCATACATATGTACACCTTACACCTTCAGCTTGATACAGTGTGGCCACTATGGCCAAAACAGGTATACTCATACATATGTACAACTTACCTTCAGCTTGATACAGTGTGGCTACTATGGCCAAAATAGGTATACTCATACATATGTACAACTTACACCTTCAGCTTAATACAGTGTGGCCACTATCGCCAAAATAGGTATACTCATACATATGTACAACTTACCTTCAGCTTCATATAGTGTGACCACTATGACCAAAAAAGGAATACTCATACATATGTAGAACTTATACCTTCAGCTTCATACAGTGTGACCACTATGGCCAAAATAGGTATACTCATACATATGTACAACTTACCTTTAGCTTGATACAGTGTGGCCACTATGAGCAAAATAGGTATAGTGATACATATGTACAACATACCTTCAGCTTGATACAGTGTGGCCACTATGACCAAATTAGGCATACTCATACATATGTACAACTTACCTTCAGCTTGATACAGTGTGGCCACTATGGCCAAAATAGGTATACTCATACATATGTACAACTTACCTGCAGCTTGAAACAGTGTGGCCACTATCGCCAAAATAGATATACTCATACATATGCACAACTTACCTTCAGCTTGATACAGTGTGGTCACTATGGCAAAAATAAGTATACTCATACATATATACAACATACCTTCAGCTTGATACAGTGTGGCCACTATGGCCAAAATAGGTACACTCATACATATGTACAACTTACCTTCAGCTTGATACAGTGTGGTCACTATGGCCAAAATAGGTATACTCATACATATGTACAACATACCTTCAGCTTGATACATTGTGGCCACTAGGGCCAAAATAGGTATACTCATACATATGTACAACGTACCTTCAGCTTGATACAGTGTGACCATTATGACCAGAATAGGTATACACATACATATGTACAACTTACCTTCAGCTTCATACAGTGTGGCCACTATGACCAAAATAGGCATACTCATACATATATACAACTTACCTTCAGCTTGATACAGTGTGGCCACTATGGCCAAAATAGGTATACTCATACATATGTACAACTTACCTTCAGCTTCATACAGTGTGGTCACTATGGCTAAAATAGGTATACTCATACATATGTACAACTTACCCTCAAATTCATACCGTGTCACCACTATGGCCAAAAAAGAAATACTCATACATATGTACAATTTATACCTTCAGCTTGATACAGTGTGGCCACTATGGCCAAAATATGTATACTCATACATATGTATAACATACCTTCAGCTTGATACAGTGTGGCCACTAGGGCCAAAATAGGTATACTCATAAATATCTACAACTTACCTTCAGCTTCATACAGTGTGACCACTAAGACCAAAAAAGGAATACTCATACATATGTACAACATACCTTCAGTTTCATACAGTGTGATCACTATGGCCAAAAAAGAAATACTCATACATATGTGCAATTGATACCTTCAGCTTGATACAGTGTGGTCACTATGGCCAAAATATGTATACTCATACATATGTACAACTTACACTTTCAGCTTCATACAGTGTGGTCACTATGGCCAAAATAGGTATACTCATACATATGTACAACTTACACCTTCAGCTTGATACAGTCTCGCCACTATGGCCAAAACAGGTATACTCATACATATGTACAACTTACCTTCAGCTTGATACAGTGTGGCCACTATGGCCAAAATAGGTATACTCATACATATGTACAACTTACACCTTCAGCTTAATACAGTGTGGCCACTAAGACCAAAAAAAAAAGGAATACTCATACATATGTAGAACTTATGCTTTCAGCTTCATACAGTGTGACCACTATGGCCAAAATAGGTATACTCATACATATGTACAACTTACCTTCAGCTTGATACAGTGTGGCCACTATGACCAAAATAGGTATAGTCATACATATGTACAACATATCTTCAGCTTGATACAGTGTGGCCACTATGACCGAATTAGGCATAATCATACATATGTACAACTTACCTTCAGCTTGATACAGTGTGGCCACTATGACCAGAATAGGCATACTCATACATATGTACAACATACCTTCAGCTTGATACAGTGTGGCCATTAGGGCCAAAATAGGTATACTCATACATATGTACAACTTACCTTCAGCTTGATACAGTGTGACCACTAAGACCAAAAAAGGAATACTCATACATATGTACAACTTATACCTTCAGCTTCATACAGTGTGGCCACTATGGCCAAAATAGGTATACTCATACATATGTACAACTTACCTTCAGCTTGATACAGTGTGGCCACTATGAGCAAAATAGGTATAGTGATACATATGTACAACATACCTTCAGCTTGATACAGTGTGGCCACTATGACCAAATTAGGCATACTCATACATATGTACAACTTACCTTCAGCTTGATACAGTGTGGCCACTATGGCCAAAATAGGTATACTCATACATATGTACAACTTACCTGCAGCTTGAAACAGTGTGGCCACTATGGCCAAAATAGATATACTCATGCATATGCACAACTTACCTTCAGTTGATACAGTGTGGTCACTATGGCGAAAATAAGTATACTCATACATATATACAACATACCTTCAGCTTGATACAGTGTGGCCACTATGGCCAAAATAGGTATACTCATACATATGTACAACATACCTTCAGCTTGATACATTGTGGCCACTAGGGCCAAAATAGGTATACTCATACATATGTACAACGTACCTTCAGCTTGATACAGTGTGACCATTATGACCAAAATAGGTATACTCATACATATGTACAACTTACCTTCAGCTTCATACAGTGTGGCCACTATGACCAAAATAGGCATACTCATACATATATACAACTTACCTTCAGCTTGATACAGTGTGGCCACTATGGCCAAAATAGGTATACTCATACATATGTACAACTTATACCTTCAGCTTCATACAGTGTGACCATTAAGAGCAAAAAAGGAATACTCATACATATGTACAACATACCTTCAGTTTCATACAGTATCACCACTATGGCCAAAAAAGAAATACTCATACATATGTACAATTTATACCTTCAGCTTGATACAGTGTGGCCATAATGGCCAAAATATGTATACTCATACATATGTACAACTTACACCTTCAGCTTCATACAGTGTGGTCACTATGGCCAAAATATGTATACTCATACATATATACAACTTACACCTTCAGCTTGATACAGTGTGGCCACTATGGCCAAAATAGGTATACTCATACATATGTACAAGTTACCTTCAGCTTGATACAGTGTGGCCACTATGGCCAAAATAGGTATACTCATACATATGTACAACTTACGCCTTCAGCTTAATACATTGTGGCCAATATCGCCAAAATAGGTATACTCATACATATGTACAACTTACCTTCAGCTTCATACAGTGTGACCACTAAGACCAAAAAAGGAATACTCATACATATGTAGAACTTATACCTTCAGCTTCATACAGTGTGACCACAGTGGCCAAAATAGGCATAGTCATACATATGTACAACTTACCTTCAGCTTGATACAGTGTGGCCACTATGACCAAAATAGGTATAGTCATACATATGTACAACATATCTTCAGCTTGATACAGTGTGGCCACTATGACTAAATTAGGCATACTCATACATATGTACAACTTACCTTCAGCTTGATACAGTGTGGCCATTAGGGCCAAAATAGGTATACTCATACATATGTACAACATACCTTCAGCTTGATATAGTGTGGTCACTATGGCCAAAATAGGTATACTCATACATATGTACAACATACCTTCAGCTTGATACAGTGTGGCCACTATGAGCAAAATAGGTATAGTCATACATATGTACAACATACCTTCAGCTTGATACAGTGTGGCCACTATGACCAAATAAGCCATACTCATACATATGTACAACTTACCTTCAGCTTGATACAGTGTGGCCACTATGGCCAAAATAGGTATACTCATACATATGTACAACTTACCTGCAGCTTGAAACAGTGTGGCCACTATGGCCAAAATAGATATACTCATGCATATGCACAACTTACCTTCAGTTGATACAGTGTGGTCACTATGGCGAAAATAAGTATACTCATGCATATATACAACATACCTTCAGCTTGATACAGTGTGGCCACTATGGCCAAAATAGGTACACTCATACATATGTACAACTTACCTTCAGCTTGATACAGTGTGGTCACTATGGCCAAAATAGGTATACTCATACATATGTACAACATACCTTCAGCTTGATACATTGTGGCCACTAGGGCCAAAATAGGTATACTCATACATATGTACAACGTACCTTCAGCTTGATACAGTGTGACCATTATGACCAAAATAGGTATACTCATACATATGTACAACTTACCTTCAGCTTCATACAGTGTGGCCACTATGACCAAAATAGGCATACTCATACATATATACAACTTACCTTCAGCTTGATACAGTGTGGCCACTATGTCCTAAATAGGTATACTCATATATATGTACAACTTATACCTTCAGCTTCATACAGTGTGACGATTAAGAGCAAAAAAGGAATACTAATACATATGTACAACATACCTTCAGTTTCATACAGTATCACCACTATGGCCAAAAAAGAAATACTCATACATATGTACAATTTATACCTTCAGCTTGATACAGTGTGGCCACTATGGCCAAAATATGTATACTCATACATATGTACAACTTACACCTTCAGCTTCATACAGTGTGGTCACTATGGCCAAAATATGTATACTCATACATATATACAACTTACACCTTCAGCTTGATACATTGTGGCCACTATGGCCAAAATAGGTATACTCATACATATGTACAAGTTACCTTCAGCTTGATACAGTGTGGCCACTATGGCCAAAATAGGTATACTCATACATATGTACAACTTACGCCTTCAGCTTAATACATTGTGGCCAATATCGCCAAAATAGGTATACTCATACATATGTACAACTTACCTTCAGCTTCATACAGTGTGACCACTAAGACCAAAAAAGGAATACTCATACATATGTAGAACTTATACCTTCAGCTTCATACAGTGTGACCACTGTGGCCAAAATAGGTATAGTCATACATATGTACAACTTACCTTCAGTTTGATACAGTGTGGCCACTATGACCAAAATAGGTATAGTCATACATATGTACAACATATCTTCAGCTTGATACAGTGTGGCCACTATGACTAAATTAGGCATACTCATACATATGTACAACTTACCTTCAGCTTGATACAGTGTGGCCATTAGGGCCAAAATAGGTATACTCATACATATGTACAACATACCTTCAGCTTGATATAGTGTGGTCACTATGGCCAAAATAGGTATACTCATACATATGTACAACATACCTTCAGCTTGATACAGTGTGGCCACTAGGGCCAAAATAGGTATACTCATACATATGTACAACTTACCTTCAGCTTCATACAGTGTGACCACTAAGACCAAAAAAGGAATACTCATACATATGTACAACTTACCTTCAGCTTGATACAGTGTGGCCACTATGGCCAAAATAGGCATACTCATACATATGTACAACTTACCTTCAGCTTGATACAGTGTGGCCATTATGGCCAAAATAGGTATACTCATACATATGTACAACATACCTTCAGCTGCATACAGTGTGGTCACTATGGCCAAAATAGGTATACTCATACATATTTACAACTTACCTTCAGCTTGATACAGTGTGGCCACTATGACCAGAATAGGCATACGCATACTTATGTACAACTTACCTTCAGCTTGATACAGTGTGGCCACTATGGCCAAAATAGGTATACTCATACATATGTACAACTTACCTACAGCTGCATACAGTGTGGCGACTATGACCAGAATAGGCATACTCATACATATGTACAACTTACCTTCAGCGTGATACAGTGTGGCCACTATGGCCAAAATAGGTATAATCATACGCATCATCTGAAATAAATAGATGTACATGTAGCAAAAAGTATAATTATATAAATCATCCAACAAAAGTCTCATCTGAACTATCATTTCTACAAACTCAGATAAAGAGTTTCAAACCTTAAATAATAAATGATATATGATAAGTAGATTTCTGTGATACCGTTTGGTAAAAGCGATATATTCACAAATGACAAACACGTAACATCATAGGCATAGGAATACACGGAAAGAATCTGATACTGATAGACGTCTCTTTCTTTTTTTGTTAATTGTTTAAGCATATGACATTATAATAATCAATTATAATTAAAAGTCAATTTTGAAACTAAGAGCTACAAACCGAAATATGAAATACTTACATATTGAAGTCAGACAATGTTCCACGTACTTAAAGAATAGTCCGACCAACTTGGTGGTGATATCAGTACTAACCTGGTATGATTCTCTGGTCTATCCTATGACCTAGATAAAAAGAGTTATCTCGTGAAAATGACTTTAATCTTGTGCTATAGCGCAGATGCACATTTTCATTTGTCTGACTGAGTTCAGTTAAGGGTTCAGTTAAGAGCAATTTGTTTTCCAGTGTGTTTCAGTTGTCATGCTGTACATCGGTTGTGGTTGCTTTTGTAGGTTGTGTATGTGTGTTGCTGGTTCGTATGTGTACAGCTTGTCGACCAAAAGAACGTTGAACGTGTATAAGTATATATGTCTGTGTGTATTTGTGTGCCTTTTTCGTATTTCCACATTTTCTGTTCATAGATAAATTATAAGAAGGGAAAATAACTGGTTCAGGGTTTTCTTGATGTTGTCGAAACAATTAAATGTTTATATGCTATTTGCCAAGGATAATAGTCCAGGAAAACTAAGCCAAATTTTAGGTGAACCTCAAGCAAATTGCAACAAAAATTATTTTTCTACCTTGCATTTCTTTGAAGTCTTCAGAACACCAGAAAAAAAGTAGGCAGCGATCCCTCTGGGTAATTTGCATATTTCAAAATGACCGCCAAAATGTTTCAAATGTATGGTCATGAAATAAATCATTTATTCACTTCTATTAGCAATTTTGGAGGAATTTAAAAGCCTAAAGCGTGTATTACAGATGAAGGAAGATGTTTATGTCCAAAATATATAATTTGGGTTGCCCCTTCATTTGTCTAAATCCAAAATGGCTGCCAAAACGACAATTTTTGCATGCAAAATACACAAAATGAATTATATATTCACTTTCAAATACAATTTTTGAGCAATATAAAACCATTAAATATGTATCTTAGTCAAAAGTCATGTGCTTAGAAGGATAAGGGTCGCCACTTGGAAATTAATACGAAAAATTAGCAGGATAGGTGTCGCCACTTGGAAATCTACATGACAAATCTTGCAAGATAGGTGTCGCCTGTTGGTATAACAAATTGAATATTCTAAAAGAATTGTATATGTTGCATTTTTGTAATAAAACAAGACCTGGTTAAGATAAATGTTCTAAACATCTAAATATGGAGATTTGTTGTATCTGCAATGCGTCTACAAACGATGGACGATCAACAGTTGTACCAACTAAAGCAGTCCTGACGGAAGAAATACTCCCCACAACAACAAAGTAGAATAACAACAAGATGACAAGGTCATGCCTGTGTAAGAATTTCAAGAATGGAATTATCTGGCTGTTGTCATCAGCAGCGGATATTTTATATTTTACGAAATCGAAGAACAAAATTTAAAACTCATTTGCAAGAATTTCGGATTTCTTTACACTTTGACTTGACTTTGTAGATATGAACTTGGTTCAAGGTCATAACATGACCTTGGTTCAAGGACTTGGTTCAAGGTCATAACATGACCTTGGTTCAAGGACAACAATTCTGTGAACAGGAAAAGTTGCGATGACAAGATATCACAATATAATTCATGATTCTTTTTAAGTTCTAAGGGTCATAACTGTGGCACAAATTTACAGAGCAGAATTCTCTCCCTTTATGCACATCATATCAGGCGATACTTTTCATTTCTACCAGGCCCCAAGGTTATAAACTTTTACCCGTGTTCAGCTTCAAACCCGTACTCAAACTTCAAAGCCATACTCTTTCGAGCACGGCCGTATGAGTACGGGTGAGGTAATAAACGTTTTCGAGCACGACTAAAAACTTCCTCTTCCTCTTTAATTTGAGTTTGGTAATTTATTCGACGTTGTCTGTGTCTTATTCTATTATCAGCAACCATATTTACATTTCGAGTACAGATCTGAGTAAGGTTCTAATCAATCTTAAGATTTTCGATTATATGCTTGAGGTTGGAGCTCGCTATCATGTTCCAATTTTGAATAATCTCATTGCGTTTCGAGTTGTGTTCGAGTTTGAGTACACACTCTGTGCTCCGAAAGTTTTCTAACCTCGATGCCAGATTTGGAGAAATTCAATTGAACGGTGTAGGAGGAGTTGCGATGACAAGCTATTGACAAAAAGTCAAATGTAATTCATAATGTTTTTTATATTCAAACGGCAATAACTACTGCAAAAATTTACAGAGCTGAATTTTCTCCTTTCATTCCAATCTTCAGGTGCTACTCTTCATTTCTGCCAGGTTTGGTGAAATTCCATTGAACAGTGTAACAGGAGTTGCGATGACAAGCTATTCTACAGACATAAGGCGGACATGGTGATTCCAATATAGACACCACAGCTTTGTTGCAAGTGGTATAGGAGTATAAAGAACAGCGAGGCAGACGCAAATGGTCGTGTCCTGGACAAAAAGAAAATTGGCAGTGCTGATGAACTCGCTGTCCAGGACATGATCTTATGCTGCTGACTTGCTGTTCACTGGCACTGTTTACCCTACTGCTTCACTTTTCTTTTAGTACACCTGATGGTCGTCCATCATCTGTAGATTCATTGCAGATACATCAAATCTCCATGTTAAGAACATTTATCTAAATCAGAGCTTGTTTTGTTACAAACGTAACATGTACAGATTCTTTTAGAGTATACAACTTTTTATTCCAAATGACGACACCTGTCCTGCTAGATTTGTCATATAGATTTCCAAGTGGCGACACCTATCCTGCTAAATATTCATATATATTTCCAAGTGACAACCCCTATCCTTCTAAGCACATGACTTTTGACTAAGATACATATTTAATGGTTTTATATTGCTCAAAAATTGTACTTCAAAGTAATTATATGATTCATTTTGTGTATTTTGCATGCAAAAATTGTCGTTTTGGCAACCATTTTGGATTTAGTGGATACTCAAATAATTTGTTTTAGATACAGACAGACTTGTCCAACTGAGATACATATTTAAGACTATTAAATTGCTCAAAAATTGTATTTGAAAGTGAATATATGATTCATTTAGTGTATTTTGCATGTAAAAGTAGTTTATTTGGCGGTCATTTTGGATTTATGCAAATGAAGGGGCAACCCAAATTATATATTTTGGACATAAACATCATCTTTCATCTGTGATACATACTTTAGTCTTTTGAATTACTCGAAAATTGCACATAGAACGAAATATATGATCTAATTCGTGACCCGTCCATTTGAAACATTGCTAATTTGGTGGCCATTTTGAAATATGCAAATTAGGAAGAATTCCCCGGGGGATCGCTGCCTCCTTTTTTCTGGTGTTTTGGGGACTTCAAAGAAATGCATGGTGGCAATCTAATTTTTGTTGCAATTTGTTTGAGGTCTAAACCTTAGTTTTCCTATTAGCGACAATGGATGACATGAATGAACGTCAAAATCTCCAAAGCAAATAGATCTCCAAGATTCATTTAGAAAGAGAATGTGAAACATATCCAACACTTTGACACACTTCCATACTTCTGGCTAATTATTGTCTGAATCATACCAGTACGAACAGTTTAGAAATGTTTGCTTATATATATATATATATATATATATATATATATATATATATATATATATATATATATATATATATATATATATATATATATATATATATATATATATATATATATAATAATAATAATAATAATAATAATAATAATAATAATAATAATAATAATGACAACAATAATAATAATGATATATATATATATATATATATATATATATATATATATATATATATATATATATATATATATATATATATATATATATATATATATATAAGGAAGAAAAAGATGAATGGGGTGGGGGAGGGCTAATTGATGTTCTCCAAAACCTTCAGATACCCTATTGTCAGAGGCCGAATATCCTCTGTAGTAAAAGCCGGAGTAGACAAGCGGTACCCTAATGTCAGAGGCCGGATATCCTCTGTAGTAAAAGCCGGAGTAGCCCAGTGGTACCCTAATGTCAGAGGCCGGATTACCTCTGTAGTAAAAGCCGGAGTAGCCCAGCGGTACCCTAATGTCAGAGGCCGGATATCCTCTGTAGTAATAGCCGGAGTAGTCCAGCGGTACCTTAATGTCAGAGGCCAGATATCCTCTGTAGTAAAAGCCGGAGTAGCCCAGTGGTACCCTAATGTCAGAGGCCGGAATCCTGTGTAGTAATAGCCGGAGTAGTCCAGCGGTACCTTAATGTCAGAGGCCAGATATCCTCTGTGGTAAAAGCCGGAGCAGCCCAGTGGTACCCTAATGTCAGAGGCCGGAATCCTGTGTAGTAATAGCCGGAGTAGTCCAGCGGTACCCTAATGTCAGAGGCCGGATATCCTGTGTAGTAATAGCCGGAGTAGCCCAGTGGTACCTTAATGTCAGAGGCCGGATATCCTGTGTAGTAATAGCCGGAGTAGCCCAGTGGTACCCTAATGTCAGAGGCCGGAATCCTGTGTATTAAGAGCCGGAGTAGTCCAGCGATACCCTAATGTCAGAGGCCAGATATCCTCTGTAGTAAAAGCCGGAGTAGCCAAATGGTACCCTAATGTCAGAGGCCGGATATCCTCTGTAGTAAAAGCCGGAGTATCCAAGTGGTACCCTAATGTCAGCGGCCGGAATCCTGTGTACTAAGAGCCGGAGTAGTCCAGCGGTACCTTAATGTCAGAGGCCGGAATCCTGTGTAGTAATAGCCGGAGTAGTCCAGCGGTACCGTAATGTCAGTAGCCAGATATCCTCTGTAGTAAAAACCGGAGTGACCCAGTGGTACCCTAATGTCAGAGGCCGGATATCCTCTGTAGTAAAAGCCGGAGTAGTCCAGCGGTACCCTAATATCAGAGGCCAGATATCCTCTGTAGTAAAAGCCGGAGTAGCCCAGTGGTACCATAATGTCAGAGGCCGGATATATTCTGTAGTAAAAGCCGGAGTAGCCCAGTGGTACCCTAATGTCAAAGGCCGGATATCCTCTGTAGTAAAAGCCGGAGTAGTCCAGCGGTACCCTAATGTCAGAGGCCGGATATCCTCTGTAGTAAAAGCCGGAGTAGCCCAGTGGTACCCTAATGTCAGAGGCCGGATATCCTCTGTAGTAAAAGCCGGAGTAGCCCAGTGGTACCCTAATGTCAGAGGCCGGATATCCTCTGTAGTAAAAGCCGGAGTAGCCCAGTGGGTATCCTCGGCTGAGAAGTTTCGGGTTCAAGTCTAAAAGGTAGCTAGAGTCTTGTATTTTCAAGATAACTTAAACCTAAACCTGCGTCCCGATAAACATGAGTTAGTAGAAGATCCATGACTTTCTTGGGTGGTTACTTTAAAAACGTTAAACTTTCTGTGAAATAGAAGCCGTCATCATATTAGAGGCTTATACCTGCGAATTCCTGTTTTGTTAAAGAAGGCGTTTTGAATAATTGATGTTATTCTGTTCTTCAGTTTTTGATGAGGAATGGTTGTATAAAGAGTCGAAAAGTCAAAAGATTTGATGCTAGTGACATTATTGAAAATAGGAGATTTTAAGTGCTCTAGAAGTTACTTGGAACTCTTTAGGATCCATGTCTGATTGATTCCGCTTCTCGAGTAAGCAGTAGAGCAGTATTTCTGAAGACCATATTTGATTTCTGTTAGAATTTTGGTGAGTAAGATGGATAGAGGCTTGGTGAACACTTTGAAGATCCAGCTATGAATCGATGCTTATATGGAGTTTTATGCATCTTTGGAATCCAAAAAAGGTATGGTAGCTCGATATCAGATTCATTTGTAGTAATACCGAATGAACTGAGAATTGACTTGTGATTACATAATGTATATGACATGAAGTAATTATAGTATAAATAGTTCTGGAGAACATGATAAATGCTTTAACAGTTTTGATAATCGGATTTATCACTTACAGTTATATCAAGTTAATGAAAATGATATTATGTTTCAAGGGTTGCCATGTTTCAATTGATGTGTATAAATAAATGTTTATTATTTTCCGGAATTATTGAGTCCATTTATACCTCTATGTTTATAATTTGTGAACATACGCTATCAGCCTTTTCTCTCTATCTTGGGCGAATGCAGACGAAATAACAGACGGCGTAAATCAAATCCAAATTATTGTATAAATCACTTGAACTTGATCCAAGTTTGAGTTTGCTTCAGTTATACGTATTGAATTGCTTTTCATCAATTTATTCCGATTCCATTGGCTTTTTTTTTCTTTATAATTTTAATAGTTCTCTTGTGCCGAGTTGAGCATACATCCGACTGTTGTTCATTTGCACAAATTTCTTTTGTTTAAATAATAATAATAATAACAATGAAATAAAAGAAATACATTTTAGATTATATCTAAATATATATTCATTAATTTGTATCAAACAATTCCGGAAATTTTCTATTCCATTGCTTTAATAGATAAACAAAGTACAGTAGCAGGTACAGATTTCTAAGTTTATCGGTTCTTTCATCAATATACAATAGAATGAGTATGAATTATGGAATAGAGTCGTCACTCACGACGCTCAAAAGCCAAGTCACCATATGCTAGACCACCTTGGGTTCCTGCATCATCGGCCACTGCAGCCAGTTAAGCACATTCAGCCCGGACTGCCTCACACTCAGGTACAGCACATGCGGATGCCAATCATTCTCTTCATCAAGGCATAAATCCTCTTTCCACGCAGTACACTGTATTCTATATGACGCCCAGCTTTATTTTCAAGGTTCTTTGCTTACTATTATTACTGAGGATTACCATTCCTCTAATAACACAAGGAAATCAAAGGACTCAAAAGTCCTGAGAGTCGGCTTTGCTGATTTTAAGTATGTAATCATTTTACCATTTTAGTGAGGGATTCAGGATTACAGGAAAAAGGGCAAAAATTAGGTCTTTGGTGCAACTACATCGTCATTATACCTATGTACAAAATGCTAATAAAATTTGCTCTCTTCATACTATCTTACGGCAAAGAGTTTGCAATTGCTTGTATCCGAAATGAACGTGCAATCGACAACTTCATGGCAACAAGTTTTACTGCATTGTTGTCACGAGCCGAAGCTGAGCCAAGGAACGACATTCCTTCAAGTGGGACATTAAATAACCATCTTATTCACGATTCTCATAATGTTTTAACATCAATTATATTTAGAAACATACAACATTTACCTAAATATTTATATTGCATTTTCATTATCAGAGGAAATGCGGGAAGATCGATCTTTAAATTTGTCATATATGTGAAAAAGAACATGTTGGGGGAAAACTTTAATTGAAATATCTCGATAAAAACAAGCGATACAAGATCAAGACAAATGCTTTGTCCAGAGAATTACACAATCGAGTACATCCAACGGTGTCGGTGGTAAACACATCGTAAAGTAGTCACAACTACATATTATTACGCGAAATTTGAAAACATTATTGCAACTCCTTTTTCGAGTTATTGAAACTAGTTTATGTTTAGCTTAAATTAACTGAGCTAAAGGTACATTGTGCTGATCAAGAATTTTTAAGACAACATCAGTAATTTTTCGGCACTTTATTTTTCAGCGGCGTAGTAAGCTCTATATCGGTAGTGAAAGTTATAACCCCTGAAAAGAAATTGATTGCAATGAGTTCGGCTTCACCGAAGCCGACTCAAAAATTGGAAAATATTGAATTTATTGATCTCCCCAAGTTATTGCACTTAAATAATAGATCCAGCTGCTGAAACTCGGCAACTACTTGTGTTTGAAGGTAGCCAAATTAAGATTAAAATAGGATAAAAAAAACTGTCTTACAAATCTGAACGGACATGTTTAGTCTATTTATGCAACCACTTACTTAAAAAGGTTTCCACAACATGTTCAGGACATCTACGACTTTAATCTGAAAGGTTCCTGTACTTCAAAAAAGGTATATGTAGTAGATTCACACACATGCTTCGCGGGATCCTGCATCATGGCAGCATCGGTGTATGTATGTATGTGCCCTGAGAATGATATGTTTTGGTAAAATTCGGCCGGATTTCGTCATGCATGATACGTAAATTGGCGCAATTTTGACAGATAACCATTTGCTGAGGGTCTGTTGTCTACAGGTCTCTATGCTTTAGTATGGTTTGTTGTATATTTGTGAATGTGAATGCTATTCCACGAAAAGCTTACAAGTGGTAAGGTCGGCGCATAGATTATGTATATGCGAGTTGTATGTTAAATGTGAATAATGTGAGTTTTGTTTTAATTAATAAGCTATGACAGTTCTGCCAATATGCTGCCAGTTCTTTTTTCATACTTTATCAGGTTCGTGGTTGTCAGTATAATTTGAATTGAATACAACTCTGGTTTGAATGTTAAAATGATGGATATACCCAAACCATTATTATACGGTTTGAATTTTTAAACGATGAATAATACCAATGCAATACACTAAGGTTTAGAAAAGAAAAGATCCCCCACAAACATAAATAACCCCCCCACACACACACACACACCTACCCAAATAATCAAACAAAAAAGAGAATATAAAATTCTCTATTTTTGCCATTCGTCGTGATACACCTGTTTGTGGACGAATAGACGAGACTTTTAAATATTCTGATTAGTGTTATTGTAAATATTGCTAAAGATGAAACCTTTTTTATTTTTCTTTCATGGCGAGCTATAAAGGAACATCTTTCAATGTAAAGCCCGATACTACAATTTATCTTTTATAGATTTTAATGTACATAACTTTTTCAGTGAACAAGTATGTACACATACAATGTATTTGAAAAAAAAAATACTCACGTTGGTAGCTATGTCATATTTACAATGTGTTTCAAGACCAGATACCAAAATGGCAGCTTCATTATCCTTTATTTTCTTTATCTTTTACCTTTATTATCTGTTACTTTCCTGACTTTTACTTCGTTATCTCTTACTTTCGTTATCTGTTTCCGTCATTACCTATTACCTTCGTTATCTCTTACTTTCGTTATCTGTTTTTGACGATAATAATGTTAGCTATGCATAAATTACGTTGTTTATGTTCATTCTCAATTTTTGTTTTCAGTCCAGTCAAGGATGAATTATGAAAGTTCAAAACAGTTATTTCCTATAATTACCTGCCTTAGTCACAATGACCGTCTTCTTACACTCGGAATGGAGTATTTTGAGTTCAGAGTATGTTACAAGTACTGGCTGGCTGATTTTATTACCTGAGTGGCGCCCGTCTAGCGAAGAGCCTTCATGTTTTGGATTTATACTTTACTTGGCAAGGAAATATTTTCATCCTTTTCAACATTAAAAATAACATAGTGATGATGAAATATATTTATTTATATATCCTCACATACTGAAATGACTAAACATTGTAGAAAAGTTGAGTGTTATTTTCTTAGAATAACATTATTCCAATGTCAGGCAATTAAGCGCTCATGTACAATGCTATATAAGGAAAAGATACTCTAACATCGTCATGAGTTATGTTATAGAATATCATTTTAATTATCCTTGTTGTCCGTTGCAGCCTGGCACATGGTAAGGAAAATCACAACCGATAATACTTGGGTTGAATACAGTGCCAGGATTACATCTCTCATGGAATCCTAGTCCATTGACACACTGGTAAAACATGCTGCAATTCGTGGGGTCTTTATAATGTCCATCGCTCTTGCCATTACAAAACTGATTGGCTCCCCCACCTGTAAAATTAATCTCGTATGCAGTAAGGGATAGTGTAAAAGTATCGTATCTCTCCATTCTTTGTAATTTATGGGGATGAGACTATATATGAAAGGATTACATTTCACATATATTTTACATGTTCAGGAATCGAAAGGTACGCTTTCGAATTTATCCTTTCCGAGACCCTTTGATATCAACATACCATTCATACAACATCATGAGAGGGTGAAACAAATGTGATATTATGGCTGTATTTTGATAAGAGCGTATCTTTAATATTTTAAGTTTATCGTTCTAATATATACAAATCTAAAAGTTAAAACAACGAGTATATACACATTTTTGTGAGAAATATATTTCAATTAACTATAACTGGAATACTTGTATACACTTACCCATGTTTGGAATGCGAGTAGTAGTTGGTGGTGTTGTGGATGTCATTTGAGTAGTTGTCCTTTGTGTTAATGCCGGTACCTGGGTACTGGATTGTTGTTGGGAGCTGGTACATTGAACATTGCCAGGCCAATCACAGAATTTTGTGTTAGAATTAAATTTCAACCCAGAAGCACACGTTACCTCGAAGCCCTGCGACCCGGCACAGATGTAGTAAGAAGTACAGGACATGGGGTCGGGGTAGAAACCGCTGGCTTTACCCTGGCAGTTGAACTTCTGGCTTGGTCCAATACTATGATGTTGATGTGTTGTTTGGGCAGGTGATTGCGTGGGCTTTGGTGTAGTCACTAAGTAATTAAGCAAATAAAATAAGGAATTGTAATAATTCATATACTGTAAACTAAAATTAAGAAAATAATCTTATCTAATTATAGTTAAAATATTATTGTTAGATATACATGGAAATGCTTTCATTATTTTTGTCCAACGAAAAATTATCAGAACTGTTGTACAATTTAACATGGCGGATTCAGGATTTCAGGAAAATGGGGGGGGGGGGGGAGGGGCAAAAATTAGGTCTTTGGTGCAACTACATCGTCATTATACCTATGTACAAATGCTAATAAAATTTGCTCTCTTCATACTATCTTACGGCAAAGAGTTTGCAATTGCTTGTATCCGAAATGAACGTGCAATCGACAACTTCATGGCAACAAGTTTTACTGCATAGTTGTCACGAGTCGAAGCTGAGCCAAGGAACGACATTCCTTCAAGTGGGACATTAAATACCCATCTTATTCACGATTCTCATAATGTTTTCACATCATTTATATTTAGAAACATACAACATTTACCTAAATATGTATAATGCATTTTCATTATCAGAGGAAATGCAGGAAGATCGATCTTTAAATTTGTCATATATGTGAAAAAGAATTTAAGTTCCAGAACATGTTGGGGAAAACTTTAATTGAAATATCGCGATAAAAACAAGCGATACAAGATCAAGACAAATGCTTTGTCCGGAGAATTACTAAATCGAGTACATCCGACGGTGTCGGTGGTAAACACATCGTAAAGTAGTCACAACTACATATTATTACGCGAAATTTGAAAACATTATTGCAACTCCTTTTTCGAGTTATTGAAACTAGTTTATGTTTAGCTTAAATTAACTGAGCTAAAGGTACATTGTGCTGATCAAGAATTTTTAAGACAACATCAGTAATTTTTCGGCACTTTATTTTTCAGCAGCGTAGTAAGCTCTATATCGGTAGTGAAAGTTATAACCCCTGAAAAGCGAGAATTTGAAAAGCGATGCCATTGAGTCTAGCGCTCTATGAAAGCGCCGACTCAAAAACCAAAACAAAACAAAACAAAAAAACAAAAACAAAAACAAAAAAAAAAAAACCCCAAAAACAAAAACAAAAAAAAAACTAAACAAAAACAAAAAAAAAAAAAAAAAAAACAAAACAAAAAAACCCCCCATTAAGTAACAAACAAGGACAAAGACACAGAGGATGTCACAAACATGAGCGTCAAATTGGTAAATATCGCTCATTTGAGCGAACTTCCCCACCGTTTCTGTTTTACACAAGAAAAATTGCAGGGGACCTTTGGCACTTCTTCGACACTAAGTTTCATCAAAATTCTTCCGTTATTTTTGAAGAAAGAGAATTTTTCAGAGCTTTGTATCACATTTAGTGCATCCTGCTACGCTCCCTTATTAAATTTGAAAAAAGAGAAGTAAATTGTCTTAAAATTACTTTTGCTTTTCGATTCATCAGTAACTTTTCAGTGGTTTTGAATAAGTATAAAACATATATGCTTTCTGATTTCGTGCACCAGATGCGCATTTCGACAACTTATGTCTCTTCAATGATGCTCGTGACCGAATGGCTGGAATTCTCATATTATATAAATATTTGAAGAGCAGTATTAAAACCAAAATGAACGAAAAAGTGAACCAAAGAATCAATCTAGAACAGAGCTATACATGAGGGAGATACTCCTTAGTTATAGAGTGATTTGTATAATTTCTTGAAGAAATGTAAAAAATAAAATGGGGAATGGACGACATGCGGACAATGGACGCATCGCTTCTACAATATTTCACATGAGTCCCCGGACCAAACCTTTCTAACTCTAAAACTGTGCAATCAAAGGGACATACACTTATGAATAACATTTCTGTAAAAGACAAAGATCCAGCAAGATCACTGGAGTGAGACGACGTAAAAAATATTTCACGCAAGTATTGAACTATTATAAGAAAATGAAAAACTCATTACTCTGCAAATTAAAAATGACTGGATATTTTGTCAATTAAGAAAGACCCAGATAGGAAATAAGTCCAGCACATAAAATGAGTCAATATAAAAGACTTTAACTGACTAATACATATCCGCATTGTGTATTTGATTGGGGTACCCAACATACGTTCGTAGTGCTTAATCAAATGCTAATACTTAATAATGTTTTGCATCAATAAATATTTATAAATTACCAATATATATATATATATATATATATATATATATATATATATATATATATATATATATATATATATATATATATATATCTGTTTAAGTAACAGTAAATGTACAGGATTCAAGCTCTATTCAGCTCGACCGAAATCTTATTGTAGGTTTATTAATATCCTCATAGATAAGGAACACCAGCAAAGATACCGACCTAGTGGCAATCAGTAAATCACTAGACTTATCAGTCCAATGTTGCAACTCACCTACAGTAGCCTTTGAAGTTTGAGTAGTGGGTTGAGTAGACGTCGTTTTCATTGTAGGGGCCTTTGTAGTTTGTACCGGTTGTTGGGTCTGCGGTATCGTAGGTGCCATTGTAGGCTGTGTATGATGTTGGGGCGAAGTTTTCGATACAGTAGGTGCCATTGTAGGCTGTGTAGGATGTTGGGGCGAAGTTTTCGGTACAGTAGGTGCCATGGTTGGTTGTGTGGATTGTTGGGGCGAGGTTTTCGGTACAGTAGGTGCCATTGTAGGCTGTGTGGGATGTTGGGGCGAAGTTTTCGGTACAGTAGGTGCCATGGTTGGTTGTGTGGGGTTTTGAGGAGAAGTCTTTGGTACAGTAGGCGCCATCGTTTGTGCTGGGGTCATCGTGGTTTGAACGGTAGACTTAGCTGTAGTTGACACCACTTGATTTGTCCTACAATGTAAAACATGTATGGATAAGCGTTCCTCTTTACATACTCTATTAGTCAACATTACATGACGTCTTCTACTTGGATTACCGCAATGGTAAATCAAAGCATTCTAAATCTGATTGTGCGTTACACAAACAAGGGCGGATCTAAAAGGGGGGGGGCTGTATGACCTAGGAAAGATGCAATTGAAGGTGTCGCCACAGGTTTATCTTTAAAAAATATCAGCGAATGAATATCGACGTCCGTGTTGATTTTCATGTGATTTACCATGAAAAAAAATTTCAATATAAAAATAAACAATGGTGGATCGTTAAATTTTTATGAAGGGGGATCCGTATTGAATTTCATTTTCTTCTGAAATCCATTCATATCAAATGCTACATTTACTATCAATCCTTATTGGGAAAACTTTAATTGCATATACAATTTAAGAATCACACGATGAAAATGACGAACACCGATCAACCAATGCGTCTTTCATTTTATTTGTGCTACATGCTAATAATGATGTAGCTGTTGAACTTTAACATTCGGCAAATTCTTCAGATCTTATTCAGAACTTCTATCTAAATTTGCAAATATTTCTTTTCAACAGTATGTATCCAATGGTATTTCCCATCCTAATTTTTACGGTGATCTCGTATATAAACTAAGGAAAGTAAAAGGCTCCGATAACGTTATTTTATCATGTAATAAAATAGTCAAACGTCTTCTAAATAGACAATATGATATTGAGATCATCAAAAAGACTATAGGCCCCTTTACAGCCTTATGCAGACTTTTACTTGAACGTTGCACGCTGACTAACAGGGCGGTGGGGACTATATGACGGGCCTAGTCCATGGTCCTGAAACTCGTCCCCTCTGACTGTTAGTCGTGACTCCTACAGATCTAGGGTCTTAGCTCGCTTTCAGACTGGCAGAGCACGGTTTATCATATTGATGTCGCATATATTTTTATACCATTATGTGTTTTACAATACCTTACGTGTTTATATTTTTATGACCTCTCAATATGCGATACCTGTTGACCCATGTTCTTTACATGGAGGACTATTTATAAATTTTAAACGCACGTCCTTTGATTGTTCTGCTGTTACGGTGAGTGGGAAGGTGGGCCCGTAAATCGGTTAACCACACAATTTGTTTGGCTTTTGTCAAATTAAATGACCGTCCTAAGTCGGTATCGTAATTGCACTACAATCAAATATTTTTGTAATGTGTTATATGTTCTAGTATATTATTTATATTCATGTATTGTATAGCTCCATGGTGACTTCTGCCACATAACTGAGCCAGTAACTCCTCTTTTTTCTTCCGAAAAATTAGTGCAGCTTAAATATTTTTTAAGTGAGGTGATGCATTCTATTCCAAATACCATATCCACGATATCCGTATATAGCTCTGTTTGTTGGTAAATGAGGAATGTTGTGAAATATTGCTGCATGATGCTTTCTTGGCAAAATTCATCATAAATGTCATTAGGAAGCCATAAGAATAGAAGTCTTTGTAGGTTCTGGTTCATAAGTTCATAAGTTCATAATTTCCCTGTGAACCCCTTTGTTATGTTGTTAAAGAGGAGTTCCCTCTATACTCTCAAACCCCACTAAAGTTACAAATGCTTTTGTTGGAACAATTTTTCCAAAAGCCGTCATAACCATATAAATATCTTAAACCTACATTGCAAACCTACCTCACAGTTTACAATACATTGTGACTCAGTATTTCTACTCTCTTATTGAATTTTGTATTGTCATACATTTACAAACCCGCTAATCATTCAATTAGACTGAGTTGGAAAGACCTTGAGAAATAAATGGTTCTACGCCTGATTACTGCCGAAAACGGCACGTAGAAACTGAGCAGAAAATCTCACTTGAGGATCGTGTGAATTAAATATTGAAAAACTTATTTACGATAATGAAAATATCATAAAAAAGCAAAGTGACATTTTTAAATAAAATAAAAACTTTTTATGAAGCTTTATATAGAAGTAGGGACCATTTGCTAGATGATGTTGACTTGAATGAAACACTAAAAGACTATGATATTCCTAAACTATTGGAAAGTGAAAAACACAAGTTAGAAGAAAATCTTACAAAATCGGATGTTTTGGAATCTCTAAAGAGATGCAAGAATAACAAGACGCCAGGCTGTGATGGCTTTACAGCCGAATTTTTCAAGTTCTTTTGGAACGACCTCGGTGATTTTATTCATAGGTTTTTCTTATCAATTGTTCATAAAGGAGAATTATCTGCATCACAGAAAGTAGGAGTTTTATCAGTTATTCCTAAAGGAAATAAACCTAGGGAATATATAAAAAACTGGAGACCTATCTCACTACTAAATGTTACTTATAAAATACTGTCAGGGATTATTGCTAATAAAATAAAATCCGTACTGCCCACTTTAATCCATGAAAATCAAAAAGGCTTTATAACTGGACGATATATAGGTGAAAACACTCGACTTTTATATGAGGTCATGCATAGCTGTAATGAAAGAAACATACCTGGACTCATACTTATGGTAGACTTTGAGAAGGCCTTTGATTCTGTGTCTTGGAAATTTATTAGAAATGTACTTAAATTTTTCAATTTCGGTGAGAATATCCAACGCTGGATAAATATTTTTTGTACTAACTTCAAATTATGTGTTATACAACATGGTCAAATATCATCTTACTTTAAGATAGGGCGTGGCTGTCGACAAGGAGATCCGGTCTCTTCTAATATCTTTCTATTGTGCGTTGAAATCATGGGGACAATGTTTAGGAAAAACAAAGATGCCAAAGGTATAAAGATTGTAAACAAAGAATATAAACTGCTTCAGTATGCTGATGATACAGCAATACTGTTAGATGACTCTGAAACATCCCTTAAGAGCGCTCTTTCATTAATAGAACAATTTTCAAAATATTCTGGTCAAAAGCCAAACTACCATAAAACACTGTGCATAAAAATAGGTTCCCTTCGAAATTCTGCTGTGAAATATACCAACGATTATGATTTAAGGTGGTCGCAAGAGCCATTTACCTTTCTGGGTATAACTTTCACTATTGACTTAGAAAACATAGTTTATATAAACTATGAAAGTAAAATAAAAGAAATAAAAAATATGATAAAATCGTGGTCAAGACGTCTTATAAGTTCAGCCGGTAAGATAACAGTGGTAAAATCTATATTACTGCCAAAACTAATGCACTTATTTATTAGTCTGCCTAACCCTAGTAAGGAATTCGTAAAGGAAATGGAAAGGTTGTTTTACAAATTTATTTGGAAAAATAAGAATGATAGAATTGCAAGAAAAATACTTATACAAGATAATGGTAAAGGGGGGTTACGCATGATTTGTGTAAAATCTTTTATAGAAAGTCTGAAAATCACATGGATACGCAGGATTATAACATTTGTAAGTGTTTCTTCATGGTATAATTTGTTACATGACATACTTCCTTCAAATTTTATTCATCATTTAACTTTTGATAGTTCATACTTAAAGAGTTTAGCTGAAAAGACAACAAATTCTTTTTGGAAAGATGTATTTATATCTTATTATCACTTTAGACGCATTGTTCGTAAAAGTGAACATATAGCTTTTCAATCCATTTGGTTTAATGACAAAATTAAAATAAATGGAAATATGATTCACTACAAATAGTGGTTTGAAAAGGGTGTTAGATACATATATGATTTTCTAGATGAGAATGGTAATATTTTACAATATGTTGACTTTTGTGATAAATTTAGATTTAATCCTCCATTTATTACATACTATGGTGTGGTTCAATGCATTCATATGTTAATTGAAGACACTGATATGACTTCTATACATACCAACATTCCTTTCAGACCAAAATTCAATTATATATTAGTAAAGAACACAAATGGTGTTAGGTATATTTATGATACCTTTGTGAATGAAATATATGAAAAACCAAAAAGTGAAAGAAAATGGCAAAATGAACTTAACTTTTACCCTGATAGGAATTGGTGGTATGAACAAAATAATTTAATTAAACTTTTAGGTGATGACATAAGCCTTAGATGGTTTCAATATAGAATTATTCACAGAATTATAGGTACAAATTCTTAACTATATATGATTCAAATTTAGATTCAAATTTGTGTACTTTCTATAATAACCATATTGAAACAATTCTTCATACTTTTTGGTCATGCAGTAAAGTATCTGTGATATGGGAAAATGTTGTCACTTGGTTGAAAGACAATTTTGATATTGATATTACTTTTAATAAGATTGATATTATCTTTGGTAAAAATGTTAGAAAAAAATCACAAAATTTGATAATCTGTCTAATTAAAAGATATATATATAAGCAAAAGATAAAAAAAAATTATCCCAAACTTTGAGGGTGCAAAAATTTTCATTGAAAATTATTTGAAAATTGATAGATTTATTCATCAAAGAAACATGAAAATTGATCATTTTAATAAAAAATGGGAACAATTTATAGGTTTAATCTGATAATAGTAAGATTAAGTAAATACTTGTGGCTATTATATAATCTTTTCAATGTATTTACAAAAAATATTACTAAATAATATCATAAATGTATATTATTAATTATAAATATATGACTGAGTTAATACTGCATTGTAACATAGTTATTATTCACTTTATTATAATGAGTACATGTTTATTTAATACATATATATAATTGTCAGTGTTTTTAGTTGACAATTGTTGATATGAAATATATGTTGGTTGTAGGCTTAAGTTTGTTTGTATTACTTGATTATTATTGAGTGAATGGAGTATGTATGATATTTTTGTCAGTGTTGTAATACTTGTCTTGTCTTATGTTTATATATGTATTGTATGATGTCATTATAAATATATATAGTAATGAAAAAAAATATTGAAAATAAACAGTATTGGTTTTGTCTTACGTTGTACCAGAACTGTTGAGTTCATCATTAATAGCGTGTAATAATGGGTATTTTCCTTGGCCACATGTTCCCCCTGTAAAATCATCCAAATCCAGAGACCACACCATCGCGCCTCCAAAGCCATTGTTTTTGACAAAATCCACCTGTATCAAAGATGTTAACAAGTGATGCATAATCACATTATCAGGTCGTCTCAACCCTTGATCTAAATCCCAAGGTTTTGTTCCCAGTTAGCACAACATTACTGTATCACAACATACCGAAATCTAGTAAATCTTTGACAAACTTTCACATGAATTCTCAAGTTTGAGCTGAGAAATAGTTCATATCAGAACTTATTCTAAATAAATACGAAAGATTTGTCTCCAGCTAACTATTATCACTAAAACGAATAAACATTGCATTGTGATAATTTAAGATCATTGTTTATTATTTTTAATGAAGTTTGTATATAATACATCCCTTTTATTATAGCTATTAGGTCAGTAAGGGTCACTTTGAAGTCTTCTGTAGGTGACCTTCTATTATAACTACTGGGTCAGTAAAGGTCACTTAGAAGTCTTCCTGTAGGTGACCTTTTATTGTAGCTACTGGGTCAGTAAGGGTCACTTTCAAGTCTTCTGTAGGTGACCTTCTATTATAACTACTGGGTCAGTAAAGGTCACTTAGAAGTCTTCCTGTAGGTGACCTTTTATTGTAGCTACTGGGTCAGTAAGGGTCACTTTGAAGTCTTCTGTAGGTGACCTTCTATTATAACTACTGGGTCAGTAAAGGTCACTTAGAAGTCTTCCTGTAGGTGACCTTTTATTGTAGCTACTGGGTCAGTAAGGGTCACTTTGAAGTCTTCTGTAGGTGACCTTCTGTTATAACTACTGGGTCAGTAAAGGTCACTTAGAAGTCTTCCTGTAGGTGACCTTTTGACCTTTTATTGTAGCTACTGGATCAGTAAAGGTCACTTAGAAGTCTTCCTGTAGGTGACCTTTTTACACAGGTTAGACGGTACTTTGGATTTAAGTCTATGTTTACGTTCTATAAATACATATGAATAGTATAAGTACCTTATATCGGAGACTTTCGGGATCGTCATATCCTACCCATTGGTCGCCCTTAACAAGGTATGGTACTTTAGCTGCTGGTAAAAAATGGCGTGTTCCTCCAGTTTTCAGCATTTCGCAAATCTAAACAGGTGCAAACAAGAGTTTTATACAATTAAATCTGAAATATAATCTATTGAAATTCTTTTTGAGGTACTTTGTGCTACTTTGTGCTATGTCACTGATGTACTCAACACATATACAGAAATCAGACCAAGTTCCTAAGGAGAGTAAACACTGTCTAAGTGCACATGCTAAGGATGGCCGAAATACAAATGGATCAACATTCACTAATATATTCATTGAAAACTAAGATACATTTACATTAACAAATTCACAGATTAATAAAATGTACGATAAAAAATATATTTCCGATGGATGATAAACTGTACTTTTATTATGGCTTATCATATCTTTTAGTGTTTACCTCATAATAAGAAAGAATACCAGCTTCCCCCGTGTATTTTCCGGCCTTTCCCCCATTGCCTCTATCGGGAGCATATAGTCCATTGTTACTTGGGTTAGCCAGAGTAAATGTTCGACCATAGAGTGGCATTCCAATATTTATCATGGATTTAGGCATTCCTTTACTGGCCCAGTAATTAGCCGACCATTCCTGAGTAAAAGACATAAACATCCAAGTAATTTTGTCGAATCAAAATGTAGAATAGTAAACAAAAGATTCTTTTTTGGAATTTACTCGTATGTGTCTATTATTTAAAACAGTTTGACGAATGTATACAGACATCAATCTAATATGGTTTAGTTTCAAATAAACAAGTTTCCTTTCTATATGCCCGTAGAGAGACGGGACGTATTATGGAATGGCGATGTCCGTCTGTTCGTCCGTCTGTCGCTATGGAACGCGATAACTTTAATAAACGTCAGTTGTTTTTCATGAAACTCATACAGAATGCTTAAATAGTGTAGGGAAAGCCGCCTTTTGATTTTGAGCAAATTCCGTTTTGTCGTTCCGGAGTTATGGAACTTGGATTTTATTTTTACTATGAAAGATGCTATGGAACGCGATAAGTTCGGAAAACGTCAATTATTTTTCATGAAACTCATACAGAATGCTTAGATAATGTAGGGAAAGCCGCCTTTGAATTTTGAGCAAATTCTGTTTTGTCGTTCCGGAGTTTTGGGACTTGGGTTTTATTTTTGCCGTAATAAGATGCTATGGAACGCGATAAGTTTAGTGAACGTCAGCTGTTTTTCATGAAACTCATACAGAATGCTAAAATAGGGTAAAATAGTAAGATGCTATGCAATGCTATAACTTCAGTAAACGTCAGCTGTTTTTCGTGAAACTCGTACAGAATGCTAAAATAGGGTAAGGAAAGCCGTCTTTCGACTTTGGGCAAATTCTGTTATGTCGTTACGAAGTTATGGAACTTGGTTTGTATTTTTACTATGATAAGATGCTATGGAGATGCTATGTCACGCGATAAGTTAGGTAAAAGTCAGTTGGTTTTCATGAAACTTATACAGAATGTTTAAGTAGTGTAAGAGAAGCCACTTTTTAGATTGGAGCAAATTCCGTTTTGACGTTACAAAGTTATGGGACATGGATCCCTATTTTTGGATTTCAATATTTCATAAAAGTATAACTAAAGAGACCCAAGTTTGGGGGTAATAAAACCATACATTCACATTGATCCCGTCCAAAGTAAGCAACTGGCGTATTTAGCCATGCTCGGCGTTGCTCTTGTTAATTAATTCAAACCATATTAAATGGTATACACATCTACTATCAAATAAAAGTTCATTAATATCTACAGATAAGAGTTTTCGACTTAAAAGTAGTTATCTTATAATTATCATCTACACTGAACAATAAAAATAATAATAATGATAAACGAATGTAAAAAAATAAGAATTATTATATAAAAACAGACGGGGATATACACACAAAAAGTATGTCCCTGTACTGGTAACTCGTATGGTGGTTCATACTTGCATTTCAATTAATCAGTGAAATATATACATGAAATATATACCAATACCTTGTGGTCTTATTTCCTATTGATAAATACACAACTTACTACATTTAAATTGACGTTGGTTCCGGTGTCTTTGGGAGAAGCATAAAGTGGACTGTTATGTCCAGTTTTATCTTCAAATGAACCGCCATGTAAATCGTAAGTCATCAAGTTCATCATATCAATGTATCTTAAAAATAAATTTGAATTATAGAAAAGCAATTTTGCTTGAGACATTCATAGGTTTAAGTCATTCAAACTTAAATTTCTTTATCGCTACCTGTGGTACATAGTACTAGTGGAGGGTGCACACTAGATGTGTATACAGTTCATTGTCCTGAAGAGGGATGTACACTCTATATGTGTATACAGTACATTGTAATGATGAGGGTTGTATACAGTGTATACAGTATCTTGTACTGATGAGGGATGCACAGCCGACACGTGTATACGGTCATTGTACTGATGAGGGATGCACAGCCGACACGTGTATACGGTGCATTGTACTGATAAGTGTTGTATAGCCGATACGTGTATATTGATTAGGGTCGTTCACCCTGCACGTGTATACAGAGCATTATACTAATGAGGGTTGTACACTTGACTCTTGCATACAGTGCATTTATGGATGACGGATGTAAACCTGAGACGTATATACACTGCGAATTGCGGAAGAGCTTTGTACAACCCAGAAATGTATACAGTGCTCTGTATTGATAAGGGTTGTTTATCATTGACTTATATACAGTGTGTTGTCACAATTTTTATTATTTTCAACAAATGGTTTCAACTCTTGCCAAAATAATGTAATTGAAAGGCAATTATGGCTACAGCTCATATACGAATTTATATGTTTTCTATCATTAAGATATAATTGTTGAACATACTTTGGCATACTTGGGACATCATAGCCTGAGTCAATATTGCTTTTTCCGGCCGGTGTAGCGGCAGATAATAACAAACGACTGTTTCCAGTGGTCTGTGCTTCCTTCTCAAACTCCGCTCGTAGGACCTGTACATTTTATAAATAAGATTAATCTCTGAATCTACATTTTATATGTTTAATACTTAAGTATGTCAAATTGAAAATAAACAATATACATACCTTGATCAACTCTATGTATTTCTGTTTATCGCTTGCCGGACTTCCCCTATTAGCTGGGTATTCCCAGTCAATATCAAGGCCATCAAAACCTTGTTTGCGGAGAAACTTCACAGCATCTGTGGCAAAATCTCGTCTAGAAGCATCAGTTGCGACCATCTGAGTAAAAGGGGCGGATCCCATATTCCAGCCACCCACAGCAAGCATGGTTTTCAGGGCCGGATTCTGTTGCTTGAGATTGTTAAAACGTTCGTACCTGATAATAAAAATGTTCAGCATGCGTATATTTACACAATATTCAAATAGTATTCTATTGCCTTCTTGTCTGTGGTGTTTTTAACTTCCGTCAACTAAATGCTTGATTTACAATGTAATTTGGAAAATATGATACATAATTTTAAACATTTCAGCATATGTTATTAAATATTAAATGGTCGAAATGCATAGTTTTTTATGTGTATATTTCTAAATATATTATATCTTAAGAGGAATAAAGTATTCATAGTACTATATAGACAATACATTCGTACATTCCTTTCGTTCCCGGCGTACTCTCGTCATTCCATTCGAATGCCTTCAGGTGGTTGCCATTAAGTTTAGCAAAAGCGTAGATAACATGGGTACAAAGACTTGGGTCAACGTTTTCTGGGTAGAATTTTCCAGGTCTATTTCTGTACTGAGACCAGTTGGTGTAGTAACACACTACTCGAATGCCATTTGCTGTAAACGAAGATTACAAACAGAAATATTTACAAAGAAATGGAGGATTGCCATTTATTGATACAATTGTAAAATAGGTACTTTTGTTGGTCGAAATTTATCACACATTTCTTTTAATCTTTACATGTAGCATATCAATTTGCCTTTCGTTTGTACAGGTATGGAGCATACATGCAAAAATTCTGGAACTATGGACTTACTACAGTCAGTCTCTAAACAGCCTAAGCATAAGACATGATAACCCGTAGTCACTTTTTGAAGTGAGATGACACTTTCATACTGACTATTTTGTTGGAGGATAGTAAACCCACTCCCATGAATTCATGCTTTCACTGGACATTTTGTTATCACAAAGACTTCAAAAATGGCTTCTCTACGTGATTGAAACATTGCTATGAATAGAGGAATATATATTTGTATAAAATATATAAATATATATTTATGTCGGCATCTCGACAATTTGTTTCTCTTTAGTGGTGGTCAAGTCCAAAACTGTAGACATCCAAAGCACACATATTAAAGAGTAAACCAATCGCCATAGTGACCTTGTAGTAAGAGCCAAAAAGCCCATGTGAGGGAACAGCTATACATGACGGAGAGGCAAGGATTGTAATTGTGATTTATCATTCAAAAGCATAGATGAATTTTATGATCGGTTCTGAATGGGAGTTTTGGTTTACTGTATGAGAACTTGGGTTATGTTGATAATTAGTTCATATGGAATAGCTATTATATGGATTAACAGATGACTGTTAATGATCTTACCTGAAGATGAACCTGAATGTTGAGAAGCTGTGGATGAAGCTGTAAGTTGTCCAGCTGATGGCTGTGTTGTTTGAACAGCAGGGTTTACTGTTGTTGGAACAACCGCAGTTGTCCTAGAATTATATGAAGTATGAAGTATTACATTAATGTTTGCCAAAATGTTCTGCGGAAAGCAGACATTATGAAAAGAGCATGACTTCGACCGATGGTAACGTTACACCTCCATGCAAGGTAATACATTGTTGTCTTCCGTAATCTACTTACCTTTACATTTGATACAAAATACTGCTTTCTTATATAATGCTATTCTGTTATAATTTCTGAAATAATGTTAATTCGACCTTAACGACTGATTGGTCGCTTCACCGAAGAAGGCTTTTCATTTTTTGAATATCAAGCACACACGCAAATCTGACTAAGATATATTTTGAACGTGATGAAACAAGAACGTCCATTTTGATTTAAAATACCAATATCTCGTTCATACGCTTGTGTGTACTGTAAGATATGGATAAACTGCCACAATATCAAGTGAATATTATAGAGGGTCAGATTCGGGTAGTAGAAGTGATGATTCGTGGTGCAAGACAAGATGTGCATTTCTGTACGCTTCACTATCACTATATCACGTATATTCACTATACGCACACTACCTATAGCCATTCGTATTAAAAGGTTTTTTGAATTCAGGTTAACTTTTTAAACTTAAGCAGTGGTGGATTCAGAATTTCCAAATGGGTACCAAATATGAATTTTTACACATATTATTTGAGTGTTTTCAACCTTATCATCTATACATGCTATAGTATGGCCATGGACTTCTTGACCAATATCTCTTGTCAAAGATGTATAGAATACAAGGTCCAGATGATTTTGGTCCTACCAATAATTAAGCTGACCAGTCGTTAAAGATTGAAACGCTGTTTGTTATAACTCCCTTTATAGATAATTATATTACACTGCTGATTACATATGCAACAAACTATTACAATTAACATAGCATTAATCATCAGTTAAAATTTTAACAACAAACCCATTTTGTGGAATTCATTCAGTTTTACGTACAGATTTCAATACATTTTTGTTCATATCAGTTGTCATATGCTGAAAATGTAAATACTCTAATGCTGATTACAGAAAGTTACATGAAAGGCAGATAATGAGAAAACTCATTATTACACTTAGTGTGACAATTGGAGCTTTGTCTTACATCGGGCCAGCTTTATTCAGTTCATCATTAATGGTTTGTAATAATGGGTATTTCCCTTCTCCACACATTCCACTAAAATCGTCCAAATCTAAGGCCCAAACCATCACGCCTCCGAAGCCACTACTCTTGACAAAATCAACCTATGATAAGAAGTTTCAATTAATAAAAGTATATAAAGTATAGCATTATTATTTGCAATGTGAAATTGGAAATATACATTTTCGGTCAGTGCAGAAGCAAGAAAATAAGGACCGAGATTTTATTTTAAAATCAGTTTCAGCTCCATCATCTCTATAGATACTTAATCATAATGTATTATCAGAAAATTGTGCATAAAAAATTCTATAGAAATATTTCAAAATTTGATATTGTTTCATTATATGTATAATATCACAACTTCTAGTTTACCTTCTATGAATACATATGCATAGTATGAATACCTTATATCGGAGACTTTCGGGATCGTCATATCCTACCCACTGATCGCCTTTGACAACATATGGTACTTTGGCTGCTGGTAGAAAGTGGCGTGTTCCTCCAGTTTTCAACATGTCACAAATCTTAATTTATACAATGATTTTTATTAAATTAATCATTATTAAATCAAAATATCGTGCCCAAACACAAATGATTTGTATGCACATATGGTGCACTAAATTATGAGGTATATATGTTCTATATTTATTAGAGTATCATTGATACTTTTTGATTGTAAAAGAAAAAAGAGGAGTTACCGGCTCAGTTATGTGGCAGAAGTCACCATGGAGCTATACAATACACGAATATAAATAATATAATAGAACATTTAATACATTACAAAAATATTTGATTGTAGTGAAATTACGATACCGACTTAGGACGGTCATTTAATTTGACAAAAGCCAAACAAATGGTGTGGTTAACCGGTTTACGGGACCACCTTCCCACTCACCGTAACAGCAGAACAATCAAAAGACGTACATTTAAAAATTTATAAATAATCCTCCATGTAACGAACAAGGGTCAACAGGTATCGCATATTGAGAGGTCATAAAAATATAAACACGTAAAGTATTGTAAAACACATAATGGTATAAAAATATATGCGACATCAACATGATAAACCGTGCTCTGCCAGTCTGAAAGCAAGCTAAGACCCTAGATCTGTAGGAGTCCCGACTAACAGTCAGAGGGGACGAGGTTCAGGACCATGTTTTCTCTGAAAGAGGTTTGGACAAGACCCGTCATATAGTCCCCACCGCCCTGTTAGTCAGCGTGCAACCAACGTTCAAGTAAAAGTCTGCATAAGGCTGTAGAGGGGCCAAATACAAGACCTATAGTCTTTTTGATGATCTCAATATCATATTGTCTATTTAGGAGACGTTTGACTATTTTATTACATGATAAAATAACGTTATCGGAGCCTTTTACTTTCCTTAGTTTATATACGAGATCACCGTAAAAATTAGGATGGGAAATTCCATTGGATACATACTGTTGAAAAGAAATATTTGCAAATTTAGATAGAAGTTCTGAATAAGATCTGAAGAATTTGCCGAATGTTTTTCTTAGCTTGTGATATCTGTAACCCTGAGTTAAAAGTTTAGCAGTAATTTGTAAATTTCGTTTATGAAAGTCCAAAACATCGGTGCAGCCTCTGACAAATCGAACTAATTGAGATATATAGATACCATATGATGGGAGTCGAGGGACATCGCCATCCAAGTAAGGGAATGCATATGCATGGTTGTTTTAATTGTCTGATTAAATTGGTCCAGACGCGGAAAGTAAAAAAACTAGAAATGGCTAGATTGAGTCCTTAATGCGAGAAATGTGATTAAGTGTATTTTTCAACGTTATTCAGAAATTTTTTATCAATTTTGAAAAGTAATGTACCTTAAATACCGCAGTTACACTGTTATAGATTTCTATTGACATTCTTCAGGTACATTGTTAGACATTTCTATCACCTTTCAACAGGTACACAGTTAGACATTTCTTTCACCCTTCAAACAGGTACACAGTTAGACATTTCTATCACCTTTCAACAGGTACACAGTTAGACATTTCTATCATCGTTCAAACAGGTACACTGGTAGACATTCCTATCATTTCTATCACCTTTCAACAGGTACACTGTTAGACATTTCTATCACCCTTTAAACAGGTACACTGGTAGACATTTCTATCAATTCTATCACCTTTCAACAGGTACACTGTTAGACATTTCTATCATCCTTCAAACAGGTACACTGGTAGACATTTCTATCATTTCTATCACCTTTCAACATGTACACTGTTGGACATTTATATCACCTTTCAACAGGTACAATGTTAGACATTTCTATCACCCTTCAAACAGGTACACTGGTAGACATTTCTATCACCTTTCAACAGATACACTGGTAGACATTTCTATCATCCTTCAAACAGGTACACTGGTAATCATTTCTATCACCTTTCAACAGGTACACTGTTATACTTTTCTATCACCTTTCAACAGGTACACAGTTAGACATTTATATCGACATTCGTCAGGTACACTGTTAGACATTTCTATCATCCTTCAAACAGGTACACAGTTAGACATTTATATCGACATTCGTCAGGTACACTGTCAGACATTTCTATCATCCTTCAAACAGGTACAGTGGTAGACATTTCTATCGACATTCGTCAGGTACACTGTTAGAGAGAGAACTTAGACATTTCTATTATTTGTATCACCCTTCTACAGGTACACTGGTAGACATTTCTATCGACATTCGTCAGGTACATTGGCAAATGCCCTTCATTACATACACTCGAAGACCTATTCGACATTCATCTAGTACACTGGTAAACTTTCCATTTGCATAGGAATGCAAGTTGAAAAAAGTAGAATCACATCTTTTTGTTAACTCATAGTAAACTAAATAGGGAAAACCACATGCAAATTTTGTTGCGCGCGGAAAGAAAAGTTTAAACGACTACCAACCATAAAAATATTTGCCTAGTACTAAAAAACCTTTTAGTACAATTTATCGTGTCCATTCTTTTTAATGTTTAATGTATAGTTTACCTCATAGTAAGAAAGAAAACCAGATTCGCTCGTGTATCTTCCAGCCTGTCCACCATTGCCTCTATCAGGAGCATATAGTCCATTATTACTGGGGCTAGCTAGAGTAAAGGATCGACCGTAAAGTGGCATTCCAATATTCATCATGGATTTAGGCATTCCTTTACTGACCCAGTAATTAGCTGCCCATTCCTGAAATTAGTCGTTTGAAGAGATTTCAACATCATCATTTGAACACAATTTTGTAACTTATACACAACACAAAAGTAAATCGTATTATCTTATTTTAGCGTTCGCACGCTAAAATCTCCAATAAAATCTGAAGTAACCACAGCAAAATAACATGGTGGGCATCTATGTTAGTGGGAACAAGAGGACATGAGACAACGCATTACAGTGAAGTAAGAACATACCGATTGGCTCGTCTCACAGACAACCCAAGCGCATTTTGACACTGTACAAGTATGATGAATTTAGATAAATATTGTACACAGAATGTCATATCACTATACCATTAAAACAGGTTGTATAGATAAATTTTGATTTAAGCGGGAAAAGTTTTATGAGTAAGGCATTGCATGATCCTTTCCTGAAACCCATGAATGTCAACATTTGCGCAATGCTATAAGAATTACACTGATATTACAGTGTCTATTATCCTTATCATCTTATCATTCTTCAGATGTACTTCTCTAAGAGACACGATCCAATCATTTTTTAAGATGTAACATTACATTTCCAGCTTGATACAGGACATACATGTTGTCGAAATATTATTAATGAGTGTTGTTGTTGTTATAACATGGAAAGCATTTTACTACTTGACAAAAAGAAATAATACAATGCGGAGACTTACAATTGTTTGTTTTATAATGAAGATATATATTTCCAAATCTCCACGTCTTTTGCTTATATATTATCATATTCACTAGGTTATGCATTTTGAATGTGAGTATTGTTTATAAACATAAAGCCGGTGTGGTTTAGTAGAAGAGATATTCGGCTTCTGACCGAAAGGTTTCTGGTTTGATTCCCGTCGTGGGCACACCGATGTTCTGTCTGTCGGATGCGACAGTAAAGTAAAACCCAAAGTCCTGTGTCACGGTAGACATGGCATATAAAAGATCCCTCACTACTTCGGGTGGGTCCGTTGCAAAGGTATACATTTCTGTGTAATGCCTCAGGCGGATGCAGTGCCGTCATCATATACGTGAAATAATCATCGTAGAGTGACGTAAAACGATAACCAATCAATCAATCAATCAATCAATCAATCAATCAATCAATCAATGTTGATACATATAACTACATAATAAAGTTAATGTAAAAATTTGCGTTCGACACCAACAATATAATATGAAAATTACTTAAGTAATGCTAATTGTGGATAGTCATTGACTTCTGCCCCCCCCCCCCCCCCCCCCCACCACCACCACCACCACCACACACACACACAAAAAAAAGGTGGGGGCAATGGGAGTTAAGATGACCGGAGAAGTAACTACAATTCAGACATACAAAGTCTATTAATTTTGCAAAATTTGAATATGGTGTTCATCCTACATACCACATTCAACATGGTGTTGTTTCCGGTGTCTTTAGGTGAGACATACAGTGGACTGTTGTGTCCAGTTTTGTCTTCAAATGAACCACCATGGAAATCATAGGTCATCAAGTTCATCATATCTAGGTACCTTAAAAACAGATGTTCTCATAATGAAATCTACGCCTCTAATACATTCAAAACGTGACAAGATTCAATACAATTCAACACAATATCGAAACGTTTTGCAAAAAGATGTTCCAGCACTCTCTTGATTAAAGTACGCTCTATATATGTACTATGAAAGTGTCTATTATGTGTACTTCAGTCAAAATTAGATTTTTTTAAAATCTTGATTATATTAAACTAAGAATATATATATACTAATTTTCTGTAGTAACATACTTTGGAAACTTGGGACCACAAAGACAGTGTCAATACATTAATTTTTGTACAGTCTGTGGTGTATAGTTACATAAGTGTTAAATTGTAGTAAAAATTTATACAGTATCATACTTGGTTATATAAAACAATAACTAAAATAATCTGTATTACATACTTCGGTAGACTAGGGACATCATAGCCTGTGTCAATATTGCTTTTTCCAGCGGGAGTTGCAGCAGATAGTAACAGACGACTGTTTCCGGTGGTCTGTGCTTCCTTGTCAAACTCAGCTCGTATAACCTGTACATTTAATGAACAAAGTTAAAGACAGGAAGCTATGTCTTTATATGTGGACAAAAATGATATTGTGAATTTGATAGAACACTGACTACTTTTGAATTTCGTATACCTTGATCAGCTCTACGTATTTCTGTTTATCGCCTGCTGGACTTCCCCTATTAGCTGGGTATTCCCAGTCAATGTCGAGGCCATCAAAACCTTGTTTGCGGAGAAACTTCACAGCATCTGTGGCAAAATCTCGTCTAGAAGCATCAGTTGCTACCATCCGAGTAAAAGGGGCGGATCCCATATTCCAGCCACCTACAGCAAGCATGGTTTTCAGGGCCGGGTTCTGTTGCTTTAGTTTGTTAAAACGTTCGTACCTAATTATATTAAAATACTATGTAGAAATAAATGTATTTTAAATACAAATCATAATTTTCTATCCGTATGAGGTAAATGTACAAATGTAAGAAGAAATATGTTTTATATTCTTTTTTAACCATTAAAATTCGTCTTGTAGTAAGGTCAGAAGGGTTTCTTGTTTGAAATATGTATGTCCTCAGTGATGATAATAAAACAGGCTAAACACAATAAATATAATAAAATTTATTTTATATTTATTTTATCCTTTCCAACATAAAGTAACAAGCAAACAGATAGATAGATAGATAGATAGATAGATAGATAGATAGATAGATAGATAGATAGATAGATAGATAGATAGATAGATAAAGATAGTTGTTATGTAAGGATACATTCCTACATTCTACTTACAGCAACATATTTTTTATTACTTTCAATACATCGATCGGTTCATTCCGGCTCTCTTTCAACGACACTAAATTTATATTAAAATGATGTATGTTGCGGATACTTCATTTTATTGTAAAACTGGCAACGACTGACGTTTTGGAAGAAGATCGACTATTATGGCATTGCACAAAATAACATCTAATTTACTTTGTTCATACACAGACTACTTTACAAACGAAACAATAGCCGTAAATTGGACTTAAAAATAACAACTTCATTTTAAATTAATACTTCAGGAACACAAACAGCACAGGTCTTTTCATATACTCTTACGCATTTTGATTAAATAATCGATTGATTACTTTAACGTGCCGTTAAAGTAATCAATCGATTATTTAATCAAAATGCTTCAGCTACAAATTGAAATCTATAGTATTGAAAGACTCATTTGTTGGTGGTAGGGAAGAGAGTTTGGGATCAGATACAAGTGATTTTCCAGCCTTTCTTGCCCATACCCTAACCCTTGCGTCTGACATGGTTTGTACTTGGTTAATGCTGTAGCACAATGCAGTGAAACTTGTTGTTTGCCTTGCAACTTCCTCAATATCTGCTGCCTTTTCGCCAACTGAACTGACAGGACATTTCTTTGATCTTAATATCTTAAGGGCAGTGCCTTTACCTATACCTTGACAAACGGCTACTGTGTCGCATCCAGAAAGGATATGAACAGCTGGGAGGTCAGATATTATGTCACAATGTGATTTCAGAGAGTCCACTGTTAGCCATAAGAGTTCCTATGGAAACAACAAAACTCATCAGTGTGTGCATTCCTCCTAAGCGTAAAATGACATTGCTGAATAGTTCAGGATAAGCCCAAAGGATGTTAACAGAAACTCGATACAACTGCAGATCACATGTGAATACAGAGTATTCCTGACCACACTGTCGAGCTTGGATTTGGGATTGCCTCTGGGTCGGAAGGAGTCATATCTATAAGTGGCAGATAGACAGCGTTTGTCTTTGGCTGCATCACTTGACCATTAATTCTGGATTCTCTTGTGTTATAGCCATTATACTCAGGACATTGTTCAGAAGTAATAACATCTTTAAGAAATTTGGCATCGTTTGTTTGTGAACGTCTCTTTGAAATGGCCATAGTTGCTAACACTTTCAAAGACAATGGAGATTTCTTACTCTTTTCATTTGGCATCTGTGGTTTCTTGGGTCCATGATAGCGCTCAATTTGAATGTCATAATCGATAGGATGCGCCAATTCAGTTTGATCGATTCATCTGATAACCAATGAATCTTTTGATTTGTCATTAGGATCTTTATCAGTTTGGGTCAGGAGCATTGCAAGGGAATGTGTTGAAAGTTTCCAGTCTTGAGACGAAATGTCAGCATCGAAGTTATCAGCTATTGTTTGTACTAATCCATTTGAGGAGTCAGATATACCTTGAAGTGATGAGGAGGCGACTGCCTCGATGGCTGCAGATTTTTTAAATCTCATAACTTCATCATAGTTACATGTTACCCCAATTTTATTCATTGTTGTTACAAGTTTCTTAGAATTTCTCAGCATAACGCCCAGTGTTGTCTGCAACATCGTAGGAAAATTAATTATAAGGCTGGTAACGATAGAACCAATGAAATATGCTTGCGGTGTATGGTTAAGCTTACATGATAGCTTTGATAAAAAGGACAGTAATGTCTCACTAACATAGTTTTGAATGACATCGTCAGTCAGTCTAGCATTGTTTTGTTTCCGAGATACATTCATTGATTTGATTTCAGAAAGAATTGCGCTTGCTAATTTCTTTATTGCAAAGTCTATGGCACTCTCTTCTTGATCTGGAACCAGTCTTAGTAATCCTGGGGCATCATCCTTGAAAACAAGTAAACTGGCTACTCCGTTGGCTGACAGAATTAAGAGTTCATCCCCAAAATAATCACCTATTAATTGCATTAGTGATCTCCGCGATAGTTTACCGTTAGCTTCTATAGCATATATATCATGCAATTCTACAGAGGTCCAAATTCTGGATCTATCATCTCTCATAATCTTAACTAAATACTCGAAATCTACATCAATATTATCTGTAGAATTACTTGGTGTAGCCCTTGAAGCTGCATCTATACTGCGGGGACTCATAAAATCTGATTTTCAGTCAACATGATACCTTGCGTCAGCGGCATGAAGGTCACTCAGCGCTCCTTCTATTCGAACACGCACTTGTTCTGCTTTTTGGTCACCTCGTTCTTGACACTTTTCAAGGATATGTTTTTTTTTAAATCATACCCTGTCCAAAGTGTCCGACACTGGTAAGCTGGTCTCCATCTATCAGGATGCTTTGGGTCTTTGTCACACTCACAATTTTCACCACAAAATATACAATGTATCTGAAAATCGAAACAAGGAGTGTCTGACCGCTTACTTCTTTTATGTGCCGAAAGGACATTACTAGTACCAGCAACTTCTTGGCTCTTGTTTGGACGTCTTTTAAGATGGTGCCGCGAACAATATGTTGACACACAATTTCTATGTGCAGTAATCATTGGGTCATCTGTAGTCTGCAAAAGTTCTTCGAGGGTTCGATGAAGCCCATCACCATATATTATGCTACATTCAATGATAGTGTGAATTCGTGATGCCCCTGATTTTGACAGTGTGTCCTTCTGACTACCATGACATGCCCCAACATTTCTTAAAATACAGCTTTCCATTTTAAAAATGTGAAACCTTTACTTTAAAATGACTTAATTACTTCTGAAGTAATGCACAATACGCAAATTAAACGCAAGTTAAATAAGATTTTATATTTCGCTAAAAAGTCATGTACTCACTTTAAAGCACAAAAATTTAAAGTTAGAAAAAGACACCCCTTTAATTTTTATGCCATTACATTTTGAAGTTTTGCATTTTCTTAAATTTCTGTCAGCCATCTTGGATTTTGGCAGACATTTTGGGGAGGGGGGGAGGTTAATGTCAACAATGGTAATTATTGCAATCAATCTTTCCACTCTAAATAAGTCATCACTGTTAAGGAATCGCTTCTTTCATACATTAAAATAAACAATTTCTACTTTTTGGCAGCCATCTTGGATTTTGGCCGCCATTTTTAATTGCCCAATGATGCAAAGTGGCATCAATCGAATACTTACTCAGAAAGACCATATCTAATGAAATATCCAAAAAATATTCTATAGACGCCATTGCACGGTCCTATGTGGTCTCTGCCAGACTAGATCATCGCGAAGTATACTGTTACAAGGAGGCTTAGTTGTAATGTTACATCAGAAAGACAAATCTAGGGGACTCTACCAAGACATAAACCAGGTCATCCAAAATGGGCCTATTTCGCTCACTTGAACATAATTTGCTAATTCACAAATGACTGCTTGAAAGAATCTGCAGATATTGTGCACTAAATTAATTGATAAATATTTATCTCTTTATGCTTATTATAACCACATGAACGATAACGCTGCTGGTGGACCGTTAGTACTCCTAGAGGAAACACACGCCCAGTTTTCTGTACTTCTGTTCCTACCGGAAAAATATACTTGAAATTCATTATGACAAGTTTCTGAAGTATTATAAAACTGAGAAGAAGCTCTGTCGTTAGATTGGTTCTGTAGGTTTTAGGTCAATTTTAGTTTGCACAATTTCCTCTTCAACTATATTTTACTTTGTTTTGTTTGTGTGTGTGTGTGTGTGTGTGTGTGTGTGTGTGGTTTCTTTTTGTTTTTAGTGTGGGGGGGGGGGTTGGCAAAAACTGGTTTATATATGAAAATGATCCACAAAAGTTTGAGATGTCAAGTTAGGAAATAATTCGTTTTTGCTTCTCTAAAAAAACTGACTCATAAATGAGTGGAAATGATTACGTCAGGGGCCCCAAAATGTGTTCAAAATGGAACCAAAACAATATCACATCTAAAGACACCCTTTTAGATCAATCTGATGCATTCAGTCTGTCGATATATATATAGTCGGTCTGAAGGTTTGTGAAAGGAAGGCACCTCTTTTCGGCCTATATTGCCCTACCCTCGATTCAGATTTTGACGTATCTGGCTGGAAAACACCAACATTTCGGATCACGTAAGCTAAAAGTGTATATCACAGTAATAGAATAAAACATGCAATGGAAAATGAATATTAATAGTGATATTAGTTCTATAATACGAACTTACATTCCCTTCATCCATGGCGTACTTTCGTCATTCCATTCAAAAGCTTTCAGGTGGTTGCCATTGAGCTTAGCGAAAGCGTAAATAACGTGGGTACAAAGATTTGGGTCAACGTTCTCGGGATAGAATTTGCCCGGGCCATTTCTGTACTGAGCCCAATTAGTATAGTAGCAAACACGCCTATAGCCAGATCCTGAAAAAAGAATGAATGGAAGAACAATTTAAAGGGAGAAACAAAGACTTGTTGTTGGTTTTTTTTATCTACTAATCTTACCTGATATAATTTAGTCATAAGGAAGTCATGAAGCTTATTATCCTTTATAAATTCTGTGAAATCTTGCAATAATGCAAATGCAGTTCAACCAGTTGATTTCAAATTATAATATATATATATATATATATATATATATATATATATATATATATATATATATATATATATATATATATATATATATATATATATATATATTAACGTAGACGTGTAAACAGAAATGATAGAAATTATACATTTTGCTTTATTTTTAATTTGCTCATAGCATAGATCTATACATATTTCACATGCAATTACAAATGCTAAGGCATGTATTTCAAGATGGAAATGTGTAATAATTGCCGTACAATGAAGAGTAGATTCTGCACACCGATTATCATTCTTTGTGCATGTTGTTACAGAATGTGTGTTTCCATGAAACAATCGAGTTTGTATTTTGAAAGAAGCAAGGAATTCGAAAGATTGTAACGCTTGAACCAAACATTATCAAAATCTTCTTGATCTGTTTTCAATAGTATTTTTTGGCATTTAAGGTCAGTACATATAAACAGGATTAATAAATATGAAGTCGTGCACATTTTGAATCCATTGTATGAGTTTCTATTCCCAGGCAGAGTAAAACCGAAAATACGATGAGAATTTATATCACATATTTTATTTAGAATAACTACAAGTATGAAATAGTTGCCATTCTTTTGTACTGGCATGAAAAATACTTCCGAAATACTTAATAAATGTTGCAGTATTGATATGTTTCCAAAATACTGAAACGATAGACTTCCTGGGGTCCATGGCCAAACGGTCAAAGCGTAACACCTATCCATAGCTCGTAGTCACAGTTTCTTATTCATTTTGAACTTTCATACCGATACTTTGCATACTGTACTGGATGACAGTAAATCCACTCTCTTGAATTCATAGTTGTGAATGAGACTTTGCTATCACTCAAAGTTTCTATGTTAACCACAATTTACTATTTACGATAAAATTTTTACAGCGAAGACAATGGTTATGATTTACTCCGAATGAATAGTTCAACCATCAAGTCACTGCGTAGATTTGAAGGAGATATTTACTTCTCCATGACACTCAGTTTTACAAACAGATCCTTTTGGAGTCTTAATTGGTTTTTGTATTATCACTGATATCTTTATCCTTTTATTACTGAGTGAGACACTCAAAACATTGAGACCTTCAGAATAGCCATCATTAAACTCAGGTAAGACAACTCAACAGTGATTATTATCCAAGACTAGCGCATAAAACAGTTATTGTATGGATCATACAAATCTATTATAACTATTTATAATCTCACCAGAGGATGAACCCGAATTTTGAGAAGCAGTGGGTGAAGCTGTAAGTTGTCCAGAAGGCTGTGTAGTTTGAACGGTAGGCTTAACCGTTGTTGAAGCAACAGCGGTTGTCCTAGAATTGTATAAAAATGTTGTATGGATTTTTGCGAGGAGTCAATGTGGAATTCTGCATTTAGCAAACATAATAACAAGGCATTACTTAGGTCAATTACATCATCGTGAACGGTTATGAACTATTTTGTTCGGAAATATACGTGTCTATACATTAGATACTTCACTACACCGTCTTATATCAACAACATTACTTAAAACCTAATGAGTTTGTTTACAAGCATAGGATTTTCATTTTCTTCATACCAAGCACAATACTGACTTATGTATAAAGTTACTCTTTGGCTCAATTATACACGCTACTTATGAATGTGATAACCATACACCATCTAATTTGGTTTTAAATATGAATTCGGCATTGATTGGTTCTCATGTAATTTGACATATGCACAAATTACTACACTTTTAGCTATATGCGTAACATATACTGAAAATCGTAGCAGGCATTTCTCTCGATAGAACCATACTAATATATAAAAGATGAGATTTCGGATACATGATATGATATGCAGGTAATTTTACCCTTTCCACATATACACTATAACTGTCATTTAGACTACTGGTGGATTTGATAAACTTTAGCATTTCCATGCATTTCGTGATCCGCTTCTATCGTTTATGACCTGTAGAGAACAGTTTATCAAATTCATCCAGTTCTAGGTGACAACTGTGCCATAACTCAAAAGGCTTCTCTGCTGAAAATGTAAGAGTCCTAATGCTGATTACAGAAAGTTATATGAAGAGAAAATTTTATTACAGCACGGAGTGAGATAATTGGAGCTTTGTCTTACATTGAGCCACCTTTGTTCAGTTCATCATTAATGGCTTGTAATAATGGGTATTTCCCTTCTCCGCACATTCCACTAAAATCGTCCAAATCTAAGGCCCAAACCATTACGCCTCCGAAGCCACTACTCTTGACAAAATCAACCTATGATAAAAAATTTCAATTCATATAAGGGTATTATCTACAACATTATCAATTATTTGTAATTATTTGTATGAATCAAACTGTTTTACTATCAATGTTGCGATATACCATTACATAATGCATACACTTGTTGCTTTGTAAATGCTGAGGAACTTGGGAACAAAAATCTGAAATTTGTGACACATACTGAAGTAGCTTTTCTGACAATTGTATTACGACATACAAAATCTAATGTCTGCTTTATGCATTTAGTACTTACAAATTAACCTTCTGAGTAATCGGAAATGTTCGTTATAAAAATATCAGTCTTAACACAATACACTTAAATCATAAAATATTAAATGTTTGAAAACAACGCATAAATTAAAAAAGGGAACTCAATGTAGAGTCAAGAACAATTAACACATAAAAAAGACATCACACTAATACTCTGTTGGAATTTAGTGACACTACCGGTTAGTATCAGTTACAATCTTTACACTTTCTTTACTTTTCTAAAATGTATTCATTTAGTTATTGATCTATTACTGTCAAATTATCTTTTGTTTAATATAAATAATATATTACTAAAACGTACATGCAGCAGGACTTACAGCTTACCTTAAGTCTATGTTTACCTTCTATGAATACATATGAATAGTATAAATACCTTATATCGGAGACTTTCGGGATCGTCATATCCTACCCACTGATCGCCTTTGACAACATATGGTACTTTAGCTGCTGGTAGAAAGTGGCGTGTTCCTCCAGTTTTCAACATGTCGCAAATCTTTATTTAATAATGAAACCACGACTGTAATTTGTCAGTCTTACATCAAAATACCATACTCAAGCAATTACAGAATAATTCTTCAAAAAAATGCGTATGTCCATTAGTTTGAACGGTGTGGCGTAGTTATTCCAGGTGAAGGAATTCGTAAAACTCAAATTGAAAAATGTAATTTTCAAATATGTGCTGGTATGAGAAATATGACTAAGTAATACTTTAAAATTTATTTAGAAATGGGAAGCCTTTTCGAAAATCAAATATATACATAATGCAACAAAATGCAAAAATTGTTATGAATTGGTGTGAGATCTTGATTTGTTTCTTTGTTTAAAAGAAAAAAGAGGAGTTACTGGCTCAGTTATGTGGCAGAAGTCACCATGGAGCTATACAATACAGGAATATAAATAATATACTAGAACATATAACACATTACAAAAATATTTGATTGTAGAGCAATTACAATACCGACTTAGGACGGTCATTTAATTTGACAAAAGCCAAACAAATGGTGTGGTTAACCGGTTTACGGACCCACCTTCCCACTCACTGTAACAGCAGAACAATCAAAGGATGTACATTTAAAAATTTATAAATAATCCTCCATGTAAAGAACAAGGGTAAACAGGTATCGCATATTGAGAGGTCATAGAAATATAAACACGTAAGGTATTGTAACACTTCACAAGGACGATTAGTACGTCAAAGAAAAGAAACAGGAGTAGTTGCTTTGCCAGGCACGTTGGCCGCACTTTATCAGATATACTGGTGGACCTTTATATCGCCCTTCGTTAGGTTGATATACCCTTCTGTTGCTCTATAAGCGCACTAGTAGACTCTCCTTTCGTCCTACGTCATGTGCACTGTTAGTTCCCGAAGATGTCCTCAGCCCAGTTTTCAGTACATCTGTACTGACCCGAAGTATATAATTCAAATTGAATGTTACAGAACTATGTAAATTATTCCAAGATTAAGGAGTTTCTCCCTCATACATTGCTGTCCTTAAATGGGGCCTTTGGCTCTTACGTTTAAATCAATTTGGTAATGAGTTTGCTCTTCAAATATTTGTAATTTTGATTCTCACAGCCATGAGCACCACTTAAGAGATATAAAATTGTCAAAATGCGCATGAGCTGCACACAATTATACACGTTCTGATATCTATTCTATCGAACATGGTCAAGTACACTGCCAGACTTTTCTATCAACTTTCATCAAGTACACTACTAGACCTTTCTATCTACCCTCATCGGTCACAATTATAGACCTTTCTATCGACATATCACTTACGATGTAGTCCTTTCCATTGATCTGAATTAGTCCGCGATACTGATAAGCCTATAAATTGATCGATTGGTACATCGTATATCTTTCTATTGACTTACGTAAGCTACACTGGTAGAACTCTCTACCGGTTAGGTACACTGGCAGACATTTCTATGGACTTTTGTCAGGTAAATTGGTAGAAAATTCTATCGACCTTCGTCAAGTAAACTGTAAACTATTCTATTGACCTTCGTCAGGTACACTGGTAAATTATCTGTCGACTTTCGCCATATATTCTGGCAGAATATTCTACTGATTTTCGTCAGGTACATAAGTAGAAATTTCAATCGACATTTGTCAGGTACATTGGTAGACATCTCTATGGACCTTCGTCGGGTACACTGTAGACCATCATATTGACCTTCGATGGTGTATTAGTAGATATTTCTATCGAACTTCGTCAGGTACGTTATAGACATTTCTATCGACATTCGTCAGGTACATTGGTAAACATTTCTAACGACAATGGATAGATATATTGGTAGAAATTTCTGTCTACTTTTGTCAGGTACACTGCACATATTGACCTTCCTTCGGTACATGGTGGACATTTCTATCGACCCACGTCAGGTACACTGTAGACCTTTATATCGACCATCATCAGGTACACTGTAGAACTTCTATTGACCTTCGTCAGGTACATTGTTAACATTTCTATTTGCATCGCAGTTCAATTCCCAGTAGGCAGAATATTACTACATGTACATGGTTTACATCAACAAACGAAATATACTAATGATATTCTGTTACGCGTGGGAAACATTTCAAACGATTATCGAAGTTAATTAATATTTTGTTTTTACAGAACTATCTTTATTTTAGGACTTTTAAGTCTTATCCTTATTTCCTTACCTCATAGTAAGAAAGAAAACCAGATTCTCTCGTGTATCTTCCGGCCTGTCCACCATTGCCTCTATCAGGAGCATATAGTCCATTATCACTGGGGCTAGCTAGAGTAAAGGATCGACCATAGAGCGGCATTCCAATATTCATCATGGATTTAGGCATTCCTTTACTGACCCAGTAATTAGCTGCCCATTCCTGAAATTAGTTATTTGAAGAGATACCAATATCATCGTTTCAAGACAATTTTGTACATGACGTGGAACACGAAAATAACTCGTACTACAGTAATGTAGCGTGGTAAAGTCCATAAGGAAATGATGAAATATCAACACAGTTATATGCGATAGTGGGGCATTCATGTATCTCCTGGAGAGACCACACATCCTGGAGAGACCAAACATCCTGATGAGACCACACATCCTGGAGAGATCAAACATCCTGGAGAGACCAAACATCCTGGTGAGACCACACACCCTGGAGAGACCTCACATCTTGGAGAGACCAAACATCCTGGAGAGACCACACATCTTGGAGAGACCAAACATTCTGGTGAGACCACACATCCTGGACAAGTAGGTATATGTATCTCCCATCTAAACACAATCCATTGATTTCTTACAGTGTAACTTTCTTTCAGTTTTCCATCTCTATATAGGGCGTACATGTAGTCAACAAAATTCGTCCTTGAATATATTTTATATTATTTTACACAGAATATTTACTATTTGGCAACATTCTAAAACTCTATGTATTTTGCTTATACACTACCTTACACTTTTTTGAATATGAGTATTGTTCAAACATATATACAAAAACTGAATGAAACAAATATAGAAATTTTGTATGGGAAACACTACTATTGAATATTGAATATATACAAATATACAAGTTATGCCATGTTATGCCATGTTATGCCATGTTACAGAGGCACGAACAACTAGCCATAACATGGTGGACAATGATCGACTTCCGGAAGCAGAGTGGAGACTGGATCACCGGGAGAAATAATTATAATCTAGATATACAAGATTGATTAACATGGCAAAATTTGAAATATGGTGTTCATCCTACATACCACATTCAACATGGTGTTGTTACCGGTGTCCTTAGGTGAGACATACAGTGGACTGTTGTGTCCAGTTTTGTCTTCAAATGAACCGCCATGGAAATCATAAGTCATTAAGTTCATCATATCTAGGTACCTTAAAATTCAATTTTTTCATGATGAATGCATGTAATACATTCAATGATATTATTGCGTAATTCTATTGAAATATATTGCGAAAAAAATCAAAAGAGTTAGCACTCAATTTATTTAAATATAATGCACTATGTATACTCCAATTAGGATTAGATATTTCATATACTCTTGGTCATATCAAACAGTGAATGTATATACTAATTTTCTATACTGTACTTTGGTAGACTTGGGACATCATAGCCTGTGTCAATATTGCTTTTTCCAGCGGGAGTTGCAGCAGATAGTAATAGACGACTGTTTCCGGTGGTCTGTGCTTCCTTGTCAAACTCCGCTCGTATAACCTGTTTATAAACGAAGTATATATATGGAACCATAATTTACATGTGGACTGTAATGATATTGTGAATTTAGGAGAATATTGACTATTTTTGAATTTCGTATACCTTGATCAACTCAACAAATTTCTGTTTATCGCCTGCTGGACTTCCCCTATTAGCTGGGTATTCCCAGTCAATGTCGAGGCCATCAAAACCTTGTTTGCGGAGAAACTTCACAGCATCTGTGGCAAAATCTCGTCTAGAAGCATCAGTTGCGACCATCTGAGTAAAAGGGGCGGATCCCATATTCCAGCCACCTACAGCAAGCATGGTTTTCAGGGACGGATTCTGTTGCTTTATTTTGTTAAAGCGTTCGTACCTTATTATAAAAATCACTTTCTTTAAATTTCATTGCAAACTCAAATAAAGATTCTAATTCATCATCATTTAAGGTGCATGCACATGTAAGAGGGAATGAGTTTACATTTGTTTTATCACTAAGACTTTCATGCAGTAAGTTCATAATGATAGAATAAGTTGGGGTCTCTTGCTTGAAATTTGATGTGTCCGTCCTCAGTGATGATAATAATAACACAAAAGAAAATAAACATAATAAAAGCTTGTCTCCTTTTTTATCACGAATAAAAACTAAACAGAAAACAAGTAGATTAAGTTAATACATGTTAATATAATGTGTGTTAATAGAAGTATACATTCCTACATTGTACTTACTGTACGAAATATTTCAATAAGTTTCCATAAATCGATCGATTCATTTGTTCTGTATAATATATCAAAATGATGTATTTTGTACTAACTGGCATTTGTTGACATTTGAAAAGAAGATCGACAATTACTGCATTGAATGAATGACATATGAATTTTTTCTTCATACATAAATTACATGTACTTTATTCTTTTTCATATACTCTAATCAATTCATAAAGCAAACGATTGGTCTCGTTAAAAGGAACTTCACAAAAAGAGGCGGAGATGACGAAAAACACGTGGTCATTGTTATTTTTATGTCATTTTTGGTTTAAATTTTTTTCATCGGCTAGTTATTTATGAAGAAGAAAACTAAATTTAAATGACCAGAAATGCGGTAACTAGCCGATAAATAAAATGTAAACAGAGAAATGACACAAAAATAAGAATGACCACGTGTTTTTCGTCAGCTCAGCCTCTTTTTGTGAGGTTTCTTTTAACGAGATCTCGCGAGACCGAATGGCTGACACAGAAACCGGCAAATTTGAAACAGGTTGGGAAAAAATGTGTGTAGAGCCTTCAGACGACAGATCGGGGGTAAAGTTATCGTTGCAGATCGTTTGCTTTATGTTTATATATGTTAGATATTTGCTCCAATTGATGCCGAAATGCGTATAATCGTGCCGGCCACTCCGTTTATCAAAAATGCAAGTTTACGCAACGTAAGGAATTGTGGCCCTATCACTCATTTAGGGCCACTACTTGCGGCTAAACTGAAGTAAGTCTAGAAATAATAAAAATAATCGTTTTTAATGGGAAGGGGAAAGATAGAACGAAACTATATTTGTGACGTCGTCAATTTTACATTATGTACTGGTTACATGCGATGCCATGAGGGATTGTAGCATACTTACGCCTACTGCCACAGCGGGGTTTGATTGTCATCTAAAGGACAGAAATGGACAAGAATCTGGCAAAAAATGACCACTTGCAATTCATCCTAATGAGAACTGAAATCCTACTGTCATATGTAATATAGATAATTTTTTGAGCAATTACCATATTCATTAGATATAGTCCTTATAAATATGGTAATTGCTTTAAAAAGTTATCCATATTACATATGACACTACCACTGGGTCTTTTTTACCTTTCATGGTCCTTAGATAAATAGACTAAGTGATAAAAGAGTGACACACACACACACAGAAATAAATAAGATTAATAGATAAATAAAAAAAGAATCAACAGCGGTATTATTGGTCATATCATATGAACTTACATTCCCTTCATCCATGGCGTACTTTCGTCATTCCATTCGAAAGCTTTCAGGTGGTTGCCATTGAGCTTAGCAAATGCGTAAATAACGTGGGTACAAAGATTTGGGTCCACGTTCTCCGGATAGAATTTGCCCTGGCCATTTCTATACTGTGCCCAATTGGTATAGTAGCAAACACGCCTATAGCTCGCTGTTAAAAAAAAAGGTGCGTGTAAGTACAATGCTAAATTAGAAAAAGGTGCGTGTAAGTACAATGCTAAATTAGAAAAAATAATAATATTGTTGTATATGTAGAAAGAGTAGGTCCATAGGAAGCAAACATACGTGATTTCTTTTTTATTCAAAAGGTGAGAAGGTCATTAGCGATCCAAAGGCGGTTAAACCTTAAGATTGTGGATTGGTCGTGACCACGTGATCATTAATTAACATAACTAGATAGATATATCACTTTCCAGACTAGTTGTTTATTTGACGCTAAGTTGTCAGGGCGAGACGATTCACGTTCGACACACATTTTATAGAATCTGATTGCATCATCATCTCGATTGAAAGTGCATCATGTTAAATATTTACCCTTTCTGTCATTATTCTCTATAATTCCCGTGGATGTGCTTTAATCCTCTTTCAGTTTTATCAGGTGATCATTTGAAACTATTATGTGTATAATAGGTTTGAGCAGAATTGTCAGTTGACTGGAAATATATTTTAGATCGTTTGAGTGTACGTCATGCCAAAATTATTTCACTTATATCAGAGACATATATACGTCTCTGCTTCTATCGCAACGGCATTTGCCTGATGCAATGCACTGAAATTTAGACAAATCTAAGCCGTGAGGAATGTTTTAAGTGCCACTTCTACCATGAAACGGGGTCTCGGTTTACACTGTCTACCATGACACTGGGTCTCGTTTTTCATTGTCTGCAGTCTAGTCACACAGGGTATCGGATGTCACTATCTACCGTGACACGGGGTCTCGGTTTCCACTACCGTGACACGGGGTCTCGATTTTCACTACCGTGACACGGGGTCTCAGTTTTTACTGTCTACCGAGACATGGGTTCTCCATTTTCACTGTCCTCCGTAAGACGGGATATCGGTTTTCATCATTTACAGTGATACAGGGTGTCAGTTTTCACTGTCTTCCGTAACATGTGTTATCGGTTTTCACTGTATACTGTGACACGGGTTTCAGTTTTCACTGTCTACCGTACCAGGGACTTCGTTTTTTACTGTCTATCGTGACAAGGGATTCCGGTTTCCACTGTCTACCGTGACAAGGGATTTCGGTTTTCACCGTCTATCGTGACAAGGGATTTCGGTTTTCATTGTCTATTGTGACAAGGAATTTCGGTTTTCACTGTATACTGTGACAAGGGATTTCGGTTTTCACTGTCTACCGTGACAAGGGATTTCGGTTTTCACTGTATACTGTGACAAGGGATTTCGGTTTTCACTGTCTACCGTGACAAGGGATTTCGGTTTCACTGTCTACCGTGACAAGGGATTTCGGTTTCACTGTCTACCGTGACAAGGGATTTCGGTTTCACTGTCTACCGTGACAAGGGATTTCGGTTTTCACTGTATACTGTGACAAGGGATTTCGGTTTTCACTGTCTACCGTGCCAAGGGATTTCGGTTTTCACTGTCTACCGTGAAGGGATTTCGGTTTTCACTGTCTACCGTGACAAGGGATTTCGGTTTCACTGTCTACCGTGACAAGGGATTTCGGTTTCACTGTATACCGTGACAAGGGATTTCGGTTTTCACTGTCTTCTCCGAAAGACACCATACCAGCCAGCCAGCAACGGGTCTCCATCCCGTGACCACTAGGTCACAAGCCAAGGATCTTACTGATTGAGCTATTGTGGCTCCATAGGTAATGTATTGTTGTTAATGTATTGTTATTAATGTATTGTTATCAATGTTTTGTTATTAATGTATTGTTATCAATGTTTTGTTATTAATGTATTGTTATCAATGTCTTGTTATTAATGTGTTGTTATGAAAGTATTGTTATGAATGTATTGTTATATGTATTGTTATTTTAAGAGTATTTATATCTTTTTCATAGATTGATTGATTATTGTGTTACGTCACTCCACGATTATTTCGCGTATATGGTGACGGCATCTGCCTGATGTATTGCGTACAAATTTATACCTTTGCAACGGAACCCCCCCCCCTCCCCCCGAAGCAGTGAGGGATCTTCGAAAAACAGAATACCGGTGTGCCCAGGGCGGGAGTCGAACCCGGGATCTCTCGATCACGTCTTCATAGTACATATTTCGCTTTCTAATTCATCGATCAATCATAAATGCTCGAACATGTATTTCAGATCAAAAACGTGTAATAAATGCTGTCAAGGAAGAGTAGATTCCGGACGCCGATTATCATTCTTTGTTCATGTTGTTGCATAATAGAGCTTTGTGTTTTCGTGAAATAATTAGGTTTATATTTTGAAAAGAGCAAGGTTTGAAAAAGATTGCAAAGTTGGAATGAAGAATTCTCAACTGCATCTTAATCTGTTTAATAGTTTTTAAAAGTTTTTGCGATAACGTTACAAATAAGATAGAATGTATTACTATTAGAGAGCCCTAGACAGAATGTATTACTATGAGAGAGCCCTAGCCCAAACAAGTTCTTGAATCACATGCATTACAGTTTCTTCCAATCTCCGACCCCTTCCCCATCCCCAATTTTCCCAAAGGCAAAAGAAAACCGAAAGTAGAAAAGGAATATAATAAATCACATACACAATATTAAAATTACAATTAGTGAAAAATATCAATAACAAAATAAAAGGGAAGGGCGAGTAGATAAGGTGATACCGTAGCAACTTCAGACAGAATCGAAGGATTGATGGGGGGGGGGGGGGGGGGGGGTGACAACGGGGCCACACACACACACACACACACACACACACACACACACACACACATGTATACTCTATCTCTTGGTCTTCTTTTTTTTTTGTTCGAAGTTAACACAACTTCTACGGTTTAGATGATATCAGTTAGGAAGTTGTGCCCCACTACTTTCTCTGACTCGGTACAGATTTTATGCATATATCATGTTCAAAGCACAGCTACGTGTCATTGTTTTTATTTGGTAGATTTCCATTCTGATTAATAGAAAAAGTAAATTATGTAGATAGAATTATAATCTGGCGTCACAAGAAACTGTCTTCACAGGTAACAAGTAGCATTTATGATTTACCCAAAGCACTGATTAGAATACAGGTGTACACATTAGTGCACTCCAATGAACTTCCTGCTCTACAAGTTTCCATTTGACAAACATTTCCCTATGGAGTAGAAACATAGACACTGAAACACTCTTCGTAAGATCCCATCGGAAGTTCCTGTCAATCATTTTATATTCCCATGTCGTTATGAAATTAAATATTCCAGCGTCATGTATACAAATCAGTAATGAATGCAACAAACACAACTCTTTTCAAGGGACCGTATCAAAATAACTTTAACGAAATAATTTTTGCTATATATAACTTTCATTCGAGAAATTTAATGAGAAGCTGGCATTCTCAGTCTCTGCTCTTACTTGTGTGATATGTATACAATATGTATATATATACAACAATTAACTCGGAAATGTTGGACTTCATATATATATATATATATATATATATATATATATATATATATATATATATATATATATATATATATATATATATATATATATATATATATATATTATATAAGGTCAATTTAGGTCATTAACATGTAAAATATATCTGTTACTTTGAATTAAGAACTTTTTATTGGTCATTATTATTATATTCCTTCTTCTTTTTCTTCGTCTGTGATAAATATATTTGTGAAGTCAATGGCAGATTGATATTTTCTACATTTTAAATATTACATTTATATTGAAAAAAAGAGCTGATTGGAAGTATTATTTTATTATGGCTTTCCTGAATAATATGTTTAATGAAATTGTTAATAATTTTGTATGCTAATGATTTCAAGCATTTGTATATTATTTTTTATCTGATCTTGTTATGCATTTTTACTTGATCATCAAATTGTATACTTATATATTTGAATGAAATATGGACATTTTCTATAAATTTTTATTATTATTCTATTAGATTTATACCATAGTTGTACACACATTATAATGCATATATTGCATTAGAGCTCTGCTTCACATGCAGGTTAATTATTGTAGTTTTTTAATTTATACAGATTGTATTTTCATAATGTATCTGTGATATTTGTATTGTAGAAATGTGTGAAATTATCTTATTGGTTATTTGTGTATTTTTGTATTATTCCATAAAATAAATTTACATCATAATTTGGCACAATATTTGAAATAATGGTACTTCATCATTTTCTTATGTAAACGGAAATAACTTATATGTATTTATTTATATTTCATAATTTACTTTAATTGTGTTATATTTATTGTTTATTTAAGATTGTTATAATTGTATTTTCAGAGCTCTGTTAACAGTTATATAATTTCCATAATAAATGAAGAACTCTAGACCAACTAGTGGAATCTTATAAAGGCCGATATATATATATATATATATATATATATATATATATATATATATATATATATATATATATATATATATATATATATATATATATATATATATATATATATATATTGCAATACAAGGTTAAGGAAACGATAAAATTAGATAATTCTTTCTCTGTCCACAGTGATGTGAAATAAATAAAAAACTTGATGGGTAAATAAATATATAAAAGAACAAATAGAAATATCATATTAATATTTAAATTAATATGTATAAATAAATAAACTTAGGAGGAAGCTAGCTACAGTGCATGACAAATAATAATATAATATATGTAATTGAGTATCTAAACTAGCAATGAATATTATTACCGTTATGTCAATTTTAGATTTACATATTTGTAGTAGAAATGTATTGCAAAATAATTCATTTTGTGCACTTTATTGCATGTCATGTAAGACTGAATATTCCTCTGGTTAGGCTTATTTTGTGGACTGTCGTTTGTTTGTAGACTCCGAAACCAAATAAGAAATGAAACTTGACATCAGACCTTCCTCTTCCCAATCCTAAACTCACCTAAGTAAATCTTTAGAAGATTTACATTTACCGATCTTTCCCGTCATTGAAATCGTGTGATATACTTGTTCTTAGATTTCTGTAAGTGTTTGACCAAATACAGCGAAATAAAATAATTCATCCTATCATCGCCACTCCTAAATCTGACGTACTAGTAAAACTGTCAAGATTTCATAGTCATGTGTTCATCGTGGCCTCTCATGACTTACAGACTTTCTGTTTAAGGAATCTTAATCTTGAAACACTTTTATTTCTTTACTCTTAACACGTAGGCATAGAAAATGTGGAAAAAATTGTTTGAAGCATTTAACATGTAGATGTTTTCTTTGATAATATTTTGGTAACTGTTCAGCATATGTTAACGTGTATATCGTGTATAGTTACTGAATTATTACTTTTGTCAATAGATCTATGTAGTTGTTCTTTATACCATACCTTCAGCTATATGCAGTGCGACTGCAATTGCCAAAACGGGCACTATCACACGAAACATCTGAAACGAAAGGTACATAATGCTACAAATCTTATCTGAGTATGATTGATTGATTGATTGTTTGACTGAATATTGTTTTACGTCACTCCACGACTGTTTCACATATATGGTGACGGCATCTGCCTGATGTATTGCATACAGATTTAGACCTTTGCAACGGACCCATCCGAAGCAGTGAGGGATCTTTCACGTGCCACGCCTACCGTGACACGGGACCTCGGTTTTTACTGTCTCATCCGAAAGACAGAACACCGGTGTGCCCAGGGCGGGAGTCGAACCGGGGACCTCTCGATCACGAGCCGAGCACCTTATCCACTAGGCCACACCGGCTTTATCTGAGTATGCAAATCATCACATATAGTTGGGTATATTATGGAAGAAAACATACAATCATATCAAACATTTCAAAAAGTATGAAACACATGGAACAAAATGATACAATTTTTAACAATAAGGATAACTAGCTACAATATGTTTAACAGGTATCACACACAGTATTGGTTCAGATGATAGCGTATTGGGGGCGAGAAAGCTAGATGAACTCACGTATTGTCACTGGTTCAGGCCTCGAGTACGGTACGAAAAGCCTTATCATCTACATGTACGACATCAAGAAAGCCTTGTCATCTACATGTACGACACCAACAAAGCCTTGTCATCTACATGTACGACACGAACAAAGCCTTGTCATCTACATGTGCGACACGAACAAAGCCTTTTCATTTACATGTGCGACACGAACAAGGCCTTGTCATTTACATGTTAGGTACGAACAAAACCTTGTCATCTACATGAACGGTACGAACAAAGCCTTGTCATTTACATGTACGGTAGGAACAAAGCCTTGTCATCTACATGTACGGTAGGAACAAAGCCTTGTCATCTACATGTACGGTAGGAACAAAACCTTGTTATCTATATATATATGGTAAGAGCGGAACCTCTTCATCTATTCTAAAACACCTACAAAGCCTGTCGTACGAACAAAGCCTTGTCATCTACATGTACGGTACGAACAAAGCCTGGTCATTTACATGTACGGTAGGAACAAAGCCTTGTCATCTACATGTACGGTAGGAACAAAACCTTGTTATCTATATATATATGGTAAGAGCGGAACCTTTTCATCTATTCTAAAACACCTACAAAGCCTGTCATCGACATGTAAGGTACGAAAAAAGCCTTGTCAACTACATGTACGGTAACAACGGGGCTTTGTCGTTTACATGTTGAGGTACGAACAGAGCCCTCTTATGTATGTATTTGATAAGATCGAAGCCTTAACATCTATATGTTTGGTAAGAACGAAACCTTGTCATCTACATGTTGAGTAAGAACGAAACCTTGTCATCTACATAGTAAGTAAGAACGAAACCTTGTCATCTACATGGTAAGTAAGAACGAAACCTTGTCATCTATATGTTTGGTATGAGAAAAGCCTTGTCATCTTTATTCACTATAACAACGAAACTTTGTTGTTTATATATAGTATAAGAATGAAGCCTTGTCATTTATATGTACGACAAGAACGAAACCTTGTCATCCATATGTACTATGAGAACGAAGCCTTGTCTTCTATATGTACTATAAGAACGAAGCCTTGTCATCTTTGTGTACTATTTGAATGAAGCCTTGTCATCTTTGCGTAAAATAAGAACGAAGTCTTGCCGTCTATATGTACTATAAGAACGAAGCCTTATCATCTTTATGTAAATATAAGAACGAAGCTTTGTCATCTATATATAATGTAGGAACCATGCCTTGTCGTCTACATATTATGCTTGTTTATATGTATTTCTTTGTATAGAGATGTTTTATGAATGGACATACAACATTAATATATTTTACCATAATTTTGCTTATAATAAACTACGGTGTCTGAATCTATAGAATAATAATTCAGTTTTCGAGAAGCAGTTGATGGAAATAATTTGATTCGCTCAAAACAAGTATAATTAATGGCATGGTCCAAAATGTATTTCTGAAGTATTAAGTCTGTATGGTTAGATAAGCATTCTGATCGATTCTAACGGTAGTGTACAATTATTCTAATCATGTGAAAAAATATATCCGTACAAGATAAACAATTAATCTGAAATAAATATGACCACTATTCATATAATTTGAAAATTTTGACATTCTAAAATAAACAATTATATTTTTTTTTATCTTCGGAAATAGATTCTAATAAATTTCTTTAAAGTTAAAAATTTCCGCATCTAAACATAAAATCTTTTTGATGTAGGAGAAACTAGAATCCTTACTTTGTTATACATACTTACTTCAGAAATTTTGAGACAGGTCCACTTTGTATTGATAGCGAATCCGCTCTGGCCTGGTCTGGGTATCTGGTCTCTCCGCTGGCCTATTTCTATTCTAGATAAGGAGGATTAGCTCTTGAACGAGGCAAAAATAACAATCGTCTCAATACTGTATATTGTATATTGAACATTCTGCGATAAGATTGTGAACTATTAAACAGATACACAATCATAGGTTACCTGACCTAACTCCACAGAAGTGAGGGAAGAAGCAACACATGCCATACTAGTATCATTAGAGGATTCAATAGTAGTGGAAAGAGGGTCGTGTTTAGATGTACAGGCACTTGGAATTTCAAAGTTTATACGTAAAATCATACGATTTTTTTCTGTGGGGCATATCTCTTTTAACTATTCTCTTCGCTCGCCAATAATGTTAAAATACATAATGCGCAAATTCATTCTCTAAAAATATTTTCCATATGCCTGAGAAAATTCAACAAGGAAATTTCATTTCAAGTTTAAAAATGTCATGATATTTCATATTTTTGCTCTTTTTCGCCCAAGGGAAGACCCCAGACCTGTTCCTGTTTTTCCTAGAGATTCAAATGTGAAAATCTTGTCAACCTCTAGCGATTGGCATCTGCCTGATTCAATGGATTATTTAGAGGCCCCCACCACTTTTCGCCATACATTTACAAGTAAACATCCATATTTGGCACCAAAAATGGCTGATTAGTTTGGCTAATACACACGTGCCCTCCCCTTTTAGGAAATTGTGGACCTGCCACTATGATTCATACACTTCAACAAGAAATTTTGTCGAAAAGGGCCCACCCCAATGAATTTTCCGAGAGTGGGTCGACCCATGTTTTGTGTGTAAAAACTACTTATTCTACAAAGAAAATTAACACGAAAAGTAATTTTCGCCGAATCTCAGGTTGGGTCCAGACCCCCGATCCAACTCTCTGGATCCGCGCATGTCAACCCTGACAAATGTGAAGAGATATGAATAAAAACCAAATGGAGGCCGGTAGAAACCCCATACTACAGTCATAGGATGTAGTATACTAACCCTAACAGAATCAAACACCTGAGGTTAATATGAAACTGTCACATCTACCCTGTCGGAACGGAAAAAACAACAGCATTCTTACGAAGGAATTTATCTTCATGTCCGAAAAACTTTTCGGTCACAAACCCAATAGGCTATCGACTAATCTACAGCGGCTCAGATAAGTTCAATAGTGTGTAGTGAATCATGTTAAAAAAACCAGTCCTGTTGTATCAGTTCAATAGTGTGTAGTGAATAATGTTAAAAAAAAAACCCCAGTCCTCTTGTATCAGTTCAATAGTGTGCAGTGAATAATGTTAAAAAAACTAATCCTATTGTATCAGTTCAATAGTGTGCAGTGAATAATGTTAAAAAAAACCCCAATCCTGTTGTATCAGTTCAATAGTGTGTAGTGAATAATGTTGAAAAAAACCAATCCTATTGTATCAGTTCAATAGTGTGTAGTGAATAATGTTAAAAAAACCCAATCCTGTTGTATCAGTTCAATAGTGTGTAGTGAATGATGTTACAAAAACCAATCCTGTTGTATCAGTTCAATAGTGTGTAGTGAATAATGTTAAAAAAACCCCAGTCCTGTTGTATCAGTTCAATAGTGTGCAGTGAATAATGTTAGAATAACCAATCCTGTTGTATCAGTTCAATAGTGTGTAGTGAATAATGTTAAAAAACCCCAGTCCTGTTGTATCAGTTCAATAGTGTGCAGTGAATAATGTTAAAATAACCAATCCTGTTGTATCAGTTCAATAGTGTGTAGTGAATAATGTTAAAAAACCCCAGTCCTGTTGTATCACTTCAATAGTGTGCAGTGAATAATGTTAAAAAAACCAATCCTGTTGTATCAGTTCACTAGTGTGTAGTGAATAATGTTAAAAAACCAATCCTGTTGTATCAGTTCAATAGTGTGTAGTGAATAATGTTAAAAAACCAATCCTGTCGTATCAGTTCAATAGTGTGTAGTGAATAATGTTAAAAACCCCAATCCTGTTGTATCAGTTCAATAGTGTGTAGTGAATAATGTTAAAAAAACCAATCCTGTTGTATCAGTTCAATAGTGTGCAGTGAATAATGTTAAAAAAAGCCAATCCTGTTGTATCAGTTCAATAGTGTGTAGTGAATAATGTTAAAAAAACCCCAGTCCTGTTGTATCAGTTCAATAGTGTGCAGTGAATAATGTTAAAACAAACCCCAATCCTGTTGTATCAGTTCAATAGTGTGTAGTGAATAATGTTAAAAAACCAATCCTGTTGTATCAGTTCAATAGTTTGTACTGAATAATGTTAAAAAACCAACCCTGTCGTATCAGTTCAATAGTGTGTAGTGAATAATGTTATAAAAAACCCCAATCCTGTTGTATCAGTTCAATAGTGTGTAGTGAATAATGTTAAAAAACCCAAACCTGTTGTATCAGTTCAATAGTGTGTAGTGAATAATGTTCAAAAAACCAATCCTGTTATATCAGTTCAATAGTGTGTAGTGAATAATGTTAAAAAACCAATCCTGTCGTATCAGTTCAATAGTGTGTAGTGAATAATGTTAAAAAAAACCCCCAATCCTGTTGTATCAGTTCAATAGTGTGTAGTGAATAATGTTAAAAAAACCAATCCTGTTGTATCAGTTCAATAGTGTGTAGTGAATAATGTTAAAAAAAATCCCAATCCTGTTGTATCAGTTCAATAGTGTGTAGTGAATAATGTTAAAAAAACCAATCCTGTTGTATCAGTTCAATAGTGTGCAGTGAATAATGTTAAAAAAAACAATCCTGTTGCACAGTTCAATAGTGTGTAGTGAATAATGTTAAAAAACCCCAGTCCTCTTGTATCAGTTCAATAGTGTGCAGTGAATAATGTTAAAAAAACCAATCCTGTTGTATCAGTTCAATAGTGTGTAGTGAATAATGTTTAAAAAAAACCCAATCCTGTTGTATCAGTTCAATAGTGTGTAGTGAATAATGTTAAAAAAAACCAATCCTGTTGTATCAGTTCAATAGTTTGTAGTGAATAATGTTAAAAAACCAATCCTGTCGTATCAGTTCAATAGTGTGTAGTGAATAATGTTAAAAAAAACCCCCAATCCTGTTGTATCAGTTCAATAGTGTGTAGAGATTAATGTTAAAAAACCCCAATCCTGTTGTATCAGTTCAATAGTGTGTAGTGAATAATGTTAAAAAACCCCAGTCCTGTTGTATCAGTTCAATAGTGTGCAGTGAATAATGTTAAAAAAACCAATCCTGTTGTATCAGTTCAATAGTGTGCAGTGAATAATGTTAAAAAACCCAATCCTGTTGTATCAGTTCAATAGTGTGTAGTGAATAATGTTAAAAAACCCAATCCTGTTGTATCAGTTCAATAGTGTGTAGTGAATAATGTTAAAAAAAACCAATCCTGTTGTATCAGTTCAATAGTGTGTAGTGAATAATGTTCAAAAAACCAATCCTGTTGTATCAGTTCAATAGTGTGTAGTGAATAATGTTAAAAAACCCCAGTCCTGTTGTATCAGTTCAATAGTGTGCAGTGAATAATGTTAAAATAACCAATCCTGTTGTATCAGTTCAATAGTGTGTAGTGAATAATGTTAAAAAACCCCGGTCCTGTTGTATCAGTTCAATAGTGTGCAGTGAATAATGTTAAAAAAACCAATCCTGTTGTATCAGTTCACTAGTGTGTAGTGAATAATGTTAAAAAACCAATCCTGTTGTATAAGTTCAATAGTGTGTAGTGAATAATGTTAAAAAACCAATCCTGTCCTATCAGTTCAATAGTGTGTAATGAATAATGTTAAAAACCCCAATCCTGTTGTATCAGTTCAATAGTGTGTAGTGAATAATGTTAAAAAAACCAATCCTGTTGTATCAGTTCAATAGTGTGCAGTGAATAATGTTAAAAAAACTAATCCTGTTGTATCAGTTCAATACTGTGTAGTGAATAATGTTACAAAAACCCCAGTCCTGTTGTATCAGTTCAATACTGTGCAGTGAATAATGTTAAAAAACCCCAATCCTGTTGTATCAGTTCAATAGTGTGTAGTGAATAATGTTAAAAAACCAATCCTGTTGTATCAGTTCAATAGTGTGTAGTGAATAATGTTAAAACACCAACCCTGTCGTATCAGTTCAATAGTGTGTAGTGAATAATGTTATAAAAAACCCCAATCCTGTTGTATCAGTTCAATAGTGTGTAGTGAATAATGTTAAAAAACCCAAACCTGTTGTATCAGTTCAATAGTGTGTAGTGAATAATGTTAAAAAAATCAATCCTGTTGTATCAGTTCAATAGTGTGTAGTGAATAATGTTACAAAAACCAATCCTGTTGTATCAGTTCAATAGTGTGTAGTGAATAATGTTAAAAAAACCCCAGTCCTGTTGTATCAGTTCAATAGTGTGTAGTGAATAATGTTAAAAAAATCAATCCTGTTGTATCAGTTCAATAGTGTGTAGTGAATAATGTTACAAAAACCAATCCTGTTGTATCAGTTCAATAGTGTGTAGTGAATAATGTTAAAAAACCCCAGTCCTGTTGTATCAGTTCAATAGTGTGCAGTGAATAATGTTAAAATAACCAATCCTGTTGTATCAGTTCAATAGTGTGTAGTGAATAATGTTAAAAAACCCCAGTCCTGTTGTATCACTTCAATAGTGTGCAGTGAATAATGTTAAAAAAACCAATCCTGTTGTATCAGTTCACTACTGTGTAGTGAATAATGTTAAAAAACCAATCCTGTTGTATCAGTTCAATAGTGTGTAGTGAATAATGTTAAAAAACCAATCCTGTCGTATCAGTTCAATAGTGTGTAGTGAATAATGTTAAAAACCCCAATCCTGTTGTATCAGTTCAATAGTGTGTAGTGAATAATGTTGAAAAAAAACCAATCCTGTTGTATCAGTTCAATAGTGTGCAGTGAATAATGTTAAAAAAAGCCAATCCTGTTGTATCAGTTCAATAGTGTGTAGTGAATAATGTTAAAAAAACCCCAGTCCTGTTGTATCAGTTCAATAGTGTGCAGTGAATAATGTTAAAAAAAACCCAATCCTGTTGTATCAGTTCAATAGTGTGTAGTGAATAATGTTAAAAAACCAATCCTGTTGTATCAGTTCAATAGTGTGTAGTGAATAATGTTAAAAAACTAACCCTGTCGTATCAGTTCAATAGTGTGTAGTGAATAATGTTATAAAAAACCCCAATCCTGTTGTATCAGTTCAATAGTGTGTAGTGAATAATGTTAAAAAACCCAAACCTGTTGTATCAGTTCAATAGTGTGTAGTGAATAATGTTAAAAAAATCAATCCTGTTGTATCAGTTGAATAGTGTGTAGTGAATAATGTTAAAAAACCAATCCTGTCGTATCAGTTCAATAGTGTGTAGTGAATAATGTTAAAAAAAAAACCCAATCCTGTTGTATCAGTTCAATATTGTGTAGTAAATAATGTTAAAAAAAACCCAATCCTGTTGTATCAGTTCAATAGTGTGTAGTGAATAATGTTAAAAAAACCCCAATCCTGTTGTATCTGTTCAATAGTGTGTAGTGAATAATGTTAAAAAAACCAACCCTGTCGTATCAGTTCAATAGTGTGTAGTGAATAATGTTAAAAAAAACCCAATCCTGTTGTATCATTTCAATAGTGTGTAGTGAATAATGTTAAAAAAAACCAATCCTGTTGTATCAGTTCAATAGTGTGTAGTGAATAATGTTAAAAAATCAATCCTGTCGTATCAGTTCAATAGTGTGTAGTGAATAACGTTAAAAAAAACCCCAATCCTGTTGTATCAGTTCAATAGTGTGTAGTGAATAATGTTAAAAAAACCAATCCTGTCGTATCAGTTCAATAGTGTGTAGTGATTAATGTTAAAAAACCCCAATCCTGTTGTATCAGTTCAATAGTGTGTAGTGAATAATGTTAAAAAACCCCAGTCCTGTTGTATCAGTTCAATAGTGTGCAGTGAATAATGTTAAAAAAACCAATCCTGTTGTATCAGTTCAATAGTGTGCAGTGAATAATGTTAAAAAAACCCAATCCTGTTGTATCAGTTCAATAGTGTGTAGTGAATAATGTTAAAAAACCCAATCCTGTTGTATCAGTTCAATAGTGTGTAGTGAATAATGTTAAAAAAAACCAATCCTGTTGTATCAGTTCAATAGTGTGTAGTGAATAATGTTAAAAAAACCAATCCCGTTGTATCAGTTCAATAGTGTGTAGTGAATAATGTTAAAAAAACCCCAGTCCTGTTGTATCAGTTCAATAGTGTGCAGTGAATAATGTTAGAATAACCAATCCTGTTGTATCAGTTCAATAGTGTGTAGTGAATAATGTAAAAAAAAACCCCAGTCCTGTTGTATCAGTTCAATAGTGTGCAGTGAATAATGTTAAAATAACCAATCCTGTTGTATCAGTTCAATAGTGTGTAGTGAATAATATTAAAAAACCCCAGTCCTGTTGTATCAGTTCAATAGTGTGCAGTGAATAATGTTAAAAAAACCAATCCTGTTGTATCAGTTCACTAGTGTGTAGTGAATAATGTTAAAAAACCAATCCTGTTGTATCAGTTCAATAGTGTGTAGTGAATAATTTTAAAAACCCAATCCTGTCGTATCAGTTCAATAGTGTGTAATGAATAATGTTAAAAACCCCAATCCTGTTGTATCAGTTCAATAGTGTGTAGTGAATAATGTTAAAAAAACCAATCCTGTTGTATCAGTTCAATAGTGTGCAGTGAATAATGTTAAAAAAAACTAATCCTGTTGTATCAGTTCAATAGTGTGTAGTGAATAATGTTAAAAAAAACCCCAGTCCTGTTGTATCAGTTCAATAGTGTGCAGTGAATAATGTTAAAAAAACCCCAATCCTGTTGTATCAGTTCAATAGTGTGTAGTGAATAATGTTAAAAAACCAATCCTGTTGTATCAGTTCAATAGTGTGTAGTGAATAATGTTAAAAAACCAACCCTGTCGTATCAGTTCAATAGTGTGTAGTGAATAATGTTATAAAAAACCCAATCCTGTTGTATCAGTTCAATAGTGTGTAGTGAATAATGTTCAAAAACCCAAACCTGTTGTATCAGTTCAATAGTGTGTAGTGAATAATGTTAAAAAAATCAATCCTGTTGTATCAGTTCAATAGTGTGTAGTGAATAATGTTAAAAAAACCAATCCTGTCGTATCAGTTCAATAGTGTGTAGTGAATAATGTTAAAAAAAAACCCCAATCCTGTTGTATCAGTTCAATAGTGTGTAGTGAATAATGTTAAAAAAACCCAATCCTGTTGTATCAGTTCAATAGTGTGTAGTGAATAATGTTAAAAAAACCCAATCCTGTTGTATCAGTTCAATAGTGTGTAGTGAATAATGTTAAAAAAACCAATTCTGTTGTATCAGTTTAATAGTGTGTAGTGAATAATGTTAAAAAAAACCCAATCCTGTTGCACAGTTCAATAGTGTGTAGTGAATAATGTTAAAAAACCCCAGTCCTGTTGTATCAGTTCAATAGTGTGCAGTGAATAATGTTAAAAAAACCCAATCCTGTTGTATCATTTCAATAGTGTGTAGTGAATAATGTTTAAAAAAACCAATCCTGTTGTATCAGTTCAATAGTGTGTAGTGAATAATGTTAAAAAACCAATCCTGTCGTATCAGTTCAATAGTGTGTAGTGAATAATGTTAAAAAACCAATCCTGTTGTATCAGTTCAATAGTGTGTAGTGAATAATGTTAAAAAACCAATCCTGTTGTATCAGTTCACTAGTGTGTAGTGAATAATGTTAAAAACCCCAATCCTGTTGTATCAGTTCAATAGTGTGTAGTGAATAATATGATAAAACAACAACTCTATTATATCAGTTCAGTGGTTTGCTGTGAATGATATAATAAAAGCAACAACCCTATTGTATCAGTTCAATAGTGTGTACATTGAATAATATAATAAAAACAACAACCCTATTGTATCAGTACGATAGTGTGTAGTAAATAATATAATAAAAACAATATCCCTATTATATCAGTTCAATAGTGTGCATTGAATAATATGATACAAACAACAACCCTATTGTTTCAGTTGAATAGTGTGCAGTAGATAATATAACAAAAACAATCGTATTGTATCAGTTGAATAGTGTGCAGTGAATAATGTAATTTAAGCATTTCAGATGTATTAGAGGAACGGTGAACAGTGAAAATATGATAAAACACCTCAGTTGCATCGGTTGAATAATGATCAGTGAATACTTTTATAAAACATCCCTTTTGTATTAAATTGAAGACTGCGCACTGAATAATATCATGAAACATTCTTATTGTTTCAATTTAAGTGCGTATGTTGAATTATATACTGAAAATAATCTCTAATGTATCTGTTGAATAATGTTCAGTTAATGATATAATAAAGAAAATCACGATTGTATTAGTTGAATAGTGTGCAGTGAATAATATAATACCTAGAGCATGATTGTAAAACATATGACCCCGATGTGGAATTATTTCAAAGCCGAAACAACGTTTTCATTATAAATTTCATGGACCACAACTCATATAAATATATTACTAGTAGCGAACTTGTTTTTTGACATATTGACCCTCGATTCTATAGGCATCCTTCCTTTTTGATGCCCCCGCTGTGGGAACCCAAAGTCAACAGGGTTCTTTCTCTCTTGATAAGTAAACATGTATCCCAATTTGGTTTCAGTATGTTGAAAGGTAATGGAGTTATTATCCGGAAACCTATCAGTACAGTCTATTTGCGTCAGCTGTGACCTTGACCTTTTGGCACCTTAAGGTTCTCCCTCACTTGATAAGTAAGGAAATTTCTAAATTTTGTTAGAATATGATGAAAGGGACTCGAGTTATCATCCGGACACCAAATGTGTAACGCAATGACGGACATGCCCTCTGACATATCTCGCGGGGGCATAAAATTGCATCCCTATTGTTTGATACACGATAAATCCAAAGTCTTCGAAATCTGTCCTCGATTTGCTGTCTTTTTCAGTAGGAAGGTCAGGAAGGAAGTGGGTTAGATAATAGAATGTTGTTACTGTAATATCGTTGTTATTACATAATGGAAGCGTAATATGGGTCTGATATTCAAAATTAAACTGAAATTAATACGGATTAAAAGATAGCATTCATACATGATAAGCACCCACTAGATTGGTAGCAGCAAAGTAGATTTGTCAGAGACCAAGTGCCACATTCACATAGCGTGAACTTGACCATTTAATAATCGGTGTTTACTGTCCTACTTAATCATTACATGTCCTGAACCTTCTGACAGGTAAAGTACTTAAAGTTTGTTGAAATATTTTCAAATCAAACCAATGATGGAATTTTGACAGATGATAATCAACAACAAGCTGATCTGTCTAGATAAGGAACCCTCTCATCCACAGGATGTAGTCAGTTAGATATCTGTATTCACACATGATATACCCCATTCACCTGTCCAATATTCAGTGAAGTAAACACAATATAAGAAACCTTATTTGGATACCATGGGTATATGTATTTACATTTATTTCAAAATGTGTTATCGTTTGGATATGTATAAGGAAAGTTTATTTAAGTGGGTCCACAGAGATAGCAATATGCGACATATTATATCCAATGACTGTGTTCTGATAACCAAGATACGTGTGACCACCAGTAAAGGTCAACCTTATAAACTTGCTACGAGTCACAAAATCTGAACATGAAATAAATGATATGCCCGCGTGTTGACTTTCTTCCCTACCTCAGGGACCAGACCAAAGTTTAAAACCCGGGTACACACCTTTTCATATACCACCACTAAATAATCTGACAAAGTTAGGTAGGTTTCACTGACAAAGAGAAGAGGCGCAGATAGGATTTTTATCCCGTCCACTTTTACCAGACCCCGAGTTTGAAACCCAGGTGCACAACTTTGAATCAGACCTTTCATATACTATTACCAACTCATCTACATCTGTCTTTTTTTGTAACCCGATCATATCCCCTACACCAGGGGGAAGACCACTACTTTAAATCTCAGGTACAGAACGACAAAAATATTTTTACCTGTCATGGTTAAGAGGAGAGGCGCGGACAATGTTGTGGGGACAGAGAGACAGATGGGCAGACGACAGGGGTTTAACATAATATGCTCTTATTTTGATGCGGGCGTATAAAAACCTTTCAAAATAAAAATGGTGTGGGCAAAACGATTAATAGAATCTGCCTCTAATGTCTGGTGATGACTGAGAAATCCACAAATTTGAGTTTCAGGATCACTTCGTCTATGCCGAGGCTTGTCGAGCATGGTCTATTTAATTCGACACGAGACCTAGGGTTTGTGGATTTCTCATTCATCATCGGACATTCGGGATGGATTGTTTTCTTCCCCGTATTTAATTTGCCCCTTAAATTTGTCATTTTCCCCTTGCATCATGTTGGAAAATGAACGAAAATTACGTAGCCTGACGTTAACATATGTCGTGCTTGCTTAAAAATGACGTCATAATAAAATTAAGTACGAAATCCGTCGTGTAGTTTGCCACCCACCTCCTTCTCATCAAACTGGATGGAACGTCAATGATTTTGCCGTCCAATGTTACAGCTCCGTCGTTAATAACGTGATGAGGTCTATTGCACTCTTTTAAGAATGTGACATTCGTGAGTACTTCAAGAAACCCATGAGGAGTCCCCTTCTTATACTACTGTTAAAATGGGCTGCCGAATCTAGAAAGGGGAAGGAGAGTATTGATAGTGATGAACGGTCTGGACGTCCCACAGACGAAAATGTTGACATTGCGCACATTTTTGTCATGTGTGACAGAAGGCGAAACCTCCGAGATATTGCCAGTAGGAAGTTGCGTAAGTTATGGGGCTCTTCAATGAATACTAACCGACGTATTGGAGATGTTTAATGTCTCGGTTAGAAGGGTCCTTGGAATGTTGACTGGAGATCAAAAGAGAAACAGGTTTGACGAGGGGTTTTTTTTTGGGGGGGGGTTGTTTTTGTTTTTGTTTGTATGTTGATTTGGGGCTTTTTTTTCTGTCCCGCTATGAGGATGATCCCGAAGATCTGTTTGTAGAATTTTCCCTCAGGAAGAAACTTGGATCCACCGGTTTGATTCTGAATCTGAGAAACAAAGCATGCAGTGGATTCAGCTTGGCTCTCCAATCCTAAAATATCAAAAGCGTTTCCTCATCTGGGAAATTCATTGTCCCTATCTTTTGAGACAGTCACGGATTAATTGATTCTAGTCTGGAAGGCTGCATGATAAATTGTGCATATTACAACGTAAAATGAGTTAAAGAGGCTGTATCAGGAAATTGTGAGAAAGGGGAGAGGAAAGCTAACCAGAGGCAATGTGCTCTTGCAGGATAATGCATCCCTAATCCTCACACATCCCTAATTGCAATGACGGTTGCGACATAATGCAGCTTCGAAGTTCTTCCTCAGTCCCCGTATTCTCCAGATTTAGTGCCCTTTGAATTCTTTCCTACATGGTAAGAATCTTGAAAGCAATGAGGGTGTCATGTATATGAATATTTATGAGGACCAGAGTGAAGCATTCTACTTTGAATGGATTTAGAAAATGGAACAGAGATGGAGAAAGTGTATTGAGATGAAGGGAGATTATACTGAAAATACTGACAATTCTTTCAATCCTGGGTATTTCTAAGTACATGGGGGCCGAGAACTTTTTGATCATACCTCGTATAATTAGCGGATCTAGAACCCGGATTTTATTATACAATATCCTGAAAGAAACCATGTTAATGGCATACACTTTTCCATATATTTTTGTGACAAGATAACCTGAATGAGGTTTTGCAGCTTTTCGGAAAATTATGTCGAAAAATAAAGCTGGGATAGCGATAGGAATGTATGTATCGACAGTAATGTCGTGCTCCATGTGCGCATGTCTTAAGTAAAGTCGTGCTCCATGCGCGTATCGACAGTAATGTCGTGCTCCATGTGCGTATCGACAGTAATGTTGTGCTCCATGTGCGCATGTCCACAAATTATCTCATGGCCGAACATGGAAATCCAATTTCTTATTGTCGTTCAGATCTACTTATGTACATTTGTATTAAAATGCACAATAGTAGACGGATATATTCATGCTCTCATGAATGTGCATTTTATTTCAAATGTACACAAGTAAATGACATGACTGAAACTCTCTAGGTCTTAGTTAGCAAGGTAGCAAACAGCGAAGGTACGTTTTCGTTTTAATACAGACGGCTACAGGCCAAAGCATGGTAATTAACGTGACGCGTGATTGGCTGATCTGCCGTAGGGACAGAGGGACTACTACTTAAATGTATCAGGTACCCTAAATTATTGAAACTATTTGATAAATATGTAAATAACGATTGATTCTGCAGTAAACTCGTGAATTTTAATCTCATTTGGCTAATCAGTGTACAAATTTTATGACATAAAAATAGCGCACCGCTAACGGGTACATGATACGCCTGCATCATGTTTTAATGTGTTCTACAAGCCACATCCTTTCATATGACACCATCAAAAGTTTTGTTCCCCACATGCCAAACTACAAGCCACATCCTTTTATATGACGCCATCAAAAGTTTTGTTGCACTTTTAGTTAAGGAATGAAGCCCGGACAAGCTCATCCGACCCTGCCCATTTTCCCCACCCCAGGGGCCTGACCCCAACTTTGAAACCCACATGCACAACTACAGAACACACCCTTTCATATGACACCATCAAAAGTTTTGTTCCCCCTTTAGTTACGGAGTAAAAGCCCGGAAAGCGTTTCCTATCCCGCCCATTCTCCCCAACCCAGGGGCCTGATCTCAACTTTTGAAACCCACAGGCACAACTACAAGCCACATCCTTTCATATGACACCATCAAAAGTTTTGTTCCCCATTTACTTAAGGAGGAGAAGCCCGGACAAACTTTTCCGACCCGCCTATCTTTCCCCAACACAGGGGCCTGACCCCAACTTTGAAACCCACATGCACAACTACAAACCACATCCTTTTATATGACGCCATCAAAAGTTTTGTTGCACTTTTAGTTAAGGAATGAAGCCCGGACAAGCTCATCCGACCCCGCCCATTTTCCCCCACCCCAGGGGCCTGACCCCAACTTTGAAATCTACATGCACAACTACAGGACACACCCTTTCATATGACACCATCAAAAGTTTTGTTCCCCCTTTAGTTATGGAGTAGAAGCCCGGAAAACATTTCCGACCCCGCCCATTTTCCCCCACACCAGGGGCCTGACCCCAACTTTGAAACCGACATGCACAACTAAAAGTCAAACCCTTTCATATGACATTAAAAGTTTTGTTCCCTTTTTAGTTAAGGAGGAGAAGCCACATGACCTGCACGCTGACTCTCATTGATATATGGATTTTAGCACTTAAGAAAGATACAACATGCCACATGACCTACACACTGACTCTCATTGGTAGAGGGATTCTAGCACCTAACAAAGATAACAACATGACACATGACCTACACACTGACTCTCATTGGTAAAGGGATTCTAGCACCTTAGAAATACATCAACATGCCACATGACCTACACACTGACTCTCATTGGCAAAGGGATTCTAGCACCTAACAATGATATCAACATGTCACATGACCTACACGCTGACTCTCATTGGCAAAGGGATTCTAGCACCTAACAAAGATATCAACATGTCACATGACCTACACGCTGACTCTCATTGGTAAAGGGACTGCAGCGCCTAACAAAGACATCAACATGTCACATGACCTACACGCTGACTCTCATTGGTAAAGGAATTCTAGCACCAAACAAAGATACAACATGCCACATGACTTACACGCTAACTCTCATTGGTAAAGGGATTCTAGCACCGAACAAAGATACAACATAGCACATGACTTACACGCTGGCTCTCATTGGTAAAGGGATTCTAGCACCTTACAAAGATACAACATGCCACACGACCTACACGCTGACTCTCATTAGCAAAGGAATTCTAGCACCTACATGTAACAAAGATATCAACATGCCACATGACATACACGCTAACTCTCATTGGTAAAGGAATTCTAGCATCTAACAAAGATATCAACATGGCACATGACCTACACGCTGCTAAGAAAGACATCAACATGCCACATGACCTACACGCTGACTCTCATTGGTAAAGGGATTCTAGCACCTACCAAAGCATCAACATGCCACATGACCTACACGCTGACTCTCATTGGTAAAGGGAATCTAGCATCTACATGTAACAAAGATATCAACATGTCACATGACTTACACGCTAAATCTCATTGGTAAAGGGATTCTAGCACCTAACAAAGATACAACATGCCACATGACCTACACGCTGATTCTAATTGGTAAAGGGATTCTAGCACGGAACAAAGATACAACATGCCACATGACCTACACGCTGACTCTCATTGGTAAAGGGATTCTAGCACCTTACAAAGACATCTGATTTATATTTATAGCTTAACGTTTTGGAAATACCCTGTGTTAGTAAGCATGCGCATACGTCGTAACTTTATATATAATCCAAACACAACAGGTACTCAGCTCTCATATTATAATACATGCCGTTTTCTTTCTTTATTTTCTTACTTTGTTTCATATTCATAATTTCCATAGTTGTCTACGTTTTGCAGAGCCAGTATTTTTTCATGAAATGTGCACACTACTCGTTTTACATGAACTACAGTTGAGTATCTCCCGTTTACCCCCTTCCTTGCTCCTCTCACACTTTTTATTCTTTGTGACTTTACAGATTCACGGACTTAGCTGTATATAGAGTAAGGATAGGGCGTTATTACGTGAGGGCATTGTTCTCAAATGGACGACGCATTTTCATGCTTGATGATTGTTTATTGTGTATATTAATTTATTATTATCATAATCTTGGTATTACCGTAATGTTGTTATGTATCATATTGCGTGAGGTTATCCTACATGGTTACATAACCACCCTGTATAGGAAAGTTTGTCATTCTAGGAAAGATCACGACCAAAAACTGGGCGAAGAACATCTGCATTTCAGGTATATAGATTTCATATCGTTATTACTTCTCATGGCTGGAGACATTGAGTTAAATCCAGGTCCGACATCGCAAACGTTTCACCATCTCACGTTGTGTCATATCAACTGTCAAAGTATTTATAATAAATTAGATCTTATTGCTGTCGAGCTAGGCGAATATGACATAATTACTGCAAGTGAAACCTGGCTGGATCAGACAATAGATACTTCGAACTTGTGTATTCCCAACTTTCAAGAGCCGATTCGATTGGATAGGGACAGACATGGAGGGGGTGTGGCTGTCTACTTTAAAAAACACATACCTTTTGTTGTAAGGAGGGACCTAGTAATACTAAACCTTGAGGCTCTATGGACCGAGGTTACAATAAATAATAAAAGGGTTTTGATCGGAACTTTTTACCTCCATCCAAGGTTTACGGACTGGAACCTTGCCAAACTTTCAATTGAAAATGCCTTGCAAGCTTGTCCTAACATTATTATGCTTGGTGATTTTAATGAAAACTTCATGGAGATTGGCAAATCTCGAAATATTCGAGATATTATGAGTATTTTTAATCTAAATCAACATATAGACCAACCTACTCGAATTACACCTGCGAGTAGTACAGTAATTGATCTTATCTTAACATCCCCAAACCTTCATTGCACAAAAAAGATGTTTTAGACCCGTTCTGCAGTGATCACTGTCCTGTGAGTATTTCTACAAATTTCATAAAAATCCAAAAATCCTGCCATAAAAGGAAAATATGGCGTTACGACCAAGCCGACTACCAGTTATATAAGTAAAGTGCAGTCAGGTTTCACACCACGTGATTCTGCTGTTTTTCAACTTCTAGACCTCTACGATACATTCTGTCGGGCCTTAGATGATGGTAAAGAAGTGCGAGTGGTGTTTTGTGACATCAGTAAGGCTTTCGACAGAGTGTGGCATAGAGGCCTACTTTTTAAACTAAAACAAATAGGCATATCTTGTCCACTTCTTTCTTGGTTTGAAAGTTATCTATCGAATCGGCTCCAGAGAGTTGCATTAGAGGGGTGTGTCTCTGACTATAAGGAAATATTGGCCGGGGTACCCCAGGGGAGTATACTTGGGCCGATAATGTTCCTGATATATATCAATGACAACATTGAAGGTATAAATTCAAATATACGTCTTTTTGCAGATGACACATCCCTCTACCTAATCGTAGACGAGCCGCAAAGAGCAGCTGACCTTATGAACACTGATCTAGAAAAAATACATGCTTGGTCTAAAGTTTGGCTGGTAAATTTTAACCCTAACAAAACTGATGAATTATTGCTGACCAGAAAGACTGTGCCACCCATTCATCAACCTTTGATTATGAATAATATACCTATCCAAAATGTAACTTCACATAAACATTTGGGACTTATTTTTAATAAGACATGTACTTGGCACGACCACATAAACGAAATCACAGCCAAAGCTTGGAAACGCATAAATGTCTTTCGATCTCTTAAATTCAAACTAGACAGGAAAGCCCTTGAAATCATATACTTTTCTTTTATTCGGCCAACTTTAGAATATGCGGACACTGTTTGGGATAATTGCACCATGTACGAAAAACAAAACATCGAACAAATTCAAATCGAGGCAGCCTATGTAGTCACTGGTGCGACGCGATCCTGTTCTAGTACCAAGCTATTAAAGGAGACTGGGTGGGACAGCCTTGAGAAACGTAGAAATAATCATAGATTGCTCACGTTTTATAAAATGGTCAACAATGATGTCCCTTCCCATCTTCATTCTTTGCTTCCCCCAAGTGTTCATCAGGTTAGCCAACGCGTACTCAGAACTGGAAACGATTTTCATGTACAAAGATGTAAAACTACTCTATATCAAAATTCTTTCATTAACAAAACAGCAACTGATTGGAATTCACTACCTGAACCGACAAGATCACTAGATTCGTTATCACCCTTTAGAGCTTATTTAGAAAAAGACTGCATCAAAATTCCAAATTACTATTACAAAGGAGATAGATGGTGCCAAATACACCATACTCGTCTACGATTGGGATGCAGCTCTCTAAACTCTGACTTATATAAAAACCACCTGAGAGATAATGACATTTGTATTTGTGGAGGTGTAGAAACAGCCGCTCATTACTTCTATGATTGTAAATTATATGACAACATTCGGTCATCAACTATCCATGCTATACATGTTAATACAAACATTGATATATTACTATCTGGGTGCCCTATGTATAATAACGATGTAAACGAGGAGATATTCAAACATGTGCACAACTTCATTATAAAGAGTAAACGTTTCTAATATTACCTAGTAGATTAATACTCTATCTGCTCTGCAACCAATTTTTTTTTCTCCATTTAGGTTATTGTACATTATTCCATTATAAGTTCAGGACTCATATGAATATAATTAAATGTGAATTTATGTATATGTGTGTATGTATACAGTGATGTGTGTATGTGTGTGTAAGTGTGTGTGAATGCATATATATGTGCATGGATGCGTACATGTATGTGTATGTGTTAATATATGTGTTCATATGAATAATTGTTAATTTGTAGAATATGTGTATGTATGTGTGTATGTGTATGTATGTATATATATATGTATGTATATGTGTATGTATGTGTGTATATTTATATATGTGTATATATATATATATATATATATATATATATATATATATATATATATATATATATATATATATATATATATATATATATATATATATATATATATATATATATATATATTATATATATATATATATGTGTGTGTGTGTGTGTGTGTGTGTGTGTGTGTGTGTGTGTGTGTGTGTGTGTCTATATGTCAATTATACATATTATTTATATACTTATATTTTCTTCAATAATTACTTATATGTCTATGTTGTACCTATAGGCCAGATAGGCCTTTGGATCTTTAATAACAATAAACTATATATTATACATGTAGGCCTATACACGTTTTTTCATATTTGTACATATGTGAAGTAGCATGCTATGTAAACATGGCAAACCGACTTAATTATTACTTACAAATGGCCACATATGTACCTATGTATAACTGTTTATATACATAAATGTAATTCTGTACTGTATTTGAATACTGGTTTACCATTACTTTTATACTTGTATCTACTAGTGATTGCATATTTACATGTTTCTACGTGTATTTGTATCTGCATAAATACTAATACTTTATTCACGTCGGCCTATCATAAATGTATTTAAAATTTTGTACAAATGGAGAGAGCTTTATATAAGCTATCTGCTTGCTGCTCAATCCATAAATTGATGCATATGTATATATCTTGTTAATGTATATTTTTCACAATAAATACTGTTTAAATCAAAGATACACATACCACATGACTTACACGCTGGCTCTCATTGGTAAAGGGATTCTAGCACCTTACAAAGATACAACATGCCACATGACCTGCACGCTGACTCTCATTGGTAAAGGGATTCTAGCACCTACATGTAACAAAGATATCAACATGCCACATGACCTACACGCTAACTCTCATTGGTAAAGGAATTCTAGCATCTAACAAAGATATCAACATGGCACATAACCTACACGCCGCTAAGAAAGACATCAACATGCCACATGACCTACACGCTGACTCTCATTGGTAAAGGGATTCTAGCACCTACCAAAGTATCAACATGCCACATAACCTACACGCTGACTCTCATTGGTAAAGGGATTCTAGCATCTACCAAAGCATCAACATGCCACATGACCTACACGCTGACTGTCATTGGTAAATGGATTCTAGCACATAACAACGATATTAACACGTCACATGACCTACACGCTGACTCTCATTGGTAAAGGGATTCTAGCACCTAACAAAGATATCAACATGCCACATGACCTACACGCTGACTCTCATTGGTAAAGGGATTCTAGCACCTTACAAAGATACAACATGCCACATGACCTACACGCTGACTCTCATTGGTAAATGGATTCTAGCACCGAACAAAGATATCAAGATGGCACATGACCTACACGCTGATTCTCGTTGGTAAAGGGACTGTAGCGCCTACAAAGACATCAACATGCCACATGACCTACACGCTGACTCTCATTGGTAATGGGATTCTAGCACCTTACAAAGATACAACATGCCACATGACTTACACGCTAAGTCTCATTCGTAAAGGGATTCTAGCACATAACAAAGATATCAACATGCCACATGACCTACACGCTGACTCTCATTGGTAAATGGATTCTAGCACATAACAACGATATTAACATGTCACATGACCTACACGCTGACTCTCATTGGTAAAGGGATTCTAGCACATAACAACGATATTAACATGTCACATGACCTACACGCTAACTCTCATTGGCAAAGGGATTCTAGCACCTTACAAAGATACAACATGCCACATGACCTACACGCTGACTCTCATTGGTAAAGGGATTCTAGCACCTTACAAAGATACAACATGCCACATGACCTACACGCTGATTCTCATTGGTAAAGGGATTCTAGCACCGAACAAAGATATCAAGATGGCACATGACCTACACGCTGATTCTCGTTGGTAAAGGGACTGTAGCGCCTACAAAGACATCAACATGCCACATGACCTACACGCTGACTCTCATTGGTAATGGGATTCTAGCACCTTACAAAGATACAACATGCCACATGACTTACACGCTAAGTCTCATTCGTAAAGGGATTCTAGCACATAACTAAGATATCAACATGCCACATGACCTACACGCTGACTCTCATTGGTAAATGGATTCTAGCACCTAACAAAGATATCAACATGCCACATGACCTACACGCTGACTCTCATTGGTAAAGGGATTCTAGCACCTTACAAAGATACAACATGCCACATGACCTACACGCTGACTCTCATTGGTAAAGGGATTCTAGCACCTTACAAAGATACAACATGCCACATGACCTGCACGCTGACTCTCATTGGTAAAGGGATTCTAGCACCTAACAAAGATATCAACATGCCACATGACCTACACGCTGACTCTCATTGGTAAAGGGATTCTAGCACCTTACAAAGATACAACATGCCACATGACCTACACGCTGATTCTCATTGGTAAAGGGATTCTAGCACCGAACAAAGATATCAAGATGGCACATGACCTACACGCTGATTCTCGTTGGTAAAGGGACTGTAGCGCCTACAAAGACATCAACATGCCACATGACCTACACGCTGACTCTCATTGGTAATGGGATTCTAGCACCTTACAAAGATACAACATGCCACATGACTTACACGCTAAGTCTCATTCGTAAAGGGATTCTAGCACATAACTAAGATATCAACATGCCACATGACCTACACGCTGACTCTCATTGGTAAAGGGATTCTAGCACATAACAACGATATTAACATGTCACATGACCTACACGCTGACTCTCATTGGTAATGAGATTCTAGCACCTTACAAAGATATCAACATGCCACTGTATCACGATACATGTACTTAACACACTCCTTGATATTGTAATGTATATGCTTTGAATTTCAATAATACAAGTATACCTTCTACAGTTGAAATCATTGTTTACACTCCACTCAATCTCACCTCGCCTCTAACAAGCACATTTTAGGATATTACATAACGAAATCACCTACACAAAACTTATGGAAGGTTTTGTTTCCCAAACCCGATAAACTTTCAACAATATAGAATGTTAGAGCTTGTTAAAGTATAGGATCATTAATATGTATCACGGCCACATTATCTGCAGACGCTCCACCGATTCATCCCAAGAACAACATAACACTTTGTCTCTATTATTTCGACACCTTTTATCTATAAATAGGTTTAGATGTAACTTTGCTTAATTTGTTGACAATAAAGCCTTTTTACTTTAAACAAGAGGCGTCTGAATAAGTAGGGAGTTCCTTTAGGGATTATCACCGATGGTCTTCCCATAGTAAATGTATCCTTGGCAGCCTGGGGTTTCGTAAGGATAATCACAAGCGGAGACCGCTTCGTTGAATGCCAGCCCTGGTGCGCAGGGCTCACTGAACCCTAGCCCCGAGTCACATTGAAAAAACAGACCACAATTATTAGGGTCTCTGTATAATCCATTGGGCTTGTTACGGCAAAACAGGTTCGCTTCAACTACTGCAATGGAAATAAAACACTGTGATTCATCAATAAACAAAATTGAAGCAATGTGATGTGTAGGAAGAACTACTATACATGTATACTGCAGAATACTGATTGTTGTATACACGTGTTTAAAATTAAGTGTCATTAATGCTAGAAATTTATGTCTTTTAATTGAAAACAAAACCAACCAAAGTTTAATTTCATTCCTTTTGTGTTTAGTAACACCGTATTCAGCCTATGTAAGAGCGGTTCTCAACGAACTCCCAACCCTAAACTGGTTCAATCTAAGCCACATTTATATGAAAATGGCATAACATGTAAAAGAAACATGGGGTTTTGGAAAGGAAGCAATTAGGAAATAATCAAATGAAATAATTTACAATGTATGTATACATATTTTCATGATGAATATTCTGTACCAGACATTTCGTATTCGATATTCCGTTCTAGATATTCTATAAAAGGAATTCTGTACTATATATTCCCTACTGGACATTCTGTATTAGACATTCTAAAATGGACAATCTGCACCGGACATTCTATACTAGCCATCCATACAAGAAATTCTGTACTGGACATTTGATGATAGGCAATCTGCACCGGACATTCTATACTAGCCATCCATATAAGAAATTCTGTACTGGACATTTGGTGAAAGGCAATCTGCACTGGACATTCTATACTAAGCATTTCGTACTAGATTTCCGGAATAGACATTATATATGGGACATTTGTAGTAGAGATTCTGCACTAGACATTCTACACTGGACATTTTGTAGAAGAGATTCTGAAGTAGACATTCTGTACTAGATATTCCATACTTGACATTCTGTACTAAAACTTCTGTTGTAGAATTCTATACTGGACATTCTTTAATAAAGATTTGTGCTAGACATTCTGGACTAGACATTGCGTATTAAATATTCCATACTGGACATTCTGTGGCAGAGATTCTAAACTAGACATTCTTTACTAGTCATTCTATACAGGACTTTCTCTTGTAGAGATTTTGTACTAGATATTCTGAACTAGACATTCTATACTGGGCATTCTGTACTAGACATTTTCTACTAGACATTCTATACTGGACATTCTGCACTAGACATTCTATACTAGACATTCTGCACTAGACATTCTATACTAGACATTCTATACTGGACATTCTGTACTAGACATTATGTACTAGGCATTCTGTACTAGACATTCTGTACTAGGCATTCTATACTGGATATTCTGTAATTAAGATTCTGTATTAGACATTCTGTACTAGACATTCTGTAGCTGAGATTCTGTACTAGGCATTCTATACTGGACATTCTATACTAGACCTTTTGTACTAGACATTTTATACTGGACATTCTGTACTAGGCATTCTCTACTGGACATTCTGTACTAGACATTCTGTACAAGGCATTCTATACTGGACATTCTGTACTAGACATCCTGTACTAGACATTCTATACTGGATATTCTGTAGCTGAGATTCTGTACACAATATTCTGTATCAGACATTCTGTACTTAAATTTCTGTTCTAGAATTCTTTACTGGACATTCTTTAATTAAGATTTGTGCTAGACATTCTGGACTAGACATTGCGTATTAAATATTCCATACTGGACATTCTGTGGCAGAGATTCTAAACTAGACATTCTTTACTAGTCATCTTATATTGGACAGTCTCTTGTAGAGATTTTGTACTAGATATTCTGAACTAGACATTCTATCCTGGACATTCTGTACTAGACATTCTGTACTAGACATTCTATACTAGACATTCTGCACTAGACATTCTATACTGGACATTCTGTACTAGACATTATGTACTAGACATTCTGTACTAGGCATTCTGTACTAGACATTCTGTACTAGGCATTCTATACTGGATATTCTGTAATAAAGATTCTGTATTAGACATTCTGTACTAGACATTCTGTAGCTGAGATTCTGTACTAGGCATTCTATACTGGACATTCTATACTAGACCTTTTGTACTAGACATTCTATACTGGACATTCTGTACTGGAAATTCTGTACTAGGCATTCTCTACTGGACATTCTGTACTAGACATTCTGGACAAGGCATTCTATACTGGACATTCTGTACTAGACATTTTGTACTAGACATTCTATACTGGACATTCTGTAGCTGAGATTCTGTACACAATATTCTGTATCAGACATTCTGTACTTAAATTTCTGTTCTAGAATTCTATACTGGACATTCTTTAATTAAGATTTGTGCTAGACATTCTGGACTAGACATTCCGTATTAAATATTCCATACTGGACATTCTGTGGCAGAGATTCTAAACTAGACATTCTTTACTAGTCATTCTATACAGGACTTTCTCTTGTAGAGATTTTGTACTAGATATTCTGAACTAGACATTCTATACTGGGCATTCTGTACTAGACATTTTCTACTAGACATTCTATACTGGACATTCTGCACTAGACATTCTATACTAGACATTCTGCACTAGACATTCTATACTAGACATTCTGCACTAGACATTCTATACTGGACATTCTGTACTAGACATTCTATACTAGACATTCTGTACTAGACATTCTGTACTGGACATTCTGTACGAGACATTTCGTACTAGACATTGTATACTGTACATTCTGTATCATCAAAAAGACTATAGGTCTTGTATTTGGCCCCTCTACAGCCTTATGCAGACTTTTACTTGAACGTTGCACGCTGACTAACAGGGCGGTGGGAACTATATGACGGGCCTTGTCCAAACCTCTTTCAGAGGAGACATGGTCCTGAACCTCGTCCCCTCTGACTGTTAGTCGGGACTCCTACAGATCTAGGGTCTTAGCTCGGTTTCAGACTGGCAGAGCACGGTTTATCATGTTGATGTCGCATATATTTTTATACCATTATGTGTTTTACAATACCTTACGTGTTTATATTTTTATGACCTCTCAATATGCGATACCTGTTGACCCTTGTTCTTTACATGGAGGATTATTTATAAATTTTTAAATGTACGTCTTTTGATTGTTCTGCTGTTACGGTGAGTGGTAAGGTGGGCCCGTAAACCGGTTAACCACACCATTTGTTTGGCTTTTGTCAAATTAAATGACCGTCCTAAGTCGGTATCGTAATTGCACTACAATCAAATATTTTTGTTATGTGTTAAATGTTCTATTATATTATTTATATTCATGTATTGTATGGCTCCATGGTGACTTCTGCCACATAACTGAGCCAGTAACTCCTCTTTTTTCTTTGACATTTCATACTAGATATTCTAAACTGGATATTTTGTAGAGATTCTGTATTAGACATTTTGTACTAGACATTCTATAGTGGACATTCTGCAATAGACATTTTGTACTAGACATTCTATAGTGGATATTCTGCAAAAGACATTCTGTACTAGGCATTCTATAGTGGATATTCTGCAAAAGACATTCTGTACTAGGCATTCTGTACTAGGCATTCTATAGTGGATATTCTGTAATAAAGATTCTGTATTAGACATTCTATACTGGACATTCTTTACTAGGCATTCCGTACAAGACATTCTGTACTAGACATTCCGTACTAGACATTCTATACTGGACATTCTGTACTAGACATTCTTTACTAGGTATTCTATACTGGATATTCTGTATTAGATATTCTGTAATTGACTTTCTGTACTAGACAGTCTGTACTAGACATTCTATATTGGACATCCTGTAGCTGAGATTCTGTACACGATATTCTGTTTAAGACATCCCGTACTAAACATTCTGTACTGGACACTCGAAACTAAACAGTCTGTACTCGACATTCTGTAGAAGAGATTCAGTACAAGACATTCTGTATCAAATATTCTGTACTAGACATTCTGTAGCGGATATTCATGGAATCCTTTTTATCAGAGTTGAGACCAAGTGTCTGGCAAAAGAATGATTGCTCCACAGATTCAGATCACCTAACAATATTTTGGTACTGAAATATTAGCCAACAAAACCAACAACCCCCCCAAAACCCCCAACAAAACAGGGGTTAATCAGTCCTACATTGAACGTCTGTATAAATTGCTTTTTCCCCAGAGAATCGATTGATGTTGCTTTATGTGCTAGAAAAAGGTCATATTAAATACATAATAAAGTTTGAAAAGACAGAAGAAAGTACTTATATGTACAATTGTTACAAGATAGTTTAAAAATTTATAGATATATACAGACAGGCTTGTGTAATGACAATTACCTTTGTTAAGGACTGGTGTATTGGTCGAGAATGGTGGTATTGTTGTTACTGGGACAGTAGCTATGGGTCTGAGCGTTTGTGGTAGTACAGAGGACGTTATGGTGGTCTGTGTTGTAGCTTTTGTTGTCTGTGTGCCTTGACATTGTACTTCATATGGGTAATCACAGTAGTTCGTTTTCGGGTTGAAGTACAAATTTGGTGCACAATGCACTATAAAACTCTTAAGTGCTGCACAAATATAGTAAGACGAACAGGAGTTCGGATTTGGATAGAATCCATTTGGTTTTCCGAGACAGCTGAAGCTAGATGATGTCTGGTATATAGGTCCATTTGGTGATGTTGATGTTGCAGCTAGAGTGTAATTGTATAGTGGTATTAGTGGAAACATAATAAATGCGATAGAAAAGTTGAAACTTCACATGTGTTTCTTGTACGTGTACATGTGACGCACGTGATTTACACGTCAAGCGTACACGCGTATTTCTTGCTGAGATTAATTAAGTGTGGGTAGACGTAAACGTCAAACTGCTGATGATAGAATTTATTGTTCAAAATAAAGAAGTGAAGTTATTTCTGTCGTCGAATTTACATGATGACCATTAATATATAACCACATATACGACCTTGGACGTATCGATATCGAGGATTTATGACATATAGTACATTTGACTTGCTTCTTATCATCCGACAAGAATTAATAATTCTTTTGCGACTGTAGTTTTCACAACATGCCGAGAGAATAAACACGCCATATTTCCAATTAATTAATCTGTGACTTTTCTTCTTTTATTATCCCATATTTCTTTTCAAAACTCGTGATATTTAATTGATATATCCATGTATATAATTGAATTATTTTTGAAGTTAACATGCGTGTTCTTACCGATTTACAACGCGACATGTACTTTGTGCTTAATATAACGAAGATAACAGAAAGTGATGACATCGCTTCAATTTAAAGTTACATGTAAGCCTTATACCAGAGCCATATACTTTCAGTGGTCTGTGTGTCTGTTTACGTACAAGTTAGAAGTCCCAACCTCTCTGATAAGAAAAGCAAACGAATTCCTACAATCAATGGCTACGTTGTTATATGAAACGTCAACTATATAGTATACCAATATCATGTAAATTAAACAAATCAATACAGATCAATTTGAATACGTCAGAAATGAAACAGAAATATACTTATTAAGAAGTTAAGATGTATTTATTTCCTGATATTAAACACGTGATCTTAGATTTTACCAGATGTTTCTGTAATTAAAACATGGTTAGCAGTATAGTCTGATTCGTTAGATTTCTTGTGAAAGACCTACGATTGTTTGACGTCACATATCCTTGATTGTTTGTGGGACTACTGGATTGTGGTATGACAGTAAGTGGCGCTGGAGTTGTCCTACAACAATTATATACCTAGAATAATTAACATATTCAATAATCAAGAGATATGGCAGTCTTTCTGATCAACCACCACAACATATTCAATAATCATGAGGTACGTCAGTCTTTCTGATCAACTACAATAGCATATTCGATAATCAAGAAATACGTCAGCCTTTCTGATCAACCATCGAAACATGTTCAATAACAATGAGATATGTCAGTCTTTCTGATCAACCACCACAACATATTCAATAATCATCAGATATGTCAGTCTTTCTGATCAACCACCACAATATATTCAATAATCTTGAGATATGTCAGTCTTTCTGATCAACCACCACAACATATTCAATTATCAAGAGATATATCAGTCTTTCTGATCAACAACCACAGCATATTCAATAATCATGAGATATGTCAATCTTTCTGGTCAACCACCACAACATATTCAGTAATCATGAGATATCATCAACCACCACAACATATTCAATAATCAAGAGATATGTCAGTCTTTCTGGTCAACAACCAAAACATATTCAATAATCATGAGATATGTCAGCCTTTCTGATCAACCACCACAGCATATTCAATAATCTTGAGAGATGTCAGTCTTTCTGATCAACCACCACAACATATTCAATAATCATGAGATATGTCAATCTTTCTGGTCAACAACCACAACATATTCAATAATCAAGAGATATGTCAGCCTTTCTGATCAACCACTACAACATATTCAATAATCAAGAGATATGTGTCTTTCTGGTCAACCACCACAACATATTCAATAATCATGAGATATGTCAGTCTTTCCGATCACCTACCACAACATATTCAATAATCTTGAGATATGTCATTCTTTCTGATCAACTACCACAACATATTCAATAATCATGAGATATGTCAGTCTTTCTGATCAACCACCACAGCATATTCAATAATCATGAGAGATGTCAGTCTTTCTGATCAACCACCACAACATATTCAATAATCATGAGATATGTCAATCTTTCTGATCAACTACCACAACATATTCAGTAACTTGAGATATGTCAGCCTTTCAGACCACCACAGGCAAACGTATAACCGACATATTCTGATATAACTATCATCACCGTGTGTGTATTGAAATATATTCTAGCATGACTAAATATTTTCGTTTTCTCTTTTTGTTCATTCAGATTAAGTAGATCTGTGTTTTATCCTTGCAAACAAGCAACCGAGTTCCGCTTGCCAATATTCTGAACATTGAAATCTGTTGTCTTTTTATTCCCATTTTCCGAAAAACCAGTTTTAGTCGTCTTTGTTCACAATCAACAACAATACCGAGTCATCATTAGAATGTTATGACCTGTCATGTTCGACCTCTTCAGTAGTATGTAATAGTAACATCATGGTAAACTTGACTCACTGTTGTATCACAGAAGAGCTGGAGAGTTCCTGATTTATGGCGGTGAGTAATGGATATTTTCCTTGACCACACATTCCTGTAAAATCGTCGTTATCAAATGACCACACCATTATACCTCCGTAGCCCTTTTGTTTTGCAAAATCAACCTATGGCATAGACGAATCTTTATTAATCGTATGGGAACAAAAATTGTGTATAGTTCTATCACTGCTGAACACATAAATATATATACACATAGGTAAGAAAGAAATAAAGGAGGAAAGAAAGAAAGAAAGAAAGAAAAAAAGAATGAAAAATAAGGAATGTTGGATGGACTGACGCCGGAAAGAACAGACGGATTAAAACGTATCCGCAAATGTAATTAGACAAGACTTGTCGTAAGCTATCTTTTCCGTGAATGATTGTCCTACTTTGATACGTAAGCTGTCCACATCTTCGTATCCAACCCATTGGTCACCTTGTACTAGGTACGGAACTTTTTGATCGTTCAAGTAGTGACGCGTAGCACCATTCTTCAGCATCGTGCAAATCTGTCATAAAAAGATAGAGGAAAAGGCGTAAGTGTAATCTGTATTATATCACGGATGTATACAGGAGAAGCTTTCATAGGAAATTTCGTCAATATTTAGACCTAACGAAACATCAACACCGAATTAAACTAAATAACAATGCGACACAGATAGTGGTTAGAACAAGACAATCAACACATGTAGAAGAATGATGAAACATATCAACAACAAGAGAGAACTTATTAAATATAGCAGGCACCGAGAAAAGATACAGCACAAGCGCAGGTCGTAGGAACAAAACCAACATAGAATGCGTAATGTCATCAGTATCTATTACAATAACAAAATATTTTTATATTATCCGAATATTCAATCTAATTGGTCTTCTCAATAGATAACCAAGCAGACAGTACAAGTAAATCAACTACACCATATGATGTTTTACCTCGTAATAGGCCAAAAATCCAGGTGAACGTGAGTACGCGCCCTCGTGTCCACCATTACCAACATCCGGGGCATACAAACCATTGTTGTTAGAGTCCCTCAAAGTAAACGTTCGACCGTAAAAGGCAAGACCAAGATTAATGAGAGACGGTGGCATTCCTTTACTGACCCAATAATCTGCCGTCCATTGCTAAAAAGCATATTGGTATATCATCTGCAATATTTTCTGAGATTTATTAAAAGTCAGTAATATCAAGACATTTTTAAAAATGCTCAGAAGAGAATAAGTTACCCTAAATTTTGTACTTATAAACGTACGGAATTACACTTGGTTAACTAAAATTGGTACAGGTATTAAATTTATAATAATCAGAGAAGATATACCTCCCATTCCCATAAGAAGCCAATTCTAATTTACTACTTTTCGTTTTACACACATTTCGACGCTCTTGCTGCGGTACCTAATCATGCTGATCAAGACGAAAACTTCAGTGCTCTGTTTAATGTGTGTTGTATTAAATTGCAGTATTTCTGATTCATGGCTTACAATCAGTACAATGTATCCCATCATCCTGTACCAAACCATTTTCTGGAGAGCATATAGACTATACATACCACATTGAGGAAGGCGTTGAGTCCTGTGTCTTGGTTAGATTTATACAATGGACTATTATGACCCGTATGGTCCTCCCATGAACCACCGTGATAGTCATAAGCCATCAAATTCGCCATATCCAAATACCTAGATACAACATTTATAATAAGGCATATAATGACACATGCTTATTACCATCAGATTGTTATTTGACACTATGGTTTTATGTTTATAGTCTTATGAATAAATATTTAGGGGATAACATGCTTGTGTTTTCACATTTCCGACGTGCAATTTGGTGACTCAAAATGACTTTTTGGACGACGTATTAGGAGATTTCAAAAACGGATATTTGCGATATACAAATCACCGATTACATGTATGCACAGGTTGCATTAGAACTCTACAGATGACCTTATCAAACAGCTGATTGCACCGATTTACTAATGCAATGCGCCGATTCACTCATGAACTGCCCCGATTCACTCATGGACTGCGCCGATTTGCTCATGTACTGCGCTCCTTTACTCATCCATTGTACATTATGTTCGAGCATTACACAGTACTTCGCATCTGCCAGGGACCTATACACAATGTTTACAAGTCCTTGTCTATACTTCTGGCTTAATACTCCTGCCTATGGTCTATATCAGTCACGATCAACTGAAGGGCAAACCTCTAAGTATCTATGTATCAAATCACCCTGATTCGAGTCATGTAAACGTTTTGGCTACCTTAAGTCCTGCTCGGGATGAAAAATACCAGGTTTCTGCATGAGTAGATATAAATGCCAGGTAAATCTTTCTGATTGAAAAGCTATGTATGGAGTATTTGTTGACAAGTATAATACTAAATTTCATCTAATGGGTCAGTATTTCTCATATCAAGGGTTAAAGTGTTTTCAGCCAGCACATTAATTCACTAACGTGTAATCCTATGGAGAACTACATGTTATTGCTAGTGTGATACCTAGAACTACATGTTATTGCTAGTGTGATACCTAAAACTACATGTTATTGCTAGTGTGATACCTAGAACTTCATGTCATTGCTAGTGTGATACCTAGAACTACATGCCATTGCTAGTGTGATACCTAGAACTACATGTTATTGCTAGTGTGATACCTAGAACTACATATTATTGTTAGTGTGATACCCAGAACTACATGTTATTGCTAGTGTGATACCTAGAACTACATGTTATTGTTAGTGTGATACCTAGAACTACATGTGATTGCTAGTGTGATACCTAGAACTACATGTTATTGCTAGTGTGATACCTAGAACTACATGTTATTGCTAGTGTGATACCTAGAACTACATGTTATTGCTAGTGTGACACCTAGAATACAATCTTGCAGTTAGGACCACTTTGCCAACTCGTATTTTATACTGAAACATTTTACAGGCGAACAGGGTTGAAGATCACATATGATTTGTTGGAACAGAAGACTAAACTCTTATCAAAGGCCGAAGACTGAGGGCAACAAATTGTCTGAGGATCAAATTGATCATTTGTTGCTCGAATTCTCAGTCAAAACTGTATTGTTATACCTCACGTAAATGAAAAAACGATTCCCTGAATTCTCTATTCAGATGCTGCAGCAAATGGACCAGAATCATTCAAGTTAATTTACTAAAGGGAAGAGATAAGTTGCTTATTAATAGTAATTTTAAAAATCTGTGGCGTCATCAGGCAACCATCTTTTTTAACAGTCAATTTTCTTAGTTCTTTGAACCGCTCAATACCGACAGTGCGTATACCGCACTTCTTCCTGTATAGTTAGTATGGAAACTTTTTTCCAAAAGGGGTATTACAGTAATGTTTTAAATAACAAAAATAAAATACTGAATATACTTCGAGAATTCTGGAACCTCAAATCCTGCGTCAATTTTATCTTTGCCTGCAGGTAGAGCTGCACTGAGGAGTAGTCGGTCTTTTCCGGAAGTGTGTGCCTCTTTTTCGAATTCTGACTTCAGTGTCTAATAGTAGAATTGTTAACCATTATATAACCATTATATATTTATTATATCACATGCACGAATTGTAAACTCGTTAATCTGATTTTTGTTTTGGTTTGATTGGATTTGTTTGTTTTTATCTATGTTTGTTTATTCACTTATTTATTTATTTTTTTTTATTATTTATTTAATTATTGTTTTTACTTTTTTGGTTTGTTTCTTTCTTTTCATTTAGTTGAACAGCGTGTCCCTAAAATCCGTAGAAGAAACCTATGTTAATACCCACTTCCTGAGTACAAATGACCTTTTTTCTGTCGATATACAACTATAACCAATAGATAATATATTCTTATTAAGTAGATGGGAGCAGGCTTGGATTGCTGGATTACGTCAATATGTTCAAGCGAAAGGTTACCTCAAGCTTCCATGTCTCAGTATAACTAAATACTAGTAATTGTTAAACGCGACATAAACCCCCATTCAATCACCTTATTCACTACATCTTACAGAATACAACTTATTAAGTATATATTATGGATTCACTTCTTTGCGCTATTAAGTAAATCTAACGGAAAACAACTCATTAAGTAAATCTTGTGGAGTACAAAGTGGTGCCATCCGGGAATCGAACACAGATAGTCTGCGCAATAAGACAAGGGCTTAAACAAAACACCAACCCTGCCCCTAAAATATTATGGAATACAACTTATTAAGAACAGAATCCAGAATACAGTTTATTACCATAAACGTACTTTTCATATTAGTTATTATCACCGAATGTTTAGCACAGCACAACCGTAGAATGATAATGTGGCTAACTGGGCTTTCCGTCTGGTATATCATCTTCACAATTAACAAAACTTTGTGACCGTTGTTATCTCTTATCTCTTGTTTTGCTTTGTTTAGTTTTGTTTTTTTTTCAAATGAGGTATTGTGGTTATTTGCTTCAAAATCACTTTGACAGAGATTTAATTTTGTGACGTATCTGAGTTTAAAGTGTCAAAAGATGGGTTTAGCAAGAAATTTATAAAACACAGGTTTTCTGCAGGAAAAGTATGAGCGCATCTAGTACAATGTTGTGGTTGAAGTCCATATTTGATCATCACTTCTTCAATCTACCTCTTATAAATTTAGTACAATAATTTACTCTTTACAAGTTTCTGTGACGGAGGAAATTGTTGCTTATGCAGTAGGTTTGGAAAAGTACTTACTTTGACCAGTTTAGTGAGCCTGTATTTGTCACGTGCTGGGCCTCCACCGAATGCCGGATACTCCCAGTCTAAGTCAAGTCCATCAAAATCATTCGTTCGTAAGAATTCAATAGCATCATTTGCAAAGTCCATAATGTTTGCATCCGTTGACACCATTTGGGAAAACTTCATCGTACCCATTGTGAACCCTCCAACAGCAAGAAAAGTTTTAAGGGCAGGATTTATTTTCTTTAGATCATTGAATCTTACATACCTGAAAACAAGAATACTGGTATATATGCACAACCACTGTGCCTGAGATAAAGCTTTCAAGACCTATGTATTTTATTTCTGTATAAAGTACATTGATCCGTGACGTCATAACGCCCTATATTTGACCCACTTTTCAACACAGAAAGCGATGTTTGGCAGACTTTTGATTGTTAAGCTTAGGACGTCACAATGAACGGTTCGACATTTCCAATCTTGCGTGACGTCATTATAGTCGTATTTTGCTTGACATTCGACGAAAGTATGTCATTCTGGATAAACGTTACGTTGTCATGGGGCACCGGCTGTTTCTTTCAATTTATAACTTCCCCCCGGAATGATTTAATGATGCGGTTTATAAATAGAAAATGGAAGTTTCCAGTTTGATATTTTGGCGTTAAAAGCATATATATAGATTAATTGTCTTATTTTGTGTTTTCATGCAGGAATAAAGTACAATGGCTGATGCATTTATGAGATATAATGCGCTAATGCGCATTATATCTAATAAATGCATCAGCCATTGAAAACACAAAATAAGACACTTATTCTATATATATATTCATCTTACGGATACGGAAGCCAATTAGGGCCAAGTAGATTTTTATTTTATCTTGAAAATTTATCTTACTAACTTAGAAATTTCAACTTAACTATTTTTAAATTTCAAGAAACTATCTTGAAAATTCAAGAAACTATCTTGAACATTGACTAACTTGAAAATCAACTTAATTATCTTGAAAATCCAAAATACTCATTTGAACACTCAAGATACTTTCTTGAAAATTCAACTTACTAACTTGAAATTTCAACTCAACTACATGTATCTAGAAAATTCAAGATTATATCTTGAAAATTCAACTAAACTATCTTGAAAATTCAACTAAACTATCTTGAAAATTCATCTTACTTCAGAAATGACTTCTGCAGTACTGCTCGTCTGCTGGCATAAAGTCAGCGGTTGTCGTGGGCAAGAAGCTGATACACGCTAAATTTGAATTATTTATTCATTTTAAAATAAATTGCACTTTCAGTTTCAAGAGTTTCGTAATTATACTTATTTTTAAAATTAAATTATAAGGAATTTTCCATAAGTTTTTACTGTTATGAGATGAAGGTTTTTTGACTGATGCATAAATGTGGTAAGATCCGTTACGCGTTCTTTAAATAACACCATATGCAGAGACTGGTTCTTCAATACCTACATGTACATGTATTCGACCGAATGTACACATGATATACGTAGGCAAGAATTGAATATGAATATGTAATTTCTTACAATTGATTTCGCCTCGCTAACCTCTTGGCAAACTTAGAGCTACAGAGTGGATGACAGCATACTGTCTCATTCTCTTTGTGCAGCCCGTAGGAACCGGGAGGGGGAAGGGACTAAACGAAACTTAATTTAAGGTTGCCCCTTCCTTTGAAATTCGTTCTGCAAACCTGTTTTATCGCTCTCATTGAAATTATACGTACATGCCTTTCATCCATTGTGTACTGAGATCATTCCACTCTACTGCATGTAAATGATTTCCATTTAAAAAGGCGAAAGCATAGACAATGTGTGTACATAACGAAGTGTCTATGTTTTCAGGGAAGAATTTCCCGACTCCATTTCTATATTGCGTCCAGTTTGTATAATAACAAACTTTTCTGTATCCGGCAGCATCTAAAAACAAGAACTAGATTTCAGACTGAATGTCATGCTTTTCGAAGTTAATACATGTACATTATAATTAATAATACTATGTAACGAATTCATGCACGGATCCAGAGTGGTGGACCGGGGGTCTGGATCCACCCTGAGATCGGCGAAAAGTACTTTTCTTTTTTTTTTTTTTTTTCTATTTTTTTTTTTCTTTTTTTTTTTTTTTTTTGATGTGAAATAAGTAATATTACACAAAACATAGGTTGGAGCCCCTATCGGAAAATTCTTTGGGGTGAACCCTCTCCCGACAACGTTGTCAGTTTTGTTGGTTCAACTTGATTGTAATTATTGTGCACGTGAATGGTAGAACTTGCAAATCGTCCTTGATACGAGACTTAAGATGGACGTTAAGAGCACTGAACGTACTGAGTCATGTATCCTAAATTCGTGGAGATTCCAATTTCGTGGATTATCGTTCTTGCTGTACTCTCCTGTGACGTCATATTCTGGGCGAGAGTATAAACCATAGACGTATAAATAAAAGTCTATGTATAAACAGACGACTAAATTTAAAATAACATTTTCAAATACATCTCAATATGAAGTTCAAACAAGTTCAGAAAAGGCCAAGGCTATTGCACAATTTGTTTTTGGATTGAAGTAACATATTAGCTGTTGTGTTGCAATTATGCAATGAAAATCTGAATTCCTGACAAATTTTATTTAACACGAATTAACAACAACATGCAGAACAGGAGTGATAAATAATAAAAAAAAAAAAAGATATTATATTTAACATGTACCTATGTAAATGACAACACTGGAATTAAGTTAAGATTAAAAAATATATTTAAATGAAATAAAATTAATAATATTAAATAACTAAAGAAAACATGAATGTAGAAAGGCCCATCACTTATTTTTTTGAACTGAAAACTTACAAATCATCCCTTTTACCACATTTGTAGGTTAAACCTTTAAGACAATCAAAGAAATACCGCATACGTTTTAATTTTGATCAAATGGGCGCAATGTGATGCTTGTGACCACTGGGTCCACATTAACAATTGCACAACAAATCGTGTGATATTAGGGGAGGACAAGAGTTCTACTGCGCCCACTGCCAATAAAAACACTTACAATTAATTACAAACACAGGTTTGAAATAAGTTTTGTAATTTAATTATAACTTCAAATCAATAACTATATTGATAATTTTCATTTATTTTTGTATTTACAAGAATTTATTTATTTATGTGTTTATTTATTTATTTATTTCTATTTACTTATTAAATATTACATTTCCATAAAAATAACATTCATAAAATTCTTGATAATTGTTTGTAGTTTTTATGTAAATATTTTATCATTTGAACATTACTTTTATTTCTTTGGCCTAAGTGGATGACGTTTCATTTACACCGGAAGATCGTCCACGAAATTTGAATCTACCTCATTACAACGTTTGATAACAATGCCCTTGTGATTGTCGGCAATTATAAAAGTTCTCTGATAGTACTGTGTTTCTAATTTTTGATATTTTAGTGAAAAAAGCACAATTTTCAATGTAATACAGTCACTACGTATATATTTAATGTATCGTCGATTTTCTACCCTGTGTGGCGCACCAGCAAAATTGCCTTTTCAGCTGTTTACGATGCGATGTCAAATAACTTATGTATGAATCAATTTGTAATTAATATTTTAATCGTAAAATTTTAAGAATATGGAAATGAAGAAACTTCTTATGCCAGTCAGAGACATATATACAGATACATGTATATGTCTCTGTGTCAGTGCACTAAGTATCAATTCGTTTCTCGGAAGAATTTTAAAACATGGCGCTATCCGTCCCTAGCAACGAGGAATTTGGGGGCAATTTCAAAGAGACAAAACGATGTTCGTGTGAAAGTGAATTAGAATCGGGATAAACGTACTGTGTCTGCAAGCGTCGACAGGAAAACTCTGTTTCCAACGGTATAACCACGGTATACCTGTCGGAAGCAATCAAACACAGTACGTTTATCCCCTAATTGACAAGACGATTTTTTTTTCAAAATATAAAGGGCTCTTCTTCTATGTTATATAATTTAAGCATTCTGTATAGGTTTTATATAAATCCATACAAGATTATTTTAGATATTGTGTCCCACACAAACTGCCATTATTCTATCTATGAACATACAAATTAAGGTTCCATAACTCCGTAACAACAAGACGGACTTTTTTTCAAATTCGAAAGGGCTCTAGGTCTCTTCCTCTACATTATTTAAGCATTCTGTATAAATTTAATTTAATGAAAAACCACTTACGTTTACTATAGTTATCGCGTCCCATAGCGGACGGACAAACAGACGGACATCGCCATATCATAATACATGTACGTCCCGTCTATGAAGGGAGTATAAAATGTAAGGTTGATAGATCCGAGGCTGTACTACTTATAGTGATAAAATACATCTACGAATTTGACTCTAACTAGGCCTTTGAAGTCAAACCCCTATAGAAAAACAATTGTATCAACTAACTTATAATATATTTGGGTACTATTATACCATCATATCATAGCGTATTTTTGGAGGAAAAATAATAACAAGTATGTATCTGACGGTCTAGATATGGTCTAGCCTATAACTGGAATAACAGAAGGCGGATCCAAATTAGAATTGACTTGAACGAGATCAATTAAGATCATCATATTTTGCAAAAATTTGATCAAAATCCTTTTTCAAATTAGGAGAAAACATTAATCTTTCTGAGTATGAACAGTAACTAATCATAGAGAATCTATGCCCGATTACTTGAGGGGAGAGTGTGTTCACATGGTTCCTGAAACCACTTCAGTTACCTGAACTTAACGTTGTATTTGAAGTTAAACTATCCTCTAACTATGCGAATGATACGAAGACTTTGCCACGTGTCTTCTCTATAACGCACCTGTTAATCTCTTTGATTTTCTTTTAAGACAGTTGAACCTGAGGCACGCAGTTCAGAGGTAAGTGCGTCCGGAGTGTTACAGATAAAGTTATGGATTCTATATATTCATAGTAGTTTTCCTTTTCATACTTTGGAATCATTCATTGACATGACCATTACTAAGTCGAAACAGCAATTGTCCTTCTTATCTTTACAATTACCCAACTTTGTCTATAATTAACTCATATTTAACTATGTCAAGGTCGAGTATATTACGTTATTGTTCTTAGCTAGTCGGCAGCAGAGAAAATTCTGAACCATTTAAAATTACTTGTAGTACAGCCATAATTATATGAAAATTGTGATAAGATTCACATTTTCGCATTAAGTTTACAGGAATCACGCAGATCTACAGCCAATATCACAGGAATTCAAATTAAAGCTTTCAGAACAACATTCTGGGTACATTTATTGGATAGTAAATGATTTGATATTGGAACGCATCACTGTTCTTGGCAGAAAGCTAACAAACTAACTCGAAAATCATTAAATGACATATCTATTACTATGAAGACGAAGACCTGGCTATACTAATTTTACCGGATCGATAAATCTGGGGCATATTGTTTTTGTCCTGTCTGTCTGTCTGTTTGTTTGTCGATTTGTTTGTCTGTTATCAACTTTGTCCATACCTTTTGAACCGTGAGGGATAGAGACTTTATATTACACATGCGTACTCAACTAATGAAACCCTTTCAAATGACACCGAGGTCGATGACCTTTTGATCTTAACAATGACCTTCACGCTATAAATAACTTTGTTACTAACGGGGGCATTAGTGTTTCACAAACGCAGCTTGTTTTCTGTTGGCTATTATTACATTTAAAGATTTCTTGAAGTTATTATTACAACACGTTTTGTGAGGTTGTGAATGGTTAGGTAAGATCTACAATGTAACACACATATAACTTACATTTCATTTCCACATATTCATTTTCAATTTTTACACGGCATGGTCTTCAACATACATATATGCCTCACACTTCCCAAGCGCAAAATATTGATGTTGGTACAAACCTATCAGTTTAATTGTTTTGAATAATTAGTGATTGACATGTCCTGATGGCATTTGACTCCTTTGATAGACTCCAAATAATGTTGAAAATGCAGATTTGTCTTTTGTTTCCTCATAAATTGGAATCTGTGAAAAGCTGGATGCTTTGTCACATTTGAAAAAAAGTATTGTCTGGTAATGCATTAGAAATAAACTTTCGAAGTGAGTTTGCAAATCTTTGTTGACGAAACAGTTGAGTTTGTTAATCATTATTTAGGCTTGATTTGTAATCTCTATAATCTTTATGACTTACTGACCTCGGTCGTACTATAGATGTATCCACAAGTCTGTAATCTTTATGACTTACTGACCTCGGTCGTACTATAAATGTATCCGCAAGTCTGTAATCTTTATGACTTACTGACCTCGGTCGTACTATAAATGTATACACAAGTCTGTAATCTCTATGACTTACTGACCTCGGTCGTACTATAAATGAAGCCGGCGTGGCCTAGTGGTATCGCGTCGGACTCCTGATCGGGAGGCCGGGGTTCGAGTCCCGCTCTGGTCATGCCGGTGTCATGTCTTTCGGATGAGACAATAAAAACCGAGGCCCCGTGTCGTGGTATGCATGGCACGTTAAAGATCCCTCACTGCTTCGGGTGGGTCCGTTGCAAAGGTCAAAATTTGTATGCCCCGCATCAGGCAGATGCAGTCACCATATACGTGAAATATTCGTGGTGTGACGTAAAACAAAAATCAATCAATCAATCAATCGTACTATAAATGTATACACAAGTCTGTAATCTCTATGACTTACTGACCTCGGTCGTACTATAAATGTATCCACAAGTCTGTAATCTTTATGACTTACTGACCTCGGTCGTACTATAAATGTATCCACAAGTCTGTAATCTTTATGACTTACTGACCTCGGTCGTACTATAAATGTATCCACAAGTATGTAATCTTTATGACTTACTGACCTCGGTCGTACTATAAATGTATACACAAGTCTGTAATCTCTATGACTTACTGACCTCGGTCGCACTATAAATGTATATACATGTCTATAATCTCTAAGACTCACTGAACCTCGGTCGAACTGCACATGTATACACAAGTCAGTAATCTCTATGACTTACTGACCTCGGTCGTATTGCACAATTATACACAAAGTCTGCCAATCATTAGCTAATCGTATGCATGACAAAACGGCCGCGGAAAGTGAAGGGATTTACCCGACGTAAACGCAGGCGGATCCTCTGAAAAAATACAATCACTGCAACAGAAACATATAAAGCACAAATAGAAACAGTGAAACACTCGGGAGTACAATGGTCATGCGAGTGTTTCACTGTGTTGTCATGCATACGATTAGCTAATGATTGGCTATTACAGCTCTATTTTGTGGAGCTCGGGTAGCTCAGTCGGTTAGATGGTCGGATGCATGACATTTATGTGATTCGGTACCAGAGGGCGTTGGTTCGAGTCTCCGTCGGGGAACGAATATAAGTGAAATATAGGGTGCCTTGTTAACTGTAGTGTATTTGTGCTTTAGAAATATAAATATATATATATATATATATATATATATATATATATATATATATATATATATATATATATATATATATATATATGAGGGTTGTATGCGAATTTTTCTTTAGTACCCCTCTCCCTCCCCGGTACGCTGAATTTCATACATAAGTGGCAAAAATAAATAAATAAATAGAATAATAATTCCTTATAATTCTGCTCTGAATATTGGCAAAAACTTTTCCGGCTCCGAATATAGGCAAAAAAACCCCCCATTTTCCTGCTCACAAAATTCTTCCTGCTACCCTTCCCCTTTCTACCATTAAATCAAACTTGTACTGTGCTGTGCAGATAGTAATTCAGAACATGCACCTGAACTTGCCTTGACCTGAACTCTCCCTTGAAATGTACTACATTACATGTTTACATTCACTATGTGTACCTCAGATATCAAGAAATAAACTGATTACCCATAAAATGTCAGTTATCTTATTCGTATGATATACATTTTGTTTCAAACTTACCAATTTGTATAACAGTCGCCAATAGCAGGGTTACACATACTGATGTCAGTTTCATCTGCAATAAAATGATAAAATCGTGAAGAAAGAGGAGTATGGAAGTAGAGGACGTGTCTGTCTTGTCTTTTGAAAAAAATAGACCAATGATTCGAGTGTTTTGTAATAGTAAAGTTTAATTCAACGAGCTATATAATAACATAATACAACCATGTAATAAAAAAATACACAAAATGACAAGTTACTATTTCTTTTAATGTGTTTTTAAATGGTAACATTTGATTTGGTTTTCAACATGGAGTATTAATTGTAATCTCTTACCTTGATAAATTTATAGTAATAAATAGCAAATAAATAGATTAATAAATGTGTCCATTAGTTAAAAAATAACACAAGTACATAAAAAGTATACAAGTATATAACATAAATTTTCTTGTTAGAAATTATTCTACTTTTTATCCGTAAGGATAAAATTTTCTCACTGCTTGAAATATGTAAAACAAATGAAATTATATGAATAAGTATGTTATTTCCCATGGCTACATACTTACATTTTATCTTTTTGTATTTCCTTACAATTTTTGTCTTCTTATGCTGACGGTCTGGTATGTTTTAAGTCGATTTACGTGCTTCACGTACGCTGTCGTAATAACTATTGCCTTATCTAGACTTCTTTAATGCATTTCTAATATGGTTTGTACAGAAGTTCCGGCAAACATTTACAGATAGGGAGATTTGCAAAAATGTTAAATGTAGATCATCACGTTCGTGTAGGGATGTATATACTTTCGGCCTTTATCCTTATACAATCTAGGCTATAGAAATAAATAAATAAATAAATAAATAAATAAATAGATAGATATATATATATATATATATATATATATATATATATATATATATATATATATATATATATATATATATATATATATATATATATATATATGATTTTTATGAATTGCTAAAATATAGATATTTAATTTTTAATGAATTGCTAAAAAACCTTCTATTACCCCATGGGTGTATTTAAATTAATAAGACTAAAAAGAAAAAAAAGGCAAAGAAAATTGCTTGAAAGTGTGACTTTACCCAATAGTCACGAATTTATGGTGGCGTATTCATGACGTCATATATTTATGACGTAAATTGCCCACATAAAAATGCCCACATCGAGAACAATGCATTAGGTAAGTGACTAAACGCAAACCGTAACGGATTTAAGTAGTTGAGAAATTGCGTATTGATATTTAATGCAATCGGAAACAGTGTGCTGTGAATGGTGTTGTACAGCATATTTGCAATTTTTTGTAATTTGGTTATGAGTTTGTTTGTCAAATATTTCTACTTTCTATTTCTACAGTTTAGGCCTTGAGCATCACTGAAGAGAAATGAATTGTAGAAATACGCATAAGGTACACCAAAATTCACGTATATATATTCAGATATATAGGATCTGAAATGACTTTTCATTTCATATGGTGTTTATGAAACGAGTTGTTTGATTTATATCCCCGAGTCTTGGCGAGGGGATATAAAACACACAATGAGTTTCGTAAATACCGTATAAAATGAAAATTCATTTCAGATTCTTTGTATCACATGTTTACGCTCAGTTTAAAGGTGTTTATTTCATCAAACACCGGCTTGACACTATTCTTTTCCACCCTATGACATCAGCTATTGCGTAAATTAATTTGTAACATAGCGATATTTCATTGCATAAACAGCAAAACATGTGATATAATTATGTTAGCACTAGGTTGATATCGGTGTTGGTGGACTATTAGTACCCAATGATGTCCTCAGCCCAGTTTTTAGTATTTCTGTTCTGACCAGAAATATATACTTCAAAGTTACTGAACAAACAGTTTGCTAAGTATTTTAGAATTATAGAGTATCTCCCTCATGCAGAATTTTGTCATAAGATGCGGTTTTTTTGTTTTTTGTTTGTTTGGGTTTTTTTCTTGGGTTTGTTTTTGTTTTTTGGCTTTTACATTTAGGTCGATTTGGTAATGAATTAGCTTGTCAAATGTTTACACTTTCGTCTAAACCACGCTTCAAAGAATTGTAAAACTATCTATAACAATAAAACTTTAATGTAACATATACACAAAAGTTCTGTCAAAGCAAGCCTTTTTACACTAAACGCCAAGTCAACATTTGAAAGTCGTGTTGACATTTTTTGACTCATCAAAGCCGACCTGAGACCACACTGGGTAGTCAAGTTTTATGATAACTAGCATGGCTAGGAAGGAATTGAGAAACCCTAATTTGTTTAAGTTGATCAAGTCTGAGACTTTTGTAAGCCGACTGTCAGACCATATATTTTTAAATTAAAATTTCCTAAAACTAGACTTAATAATGACGTTTCTGTATAATTCTATTTGTGTGTGTGTGTGTGTCTTGGCGGGTTTTGAATCAACTTTGTATTTCTTATTTCCAAATGTTTCCTTATATGTGCATTGCAATGCATAGTTTCAAGTGTATCTTTGGCATGTGTGAACGCCCTTTGCCAGTTTCAGCATTTATGTCAACCCTATATATTCGAAAAGGTCTTTTCCTTGTCACTATTTAAGACAGATTTGATCAAATGATTAAGCATTTTGCCTGAATTATTGTCATACTAGGTTCGATAGCCAGGTTGCGTCATTATATTTGAGGTGTGTGGTAACCTACCGAAAATAATTTCCAAATAATGAAGTGGTGCCTTTTAAAAGTATGCACCGCCGTTAAACAACATGGATAGAATTAATGATTAAAGCTTGATACTATTTATTAAACTTTACACATAAAATTAATTATAGTATCAATGTGATTAAAACCATATCTTATTCCGCTTTTCTAAATGTACCATTCCGCAATGGGACAATTAGAGAAGCGGAACAAAGATATGGTTTTAATCAGATTGATCATAATATATATATATATATATATATATATATATATATATATATATATATATATATATATATATATATATATATATATATATATATATATATATATATATATATATATATATATATATATATATGTATATATTGTATAAGCAGTTCAGTTGTGTGTGTTGCCGACTTAGCTCTATCGGTAATGTGCTTAGCTCGTAACCAAAAGGTTCCGGGTTCGAGTCCTTGTTGCTAAGAGGCGTCCTGTCTTTCGGGTGAGGCAATAAAAACCGAGGTGCCGTGTCACGTTAGTCGTGAAGATCCCTCAGTTCTTCGGGTGGGTCCGTTGCATAGGTCTAATGTTTGTGCTTTGAATCAGGCAAATGCAGTCAAAATCTATCACAAATATGGGTTGCAGTGGATGTTTATCCATTAAATGGCGGAGTTTTCTCTCATAAATGAAACAAAGTCATCTAGAGAGATTGCTGTGCATTGAGATCAATTATTTCATACAAACAGTGACGCACAAATAAGTATCGTTAATTATATTGTGAAAACAATAAGGACATTACTTCCGGAATGGGCTTATCTCCCACTGCAGGGTGGAGCAATATGTTTTATAATTGATTTTGCCGACAAATCGATCAAAAAGGGATAGAAAACATTATTCTGTGCCACCTGACAAGAAATTATAGTAAAAGATCTTTATCAATGTTTGTATGTTTTATGGATTTTTTCACTTCTGTATGTATTTCAGATTTTGTAGATACGTGTATAACCTATACTTTTTCTGCCTATGATAAGATTGTTGTTTTAGGAGGTTTTCATTTACATGCTAAAATCTAGAACATCTTAGGTATTCAAACCGGGTGATAAATGTACTGCTTTGAACTTCCTGTATTACGCATGCTTTATATACAACAGGTTACATTTATGTTCAGTCATTACTGATATGGCAATTTTTTCACCATATGCTGGAGCCAGTTATTCAAAACTTTAACCACTAGTAAAGCTAACCAATGGTTAAAGTTCATCTGACTATATCTTTGAAATGAGAAGAGAGCAAACGACACACGAAGCAAAAATTATTCAAATCTCTGGCGGATGAGGTGTTTGTCCCCCTCCCCTTTTTTTTCTCCCCGGAATATCGTCACCTAAATTCATTATACAATTAACTCAAACTGTTTTCAGGTTAATATTTAAGCTTTTAGTATTCTTTTTTTTTTTTTTAAAGTTATGTGAATTTCATAAAGAGCATCCCAGCGCTTATGTCCGCTATGTAAAACTGAAATAGAGGTCGAATCTCACTTCATTTTGAAATTTTTAAGCCGGCGTGGCCTAGTGGTATCGCGCTGGACTCCTGACCGGGAGGCCGGGGTTCGAGTCCCGCTCTGGTCATGCCGGTGTTCTGTCTTTCGGATGAGACAGTAAAAACCGAGGCCCCGTGTCGTGGTATGCGTGGCACGTTAAAGATCCCTCACTGCTTCGGGTGGGTCCGTTGCAAAGGTCAAAATTTGTATGCCTCGCATCAGGCAGATGCCGTCACCATATACGTGAAATATTCGTGGTGTGACGTTAAACAAAAATCAATCAATCAATCATTTTGAAATTTTCGTTTTTCGAATTATTCAAGTCAAAATTTATCAAACCCAAATATTTTCGAAAACCCCTCGCTTTCAAACTGGGTGAATTGATGGGTTTAAACTACATCAAAGAACTCTGCAGTCTAGGTAAATTTCCGATGAAAACTAAAGTACAAAACTAAGGCATTTTTTGATTTGATTATTTATTGACATATTTGTACTCGTTTATATATATATATATATATATATATATATATATATATATATATATATATATATATATATATATATATATATATATATATATGCATGTCTATCTTTCGCTCATTGCTTGTACTTTGTATTATGCATATACTTGTTAAGCCGGTGTGGCCTAGTGGATAAGGTGCACGGCTCCTGATCGAGAGCTCCCGGATTCGACTCCCGCCCAGGGCACACCGGTGTTCTGTCTTTCGGGTGAGGTTCCATGTTTGAAGCTTTAATTGATTTTTACATAAAAATGATTATAATTAAGATAAAATGAATAAAAGCATGCAGGTTGTCTTCGGTATTTTAGGTATTCTTTTTCAACATGTACTAGTATATACCTATAAATACCTGTATCAGTGAGATATTCTGATATGGACATAGTTTAGAGAGTGATTCATGCCTAATGCTCTCCAATGTACAGCTATTCTTCTTAGCCGACATTTTTCTCCATACCGGAGCATACACAGTTTCAAAATGCCGGCTAAATAGGAAGTGTAGTTGCACCAATAGTACCACAATTCTAATCTGAAACCGAAATTCGAACTGGATGTCAGAAAGGTATTATAATTTCATTAGCATGACATTTTATTGGGGTTACTTCCTTTGTGATAAGTTGTTCGTCATCTTCGAGGTATAGAACTAAATGTTTGTTCATAAATCAACCATATTATGTAGGTGCAATATCTGACAGACTCCCATCCCCCTTTTCCCCTTAGAGGGAAAGACTTATAAGCTCTTATTAGCACATTCTTTGCTAATACAAATACAATTGCTTAATTCTGTTGAATACAATAAGAAATTGTTCTTGTATATTTTCAATTCTTTTACAAATATTTTCTGCATACTTTTAACATTGTTTGAAAGAGTTTCATGTTTCAATTTATTGTTAGAAAAATGTGAACAATTCCATTCAGTTTAGGGGATTGGCAGGACCGAATTCCGCAAAATGTCAGCTTATTTGGACTATGTATCCAGTGGCTGGGAACCGATAAAAGGAATCAAAGCTTAACACGCTGATATTATATTTTAAGATGTATAAACAGGAGTAATAAAGAGTATTATATTGTTGTACTATTAGAGTTATCTTTCTTTGATGATATATCGTACTAGTATAGTATTATTTTAGGAGTGTAGCCACAATACTTATCCTATGATATATGTCACATAATTAAGGAAGTTATTTGCTAAGCATATGTTCATGATTTTATTCATACTGTTACATGTATTTTAAGATAGGAGTAAATTTACAAAGGCATGTTAACATTATATGATGGACTACAACCCATACTTTCGTTCAGTTTCCTCATTATGTTGTCAAAACTGTCGACACCCGTGTAGTCGACGATTCTATTTTCCCGAGCTCTTCTATGCACTTCATAGTTAGAAATGTCGTCATTATCACCCATTTCTATCCTTTTGGGTCGAATTTGTCTGTGAGGCATGTTTTCCCAGATTTTTTGATATACTTCATAATCTGTCATTTCTGCGCTCTCAAACCTATCATTTATGTGAAGCGGTTCTCTTGCCATATAATGGGTGTCAATTGATTCCATAGGTTCTCTTTCTTTATGCCGTGCTTCTATTGCTTTCATAGGTTCTCCTGCCATATTCTGTGTATTAGGTGATTCCAAATGTTGTTTTGAGTTTGGAGAAGTTTTAGGAAATTGGCACACAGTGAGTTGGCATTGGGTTGTATTATTCTAAAATGGAAGATATGAAAATATGATCTTAAGAATGACTTACTGATTATAAAAGATCAAATACAAAGGTTTGACACATGTAGCAGTTTTACATAACGATAACTTAAAGCATACAAAAGATAATAATAATAATAATAATGAAATAAATAAACAAACAAATTAAAAAATAATAAGTATATCATTATAAAAGTGTAAATAGATCTCAAATACAATCAATCTTGTTTATACATCATTATATTCCAGGTAACACGGAGTATCGCAACTACTAAAATCCGTCACGGTTTGCAATTAGTCACCTACCAAATCCATTGTTCTCGATGTGGCCACTTTTATGTGGGCGACTTATGTCATAATTATATGGCGTCATAACAATCACAAACGTTATTGCAGTTGCGATATTTCGTAATGTTGACATCCGGATCATTCTTGCGAAGCTCCACTAAAATCGTAAGCGTTAAACTTACGATGAAAATTCATCATACGTTACATGAAGTATGAATTTGTAGATGCCTGATATACAGAATGAGTTAAGTTTACGTCTACAAGTGTTAGTGAAACGGGCTACAGACCCGCAGATGAGAATTCTTAATATTGCTCACGGAATCGGTTCTTTATACTATGTGTCGGTAAACATAACACAATTACAGCGATTGTTTAAAAGTACGCTGCGAATTATCAGCTTGATTCACCAACAAATACAACATTTATCATTCAATATCACGTATGGTCAAAGTATATTATTTTCTCAGTGCAAAAATATTTTAGTCCTACGCCGTTTTGTTGCCTACACGAAATATCACCCTTAAAATGTGCGCGTACCACTACATTCACGTCTAAATATAAGACATAAAGAACCATTTCGGTGATCAGAGACTTTCAAAATTATGATGAATCGGCCCAATATAATATGTTACGAATGATGCCTTTACCATAGAAATGCTTAAATGAATAGTTTATGTTTTCCAGTGAAAAATATCCTGATTGGCGTCATAACTGGACCCCATACATACATATTCATATTTGATTGACGTAGGAAAAAGCCAAGAACTGAGAGAAAAAATCTGTGAAAATGATTTGGAAAAAAGAGAATTTTGACGGGAGGATATATTATATTGATGATATAATTGTATCTAATTTTATCTAAATACAGAATATGGCCCTGCTGATTTCTTATATAGTCGTCGGTTATCAACATATACTTTATATATCATACTAGATAGACTGGACGTTTGGAACTCAGTGTCAAACGATTATATATATTCAGAGATAAATGAACTGAATTACTATGAAACAAAATATAGAAAAAAAACCCACCCCAATACTAAAACTGTTTATATTGTTATCTTACTGATTGTATTTCACCTGTGCGGCTCGTATCTGCAGATTTTGACGTCATTGATGATTTTCTTCTCCGATGTCTCCTTTCTTAAATAAACAAAAACAGCATCGAGCTTTTATGTTGTCGTCTGTACTTACAAAAAAAAAAAAGAAAAAAAGAAAAAAAAAAAAAGAAAAAAAAAACATACACGAAGTAAAAAAAAAACATTCTTTCGTCATGAAGAAATTATATATGATGTTGAGATATAATATGTATTGGTGGTAGTCTGACTTACTTTTCTTGGAGTGAATTATAAACCTTGGATTGTAAAATGACAGTAGAACAAGAAGAGTTAAGAACATAGTAGTACCTGAAACAGAGAAGTCTTTTAAAGACATAATCAGCGAAACATCATAATTAACTTCACAGATATATACTTGTTTTTTTAATACAACACTATCTATTGACAGAATATGACAATATCTATTCCATAACTAAATTGTTGATTTATGATATTAATAAAGGGCTTCAATATTTATTATTACCACCGGGTCGATATCGCTGCTGGTGGAGTGTAAGTTCACGAGAATATCCTCACCTCAAATTTCAGTACCTCTGTACTGAACCGAAATATATATTTCAAATTTACTGTGAAAATTGCTTGGAAATCATGCACATGTACGTATGTTCTGGAATGGATATTTTGTTCTTACTTTTAGATCAGTTTGGTAATGAGTTTTCAATATTTACTGGGTGGTTTTGTTATACAGAGATATTTCCCATTTGGGCAGGTATTTACGTCAAAACAATGGGACGTCGACCAGCTCTATGGAAACCAGCGTAAAAGTACGAGAAATACGATAGAAATTGTATGACGTCACAAATGTCTGACGATCCAATTTTTATGCGTCGTATCAGTTTTAAAAATGAAAAATAATGTTATAAATTTTCTATTGAAATAAATGGAGTATGTATCTCTTTCAGGTATAAGGAATAAATTTGTGACGAACGGGTATCGGCCCGGATAGCTCAATGATTGGTAAAGGAGGGTTCTGGTTCGATTCTTGGGACGGTCATATCTTTTTTCTCATGACTGTTACATGTGATGCCGTGGCCAGCCCTCACGAGTTGAATGTGCACTGTGAGGGTTACGATCTTTGGATTGATGTGTGTTTCGGTTTCCATGGATGGAAACCTCTGACAGGTCAGTGTGACGGACGGGTTTGGGCCCGGATAGCTCAATAATTAGAGCATGCATCTTCATACTAGAAGGTTCTGGGTTCGATTCCCGGATCCGGCCACATCTTTCTCTCCTGCCTGTTACAAATTCAATAATGTACATATATGAGAGTTTCAGAGACGGTGCTAATGACACTGAAACAAAACTAAAACCGAAGTTTAAAAAGCTGGGTAGAATGCACTTTACCGGTGGTATATAGCAAACGTTCCCCTTGCAAAATCCCCCCCCCCCTGGAAGATTTGCTATATAGCAAAACTTCCCCCGGAACGTTTGCTATATAGCAAACTTTCCCCCTCGGAATAAATGCTATATAGCAGAACTTCCCCCGGGACAATGTTTGCTTAATAGCAAATCATCCCCCATCCATAACAAATATTCCCCCTGGGGAAAGTTTGCTATATAGCAAATTATCCGGGGAGGGGGGGGGTTGCCATGGGGGAAGGTTTGCTCTATAACACCGGTACCCGTCCGCGTCCTCTAAAGCAATTTCTTTACTTACCCGATAAAATACTGCGTCTTTATATTATGCGACGTTGTCCCCAAACAACATTTTCTTTGTGTTGACGATACAATCATCCTTTATGACGTCATTAATAGCGTTAAGTGCAAAGAGTTGATGTGCTGACGTAACATCATATGTGCTGACATATATATATATATATGGTCTATTCCCATAGTAAATATACGACGTGACAGCGACCTAGTTCTTATGTCGCGCGCTATGACGTCACGGAACGGATCATTCCAAAGTTGAATGAGAGGTCTTTAAACATGAAGATTACAGAAATAAAAGAGTGTGCAAGGAGATTGGCATAGATCTGCATTATTAAATAAAGAGGTGTAGTCAGTCTGGAATTTGCTTTTAAGAAAATTAATTTTAAAATTGCGGCAGCGTTAAAATTAGCGATAAGTACTATAAATAATCCTAGACGAGATCAACCATGTAACAAAATAAATACATAAAAAGGAAAAATAAAATAAAATAAATAAATAAATAAAATAAAAATGAAAAAATAAATAAATACCAAAGTGCAAAAATTATTTTTAGCGTGAAGAACAATGTCAAGGTAAAAAATCGATCCTGGTGTCAATTGAAAGGGCTTAATAAGTTGAGTACGCATGTCAAATATGAAGTCTCTATCCCTCACGGTTCAAAAGTTACAGTCCAAGTTAAAGTTGACAACAAACAAACAAACAAAAAATATCGATCTGGTGGAATAATTGATAAATAATAATAATAATAATAATAATAATAATAATAATAATAATAATAATAATAATAATAATAATAATAATAATAACTAAATCTAGAGCTTAGCTGAAAAGAAAAGAAAGAAAAAAAATGCAACAAATAGCGGGATGATAATGTAACAATATTCCCATCCCACCTTAACCCCAAAAATAAAAATGAAAATTAAATGAATTAAAAATGAATAAATAAATAAAACAAAACAAACAAGAAATAAACAAAAGATTGATAAAGAATTTTCATTTTGAATATTCTGATATTCATAAATCCATGAACACAACTTGGTTGATGCGAGATAATTCAATGATTGTAAACGCGCTCAGTTTTATTTCAAGCCGGAGTGGCCTAGTGACATCGCGCTCGCCTCCTGATCGGGAGGCCGGGGTTCGAGTCCCGCTCTGGTCATGCTGGTGTCCTGTCTTTCGGATGAGACAGTAAAATCCGTGTCAAGGTAGGCGTGGCACGTAAAAGATCCCTCACTGCTTTGGGTGGGTCCGTTGCAAAGGTCAAAATTTGTATGTCCCGCATCAGGCAGATGCCGTCACCATATACGTGAAATATTCGTGGTTTGACGTTAAACAAAACTCAATCAATCAATCAGTTTTAATTCAACATCATATATACCAAAGCACATCGGAAGGCCTCGGATACCAGGCTATATCACTTCCCGTAATTTCACACCAGTTGCCATAGAACTGTTTGTCGTCACAATGATTTGACGTCAGATACCTGCTCAAATGGGAAATAACTCTGTATAACGAGAAGACTCAATACAAGTTACAAAACTACGACAGATGATGACAAGCAAGGACACCTACTGTGGCGGATCCAGGATTTCCGGAAAAGAGGGGGGGGGCACATGTGTATTAACCAAACTACTCAGCCATTTTTGGTGCCAAATCTGCCCATAAAAAAGCCCAAATGTTTCGTAAATGTTTTACAAGAGCGAAGTTGTACGAAGGTCAGTTTGAACAATTTGTCCTGCTATGTCCGTAATACACCCACTTTCTAAAGCCGTATTCAGTTAACTTTCTTTTGATCGAAAGAGGAAGACCAGCCATATTGGGTCAACAACCGGTAAGCTCTAGTCTTGTCATCTATTCACAGTCTTTCGTTCGTTCGGCTAGGAGTGGTGGATTTGTTGGAGGTTCCACAGGGTTTACAAAGGAACAGCCTTTTAATTATTTCTAATTTTAAAATCTTCCTTTTCTCTCTTCCCCTCCCCCTTTTTATGCACCGGTCTAAGTGGTATTGTACAAAAGGCGTTTGGTCGGTCCGTCTGTACGTGCTTTCGGTCAGTAGCATATAGCGTTTTGTGGTTTTATGCGCTCTTGGAAATTCGAATTTCAAAAATGTTTTTAATGAATTTTTCAAAAAGTATACCCGTCTCATTTGCTCTTTATTATAATCATTATTTTTATTATTATCTTTTTTTCGTGGCTGTCGGACGGAACAAAAGTAGCAACAAAGTTAGAACAACGCAAGTAACACGATTTCTTTGAAAATGTTCGGGTCACTTAAAATGGATTTAAAATACTTTTAAAATACATATTTTACACTGAAATTGACATTCCAAATCGTTTTGTTGATTACTTTAAATAAAACGTATATGTACAGTATGGATAGATGAAACAAGGGATAAATGTTCATAATAATTGTAGTAGTACAAACAACAGGCAGATTCCCCTTTAAAACACACTATATACATACAACACATAGCTGGCATTTAGTTTGTAATGCAGCTCATTGTAAAAATTATTTTTCAAAAAGTTTTCTTTTCATTTCCCCAAATAGTTGTACTGGTATATGACTTTGATATTTATAACATCGGCTTTCCGATGATTCTAAATATTTTTGTAAGCAATTTTAATCAAGACATTCTCAATCGACATGTTTTAATTACCTTGACATGGTTTGATTACCTTAACACCCCTATCACATTGGACACTTCAAAAATCTATCCAAGATGAATGCCGTGACGTTACATGGAAATTCCCAAACGTATTTTTGTGTTCTGGGGTTCAACAAGGTATATTTCTGTAAATTTTACTCGGTTCGACTTACGACTCGGCTAATTTGACACAAAGAGGTAGTTTATATGTGAATATAAGTATATATGACGAGATAAAAGGATTTTTTCCTTCACACGGAACATATGGCGATGACAGTAGTACCGCAATAACAGCGAAAGGCAAACAGGTTTCCAAGCTGCAGTTTACTGTCTTTTCACCTAGATGTAGTTTCCAGAGGTTTATATAGGTTATATCTTCCAAAGTCTCTAAAGATCCAAATACAATGGCCTTGTATTGAGCATACATTGTCGCAATTTTGGTCAATTAGTATTTGTGGGACTTACTTATAATATTGAAAATTTCGCTGTTTTTGACTCGCCCCTCCTAGGTCAACTCCGATTTGGGCTACAGCTATAAGTGAACTTACTCACCCCTCCTAGGTCTACTCTGATTTGGGCTATAGCTATACGTTATCTTACTAACCCCTCTTAAGTCTACTCCAGTTTGGACTACAGCTACACGTGAACTTACTCAACCCCACCTAGGTCTACTCCGATTTGGGCTATAGCTATACGAAAACCGCACTGATAACACAATTAATGATATTCAAGTTACAGTTCAAGATATAACTGACATACTCAAATCCCTAAAGGTAAATAAAGCAACAGGGTTTGATGAAATTAGCCATTTAATGTTAAAAAATACCGCACACACTGTTGCGCACCCTTGTTTATACTTTTCCAAATGTCAATAGCTAACAGCATTTTCCCCTCTTTATGGAAAAAGGCAAAAGTCATTCCTTTATTTAAAAGGGAAGATAGGCATCTACCTTCCAACTATAGACCAATCGCTCTTCTGAGTATTATGGGGAAAGTCTTCGAAAGACTTATACATAAAAATATACATAACTATATGTTAGACAATAAATTATTATACAACCTACAATCTAGATTTTTGCCAATCAATTCCACTGTTTATCAACTTTTAGAAATATATCATAATATATGTATGGATCGGGAGGCCAAACGTCATACCTGTATTGTTTTTTGTGATATTTCAAAAGTATTTGATAAAGTTTGGCATCGTGGATTACTTTAAAAACTCAAAGCATATGGAATTTTGGGAAATCTTTATAATCTTTTGGAAAATTATTTATCAGGCAGGCAGCAATGTGTTACTATAAATAATACTTCTTCTTCATTTCTACATACAAATGCTGGCGTACCCCAGGGTTCTGTACTTGGACCTTTCCTCTTCTTACTCTATATAAATGATATTGCGGATACCCTTATTAATACTGCTCGTTTATTTGCAGATGATACATCTATATCTGCATCTTCGTCTGACAAAAATGAAATTGTATACTCCCTTAACAAAGATTTACAAAATCTAAATGAATGGTGCAATAAGTGGCTTGTTAGCTTTAATTCAACTAAAACTGAAATTTTATATCTTCCATGGTCACCTTCTGGTAACATTGAACTCAATTTCGGAGAAGCAGTTCTAAAAGATTTATTTAGTCATAAACATCTTGAACTAACTTTCATGTCAAATGGAAAATGGACCTTACATATAGATAATATTTGTAAATCTGTATATAAAAAGATCAATGTACTTAGAAAAGTTTTAACTCAAATACACTCTTAGTAGAGAAAGTCTTAATGAAATATACAATGTTTTTATACTGCCTTGTTTAGAATATGCCTGTGAAGTTTAGGATGGATGTAGCATAATTGATTCAGAAAAACTTGAGAAGGTTCAGTTAGCAGCAGGACCATTAGTGACTGGGTTGCCCTTATATGCCAGCAGGGAATCCATTTACTTTGAAACAGGTTTGGGAACCACTTACAGAAAGACGACAGAGACGTAAACTCTGTCTATTTCAGAGAATTCACAATCACATGGTCCCATCATTCATCACGAATATTATAAATCCACTAACGTTACTTTGTTATCTGTAATTTGGTAAAGTGTAATCGTGTGTGTCGCGTAAGTTTCGTGTACTATTTCAAACTAACGTTACATCAGTTTCCTTTTTCCCATCCACAATAAAATTATGGAAGCAGTTTGAACCAGAATTGAGACATAACTATACTACAGATCAGATTAAATATATACTTAAAACACGTAAAGATCTATGTAAAGTACTTAAACATTTCCTTTATGGTGATTAAAAAGAAAATTTCCTACTGTCCGCGTCACTCACTCTGGAAACTGGAAAATTTGGATTTTCAGTTATTCATCTTCAGAATAATTTCAAAAAGGCAAAACCATTCGATAGATCTTGTTTAGTCGTAAATTTTGGTGTATGAAGAAGCGTTCGTATTTTATAGAAAAATATCAATTTTAGATAGCGCGATTTTCATGTTAAATTTTGACATAACGTCGTCAAGTTTCCCATAGATTCAATGTTAAACATCGACGACGTCACGTCGCCTTGTAAAAAGCAAACGGTTTGTGTAACTCCTAGTTTAATTTATATCGTATTATGGACGTCTTTCACTCATCCTCATCCTCAGTCTCTTCATTCTTTTTCTTTTGTTTTTCTCGTTCAATTTTAATTTCTTCTTACATTTTGTTCTTATATGCTTAATTGTGTGCATCCATTTGAATCAATTTATACATGCAGATTCAATTATCAACACAAGTTAGATTATAATCAACTTACATTTTACATGTACACGTATAACGTTAACTACTATTTGTAGTATAATAACCTTTCATTCATTCTAACTAATGATGCTATGTCGCCATCATTACAAAATTTGTATATACATGTATATATTGTAAGGAAACGGCTCAAATAATTTTGTTATAACTTTTGCCCAATCCTATTTCACTTTATGAAATAAAATATAACAATAATAAAATAGCTATACGTAAACTTACTAACCCCTTCTAGGTCTACTCCGATTCGGGCTACAGCTATATGTGAATTACTAACCCCTCCTTGGTCTACTCCGATTTGGGCTACAGCTATATGTGAATTACTAACCCCTCCTAGGTCTACAGCTATATGTGAACTTACTAACCCCTCCTAGGTCTATTCTGACTTGGACTACAGCTATACGTGAATTTACTAACCCCTCCTAGGTCTTCTCCGATTTGGGCTACAGCTATAGTATATATATATATATATATATATATATATATATATATATATAAAGCACAAAGACACTACAGTTAACAAGGCACCCTATATTTCACTTATATTCGTTCCCCGTCTGGGACTCGAACCCACGACCTATGGTACCGAATCACCTAGCTGTCATGCATCCGACCCTCTAACCGACTGAGCTACCCGAGCTCCACAAAAATGGAGCTTTAATAGCCAATCATTAGCTAATCGCATGCATGACAACACGGCCGCGGAAAGTGAAGGAATTTACCCGACGTAAACGCAGGCGGATCCCCTGAGAGGATACATCACTGAAAGAGAAATAAACATATAAAGCACAAATAGAATCAGTGAAACACCTGGGAGTACTATGGACCTTGGATCTCCGAAGAAATACCTGTAGAAAATAAAAACAAATTAGACAAACATATAAAGCACAAAGACACTACAGTTAACAAGGCACCCTATATTTCACTTATATTCGTTCCCCGTCTGGGACTCGAACCCACGACCTATGGTACCGAATCACCTAGCTGCCATGGAGCTCGGGTAGCTCAGTCGGTTAGAGGGTCGGATGCATGACAGCTAGGTGATTCGGTACCATTGGTCGTGGGTTCGAGTCCCAGACGGGGAACGAATATAAGTGAAATATAGGGTGCCTTGTTAACTGTAGTGTCTTTGTGCTTTATATGTTTGTCTAATTTGTCTTTATTTTCTACAGGTATTTCTTCGGAGATCCAAGGTCCATAGTACTCCCAGACATTGATGCATAGTACATGTAGCAAAAATGAGCAATGATGTGACGTATTTTCAATTTGGCTTGTCCGTCAGTCCGTGTGTCTGTCCGTCAATTATCAAAATTTCCACCACAGTTTTCTCATAGACTATTAATCTTAGGATTTTGTATGCAGTCTCAGGTATGACTCAGGGGGTCAGGTAGCGCAGTCGGTAGCGCGCTTACTTCTCACCAATGCGACAAGGGTTCGATTCTCGGTGTCGTACGTGAGATGGTGTGGCTGTCACCAACCTGACTTCGTGGGTTTTCTCCGGGTTCTCCGGTTTCCTCCCACAATAACGACATCCTCACGCCATCATCTGGACCAACGAGCACGATTAATATAAGTTATTAACTTGTTTCTTAATCGTTGTAAAATAAATAAAGGTTAAAGTCTCACGTACATGTAGTGGTCTCAAATGTGTGTGTGTGTGTGTTGGGGGGTATTTTGGGCCTATCGGAATGAATATACGTGTGACAAAAACACACACATTTCATGAAATAGTACATGAAAATGGTGAAATGTGGTATCTATTAAATTGATCATTTACTACACAGGAGATTGAGAATGATCATTAAAGTCCGTTTACATGTTTGTTGCTCAAATACCTGATCGGAATCGGTAAAGATTTCAAAGACTGTGGGTTGGAATGAATAGTATTTTACCGCAAAAGTCACTTAGGTCATTGATCTTATTTGTATTATATCATGTTTGAACGAAATATGGTCACTTTTACTCAAATGTATGTTAAAGCAATGTCGTGGTCTAGGCAGTATGTGCATTGACCTACATTTTGATCGTTGTCATCCATAGTCATGTACATTGTATCATAGGTCAGTGCACAATTCGGACAAATCATCATATATTTATATTTATTCATTTCACCCATGTCCATGATGTGGATTGTCAGATGTACGGTAAGGCGAAACAAAGTTTGCTTGTTGTAGGTATATTCGGGGCAAGAACAGAAAGCTGAACCCAGATTTGCTATATCAGCATCGCTGGCTTCGTTATTCGGTCTCCGAAGAAGCCTTATATTGCAGTGTTTGTTGCTTGTTTGGGGATAAGGAGGGTAAGGCAACAGGATTCATAACACCGATAAACGACTGGGCAAATATCGGTACAGCAATACAACGCCACACCAAAAAAGGGTCTAATCACCACAGTTGTGACGTAGCGGCCGAGTCATTCGTATCCGTATTCAAAGGAAAGTCAGGAGACATATGCATGCAGGTAAACAAGCAAGCTCGTTTGCAAAAGAACCGGAAAATATTGGCATGCCTGATAGAAGCGCTTGTCCTATGTGGAAAGCAGAATATTGCAATTCGGGGACACGGAGAGAGCAAAGGAAACTTTATCTCAATTTTACAATATCGTGCTCTGTCAGATGACTTGTTGAATGATCACTTAAACGACAAAACTAAAAAAAGTGCGTTATTTTTCCCCAAAGATCCAGAATGAGTTGTTAGATATTTGTGCAGACCAAATACGAACCGGTATTGTTACAGATTGCAACAAAGCACCATGTTTTGCCCTTATTGTCAACGAGGCTACAGATTCGTCGACAAGAGAACAGATTTCTGTATGCGTCAGATTTGTTGACAAAAAACAAGATGGTTCAGTTGAGGTTCGTGAGGAGTTTTTAGGCTTTGTTGAAGCGGAAGACGTTACTGGTGCACAGCTAGCAGATCAATTTCTCGGTGCCTTGGATAAATACGGTGTTCAGAAAGATAACATGAGAGCCCAGGCCTATGATGGTGCTTCAAACATGAGCGGTAAAAACAATGGTGTTCAAGCTATTATTCAGCAGCAATATCCGTTAGCACCATATGTTCACTGTAAAGCTCATTGCCTCAAATTAGCAATAACAAAAGCATGCACATTACCGCTAGTACGAAATATGATGGACAAGGTGCAAGAGATTTCGTTTGCGTACAGTTACTCCGCAAAGCGTTTATCTGCTTTTCAGGAAAAACTTACCGACAACGCTGAAGCCAAAGAAGAATTAGGCCGACGAACCAAAATAAGAATGCTATGAGAAACACGGTGGAGTGCTAGAGCCGATGCACTGTTCACTTTTCGATCGTCGTTCGATACGGTTGTGCAGTCGCTAGAGGAGCTCGACAACAAGAAAGCTGGGGACTTATTGAACGCTATATTAAGATTTGACTTCATCGTAACTCTAGTCACGGTAGAACATGTACTCCAATCGACAGCCAAACTGTCTCTTGCACTACAGAAGGTGGACACTGACTTGGTACAAGCAGCTACTGAGGCAGAAGTGATCATTGCTTTATTGAGACAGGAACGCAATGACGACGATGTATGGGCTTCTTTGTTTGACAAAGCCAAACGAATCGCTGCTACATACGACATAGAACCGTGCCACGGCGAACTGGGCGGCAGGAACACAGAAATAATACACCTGCAGATACTCCTGAGGTGTACTGGAGACGAGCTTTGTATTATGAGTTTGTTGATTTTTACGCAGGTGAATTAGAGGAAAGGCTTGTTACAGCAAAACCTGGATTTTGCGCCCAGTATCTGATTCCGATGCAACACGGAAAGCTCAACGACGAAATGCTGAAACGAATTTTTGATGCTTTCGAGAACGACTTTGAAGCAACCGATTTCGAGCTGTTCACAAGCGAGGTAGCAAGATGGAAAATGCGATGGACCATTGCACCTCATGACTCCAAGAAACCTGAAACACTCGTGACAACTTTATCTGAGATTGATGCGGATTTATATCCAAATATTTCAAGGATGCTTTATATACTGCTAACGATGCCAGTATCAACCGCTTCCTCTGAACGTTCATTCAGCGCTATGCGCAGGATCAAGACCTGGCTACGGTCTACAATGACAAACGATAGACTATCCAGCATCGGTGTATTGAATAATCATAAAGAAATCCCAGTTGATATTGATGCAGTCATTGATAAATTTGCAGAAATGGGCAAAAGACGATTGGCGTTCCTTTTCAAAGAGTAGACAGTCGTTGTGAATTGATTTATTAAAGTTTTTGCGACTTGTTTCTTGTTTAATAAGACTTGACAGTTGTCCATTTATTCTTTCAATTCCAAAAAATCGACTCTTGAATCATTGAATTGTATGGAAAATTACTCCCACAAGACAAAAACCTTGAAATTTTGGGTCTGATTTTAATCATTTTCAAGGCCTTAAAAACTTGTCTGTCGGCCTCAAAAATGTTCAAATTCGTTTTCCGCCGGGGGGCTTCGCCCCCAGGACCCCCTACCAGGACCCTGCCCTGGACCCACTGGGAACCTAAAGCGGTCCCCAGACCCCTCGCCGTTCTGTGCTTGCACTCCATAACATGCTTTGTTACGCCACTGTATACGTGAACTTACTAACCCGCCCAGGTCTAGCTGGGATTTTAAAAAGCGACACTTATGATGCACTCCAGAGACATTCATATCAGCGAACGGAATTATTAAAAAGCTAGATAAATTTCGTATTGTGTACGGTAGACTTCGACTCATATTAGCATGTTTTACATATCATCAAATTATTTTCTTCCAGCTTAAATTGTTTTTCCATTATCATACAGTTTTCGATCATATGTAGGTTGTTTCATTGATGAGCATGATATGTTCTTTTCGTTTACTGTCATTTTATTTGCGTTTCACTGCTCAACTTCTTTTTCTTTATTTCTAATTTGCTTTTGCCCATCATTACATGTATACTGTTCAATGCCAATTTAAATGTTAATGTTCTCGTTCATTTTCTACATATTGTGTTGTCCAGTTGTTCTCGTTCTTGCTCTCTTTTCAATCATAAGATTTGCCCTCAAAAATACAGAATTTTTCATGTCATATTTTTAGCTCACCTGAGCCTGAAGGCTCAAGTGAGCTATAGTCATAGTGCGCCGTCCGTCGTCCGTCGTCGTCGTCGTCCGTCGTTAACTTTTTCACATTTTCGACTTCTTCTCTGGAACTACATTGCAGATTTCGATCAAACTTTGTGTAAATGATGTACTCAAGGTCCCCTACTAAAATTGTGTTCGGGTTCCAGATTCCCTCAGGGGTGGATCCAGGGCGGGACCAAAAGTGCCCAAAAGGGTACCCCTCTTCAAACATCTTCTTCTCCAGAACCAGTACATAAATGGGGAAACTAATTGCATTTCAACAATCTATAAAGATGGGTTATTAAAAATTGTGTTCGGGGTTAAGATCCGTCAAATAGAAATTTACGCTTTTTTGACGTGTTTCTGGACTTAGTCATTTCAATGAAGAAAAGTGTCATGTTTTTCAGTTAATTGATATTGATGATTTCTTAATGACTATTTTGATCATAATTGTGGTAAGGAATATTATTGTGAAAGAATTTTGTCATTATCTCAATTTTTGGATTTTTTATGAATTTTTTAAGACTTCCAAAAAAAAGGGGGGGGGGGGTTTGGCCATTTTTCACATTTTCAACTCTTTCTACAAAATCACATGAAAGATTTTAATGAAACATGGAATACATGAAGTACTAAAAGTCCTGTATCAATTTGGTAAATTTCATCCAAATTGATTAACAGATAATTTTCAACTTTTTCTACAAAACTGTTTGAAGGATTTTAATAAATCTCAGTAAAAATAAGTCACTTATGATCCTCTTCAAATTCTGCTGTTTTTGTCCAGACCTCTTCACAGGTGGCGCCACCATAGTCAAAAGTAGGTCACAAAAGAGTTCCCTCCTTTAACAATATTCTTTTTCATACGGGCTGTATACAGAGACAAACAGAATGGATAGAAATGATCTAAAGGGATGAGTGAAGACGTATTGTCATTTTGGTTCCCTTCCAAAATCAAATTTTATAATTTTTTTTCAACATTTCTTTGGACTTGGTGATTCAATGCAGAAAAAAGTGTCATATTTCCTAGTTAATTGATAATGATGATTTCTTATGGACTATTGTGATCATAATTATGGTAAGGATTGTTACTTTGAAAGAATTTTGTCAATATCTCAATTTTTGGATTTTCTATGAATTTTTTAAGACTTCCAAATGAGGGTGTATAGGAACAATTCAATCACATTTTTCACTTCTGCTGTTATACCACATGAAAGATTTTAATGAAACATGGAATACATGAAGTACTAAAGGTCCTCTATCAATTTGGTAAATTTCATCCAAATTGGTTAACAGATAATACCACCATGTCTAAAAAGCAGTTCTCACAATGGTACATATACCACTTGGTTATTGAAATATGGAGAGTAGCAGTTCAAATCCAGCTGTGGTCAAAAATTTTTTTTTTTCATTTCTTTACACATCTAAATAAGTTTTTAGATGTTTCTCAGCACTCAACATATGAAATTAGGCAATTTTAAGTTAGATCTGGACAATATTTGAAACAATTGTTGTTCATGACCCAGACTTGAAATCAGTCAACAAAAGGCCCCACCTAAAGAAAATGACTAACTTGTTGCCCTGAATGACTTCTTGCAGAGACAAAGGAAATGCTTAATATCAAAATCACCTGAATGGATGTGCAAAAAAGTGTTGTTTTTTATTCTAGCCTGAAATAAAATTTGACATATTTTCAACATCTGTGTTGACTTAGTCGCATTAATGCAAAAATAAATGAATTCTTTCTTCATGCATGACTGATCATCTAGGTACTCAGGTGAGCGATATAGGCCCACTTGGGCCTCTTGTTTCATATGAAATAATATTCTCTATTGTGTTATTTCGTGATATAGAGTTATCTTCCCTTGGGTTTGGTACCTGACGTCGAGTAACTGAGACATAACCCAGTTCTATATAAAATTACGGGAAATGACGTGACAAAAATGACGTTTCCATACAAACTGAGTTATGGTACGATGATTACGTCATCAGACACTTAAAATAGAAAACAATTCTGTATCACAGACAATCACAAATTGTGCCTCACTCGCGTAGGAATTGCGTATTTAGGGCTCGAGCGCTAATGTGTCAAACTGGAGAAGTTCTTATTCTGAAAGGCTCTTAGAGTGTAGATTCTTCGCTGTCGTGATAGTCTAGTTTTACACCATATATGCTAAAGATAAAGGAAGTAGTTAGAATCCAGTGACCCACATTACCCAAGTTTCCCCTGACTCAGATACATTTCAAAATCTTCCTTCATGCCCTCAAAAACATATATACATATACATAATTCTCATTGAGATCATACAGTATTTTGAGGTACAGATACACACCATAGATCATGATAAATGATTACACGGACATCCTCAAAATTTCAAAACATGTAAAAGGCTTCAGTAGTCATACTTTCAAACATAATAACTCTATACCCAAAGTTAATCAAAATAAATTTCAAAGCCCATTTAACTACGTTATCATTCCAAATGTATTTTGTTACTTATGTCTGCAGACAGAAAGCTTGTTGTAAATAGCCTGTGACAAAACATTAGATTAACTATATCGATGCTTAATGCAGAGCCATTTTAAAATGCATGGGTTAAAATTCAATAACAATAATACATTGTCATAAAACGTGAAAACAAAATTCAGTTTTGGTCTATATATTTTGTCTCTAATGTCTTTTGCAAAAGTTTAATGTTTTGTATTCCCGGTTTTCCCGATTTTCAAGGAATACTGCGTGTAAATTCTGTCAGTAGATATTATACAATGATAGGATAAGTAAATTTTGTGTCTTCATTTTGTAGAGGATATTGGATTTTGCATGCTTCTGAGTCCGCCTTAACTCTATTGAATGGAGTAGGGACGACTGGGGAACTCTTGACGATGGTTATTCTACATTCCATGCAGTTGTATCACCTTAACCAATGCTACTGTACTTAAGATGTACGAGAATTGTATGGAAAGCTGGACCAATATCCCCGTCAAAGTCTGTGTTGATCATTCTTCGTAGAAGGGCGCGTATAATGAAGACAACTAACTCCATAAAATCTCAGCTTGACAGAATATTGTATCCTGTGGATACTTTTACATTTAAATTCTAAATACGGCCAAATAGTATGGAAAGGTTTTGAGTAGCTTCTAGTGAATAAGGGACAGGAGGTCTGACGGACAGACAGACAAGTTGATTTCTGTATGTCAGGCAAACTTGGTTTGCATAAGATAATAAGATAATATAATCAGAGTGTATGTATAAGTAATTCTGCACAATTTAAGTTTATCTGGATTGTCGTTGACATCACCAAGACCATGATGGTGTGTCGATGGAAGGTAATGGTTTCCCGCCACGCGCGGCGTTATATTGAACAGTTGCCCACTGTTTTTGTTGATTGTTTTGTACAGTAGCTAATAGATCATTAAGTCGATGAAGCTCCTCTAACAGTTTGGTAGCCATGGTATCGTTGCCTCTCTCTGTATAATAGGCTATCTCTCGGTCTGTTTTACGTATCTTTCTATTGATTCCCTCTCGATCGGCTTCTTGTACATCAGATATATAGTCTACATATTCTCCAAGTCCATGTATAATGGACATCATCATTGGCCATCGTTCTCCACACCATCCCATATGGTCATCCATGTCGATTGACCACACCATGACACCTCCTAGGCGATTCTTTCTCACCAAGGATGCCTGTAATAAGCATGTGCAGTGAGTCAGCAATAAATGTATGAAGTTTGTAGAATGCTGCTGAAGATTATCTTTTTAATTATTATTATTATTATTATTATTATTATTATTATTATTATTATTTATTATTATTATTATTATTATTATTATTATTATTATTATCATCATCATCATCATCAATATTATTATTATTATTATTATTATTATTATTATTATTATTATTATTATTATTATATTATTCTTCAAAAATTCTAAGATTACTTTTAAACTTCTTACTTAGGGTAATAGATATCTTAAACTTCGAAAAACTTTTGGTAAAATTTACAGATCTTATTCAGACATTTTAACTAAAATCGGAAATATGACTATTCAACAATACGTATCCAGCAGAATTTCCCATCCCAGTTTCTACGGTGATCTAGTGTACGAACTTGGGAGGTCAAAGATTCCGATAATTTCATATCGGTGGGTTCTAAAATTATTAAACGCCTTCTACATCGACAGTATGACCCCGATATTATTGCTAAGACCATAGGTCTTGTATTGGGTTCCTCTACAACTCAATGCAGACTTTGCTTGAGCATTGCACACTGACTAACAGGGTGGTGGGGACTCTATGACGGCCTTGTCCAAATCTTTTCAGAGGTGACAAGGTCCTGATCCTCGTCCTCTCTGATTGTTAGTCGGGACTCCTATTGATCAAAGACGTAGCTCACTTACAGACGGACAGAGCACGGTTTACTTCTGTTTATGTCGTCTTACATATTTTTGATAGCAACATATTATTCTATAAACGTTTCTTGTGTAATAAAATTTTTATGACCTCTCTTCTTGAGAAACCTGTTGATCCTTGTTCTCTATATGGAGGATTATTTATAAATTTCTAAATGTGTGTCCTTTGATTGTCCTGCTTTTGCGGTGAGTGGGAAGGTGGGCGCCCATAAACCGGTTATTCACACCAATTGAGTGACATTTGTTACTTCAATTGACCGTCCTAATTCGGTATCGTAACCACAACACAATCGAATATTTTTAATGTCCTTTTTCCGTGTATTTTCTTCTATTATCATGTTTTGGTTGCATGTCCTTGGTGATTTGTGTCATACAGCTTTGTCAGATGTCTTCTGTTTTCTCTTTCAGATGTTCGTGTGACCTCGGTCAATATAGGTTTAGACTGAGTATTTAATTCTTTCTTGTATTATGTAATATCATGATTTTATATATATATATATATATATATATATATATATATATATATATATATATATATATATATATATATATAGAGAGAGAGAGAGAGAGAGAGAGAGAGAGAGAGAGAGAGAGAGAGAGAGCTGGAATGTGTTAAAGCTCGTTTTTATACATTATGATCAACAAAAGTGTGTGTAATATTAAAACTAACTTTTTCCCTCACACTACGTGGATTGTCAAATCCGACCCATTCGTCTCCATTAACATAGTATGGAACTTTTTCTTGTGGCAAGTATTGTTCCTTTGTTCCGCCTCTTATAAAATGACAAATCTGGAAAGATATGATTCCAGATATTTGCTAAATTAGTACTGCAATTCATTTATTAATATATGTGGCAACAATTTTCAGAATTTCCACTATAGATTTCCAATGGTATTTCCACTTCTTTGACGATGAGCTATTGCAAATAAAAGTTTTATACCAGAATCATTTTGTAATTGCAAAAGCATAAGCTTTTATCTACTTCTCACAATGCAGACTGCCCTCAGTAATTCTATTTATTTCTTACACTGCAGACTGCCCTTAGCAATTCTATCTACTTCTCACAATGCAGACTGCCCTTAGTAACTCTTTCTGCCTTAGTAATTTTATCTACTTTTCACAATGCAGACTGCCCTCAGTAATTCTATTTATTTCTCACAATGTAGACTGCCCTCAGTAATTCTATCTACTTCTTACACTGCAGACTGTCCTTAGTATACGTAATTCTATCTACTTCCCACAATGCAGACTGCACTTAGTAATTCTATCTACTTCCCACAATGCAGACTGCACTTAGTAACTCTTTCTACCTTAGTAATTCTATCTACTTTTCACAATGCAGACTGCCCTCAGTAATTCTATTTATTTTTCACAATGTAGATTGTCCTTAGTAATTCTATCTACTTCTTACACTGCAGACTGTCCATAGTAATTCTATCTACTTCTTACACTGCAGACTGTCCTTAGTAATTCTATCTACTTCCCACAATGCAGACTGCACTTAGTAATTCTATCTACTTCCCACAATGCAGACTGCAACTAGTAACTCTTTTTACCTTAGTAATTCTATCTACTTTTCACAATGCAGACTGCCCTCAGTAATTCTATTTATTTTTCACAATGTAGATTGTCCTTAGTAATTCTATCTACTTCTTACACTGCAGACTGTCCTTAGTAATTCTATCTACTTCTTACACTGCAGACTGTCCTTAGTAATCCTATCTACTTCTTACTTTACAGACTGTCCTCGGTAATTCTATCGACTTCTCACACTGCAGACTGCAGACTGCCCTTAGTAATTCTATTTACTTCTTACACTGCAGACTGTCCTTAGTAATTCTATCTACTTCTCACAATGCAGACTGCCCTTTAGTAATTCTATCTGCTTCTCACAATGTAGACTGCCCTTTAGTAATTCTATCTACTTCTCACAAGACAGACTGTCCTCAGTAATGTTATTTACTTCTGACATTGCAGATAGTCCTTAGTAGATTTCTTACAGTTAATTACCACATGACATGTACCAAGGCATGTTTGTGAACATCTGAAAATGATAGCAACTTGCTAAATTATATGGAACTTACACTAGACACAGGAATGCCGACACCTCCATCTGAGCCAGGTCCAAGTGCAGGAGCCCCGGTGCCAGTAATATTGGTATGCGCTAGTTTAAACGATCTACCGAAGAAAGGTATGCCTATCACTAGTTTACTTTTTGGTACACCAGCTTGTACCCAGGATTTTGCCAAATCGTTCTGAAAAAAAAACCAACATTGACATCCTGTTAAAATTTGATATAAATGTCTTCTCACATTTGGATATTTCCAACATTGATGATAATAGATATCCATCAATACACATCCCAACGTCAAGGGAGTAACTTACACTTTTTATGTAATTGATTGATTGATTGATTTTTGTTTAACGTCACACCACGAATATTTCACGTATATGGTGACGGCATCTACCTGATGCGGGGCATACAAATTTTGACCTTTGCAATGGACCCACCCGAAGCAGTGAGGGATCATTAACGTGCCATGCATACCATGACACGAGGCCTCGGCTTTTACTGTCTCATCCGAAAGACAGAACACCAGCATAACCAGAGCGGGACTCGAACCTCGGCCTCGTGATCAGGAGTCCAGCGCTATACCACTAGGCCACGCCGGCTTCACTTTTTATGTAGCATATTAAAAACAATCTGATGTAACAAATAAAAAAATAACATTTTCACAAAGAATCAACAACGGGCAATTCATTATATAAACACTTTACAAATTATTTTACACATTAATACACTTATTTAGTAATAGGTGGATCTAGAAATTTTTGAAAGGGGGGGGGGGGTTGTGTTGCAGTCTACCATGACAAATGTTTTGCACTATCGGTCAGGAAAGGGGAGAGGGGTTGCAGCCCCAAAATGGTCGAAAATTACCTTTTTTCGGTAAAATTTTCCCCTCCCCCCTCTAAATCCGCCAATGTTGTTACTTCAAAATATCCGAATGCTTTCTCAGTGACTTACCACACTTGGTAGACTATTAGTGGATGTCAGAGAACTGTGGTGTTGAACCAGCAAAGGATCATTCTCAGTGACTTACCACACTTGGTAGACTATTAGTGGATGTCAGAGAACTGTGGTGTTGAACCAGTATAGGATCATTCCAGTGACCATGGAAGTCATACATCTTAAGGTTAAAGAAATCTATATTTCTGGCAAAATATAAAAATGGAAGAATATGAAAGTAATAACTAAAGTTTGTCACTAGAACTTTCTGTCTGTTTTTAGAATCTTCAACGGTGCTACTTAACATTTAAAACTATTCTTGAAGTTAATAACTGAATGAAGACATTCACATCTAATTCACTACGTTTTGTGTATCTTTAGTACGTTAATGTACAATACTTCATTTATTACTCTTGTTAATTACCTTCTTTTTTCTTTGTCGTTTTATGTCGTCACTTGTACTTAGTTTCAGTTCTGATATGCTGCCAAAACTCTGTCATTCATGACATGTTGTCAAAACTCTGTCATTTATGACGTACTGTCCAACACTTTGTCAGCTTGAGTCAGAAACAAGTACACCATTATTACGTTCTTGTTCTCAGATGACCTTAAATGACCTTAGTCTCGAGACATTATAACATCACCAAGTTTGTCTGGAACTTTTGCTTTTACACACAACAATTGAATTTAAAGACTAAATAAGGACCCACCTGGCAATTTTGTTTATTTCGTAAGAACTGAAGCTCATGTGTTCCGCAGGATCTACAGCCACAGAGAGGGATAGTTCCCACTTGTCGTCTGGTGTCTCCTCAATGTCCATCTCATGACGGAATATCTACACAAAAAATGGTTGTTTGTCTCTGATTTCATTTCATAACGATATACTATGTAGAAATCCTATTTATCTGTTCCATAAACTTTCGCATGGTTGAAAAAAAAAAATCAAATCATGCACGAGATATTGGACAAAAGAATCTTGATAGAGAAGGCATATTCTCAAGTCCCAAGAGGAAATTCTTTCTTTGCTTTTTATCTTACATCGCACCTATATGATTTCAACCATATGGTGGCGCCACCTGCCTAACAGACCGCACAGAAACTTAATATATGCAAAGGACCCACCGAAAGCAGTGAGGGGTGTGTTACATGCCATGTCTACCGTGACACGGTATCTCGGTTTTCACCAAGGAAATCGAACAAGGGACCTTTCGATCATTAGTTCAGCACGTTATAGATTGAGCTACACCAGCTCTCCCCAAAACGTCAGATTGAGCTACACCAGCTCTCTCCGAAACGTCAGATTGAGCTACACCAGCTCTCTCCGAAACGTCAGATTGAGCTACATCAGCTCTCTCCAAAACGTCAGATTGAGCTACACCAGCTCTCTCCGAAACGTCAGATTTGCTACATCAGCTCTCTCCAAAACGTCAGATTGAGCTACACCAGCTTTTCCAAAACGTCAGATTGAGCTACACCAGCTCTCTCCAAAACGTCAGATTTAGCTACACCAGCTCTCTCCAAAACGTCAGATTTAGCTACATCAGCTCTCTCCAAAACGTCAGATTGAGCTACACCAGCTCTCTCCGAAACGTCAGATTTAGCTACACCAGCTCTCTCCAAAACGTCAGATTGAGCTACACCAGCTCTCTCCAAAACGTCAGATTTAGCTACACCAGCTCTCTCCAAAACGTCAGTTCTAACAATCAGTGGCCATGTGTACATGCAGCTTCTATCTTTAACGTTAGATATGTGAATATAAGCTTCGGTATCTCAGTCAAGTACTAATACATTATTAGTTAGTGTCAGAATTTATTTTGATTAAGTATTAACTTTACTACTTATTCTATAGTATTACTTTCAATGATTATTTACTCTTTCATTCATTAACGCATATCACTATCTTTAGTTTTGATTTTGTATTTGGATTAATAATCTTTGATTTATTCATTAAATCAATGTTCTGTTAAGGTTTATGCTCATATTCGGTACTAAAAGACCCTACAAATGAAACGTTTTGCTCCACTTATTATGGTTATCAAACATGTTTGCACTTCTTTGGGATACATTCTGTCAATCAAAAGTTATCAAATGACAATTCTAAATAGGTTTTACACATATTGAAATATTGAATATATATTTGAGTCTACAGGACAGTGTTTTTAACTGTTTTGTGTTCATGAAAACAGTAAACTGTAAATTATCAAAATCATCCTGACCTCAATGAGTTCAGTAAACTTTCTTCTGTCTATCGGTTTGCTTCCTCGGAAAGTGGGATACTCCCAATCGAGGTCTATTCCGTCGAAGTCGTGCAACCTCAGAAACACAATGGCCTCCTCCACGAATTTCTGCATGTTGTCTTTAGACGCTAGAACCTCACTCCATGCTTCACTACCCATGTCCCAACCTCCGACGGACAATACCAGGTTTAGGTCCTCGTTACGGTGCCTGAGTTCATTCATCCTTTCAAATCTAATATGGAAATACTATATGACGTGGCTAGATGACATATATTACAGTCTAATATGAAAATATCAGGATATAACACAGATTTAATCAGATATAATACTGATGCATTGCACTCTAAGGTAACACTGATTTTCATTATAAGTAGAACTTCGGAAAATGAAGGTCCACCAGGTACTTTGTTCTCCTAAATGTTACATACATAAATGCTTTCATTTGCATCATAGATACTTATATGAATGACTTGTGATAATGCCAATACATGATGTTTTGGAATGATAAAAAATCGACATTTTGGAAAAGAAGCATATAACCCCGAAAACTGTACACAGTTATTGCGTGATACAGAGTAGATATTATACGATTTTAATTACAGAGTAGATATTACATAGATTAATTACTAAACTCACAAATGAAAATCCTCGAAAAATTCTGGAAGATTAATTCTTGTACCGGTATCATCTATAGCACCGAAAGCGAAAACAAGGTGTGTACAGTGGAAAGCGTCAATTTTTTCAGGTACAAGAGCGTGTTCATTGTCTCGATACAGCGACCATCCACTGTAGTAACAGACTCTATGAAAACCTGTTGTAAGAGAGAAGATTTTGAAATGTAGGTCAAAAGTCACGGCCAAGGTCATGATGTCAATGATTTTGGTGTAATTTGACAGGGCTTTATTAGTGAATTAAGTATGCCAAATACGAAGTCTCTGTCTCTCACGATTTAAAAGTCATGGTGAAGGTTAAAATTGACAACAGACAGACAAACAAACAGGTCAAAAACAATATGCCCCCATACACTATATTTACAGTATATTTAAAAGATAAAATGAGGAAAATTGTGTTCTTCCCTTAATGAAATACAATGCACAACACACTGACTGTATACAGAACAGGGAGGAGTGTGTTGTAAGGGGGCACATGTGGGGGAGAGAGAGAGGTGGTAAGTTAACGTAGCATGGCCGGAGATGTATATTATATTATATCATGTTTCTACAGAATCTATCATATGAGCAAATCTCTTGAGGCATTTTACTATATATAGTTTGTAAAACTTGTCAAACAAATAATGTGATGTATTGATTGATACCATTATGATTTATTATGTAGAAGTTGAAAAACTTCCTATCCACGGATGATATCAGTGATCGATCATACCATTATACAAACCTTCCTCGGTAACGTATGTTAATGTAAACTTTTTTCACAAAATTAACAGGCACATTGTAAACTCAAACTCTCTCTCTCTCTCTCTCTCTCTCTCTCTCTCTCTCTCTCTCTCTCTCTCTATATAGATATATATATATATATATATATATATATATATATATATATATATATATATATATATATATATATATATATATATAGATATATATATATATATATATATATATATATATATATATATATATATATATATATATATATATATATATATCAATGTAGCATGCTTAGTAAACCGAATTACGAAATTAACATATATATATATATCAATGTAGCATGCTTAGTAAACCGAATTACGAAATTAACATAATTATAACAAAGGCTTTGGCTAAGTATTCATAAACAAATTGATGACATAAAACGCAAACAGTCAAATATGTAGGCATAGACTTTGTAGTAGTAGTTAATAAGAAAGCTTTTATTCGTAAGACCATAGCCGAACAGCGTAAAATACAATGGTAATTACTATAAAGACACTGTTGATATTCATGTCCAGGTGATACCAAGTGCAGGTAAGGAATAAGCATCTCCCGACTGCCTCTCGCCACAATGCTCGACACATACACACCGGTTACATATTAGAACACTGCACGCATGACGGATGTGAACTAACACAGTATAGAGAGTATCACAGCCACATAACATCAGCAGGAGGGTCCCTTGTAAAAGTCAAACCTTCTGCGTGAAACGTTTTTGAGTCCTACACACACTGAACGGAATGTGTTTGGCAATAATATAGAACAGGACGGTTACTGATGTTATAAGTGTTGTACTCACCACGACGGACGATAGACACGCTCTATAGAAGATTTATTTGTTATCTATAAATATGTAATCTGGAATGCATGTAATGATGAATAGTTATAACCTGAGAAATGCATGACCAGGAATAACCTTGACAAGACACAACATTTGCAGTCAGGAATAAACCATTACATTAATATGACTTTCGTCCCCTTCGCAATGAATTATAACGGCTATATTACAAACATCACGAATTATGTTAATTGCATTGAAATGTCACTCAAGACACACTTTTGAAAGGTTGGAAAATTATCATGTAAGAGTATGCAATGGCCATTGATGTTTAGATACATAGCTAGACGTTATGATATTATAGAATAACAAGATATATCTCTTTAATGAACTTTTTATACATCAACATACAATTATGTAGATACATGCATTACGTATTGATTAAGATTCATATTATTTTCTTAATAGTAAATATATATGCCGCAAAATGTCAGAAATCCTGGTTTGCACGTGCTAAGGGGAATGATTGAACATTCATATAAAAGTTTTGTATTTGATTTACATATGCCTTATATGTTCTTGTCAGGTGTGACTTTGGAAAGTACTTTGTTACACAAACAAATTTTAATATTTGTCAATACATAAACTCAAATTAAAAACGTGAAGCTGAAGATTTATAACAATGAATCATTCTCAGAGTAAAGTGTGACATGTATACTAACCTTTACATAGTCCAAAGATTGTCCAAAGTAAAACTACGCCAAATGCCTTATTTTTCACGTTACCCATCACTGAAAGAATAAACACAAAAGATATCTTAATTGAATTTAGTACTTCTCTTTGATAACTTAACTATTCTACTAGATATTTATCTTCTAAATCTAACAACATTGAAATATTTTATACGTACGAATTATTCTATATATAAAAAAGAAACATATCAGGTACAAAAATGAACATATAATTTTTAAAACACAAACAAATGATTGTTTTCTTACTTGTTAATTGTAAATCCCTAAATATTTGTCAATGTGGCTTAGTGTTTGCTGTCACTTCATCTACCTCATTTTCATTCAATCATGCCGCCATATTAGAGTAATTGGCAAAACGTTTGCATATTTTCAAATGACGTTTTCACGCATCAATGACTCATTATGTATCCCGTACTTAACACAACGTAATCATTACATTTCTATAAAAGGTTGATTAATACAGAGATTTATGTTCTCTGAAATCTTACGTTGATGTGACGAATCACTCCATCAAGTACTTGTTTAATACTTGATTTGATCTTGTTATCACGACTGAATTCGGTAAAAAAGTACTACGTACAGAGTATGGGTTCTGTTGTGTCATAAAATGTTATCAATTCAATGTCTTTTTTTCTATAATTTTTAAACTTGTGTCTTAATATTCCTTACGCATTACACTCAAACATTTGACAATATATTTTCTCTTGCTGATAGTTTAGATGTGACAATATATTTTCTCTTGCTGATAGTTTAAATCTTGATATTTTTTCTCTTGCTGGTAGTTTAGATGTTGACGATTGGCGTTTAATATTAGAGCTGCAAGACTACGCCTAAGGAATACAGCTTTATTTCAATAAATGTTGAAAAACAAACAAAACAAAAATCATTTATTTATAAACATATCAAATAAGTTATCTTCCCATTTAGTCATATTTATTTACATCTCAGTATTTTATCTGTATGTTCCTTGTCATTAAAATAATTTTGAAATTTGAAAGAGATTTCTTAAGCATATAAGCGAAGACTTACTTGTGTTTGTGCAAGATAATATCAAAGTACTTACAGCACGGATAGACGGGGACATTTACCAATATTGGTCTAAGTTTAAAAAATGATAAATGTTTTAAAATTTTAGTGTAACACATATCATATCTATAGTAGAATATCAGGGTCTCTTAGTGATTTAATTGTTGACCATATTGTCAGACAGAAATGTACCTCAGACCCCTTAAGTCTGCAAGCAAAACATTATTGAGCAACTGGACAATAGGACTAAATGATATCTTGAAGTATTGAAATGAGCATACATATCTAGCTGAATTTCATTATCTATAGCTGACCCAGTCTAAAAATAACATATACATCTCTTGAAAATTGACCAACCCTGTAACGAACGGTAATCATCACATAAAAGAGAAAACAGAAGACATCTGACACAAATCACCAAGGACATGCACACAAAACATGATAATAGTAGAATATACACGGAAAAACGACATTACAAAAATATTCGATTGTGCTGCGGTTACAATATCTACTCGGGACGGTCAATTGAAGTAACAAACGTCACTGTATTGGTGTGGTTAACCGGTTTACGGGCGCTCACCTTCCCACTCACCGCAAAAAACAAGTATACTCAAGAGATGCGCAGCGTCATCTGACTAACCATTCGGCCATTTAAGTAACGGGTGCATAATGTGTATTCTTACACAGAATTCTAATCTTGTGTAGTCTCCACGTGTATATCGTTGTGAGTACAGCATTACATCATAGTACTTGCGTTCGCAAATAAATAACTACTATTTGAATTTTCGTATTCGCAATTTCTACATCTGTGTAGGTATTGGGCAAAAACTAAGCATTCTTCTTACCATATCTTGGCGTATATTTGAAGTTAGAGCTAGTATCAGTTCAATATCCAGGCAACCTCACCGGAAAAGACGTGGACAAAATTTTGTCCCCTCTAAAGATGATGAGTAAAGTCACAATTATGCATTTAGCGTTGTGATTCCGTATATTTACTTCAATAACAGTGATGAAAGTTGAAAATTCCAAACAACCCCCCCCCCAAAAAAAACACACACACAAACAAACAAACAAACAAAAAACAAAAATCCAAACAAAACTAAACAAACAACCCTTTCCCCCAAAGGAGAAAAAAAAACAACAAAAAAGAAGGAAAAAAAGAAAAATACAGAACAAACAAAAACAGGAAAAAGAAGTCAAGAAACAACTTTAGTCTAATTAAACTTAAATCATTATGACGTTCCTGTGAAATAAGTTAATTGTAAGTATTACATATAAGTTTAACTGACACAAAATAGGTAACATTTGCAAAATTAGCGTATATTTATTCAGTCGAAAATGGATGTCCCTTTACAAAAATAAGAAGTCAGGAATTTGGTACATGTAAACATGTCATGTCTTAATACTAATCATAATAAGCATGTATTCTTTGTAAGGTTGGGCGTATATGTATCTGGTAGTAAATCAGGATCATGGTTATTGTGATAATGATTATTACAGATAATATACTGAAAAGAATGATGTATCTCTTCATGAATATTCAAGGTATACAAGGTTTATTGTTCAGTCCTTAGATTTATGAATTATTTCATACACAATATAAAAATATACCATTTAACTGAAAGGTAACGACGAAAGGCGTTCTTGTAATCAAACTAATTTCCTATTTGCTGGAAGTTTCATTACGACGTTATATGAAATAGGAAAAACAACTAACAAATGACTTGAAATATTACTAAGTCTTCCAATAACTGAAAATCTGCTTTGGAAATGTAGTTCGAGCAACTATAAACGTATACCATATCATACGATGTCGACATCTTCCTCGGAATAACGTATAACAGTATATTATATGACGTCGACATCTTCTTCAGAATAAACGCGTATCAGTACATCATACGACGTCGACATCTTCCTCAGAATAAACTTGTACCAGTACATCATACGACGTCGACATCTTCCTCAGAATAAACTTTTACCAGTATATCATACAACGTCGACATCTTCTTCAGAATAAACTTGTACCAGTACATCATACGACGTCGACATCTTCCTCAGAATAAACTTGTACCAGTACATCATACGACGTCGACATCTTCCTCAGAATAAACTTTTACCAGTATATCATACAACGTCAACATCTTTTTCAGAATAAACGCGTACCAGTGTATCATACGACGTCGACATCTTTTTCAGAATAAACGCGTACCAGTATATCATACGACGTCGACATCTTCTTCAGAATAAACGCGTACCAGTATATCATACGACGTCGACATCTTCTTCAGAATAAACGCGTATCAGTATATCATACAAGATCGACATCTTCCTCAGAATAAACTTGTACCAGTACATCATACGACGTCGACATCTTCCTCAGAATAAACTTTTACCAGTATATCATACGACGTCGACATCTTCTTCAGAATAAACGCGTACCAGTATATCATACGACGTCGACATCTTCTTCAGAATAAACGCGTATCAGTACATCATACGACGTCGACATCTTCCTCAGAATAAACTTGTACCAGTACATCATACGACGTCGACATCTTCTTCAGAATAAACTTTTACCAGTATATCATACGACGTCGACATCTTTTTCAGAATAAACGCGTACCAGTGTATCATACGACGTCGACATCTTTTTCAGAATAAACGTGTACTAGTATATTATACAACATCAACATCTTCTTCAGAATAAACGTGTTCCAGTATAGTATATGACATTGGCACTGACACTAACCGCTATCCTCTTCTATTACACTGAGCGCCATTATCATTCGCTTAACATCGAGTTCCATTATCATCTACTCTACACTGACCGCAGTCATCATCAATTTTCACTGATCGTTATCCCAACCAACTTGAAATGACCGTCATCCTCAATCATTGACGGTCATCGTCATTCATGGCGATGAATATCTCACTTATAAGCTTATTGATTTCTCTATTACTCACAACCAATAGATGAGTTTGAATGTTTTCTATTAAGTGATAATTTCGCTCTACGTATATTTTGGTTTTTCACAATTATTTCCCGAGCATTACTGAAGAGACACCTTTTTTAAAAGCGCTTTTAGTGCAGAACTTGTACATTTGTTATATAGATCTTGTGATTCAAAATACCACATGGTCTAAACCACTTATATACACAGTCATTCCATAAGGTACAGAATGTAATTTCACATCCCATAGGGTCATATGTAAAATTTCTGAACTTCCAGCAAAACTTACATAACTTTCTGCATCTTAGATTTACGCAACCCTACATGTTTGCAAATCTTATGCAGATATTTCACATTAAAGTGTTTTGAATTTTCTTTGACAAAATCAGTGTGTGTATGAAAGACTCGTTTAATATCACTGCTATTTGTATGTTTACATTTAACAACGTGTCAAATAAAAAGGCTTGCATAAGAAATTCCAAGTAAAAGTTAAATAAGTGAGTTACATGCTTAAAGTATGTGAACCCAGATGCAACTCAGAAAAGTACAAAGAATTTGAAGATGGATACAATTCAATTACAGCTATGTTCAATTTTCTTTCGGTTTATTGATAAGAATGAATACCCCCTCTAAAAGAGACTTGAAAATAGAGGGAAACAATAACGTGTTGAAAGTTTTGTGGTGGGTGGTTGTTATAGTCAGTATCTTTACAATTAAAGACAGATTAAATCCATATGCGTCTTTCTTTTAATCAAATCAATTATACCTATATTTAATATTTGTTATTTGTACCTATCTTCAATTCTATCATACCTATCCTCATATCAATTATTCCTATTTCCATATGAATCAAAGATAGGTACATGTATATTTGAATTAAGCCTCAATTCATATGAAGATAGGTACAATTGATTTGTAGATAGATTTGAAGATAGGTACAAATATTTGACGTTATACAAAATCTCCTGTGTCAATATGAAGACTGGCAAAATCCTTCAAATTAACATCCATATATATTGAAGTTGTTTGTCTATGAATAAATAAACTTATGAAACATATGCACACGCAATGTATTCTTGCGAATTTTATTCGAAGAAAAAAAAAAGATACAACAGAATCCAGTTCTGTTCTCCCTATTTAGTTCTTATATTTAAGATTGACCAAGACAGTACAGTAGACTTACTATTTCCTATTTTTCCTATAATTTCCTATTGTTAATTTTCCATATACGTATAGTAATATTCCTTTATCACCTGCGTATGGTGTATCTATGCTCCCATTTATCCGATATGCTAGAGTTTGTTCAAACTACGGTTATTTCATTTACAGAGGAAAGCTCTTGAGTGAAAAGTTGATATCACAAGAATACGAAAAACCACGTTTGAAGTCTACATTCCGTAAATGTTACTGTCGCTAATAAATACCTTCTTTGTGCTTATCGGACATCATAATTTGTCAAGTTGACTTTCTTATTTAATTGTAATAATACAATATTACACATTATACTCATCATGACTTTTTATCGATTGTAACCATGGTAAAAGCGTTACCAGTTCATATGTTAACGAGTAATACTAGCTCATATATAATTCATCTATGACTCGCGATCCCACTTCTTATTCTTCCAGGCGTCAATAATAGCCTAGTTTGTCGAGTATAATGAATGTTCCTTACTGACTATCGCTTCGTATCTTTACCTGATACATAATCCCTGAACATACCTATTTCAAACATATGCAGGTATTCTTTCAGACATGGTATGGTATGAAACACTAAATTAAAACAAGTATATATCTCCTTATAATTATTTGCATTTTGTTTCATGTAATTAATAAACATGTAATTTCATGACCATTTTAAGCCAAATATTTTATCTTTTATTGTGTATAGAGCTTTATTTATTTTGTACTTTTAATATGCGTCACTTCGACTACAACATTTTGCAGAAAATTAAAAAGAAGAACAAGTAATTAGTCAGCAAAACAATAGCATGTTTCCATTAAGGAATAATGTTTTTTCGTTGGATGGAGGTATACCACGAAAAAAAGGACGGAAAGCTGCATTATTGCGTGTAGCGCATGATTCAAAAGTTTTCCGTCCCTTTTTTTTCGTGGTATACCTCCATCCAACGAAAACAAATTAGATCAATTTCTAATCATTTAATTCTTTTCAAATATGTTTTATATTCTTAGGAATTGGTACGTTATGTATGCAGTATTTTTCAACATCTGTAAATTTCTGCAGCAGGGTCGTGCATATTTACGTTACAGTTAAAAAAAGCGGGAAATTACGTCATCAGAAAAAAAATTCGTGGATGAGATATACCACAAATTTTAAACCAATCAAAATGCGTTTTTCATGTAAAATTAAACAATTCGTTAAATGACCGTTTCAATTAACTGTCCTATTGTTGGTATCATTATTGACGTTCATTATTTGTTTTATGTCTTGATGCTTTTTGTCTGGGTCGAGAACTGTCATATGAACAGATCTATCATTTTCTCCACAAAACACTTTGTGAAGAGCAAGTTGAATTATACATTGAACGTCATGCATTAATTGCATTTAAAGAGTCAATGTCATATTTTATAAAAATAAATTTCTTCTATGATTAAGTGCTGATGATCAGCTTCAAGACAATTAAGAAGATTGCGTCGTCAATATAAAAAAATGCATTGAAAAGCTATACAAATAATTATAACGATATAGATTAGTAATTAAATCTTGTAATAGTGCAGTATAGTCCTAAAAAGAAGTCATTTGAAAAGTGTCTCTTATATGTTAACTGTTCATATTACATAGAATCAACTACATAGATGTCCAAAAACTTAGAACTTGTCGCTACCAGGACCACGATTGTTGGCCTATTGGTGGCAAAGAAAATCCAGTATTCAACATGGCTTGGGCTTGTTGTCTTTCAAATGTCATAGAACCCATCGCTTCCTGTTGTTCTTGTTCCAGATCTGCAATCTTTTTCTCCATTTCAGCGACTTTTTCAGGACGATTCTTCCTGCGATAATTTCTTAATGACACTCTTGCTCTTTGAATCTTCGTTTTATACGTCATTTCTAAAGATTTGTGTTTAGAATCAATGTACTGCATGTACGAGTTCAATCCGTGAATAACCGCCATCATCATTGGCCACTTCTTACCACATTTACCATGATGGTCATCCATATCCAAAGAGTAAACCATTACACCAGCCAAAGCATTGTTAAAAACCAGTTGCGCCTAATTTAAAAAACAATGTACAGGTAATTTCTTGTAAAATGCCAAACAAAACAAAAGGTTCCTTGACAATGATTTAACAATTGCTGTCCACAGAGTTTGCTCAATAAGTTCAATTAAGTATCTTATTCACAGTATTTGATCATATAACAGGTATCTAATTATATAGACTTTTTTACTAAATGATGTATGTACCTTTTCCATGACACTTCTTGGATTATCGTAGCCTATCCATTCCGTCCCGCTTACAATGTAAGGGACTTTCTTGTCAGGTAAATACAATTCCTTAGTTCCACCACGAATCAGATGGCACAACTGTAAGAAGAGTTCTAATATATCATGGGTGATTGCAGCAAAATACTTCCTTAGTAGTCTCAAACAGAAAAAGGAGATGCAGTGATATCATACAATAATACAAAATATAGATAACAATATGCAAATTGATAAGGACAAATCTACCAAGTAAATACACGGCACTCATAAAAATTCCAATGAGAAATGAAAAAAAAAAAACATTTAGGTTATCAATAGTCCGATGAATCAGATCATTTACTTTCATCAACTGAGTAAAACGTTGAAGTTGATGGATTTTATAATTGCAATCTTACGTGATGTATAGGTATACCGTCTCCGTAATCAGAGCCTGGACCTACTGCCGGCGATCCTGGCATGGACATGTTTGCTATCTTTAATGTGAAAGACCTGCCAAAGAATGGTATTCCCAAGATAACTTTCTCTATTCGCACACCAGCTTTAACCCATGTCTTCGCCAACTCGTTCTGAAATATTTGAACATGTATCATACGGCTTAAGAATGTTTTGTAAAGGAAGATTTTAAAAACTTGCAAATACATAAATACTTCAAGGTTAATGTGACAAAAAAAATTATAAAATTCAGGGGTATCCCCTCATGCATAGCTTTATTATTAGATTTGTTCTGTTGTGATTACTTTAAGGTTGGTTTGGTTTGCTCTTCAAATATTCATACTTTGGACTTGCAGTTTCGATTTCGAGCATCATTAAAGACAGCATCTGTCGAAATGCGCATATCTTGCACCAAATTAATATACGTACATATCTCCTTTTATGTATTGGTACAAATTACAAAAAATGAAACAGCTCAAATAAACTTACAACATTTCTGGGACTGTTTGGGCAAGTGAGGGGACTATGGTGATTTACTTGTAGTGGATCATCCCAGTGGCCATGGAAATCGTACATCTTGAGATTGACGTAATGTACATTGCTAGAAAAGTAAAAAGGACTTCTTTAAGACATTGAAAGCACATAAACTTTTAAGTAAAGTTTTTTGTGAGTGGGAGGCAGAGTCCTATATTTTGATATATTTTGAAATCCTGTGAGTAAGATTAATCGATATAAATTCTCATTACATTTCTGAGATAAAAAAAAAAATCTTGATACAATCAAACATTCTGTAAAACAAAGATGGTATATTAAAATGATAATGGGCTATAAAGATGTAAAGACAAACTTTTATGTTTACCTAGCAAGTCCTTTTATATCGTATGCTGTTGTGCGAATTGGCTCCAGGGGATCAGCTGTCCATGTCAAGGTCAATTTCCATTTATGATCAGGGATTTCTTCAATGCCAAATTCAAAGTACAGGTGCTGAGGAATTAGAGAATATTAATAAGGCGAGTGATACACGGTAAGAATTATAATTCGTTTTGAGTTCATATTTTACTTGCCATATGTTATATTAATGTTTTATTTATATTGACCTATCACGAAACGTTAAATTTTCAAAAATGGTGCATTTCAGAAATTGTTTGCTTATAATACAGTAATGACTAAGTCATTATTTTGATACATATGGAAGTTTACATGCCTTAACCAAATCTACGAATTTATTCCGGTCTTCCATAGGACTACCCTTAAATGTTGGATATTCCCAATCAAGATCCAGGCCGTCAAAGTCATGGCGACGGAGATATGTTATAATCCAGCTGGTGAAGAATAAGATGTTTTCTCTTGAGGAGACAAGGTTAGAATAACCCTCTCCTGATTTGCCCCAGCCTCCAACTGATAATATCATGTTCAAACGTGGATTGATCTTCCTAAGACGGATGATGCGTTGATATCTGGGAAAATAATGATTTATTATATACGATCTTACTTATATCAAATAATATGAATCTACGCTGTGTATGATGAAACAACAAATGTGATAAACCAATGCATGCCGACTTCTTCTTGTGTTCTTCCTCTTTTTGTTCTTACTCAGGGATTTACAAAATATGTTATAAACAATTTTGGACATAGAGTTTTAACGTGGTACATTGTAAACTTGTGTATTCGAATGTCCGTTTTAATAAATTGTTTTCTTTTAACCATATCTCTGTCTTTGTTGAGAGTTTTCTGGTTTACGTAGAATAAATATATACATTTGTATTATTCAGATTCTTACAAATATTCTTGTTCATAATGATTAGGATCTTTCAGTCTCATTCCAGTTTCATCAATCTCGGCGAATCCCACGATTAAGTGTGTACACAAAAATGGATCTATATCTTCCGGTTCCAAACCATTATTCTTATCACGTGCCAATGCCCAAATATTGTAATGACAAAATCGGTTGAAATGTTGTCCTGTAATGTAGAGAATTCATTTCATCATCATTTACCTTAATGAATATTACCTACAAATGCACATACCTATAAGTAAATATCCTTAATGTAAAATGTAAAAATACGAAAAAAAAAATAAAATAAAAAATAAAGAACCGGATACGATGTTACTGTAGCATTAAGCAATATCAAAACATGAAATTTGACTTTCATAAATAGACTTATGTTTTATCAATTTATTATACGTGTCCTCTTTTATTTCCATTTTTGTAAAACATTTCCTAACAGGTTGGTTACACTATATATTATAAGACAGGAAATGCCAATTTGCTAAAACCTGTGACAAATATATCCTTATTGGTTAACTCTCCGTAGGCAATAGAAATGTGCCATGTTACTGATAAAATAATTCATTCACTACATTCACAATTAGCATAACTTAATCATAAATTCTAGTCATGGCGGCATATATATTTAGATTGAGTCGGAAAGATTAATGACAGCTGAAACAAAGTTTGTCAGATGTGTCTGCAGCGCCCTATTAGATACATTGATATATTCATGATATTCATATAAGATATATACCATTGACATCTTAGCGGAATGTTTGTTTAAGGAATATTGAATATCAATGTGTATTTGAACAATACTTGATTTACATAAAATAAAATGATATGTCTAGATTCTTATCAGAGCTAATGATATTATTGTAGTTCTACAGAAATAATATTCTTTAAGTAATCTTTATAAAGGCTTTTTTGTCATTTAAAATTTTAAGATTTCAAAACAAAATTTCATGACTGTAGAAAAAAAGAACACAATAATATCTATGATTATTGTTTGGTGTCTTATATATATGTTCTTTGAATCAATATAAAGTAACTAACTAAATTTTATACCGCATAATCATTACGTTCTACATAAAAAAGCATACAAATTTCCTTACCTAGGACATTGGCGAACAAACTGGTAACCAAAACGAAATAAAGATACATCTTGACTCCTTGTCCTGTCAAATCAAACGATTGGTGGTGTTAATAGCATAGGAATGAAAAGTCTGGCAACAAAATCATGATCAAACACGGTCTCAATATGTGATCGAATATGGAAAAGGAGATAAAACATTTATCTAATATCTGTCAAACCATACAGAATACATTTCTGTAGATAGAATGTATTACTTGAAAGTTGAAGGTGTTTAATACTTACAAGATCCGTATATATCCCTTACACTTACTGTTCACGCCATTCCTGGCGCAGCCATTCCCGATTAGTTTTATTCGCCACGCATCACTGATTACATAGAGAGGGAAGGTTATTTTATTGTGTATGCAAATTATTATCAATCGCACATAGATTTATTCGATGTAGTTTTCTGTGATATGTACATATGTATATGTAAATAATGAAACAGAATTAGCGATAACGAAGTTGTATTTATAGATAGAAATGCAAGTCTCCCTCGTCTAAGTTCATATTAAATTTTACCTCTCTCGAATAGGACAAAATCACTATTCACAATCATATTGTGGGATTAAATGAATCAAATACTCATAGTCATAGCTAAATTAATTATTAATCAAATGTTGGTATAGTGTTATAACAACATCCTGAGAAGCAGTATCCTGAATCACTGGCAATCGTAAGTAACCCCGTAAGCGTAAGTCCAACTTCACGGTTGTCGAAAATGGAGGTGTTTAACTGAGGTAAAGGCGCTGTAACACTCTAGCGTATAGAGCCAGCGTATGAGGAACGTATCGAATATTTCGAAAAATTGTTATACGCACAACTTTTCAGCGTATGAGGTCGATTTTCGGTTAATGACCGTTAGAGTAACGTGAGCCTAGCGTACCGTCAGCGTATGAGTAGCGTACGCATAGCGTGAGTGTGAGTGTATCTGATGTGATGTATATTTGAGTTGGACGTATACGGACGTATGAGTGACGTATATCAGCGTACCTCCGACGTATGAGAAACGTATGCGGAACGTCAGCCTAACATATGAGCAGCGTACACAGTACTCAGCGCGGGGGGGGGGTATAAAAGGTGGCACATCTAGTATGTTGCCTAGTGATGTTGGGACCAACCCTGTCCAGCAGTTCATCATACATTTCTGGAGGCATCCTTAGGAAGTTCCTGAAGGCTCTCTGATCTTTGTTTCTCGATTCAACCATAAACTGGTCATAAAGGCCAAATTGATGCCGCCCTCCAATCCAAGGTTTAACCCAGATTGCACGTTTCATTCTAAACCTTCTTCTTTTTCTGTGTCTAGCATACTGCCAACCGTAACAAATCTTGGTGATGTTGTAGCACAGCAACCTCCATCTCTGAACTGCTGGTACAAACTGATACAGGTTTGGAAATACCCCCCCCCCCCTCATACGCTGGAAATACGCATGTAATACACATAAGTTGGCTGTACACTCAGAACACGTTAGGCATAAGTTAAGTACGTTAGACTGTCGTTAGACACACGTCAGACACACGTTCATTATACGCTTCTCTAACGCTAGGTTTCCTGACCCACTCAATTTCAACGTATGAGAAGCGTACTCGACGTATGAGTAACGTACCTTCAGCGTACCTCTAGCGTGTTTAGCGTATGAGGAGCGTAAAATTCATACGTCGGCATACGCTGAAAATTTGTGTGCATGTTAAAAAAACGCTTTGGCCGTCAGCGTACATTAGCGTACACCGACATATCCCAGTGTACTAGAAACGTATTCCAGCGTACCCCTAGCGTGTTTTAGCGTATGTCAGCGTATGCCCAGAAAGTCCATACGTTGCCCATACGCTGCCTCTATAAGCTAGAGTGTGACAGCACCTTTATTCAGAAAGATTTAATTATTCATGAACACAACGTCAATGTATCTGTATGTGAAACTGAACTTATATGTTGTTTCTTTCCTGAAAAAAAGACTAAATGTTTTGTATTACTTCGTGTGAGTACAAAACCATGTCAGCCAGGAGAAGGTTGGTACCCGCTGGAATGCCACCAACCTGCTTTAAAAATTTCTTTGCAAAGTAAATAAAAAGTAAGTAAATGAAATGCAAAGTTACCAAATGACACTTGGTATAAATACAGTGCTGAATTATATTGTTTCGTCTGTATGTCAGGGCATTCAAGGCAGGTGTAGCTAGCCAAACAGGAGACGCTCACTCCTACCGGGCACCTGGTCTCACCTCTGAATTTCACGGGGTCCGTGAATGTCCACTGTGGTACATTGTTGTTAGTGCCATAGTCATGTGATACCAGTTATTTTCGTATTTTAATGAACGTCACACTTACTCCCTTTACAGCGTGGAGCTCGTAAAAAGTTCCCCGCAGAGGGTTTGACTTAAGTGTTATTATACCCATTTTCCTGAAGTTATGTGGCTGTGGCACTTTCTACACAGTGTTTTTTCACATTCATGTATGAATACAGTGCTGAATTATATTGTTTCGTCTGTATGTCAGGGCATTCACGGCCAGTGTGGCTAGCCAAACAGGAGACGCTCACTCCTACCAGGCACCTGGTCTCATCTCTGAATTTCAGGGGTCCGTGAATGTCCACTGCAGTACATTGTTGTTAGTGCCATAATCATGTGATACCAGTTATTTTCGTATTTTACTTGTAGATATGTAAAACAAATACATATCCAAAGTAAAATGCGAAATATGACACTAAAACGAAGAATACAAGTTTTTCACTATCACTTGTCCGTTTTTACGATGAATTGAGGGATATGTTTTCGTTTTAACAATGTTCTTCCTGATATGAAATTATCAGAGGTTCTCAAACTTTTCCAAACTAAACTCAATCACTGTTAGATGAGGGAGGTCTATTCTCCCAAAAATCAACCCAGTCCAATTTATACTACCAAACCTCAACAATACTGCTTTTAAAATGAAATATAAAAACTAAAGAAAAATTTCTGAATTAATGACGAAAGTCGTTGTGGCATACTGAACATCATTGTACATCACTGAAGAGACATGTATACTCAGGGAGTTTAAAAACGCATATGTTTTTTTTTTCATGTAAAAACATAAATGTTTTGAAAATAAATCGATTTGAATATCTGCTTGATATTGTGTGATTGCGGTAACTATCATGCTATCGGCGAGACAAATCACTCATCCATAACGTAATACTGCTCACCCGTGCGCTTTTCAAAAAGTAAACGACCGCCTGCTCTACATTGAGTCATTTTCTTTAGAAATAACGTATACGGGTACCTAGTGCCTTTATCTATCCTGATTTCAAACTTTGCTTCATTAAAACTAACGCGTGAAATGCCGAGACTGTCTGAGCAACAAAGGTATGCTGTTCTTGGCCTTGTAGACGCTGGCGTAAATCTAGGATTTATCGCAGGACGCTTCAACGTCCATTTGTCTACAATCACAAGACTTGTACGGAAGTATCGGACCACAGAAAGTGTTAAAGATCGTCCTCGAAGTGGTCAGTCACGCGTAACGACAAGACGTCAAGACGTTTTCATAAGGCAACGTCATCTGCGCGACAGGTTTGCGACAGCCGTAGGCACGTCAAGAGATGTGATAGGTCGTCACGGTAGGCAAATCCACCCCAGGACAGTACGCCGACGATTGAAAGAGCAAGGTTTGCTATGCCGTCGCACATTGAAAGGCTTGATCCTAACTCCTCGCCACCGAAGAAATCGTCTGACCTGGTCCCAGAACATGCTTGCTAATCAGCGTAATTGGCATGACGTAGTGTTAAGCGACGAGTCAAGATTTAATTTGTCCATGGAAGACGGAAGACAGCGCATTTATAGGAGATGCAATGAACGTTTTGCCGCAAACTGCATAATTGAGCGTGACAAATTTGGCGGTGGTGGCGTCATGGTTTGGGGAGCCATCAATCAACATTTCAAGTCATCACTGGTTATTTTGAGGAACACTCTTACCGCGAGACGCTACATCGATGACGTTTTACAGCCTGAGCTCCTACCATTAATTCAACGTCATCAAACTGTCAACAATCCGTTGCCGTTTCAACAAGACAACGCACGTTCGCACACGGCTAGAGTCACCTTAAACTTTCTAAACATCCAGGGAATTAATGAAATGGATTTCCCAGCACGTTCACCCGACCTCAGTCCTATACCTCATTTGGATGAGTTAGAGTGACGCTTACGTAAACGTCACCGTCAACCAAGAACTGTGGATGAGTTGGCACGTGATCTTCAAGAAGAGTGGAATAATATTTCTATGAGAAAAATTCGAACTTTATGTCAATCCATGCGGTCCAGATTGCGTGCATGCGTTAAAGCAAATGGGGGGCATACTCGTTACTAAACAAAAAACATGAAATTTTGACCGTGGTATACATAACTGATGAAATCAAATCAGTTTTTAAAAGAAACGTGTAATAGTATCAATCATATTGTCAAATATAATTCAAATTTTCGAAATAAATCAAGTTTGATGAATTATTTACCCTAGTTGTTGATTAAACTATAATGATATTAGATAGGCGTTTTTAAAGTCCCTGAGTATACTTATGAGTTTGACTTACAAAGTTCCATGAAGTTCAGTTGTCACTGGTTTTGATTTGATATCTGAATGTAAAATACATAGTGGTATTGTATCATGGCTCTAAGAGAACGAAAACAAAATATGACCAAAGGTAAGACCAGGTGATTGACTTCTACAAATACTCCACGAGATACAGACATAAATAATTTATCATTGCCCGGCCGAGATGAATGTGAATTAACAATATAAAGAAAATAAAAAGCATCACATGCATACAACATCAACAAAGGGTACAATGACTCAGAAAGTATAACATGCGCACAACATCAACAAAGCGTACAATGACACAGAAAGTATCACATGCATACAACATCAACAAAGGGTACAATGACACAGAAAGTATAACATCCACACAACATCAACAAAGGGTACAATGACACAGAACGTATAACATGCACACGACATCAACAAAGAGTACAATGACACAGAAAGTATCACATACATACAACATCAACAAAGGGTACAATGACACAGAAAGTATAACATGCATACAACATCAACAAAATGTACAATGACACAGAAAGTATCACATGCATACAACATCAACAAAGGGTACAATGACACAGAAAGTATCACATGCACACAACATCAACAAAATGTACAATGACACAGAAAGTATCACATGCATACAACATCAACAAAGGGTACAATGACACAGAAAGTATCACATGCATACAACATCAACAAAGGACACAATGACACAGAATGTATAACATGCACACAACAGCAACAAAGGGTACAATGACATAGAAAGTATCACATGCATACAACATCAATAAAGGGTAAAATGACACAGAAAGTATCACATGCATACAACATCAACAAAGGGTACAATGACACAGAAAGTATCACATACATACAACATCAACAAAGGGTACAATGACACAGAAAGTATAACATGCATACAACATCAACAAAATGTACAATGACACAGAAAGTATCACATGCATACAACATCAACAAAGGGTACAATGACACAGAAAGTATCACATGCATACAACATCAACAAAGGGTACAATGACACAGAAAGTATCACATGCATACAACATCAACAAAATGTACAATGACACAGAAAGTATCACATGCATACAACATCAACAAAGGGTACAATGACACAGAAAGTATCACATGCATACAACATCAACAAAGGACACAATGACACAGAATGTATAACATGCACACAACAGCAACAAAGGGTACAATGACATAGAAAGTATCACATGCATACAACATCAATAAAGGGTAAAATGACACAGAAAGTATCACATGCATACAACATCAACAAAGTGTAAAATGACACAGAAAGTATCACATGCATACAACATCAACAAAGGGTACAATGACACATAAAGTATCACATGCATACAACATCAACAAAATGTACAATGACACAGAAAGTATCACATGCATACAACATCAACAAAGGGTACAATGACACAGAAAGTATCACATGCATACAACATCAACAAAGGGTACAATGACACATAAAGTATCACATGCATACAACATCAACAAAATGTACAATGACACAGAAAGTATCACATGCATACAACATCAACAAACGGTACAATGCCACAGAAATTATCACATGCATACAACATCAACAAAGGGTACAATGACACATAAAGTATCACATGCATACAACATCAACAAAGGGTACAATGACACAGAAAGTATCACATGCATACAACATCAACAAAGGGTACAATGACACAGAAAGTATCACATGCATACAACATCAACAAAGGACACAATGACACAGAATGTATAACATGCACACAACAGCAACAAAGGGTACAATGACATAGAAAGTATCACATGCATACAACATCAATAAAGGGTAAAATGACACAGAAAGTATCACATGCATACAACATCAACAAACGGTACAATGACACAGAAAGTATCACATGCATACAACATCAACAAAGGGTACAATGACACAGAAAGTATCACATGCATACAACATCAACAAAGGGTACAATGACACAGAAAGTATCACATGCATACAACATCAACAAAGGGTACAATGACACAGAAAGTATCACATGCATACAACATCAACAAAGGGTACAATGACACAGAAAGTATCACATGCATACAACATCAACAAAGGGTACAATGACGCAGAAAGTATCACATGCATACAACATCAACAAAGGGTACAATGACACAGAAAGTATTACATGCATACAAAATCAACAAGGGGTACGATGACACAGAAAGTATCACATGCATACACCATCAACAAAATGTACAATGACACAGAAAGTATCACATGCATACAACATCAACAAAGGGTACAATGACACAGAACATATCACATGTATACAACATCAACAAAGGGTACAATGACACAGAAAGTATCACATGTACACAACATCAACAAATGGCACAATGACACAGAAACTATAACATGCACACAACATCAACAAAGGGTACAATGACACAGAAAGTATCACATGCATACAACATCAACAATGGGTACAATGACACAGAATGTATAACATGCACACAACAGCAACAAAGGGTACAATGACATAGAAAGTATCACATGCATACAACATCAATAAAGGGTAAAATGACACAGAAAGTATCACATGCATACAACATCAACAAAGGGTAAAATGACACAGAAAGTATCACATGCATACAACATCAACAAACGGTACAATGACACAGAAAGTATCACATGCATACAACATCAACAAAGGGTACAATGACACAGAAAGAATCACATGCATACAACATCAACAAAGGGTACAATGACACAGAAAGTATCACATGCATACAACATCAACAAAGGGTACAATGACACAGAAAGTATCACATGCATACAACATCAACAAAGGGTACAATGACACAGAAAGTATCACATGCATACAACATCAACAAAGGGTACAATGACGCAGAAAGTATCACATGCATACAACATCAACAAAGGGTACAATGACACAGAAAGTATTACATGCATACAAAATCAACAAGGGGTACGATGACACAGAAAGTATCACATGCATACAACATCAACAAAGGGTACAATGACACAGAACATATCACATGTATACAACATCAACAAAGGGTACAATGACACAGAAAGTATCACATGCACACAACATCAACAAAGGGCACAATGACACAGAAAGTATCACATATATACAACATCAACAAAGGGTACAATGACACAGAAAGTATTACATGCATACAACATCAACAATGGGTACAATGACACAGAACGTATCACATGCATACAACATCAACAAAGGGTACAATGACACAGAAAGAATAACATGCATACAACATCAACAAAGGGTACAATGACATAGAAAGTTTCACATGCATACAACATCAACAAAGGGTAAAATGACACAGAATGTATCACATGCATACAACATCAACAAAGGGTAAAATGACACAGAAAGTATCACATGCATACAACATCAACAAAGGGTACAATGACACAGAACGTATCACATGCATACAACATCAACAAAGGGTATAATGCCACAGAAAGTATCACATGCATACAACATCAACAAAGGGTACAATGACACAGAAAGTATCACATGCATACAACATCAACAAAGGGTACAATGACACAGAAGGTATTACATGCATACAACATCAACAAAGGGTACAATGACACAGAAAGTATCACATGCATACAACATCAACAAAGGGTACAATGACACAGAAAGTATCACATGCATACAACATCAACAAAGGGTACAATGACACAGAAGGTATTACATGCATACAACATCAACAAAGGGTACAATGACACAGAAAGTATAACATCCACACAATATCAACAAAGGGTACAATGACACAGAACGTACAACATGCACGCGACATCAACAAAGAGTACAATGACACAGAAAGTATCACATATATACAACATCAACAAAGGGTACAATGACACAGAAAGTATTACATGCATACAACATCAACAAAAGGTACAATGACACAGAAAGTATCACATGCATACAACATCAACAAAGGGTACGATGACACAGAAAGTATCACATGCATACAACATCAACAAAGGGTACAATGACACAGAAACTATCACATGCACACAACATCAACAAAGGGTACAATGCCACAGAACGTATCACATGCATACAACATCAACAAAGGGTACAATGACACAGAAAGTATCACATGCATACAACATCAACAAAGGGTACAATTACACAGAACGTACAACATGCACACGACATCAACAAAGAGTACAATGACACAGAAAGTATCACATATATACAACATCAACAAAGGGTACAATGACACAGAAAGTATTACATGCATACAACATCAACAAAGGGTACAATGACACAGAAAGTATCACATGCATACAACATCAACAAAGGGTACAATGACACAGGAAGTATCACATGCATACAACATCAACAAAGGGCACAATGACACAGAATGTATAACATGCACACAACATCAACAAAGGGTACAATGACATAGAAAGTTTCACATGCATACAACATCAACAAAGGGTAAAATGACACAGAAAGTATCACATGCATACAACATCAACAAAGGGTACAATGACACAGAAAATATCACATGCATACAACATCAACAAAGGGTACAATGACACAGAAAGTATCACATGGATACAACATCAACAAAGGGTACAATGACACAGAATGTATCACATGCATACAACATCAACAAAGGGTACAATGACACAGAAAGTATCACATGCATACAACATCAACAAAGGACACAATGACACAGAAAGTATTACATGCATACAACATCAAGAAAGGGTACAATGACACCGAAAGTATCACATGCATACAACATCAACAAAGGGTACAATGACACAGAAAGTATCACATGCATACAACATCAACAAAGGGTACAATGACACAGAAAGTATTACATGCATACAACATCAACAAGGGGTACGATGACACAGAAAGTATCACATGCATACAACATCAACAAAGGGTACAATGACACAGAACATATCACATGTATACAACATCAACAAAGGGTACAATGACACAGAAAGTATCACATGCACACAACATCAACAAAGGGCACAATGACACAGAAAGTAGAACATGCACACAACATCAACAAAGGGTACAATGACACAGAAAGTATCACATGCATACAACATCAACAATGGGTACAATGACACAGAACGTATCACATGCATACAACATCAACAAAATGTACAATGACACAGAAAGTATCACATGCGTACAACATCAACAAAGGCTACAATGACACAGAAAGTATCACATGCACACAACATCAACAAAGGGTACAATGACACAGAAACTATCACATGCATACAACATCAACAAAGGGTACAATGCCACAGAACGTATCACATGCATACAACATCAACAAAGGGTACAATGACAAAGAAAGTATCACACGCATACAACATCAACAAAGGTTACAATGCCACAGAACGTATCACATGCATACAACATCAAGAAAGGGTACAATGACACAGAAAGTATCACATGCATACAACATCAACAAAGGGTACAATGAGACAGAAAGTATCACATGCATACAACATCAACAAAGGGTACAATGACACAGAAAGTATAACATGCACACAACATCAACAAAGGGTACAATGACACAGAAAGTATCACATGCATACAACATCAACAAAGGGTACAATGACACATAAAGTATCACATGCATACAACATCAACAAAATGTACAATGACACAGAAAGTATCACATGCATACAACATCAACAAACGGTACAATGCCACAGAAATTATCACATGCATACAACATCAACAAAGGGTACAATGACACATAAAGTATCACATGCATACAACATCAACAAAGGGTACAATGACACAGAAAGTATCACATGCATACAACATCAACAAAGGGTACAATGACACAGAAAGTATCACATGCATACAACATCAACAAAGGACACAATGACACAGAATGTATAACATGCACACAACAGCAACAAAGGGTACAATGACATAGAAAGTATCACATGCATACAACATCAATAAAGGGTAAAATGACACAGAAAGTATCACATGCATACAACATCAACAAACGGTACAATGACACAGAAAGTATCACATGCATACAACATCAACAAAGGGTACAATGACACAGAAAGTATCACATGCATACAACATCAACAAAGGGTACAATGACACAGAAAGTATCACATGCATACAACATCAACAAAGGGTACAATGACACAGAAAGTATCACATGCATACAACATCAACAAAGGGTACAATGACACAGAAAGTATCACATGCATACAACATCAACAAAGGGTACAATGACGCAGAAAGTATCACATGCATACAACATCAACAAAGGGTACAATGACACAGAAAGTATTACATGCATACAAAATCAACAAGGGGTACGATGACACAGAAAGTATCACATGCATACACCATCAACAAAATGTACAATGACACAGAAAGTATCACATGCATACAACATCAACAAAGGGTACAATGACACAGAACATATCACATGTATACAACATCAACAAAGGGTACAATGACACAGAAAGTATCACATGTACACAACATCAACAAATGGCACAATGACACAGAAACTATAACATGCACACAACATCAACAAAGGGTACAATGACACAGAAAGTATCACATGCATACAACATCAACAATGGGTACAATGACACAGAATGTATAACATGCACACAACAGCAACAAAGGGTACAATGACATAGAAAGTATCACATGCATACAACATCAATAAAGGGTAAAATGACACAGAAAGTATCACATGCATACAACATCAACAAAGGGTAAAATGACACAGAAAGTATCACATGCATACAACATCAACAAACGGTACAATGACACAGAAAGTATCACATGCATACAACATCAACAAAGGGTACAATGACACAGAAAGAATCACATGCATACAACATCAACAAAGGGTACAATGACACAGAAAGTATCACATGCATACAACATCAACAAAGGGTACAATGACACAGAAAGTATCACATGCATACAACATCAACAAAGGGTACAATGACACAGAAAGTATCACATGCATACAACATCAACAAAGGGTACAATGACGCAGAAAGTATCACATGCATACAACATCAACAAAGGGTACAATGACACAGAAAGTATTACATGCATACAAAATCAACACGGGGTACGATGACACAGAAAGTATCACATGCATACAACATCAACAAAGGGTACAATGACACAGAACATATCACATGTATACAACATCAACAAAGGGTACAATGACACAGAAAGTATCACATGCACACAACATCAACAAAGGGCACAATGACACAGAAAGTATCACATATATACAACATCAACAAAGGGTACAATGACACAGAAAGTATTACATGCATACAACATCAACAATGGGTACAATGACACAGAACGTATCACATGCATACAACATCAACAAAGGGTACAATGACACAGAAAGAATAACATGCATACAACATCAACAAAGGGTACAATGACATAGAAAGTTTCACATGCATACAACATCAACAAAGGGTAAAATGACACAGAATGTATCACATGCATACAACATCAACAAAGGGTAAAATGACACAGAAAGTATCACATGCATACAACATCAACAAAGGGTACAATGACACAGAACGTATCACATGCATACAACATCAACAAAGGGTATAATGCCACAGAAAGTATCACATGCATACAACATCAACAAAGGGTACAATGACACAGAAAGTATCACATGCATACAACATCAACAAAGGGTACAATGACACAGAAGGTATTACATGCATACAACATCAACAAAGGGTACAATGACACAGAAAGTATCACATGCATACAACATCAACAAAGGGTATAATGACACAGAAAGTATCACATGCATACAACATCAACAAAGGGTACAATGACACAGAAGGTATTACATGCATACAACATCAACAAAGGGTACAATGACACAGAAAGTATAACATCCACACAATATCAACAAAGGGTACAATGACACAGAACGTACAACATGCACGCGACATCAACAAAGAGTACAATGACACAGAAAGTATCACATATATACAACATCAACAAAGGGTACAATGACACAGAAAGTATTACATGCATACAACAGCAACAAAAGGTACAATGACACAGAAAGTATCACATGCATACAACATCAACAAAGGGTACGATGACACAGAAAGTATCACATGCATACAACATCAACAAAGGGTACAATGACACAGAAACTATCACATGCACACAACATCAACAAAGGGTACAATGCCACAGAACGTATCACATGCATACAACATCAACAAAGGGTACAATGACACAGAAAGTATCACATGCATACAACATCAACAAAGGGTACAATTACACAGAACGTACAACATGCACACGACATCAACAAAGAGTACAATGACACAGAAAGTATCACATATATACAACATCAACAAAGGGTACAATGACACAGAAAGTATTACATGCATACAACATCAACAAAGGGTACAATGACACAGAAAGTATCACATGCATACAACATCAACAAAGGGTACAATGACACAGGAAGTATCACATGCATACAACATCAACAAAGGGCACAATGACACAGAATGTATAACATGCACACAACATCAACAAAGGGTACAATGACATAGAAAGTTTCACATGCATACAACATCAACAAAGGGTAAAATGACACAGAAAGTATCACATGCATACAACATCAACAAAGGGTACAATGACACAGAAAATATCACATGCATACAACATCAACAAAGGGTACAATGACACAGAAAGTATCACATGGATACAACATCAACAAAGGGTACAATGACACAGAATGTATCACATGCATACAACATCAACAAAGGGTACAATGACACAGAAAGTATCACATGCATACAACATCAACAAAGGACACAATGACACAGAAAGTATTACATGCATACAACATCAAGAAAGGGTACAATGACACCGAAAGTATCACATGCATACAACATCAACAAAGGGTACAATGACACAGAAAGTATCACATGCATACAACATCAACAAAGGGTACAATGACACAGAAAGTATTACATGCATACAACATCAACAAGGGGTACGATGACACAGAAAGTATCACATGCATACAACATCAACAAAGGGTACAATGACACAGAACATATCACATGTATACAACATCAACAAAGGGTACAATGACACAGAAAGTATCACATGCACACAACATCAACAAAGGGCACAATGACACAGAAAGTAGAACATGCACACAACATCAACAAAGGGTACAATGACACAGAAAGTATCACATGCATACAACATCAACAATGGGTACAATGACACAGAACGTATCACATGCATACAACATCAACAAAATGTACAATGACACAGAAAGTATCACATGCGTACAACATCAACAAAGGCTACAATGACACAGAAAGTATCACATGCACACAACATCAACAAAGGGTACAATGACACAGAAACTATCACATGCATACAACATCAACAAAGGGTACAATGCCACAGAACGTATCACATGCATACAACATCAACAAAGGGTACAATGACAAAGAAAGTATCACACGCATACAACATCAACAAAGGTTACAATGCCACAGAACGTATCACATGCATACAACATCAAGAAAGGGTACAATGACACAGAAAGTATCACATGCATACAACATCAACAAAGGGTACAATGAGACAGAAAGTATCACATGCATACAACATCAACAAAGGGTACAATGACACAGAAAGTATAACATGCACACAACATCAACAAAGGGTACAATGACACAGAAAGTATCACATGCATACAACATCAACAAAGGGCATAATGACACAGAAAGTATAACATGCACACAACAACAACAAAGGGTACAATGACACAGAATGTATCACGTGCATACAACATCAACAAAGGGTACAATGACACAGAAAGTATCACATGCATACAACATCAACAAAGGGTACAATGACACAGAAAGTATCACATGCATACAACATCAACAAAGGGTACAATGACACAGAAAGTATTACATGCATACAACATCAACAAGGGGTACGATGACACAGAAAGTATCACATGCATACAACATCAACAAAGGGTACAATGACACAGAGCATATCACATGTATACAATATCAACAAAGGGTACAATGACACAGAAAGTATTACATGCACACAACATCAACAAAGGGTACAATGACACAGAAAGTATCACATGCATACAACATCAACAATGGGTACAATGACACAGAACGTATCACATGCATACAACATCAACAAAGGGTACAATGACACAGAATGTATCACATGCATACAACATCAACAAAGGGTACAATGACACAGATAGTATCACATGCGTACAACATCAACAAAGGGTACAATGACACAGAAAGTATCACATGCACACAACATCAACAAAGGGTACAATGACACAGAAACTATCACATGCACACAACATCAACAAAGGGTACAATGCCACAGAACGTATCACATGCATACAACATCAACAAAGGTTACAATGACACAGAAAGTATCACATGCATACAACATCAACAAAGGGTACAATTACACAGAACGTACAACATGCACACGACATCAACAAAGAGTACAATGACACAGAAAGTATCACATATATACAACATCAACAAAGGGTACAATGACACAGAAAGTATTACATGCATACAACATCAACAAAGGGTACAATGACACAGAAAGTATCACATGCATACAACATCAACAAAGGGTACAATGACACAGGAAGTATCACATGCATACAACATCAACAAAGGGCACAATGACACAGAATGTATAACATGCACACAACATCAACAAAGGGTACAATGACATAGAAAGTTTCACATGCATACAACATCAACAAAGGGTAAAATGACACAGAAAGTATCACATGCATACAACATCAACAAAGGGTACAATGACACAGAAAGTATCACATGCATACAACATCAACAAAGGGTACAATGACACAGAAAGTATCACATGGATACAACATCAACAAAGGGTACAATGACACAGAATGTATCACATGCATACAACATCAACAAAGGGTACAATGACACAGAAAGTATCACATGCATACAACATCAACAAAGGACACAATGACACAGAAAGTATTACATGCATACAACATCAAGAAAGGGTACAATGACACCGAAAGTATCACATGCATACAACATCAACAAAGGGTACAATGACACAGAAAGTATCACATGCATACAACATCAACAAAGGGTACAATGACACAGAACATATCACATGTATACAACATCAACAAAGGGTACAATGACACAGAAAGTATCACATGCACACAACATCAACAAAGGGCACAATGACACAAAAAGTAGAACATGCACACAACATCAACAAAGGGTACAATGACACAGAAAGTATCACATGCATACAACATCAACAATGGGTACAATGACACAGAACGTATCACATGCATACAGCATCAACAAAATGTACAATGACACAGAAAGTATCACATGCGTACAACATCAACAAAGGCTACAATGACACAGAAAGTATCACATGCACACAACATCAACAAAGGGTACAATGACACAGAAACTATCACATGCATACAACATCAACAAAGGGTACAATGCCACAGAACGTATCACATGCATACAACATCAACAAAGGGTACAATGACAAAGAAAGTATCACACGCATACAACATCAACAAAGGTTACAATGCCACAGAACGTATCACATGCATACAACATCAACAAAGGGTACAATGACACAGAAAGTATCACATGCATACAACATCAACAAAGGGTACAATGAGACAGAAAGTATCACATGCATACAACATCAACAAAGGGTACAATGACACAGAAAGTATAACATGCACACAACATCAACAAAGGGTACAATGACACAGAAAGTATCACATGCATACAACATCAACAAAGGGCATAATGACACAGAAAGTATAACATGCACACAACAACAACAAAGGGTACAATGACACAGAAAGTATCACATGCATACAACATCAACAAAGGGTAAAATGACACAGAAAGTATCACATGCATACAACATCAACAAAGGGTAAAATGACACAGAAAGTATCACATGCATACAACATCTAGAAAGGGTACAATGACACAGAAAGTATCACATGCATACAACATCAATAAAGGGTACAATGCCACAGAAAGTATCACATGCATACAACATCAACAAAGGGTACAATGACACAGAAAGTATCACATGCATACACCATCAACAAAGGGTACAATGACACAGAAAGTATCACATGCATACAACATCAACAAAGGGTACAATGACACAGAAACTATCACATGCATACAACATCAACAAAGGGTACAATGACACATAAAGTATTACATGCATACAACATCAAGAAGGGGTACGATGACACAGAAAGTATCACATGCATACAACATCAACAAAGGGTACAATGACACAGAACATATCACATGTATACAACATCAACAAAGGGTACAATGACACAGAACGTATCACATGCACACAACATCAACAAAGGGCACAATGACACAGAAAGTATAACATGCACACAATATCATCAAAGGGTACAATGACACAGAAAGTATCACATGCATACAACATCAACAATGGGTACAATGACACAGAACGTATCACATGCATACAACATCAAGAAAGAGTACAATGACACAGAAAGTATTACATGCATACAACATCAACAAAGGGTACAATGACACAGAAAGTATCACATGCATACAACATCAACAAAGGGTACAATGACACAGAAAGTATAACATGCATACAACATCAACAAAATGTACAATGACACAGAAAGTATCACATGCGTACAACATCAACAAAGGGTACAATGACACAGAAAGTATCAAATGCACACAACATCAACAAAGGGTACAATGACACAGAAAGTATCACATGCATACAACATCAACAAAGGGTACAATGACACAGAAAGTATCACATGCATACAACATCAACAAAGGGTACAATGACACAGAAAGTATTACATGCATACAACATCAACAAAGGGTACAATGACACATAACGTATCACATGCATACAACAGCAACAAAGGGCACAATGACACAGAAAGTATCACATGCATACAACATCAACAAAGGGCACAATGACACAGAAAGTATCACATGCATACAACATCAACAAAGGGTACAATGACACAGAACGTATCACATGCAAACAACATCAACAAAGGGTACAATGACACAGAAAGTATTACATGCATACAACATCAACAAAGGGTACAATGACACAGAAAGTATAACATGCACACAACATCAACAAAGGGTACAATGCCACAGAAAGTATCATATGCATACAACATCAACAAAGGGTACAATGCCACAGAAAGTATCACATGCATACAACATCAACAAAGGGTACAATGACACAGAAAGTATCACATGCATATAACATCAACAAAGGGTACAATGACACAGAAAGTATCACATGCATACAACATCAACAAAGGGTACAATGACACAGAAAGTATCACATGCATACAACATCAACAAAGGGTACAATGACACAGAGCGTATCACATGCATACAACATCAACAAAGGGTACAATGCCACAGAAAGTATCACATGCATACAACATCAACAAAGGGTACAATGACACAGAAAGTATCACATGCATACAACCTCAAGAAAGGGTACAATTACACAGAAAGTATTACATGCATACAACATCAACAAAGGGTACAATGACACAGAAAGTATTACATGCATACAACATTAACAAAGGGTACAGTGACACAGAAAGTATCACATGCATACAACATCAACAAAGGGAACAATGACACAAAAAGTATTACATGCATACAACATCAACAAAGGGTACAATGCCACAGAAATTATAACATGCATACAACATCAACAAAGGGTACAATGACACAGAAAGTAAAACATGCACACAACACCAGAATCAGGATATAATGGCGTATAAAGAATCACAACCACTATATCACAATTAGGGTATAATGACAAATATAACATCACAGCCATACAACACCAGAGTTAGGGTATAATGAGTCATAAAATATCACAGCCACACAACACCTGAAATAGGGTATGATTACACATAAAACATCACGGCCACACAACACCTGAAATAGGGTATAATGACACATATAACGTCACAGCCACACAACACCTGAAATAGGGTATAATGACACATATAACATCACAGCCACACAACACCTGAAATAGGGTATAATGACACATATAACATTACAGCCACACAACACCTGAAATAGGGTATAATGACAAATATAACATCACAGCCACCCAACACCTGAAATAGGGTATAATGACACATATAACATCACAGCCACACAACACCTGAAATAGAGTATGATTACACATATAACATCACAGCCACACAACACCTGAATCAGGACATAATGGATGAAAGAAAAGCTACTGACTCAGCTGTATAACAGATGTCACCACGGAAATGAACAGTATTTAGTGTAATGATATGAAAAAACAAAAACAAATAAGGACATCACAAAAATATTCGATTATAGTGTCGTTACGAAACCGACTTAGGACGGCCATTTGATATGACAACAGTCAATCAATTGGCGTGGTTAACCGGTTCACTGGCCCACCTTCCCACTCACGCAACACCAGAATAATCAAAGGATACACATTTAAAAATATAAATATTCCTCCATATAGAGATCAAGGGTCAACAAGTGTCTTAAGTTGAGAGGTAATAAAAATGTATAAACATGTATGGTAATGCAGAAAGACATCATAGTATCAAAAATATATTAAGTAACATCAAAATAACGAAACAGTGCTCTGCCGGTCTGGAAGCAAACTCAGACCCTTGATTTGTAGGAGTCCCGACTAAGAATCAAAAGGGACGAGGTTCAGGACCTTCTTAGGTTCTTCTCTGAATGAGGTTTTAAAAAGGCTTGTCATTTAGTACCCACCGTCTGCTAGTCAACTTGCAGCGTTCAATTAAAAGTATGTATAAGGCTGTAGAGGGGCCAAATACAAGACTTATACTCTTTTTGATCATTTCCGTTTACTTATTTTGAAACCCGACGAAATAAAGTTGTCAGAACTTTTGACCATCCTAAGTTTGTATACAAGATGACCATAGAAATTGGGATGGGAAATTCTATTTGATACATATTGTTGAAAAGTGATATTTCCGAATTTAGATAAAAGTTCTGAATACAATTTAAAGACTTTGCAGAATGTCTTTCTAAGTTTGTGATATCTGTAAACCGGACTTACAGGTTTCAAAATAATTTGTAAATTTTTGGTATGAAAGTCCAAAGCATCAGTGCAACCTCTGGTAAATCGAACCAACTGAGATATATAGGTGTCATATAATGGGAGTATAGGGACATCCCCATCCAAATATGGGAAATTCACAATAGGAAATCCGAAATCACAAATATAAGCTTTGTTAAATTGAAGTTGATGGGTATATTTCAGGTATATATCTTTTAAACTCAGGGTTATCAGGGTCATCAAGATATCTAGATTATTAAATTAACCAATCAGATCAAAACGTCTAGATATTTGAAGACAGTGCATAAAGTTCCTCTCATAACAATATGGAAATAAATCTGCTACAAAGGTTAGTATCCATACGAATCACAACTATGTAATGACACATATAATACTACAGCCACACTATATCAGAATTAGGGTATAATGACACATATAACATCACAGCCACACAACACCTGAAATAGGGTATAATGACATATATAACATCACAGCCACACAACACCTGAAAAGGGTATGATTACACATATAACATCACAGCCACACAACACCTGAAATAGGGTATAATGACATATATGACATCACATCCACACAACACCAGAATTAGGGTATAATGACGCATAAAATATCACAGCCACACAACATCAGAATTAGGGTATGATTACACATAACATATCATAGTCACACGACATCAGAACAAGGGTATAATGACACATAAAATTTCTTTGCCACAAACATCACGATCAGAGTATAATGGCACATAAGTTACCACAACCACAAAACATTGGGAGAACCACATTACGGGCCTTCTAACACATACAGTGTCACAGCCACACGGCATGAGGACGAGGTTAAAATAGCACAAATGAGACACACAGCAAGGTATCAAAGCCACACAGCATCACGGCGAGGGTATGATAACACATAAAGTATCACAGCCACACAGCATCAGGACGAGGGTATAATAACACATAAAGTATCACAGCCACACAGCATCAGGACGAGGGTATAATAACACATACAGTATCACAGCCATACAGCATTAGGAGGAGGGTATGATAACACATAAATTATCACAGCCACACAGCATCAAGACGAGGGTATAATAACACATACAGTATAACAGCCACACAGCATCAGGACGAGGGTATAATAACACATAAGGAAGCACAGCTACACAGCATCAGGACGAGGGTATAATAACACATACAGTATCACAGCCACACAGCATCAGGACGAGGGTATAACAACACATGAAGTATCACAGCCACACAGCATCAGGACGAGGGTATAATAACACATACAGTATCACAGCCATACAGCATCAGGACGAGGGTATAATAACACATACATATCACAGCCATACAGCATCAGGACGAGGGTATGATATCACATACAGTATCACAGCCACACAGCATCAGGACCAGGGTATACTAACACATACAGTATCACAGCCATACAGCATCAGGACGAGGGTATAATAACACATACATTATCACAGTCACACAGCATCAGGACGAAGGTATAATAACACATAAAGTATCAAAGCCACACAGCATCAGGACGAGGGTATAATAACACATACATATCACAGCCATACAGCATCAGGACGAGGGTATGATAACACATACAGTATCACAGCCACACAGCATCAGGACCAGGGTATACTAACACATACAGTATCACAGTCATACAGCATCAGGACGAGGGTATAATAACACATGAAGTATCACAGCCACACAGCATCCGGACGAGGGTATAATAACACATAAAGTATCAAAGCCACACAGCATCAGGACAAGGGTATGATAACACATACAGTATCACAGCCACACAGCATCAGGACGAGGGTATAACAACACATGAAGTATCACAGCCACACAGCATCAGGACGAGGGTATAATAACACATACATATCACAGCCATACAGCATCAGGACGAGGGTATAATAACACATACATATCACAGCCATACAGCATCAGGATGAGGGTATGATAACACATAAAGTATCACAGCCACACAGCATCAGGACGAGGGTATGATAACACATACAGTATCACAGCCACACAGCATCAGAACGAGGGTATAATAACTCATAAAGTATCACAGCCATACCACATCAGGAAAAGGATATAATAACACATACAGTATCACAGCCATACCGCATCAGGACGAGGGTACATGTATAATGACACATAAAGTATCACAGCCACACAGCATCAGGACGAGGGTATGATAACACATAAAGTATCACAGCCATTAAACATCAGGACGAGGGTATCATAACACATAAAGTATCACAGCCATACAGCATCAGGAAAAGGGTATAATAACACATACAGTATCACAGCCATACAGCATCAGGACAAGGGTATAATAACACATACAGTATCACAGCCACACAGCATCAGGACTAGGGTATGATAACACATAAAGTATCACAGCCATACAGCATCAGGACCAAGGTATAATAACACATACAGTATCACAGCCAAACAGCATCAGGACGAGGGTATGATAACACATAAAGTATCACAGGCACACAGCATGAGGACGAGGGTATGATAACACATAAAGTATCACAGCCACACAGCATCAGGAAAAGGTATATTAACACATACAGTATCACAGCCATACAGCATCAGGACGAGGGTATAATAACACATAAAGTATCACAGCCACACAGCATCAGGACGAGGGTATAATAACACATACAGTATCACAGCCACACAGCATCCGGACGAGGGTATAATAACACATACAGTATCACAGCCATACAACATCAGGACGAGGGTATAATAACACACACAGTATAACAGCCACACAGCATCAGGACGAGGGTATAATAACACATAAGGAAGCACAGCTACACAGCATCAGGACGAGGGTATGATAACACAGACAGTATCACAGCCACACAGCATCAGGACGAGGGTATAACAACACATGAAGTATCACAGCCACACAGCATCAGGACGAGGGTATGATAACACATACAGTATCACAGCCACACAGCATCAGGGCGAGGGTATAATAACTCATAAAGTATCACAGCCATACCACATCAGGAAAAGGATATAATAACACATACAGTATCACAGCCATACCACATCAGGACGAGGGTACATGTATAATGACACATAAAGTATCACAGCCACACAGCATCAGGACGAGGGTATGATAACACATAAAGTATCACAGCCATTAAACATCAGGACGAGGGTATCATAACACATGAAGTATCACAGCCATACAGCATCAGGAAAAGGGTATAATAACACATACAGTATCACAGCCATACAGCATCAGGACAAGGGTATAATAACACATACAGTATCACAGCCACACAGCATCCGGACGAGGGTATGATAACACATAAATTATTACAGCCACATAGCATAAGTACGAGGGTATAATTACACATACAGTATCACAGCCATACAGCATCGGGACGAGGGTATGATAACACATAAAGTATAACAGCCATACAGCATCAGGACGAAGGTATAATGATACATAAAGTATCACAGCCATACAGCATCAGGACGAAGGTATAATAACACATACAATATCACAGCCAAACAGCATCAGGACGAGGGTATAACAACACATGAAGTATCACAGCCACACAGCATCAGGACGAGGGTATAACAACACATGAAGTATCACAGCCACACAGCATCAGGACGAGGGTATAATAACACATACATATCACAGCCATACAGCATCAGGACGAGGGTATAATAACACATACATATCACAGCCATACAGCATCAGGATGAGGGTATGATAACACATAAAGTATCACAGCCACACAGCATCAGGACGAGGGTATGATAACACATACAGTATCACAGCCACACAGCATCAGGACGAGGGTATAATAACTCATAAAGTATCACAGCCATACCACATCAGGAAAAGGATATAATAACACATACAGTATCACAGCCATACCGCATCAGGACGAGGGTACATGTATAATGACACATAAAGTATCACAGCCACACAGCATCAGGACGAGGGTATGATAACACATAAAGTATCACAGCCATTAAACATCAGGACGAGGGTTTCATAACACATAAAGTATCACAGCCATACAGCATCAGGAAAAGGGTATAATAACACATACAGTATGACGGCCATACAGCATCAGGACAAGGGTATAATAACACATACAGTATCACAGCCACACAGCATCCGGACGAGGGTATGATAACACATAAATTATTACAGCCACATAGCATAAGGACGAGGGTATAATTACACATACAGTATCACAGCCATACAGCATCGGGACGAGGGTATGATAGCACATAAAGTATCACAGCCATACAGCATCAGGACCAAGGTATAATAACACATACAGTATCACAGCCAAACAGCATCAGGACGAGGGTATGATAACACATAAAGTATCACAGGCACACAGCATGAGGACGAGGGTATGATAACACATAAAGTATCACAGCCACACAGCATCAGGAAAAGGTATATTAACACATACAGTATCACAGCCATACAGCATCAGGACGAGGGTATAATAACACATAAAGTATCACAGCCACACAGCATCAGGACGAGGGTATAATAACACATACAGTATCACAGCCACACAGCATCCGGACGAGGGTATAATAACACATACAGTATCACAGCCATACAACATCAGGACGAGGGTATAATAACACAAACAGTATAACAGCCACACAGCATCAGGACGAGGGTATAATAACACATACGGAAGCACAGCTACACAGCATCAGGACGAGGGTATGATAACACAGACGGTATCACAGCCACACAGCATCAGGACGAGGGTATAATAACACATACAGCATCACAGCCATACAGCATCAGGACGAGGGTATAATAACACATAAATTATTACAGCCACATAGCATAAGGACGAGGGTATGATAACACATAAAGTATCACAGCCACACAGCATCAGGACGAAGGTATAATAACACATACAATATCACAGCCAAACAGCATCAGGACGAGGGTATGATAACACATAAAGTATCACAGGCACACAGCATCAGGACGAGGGTATGATAACACATAAAGTATCACAGCCACACAGCATCAGGAAAAGGTATATTAACACATACAGTATCACAGCCATACAGCATCAGGACGATGGTATAATAACACATAAAGTATCACAGCCATACAGCATAAGGACGAGGGTATACTAACACAGAAGGTATCACAGCCACACAGCATCTGGACGAGGGTATGATAACATATAAAGTATCACAGCCATACAGCATCAGGACGAGGGTATAAAAACACATACATATCACAGCCATACAGCATCAGGACGAGGGTATGATAACACATAAAGTATCACAGCCATACAGCATCAGGACGAGGGTATCATAACACAGAAAGTATCACAGCCACACAGCATCAGGACGAGGATATAATAACACATAACATATCACAGCCACACTGCATCAGGACGAGGGTATAATAATACATACAGTATCAAAGCCATACAGCATCAGGACGAGAATATACTAACACATACAGTATCACAGCAACAAAACATCCGGACGAGGGTATGATAACACATAACGTATCACAGCCACACAGCATCCGGACGAGGGTATGATAACACATACAGTATCACAGCCACACAGAATCAGGACGAGTGTATGATAACACATACATATCACAGCCACACAGCATCAGGGCGAGGGTATGATAACACATAAAGTATCACAGCCATATAACATCAGGACGAGGGTATAATAACACATAAAGTATCACAGCCATACAGCATCAGGACGAGTGTATAATAACACATACAGTATCACAGCCACACAGCATCCGGACGATGGCATAATAACAAATACAGTATCACAGCCACACAGCATCAGGACGAGTGTATGATAACACATAAAGTATCACAGCCATACAGCATCAGGACGAGGGTATAAAAACACATATAGTATCACAGCCATACAGCATAAGGACGAGGGTATGATAACACATAAATTATCACAGCCACACAGCATCAGGACGAGGGTATAATAACACATAACCTATAACAGCCACACAGCATCAGGACGAAGGTATAATAACACATACATATCACAGCCATACAGCATCAGGACGAGGGTATGATATCACATACAGTATCACAGCCACACAGCATCAGGAAAAAGGGTATAATAACACATACATATCACAGCCATACAGCATCAGGACGAGGGTATAATACCACATAAATTATTACAGCCACATAGCATCAGGACGAGGGTATAATAACACATACATATCACAGCCATACGGCATCAGGACGAGGGTATAATAACACATGCAGTATCACAGCCACACAACATCAGGACGAGGGTATAATAACACATACATATTACAGCCATAATGCGTCAGGACGAGGGTATAATAACACATACATATCACAGCCATACAGCATCAGGACGAGGGTATAATACCACATAAATTATTACACCCACACAGCATCCGGACGAGGGTATAATAACACATACATATCACAGCCACACAGCATCAGGACGAGGGTATGATAACACATAAAGTATCAGAGCCATACAGCATCAGGACGAGGGTATAATAACACATAAAGTATCACAGCCACACAACATCAGGACGAGAGTAAAATAACACATAAAGTATCACAGCCACAAAACATCGGGACGAGGGTATCATAACACATAAATTATTACAGCCACATAGCATCAGGACGAGGGTATACTTACACATACAGTATCACAGCCATACAGCATCAGGACGAGGGTATCATATCACATAAAGTATCACAGCCATACAGCAGCAGGACGAAGGTATAATGATACATAAAGTATCACAGCCATACAGCATCAGGACGAAGGTATAATAACACATACAGTATCACAGCCACACAGCATCAGGACGAGGGTATGATGACACATAAAGTTTCACAGGCACACAGCATCAGGCCGAGGGTATGATAACACATAAAGTATCACAGCCACACAGCATCAGGAAAAGGTTTATTAACACATACAGTATCACAGCCATACAGCATCAGGACGAGGGTATAATAACACATACAGTATCACAGCCATACAACATCAAGACGAGGATATAATAACACATAACATATCACAGCCATACTGCATCAAGACGAGGGTATACTAACACATAAGGTATCACAGCCACACAGCATCTGAACGAGGGTATGATAACATATAAAGTATCACAGCCACACAGCATCAGGACGAGGGTATAATAACACATACATATCACAGCCATACAGCATCGGGACGAGGGTATGATAACACATACATATCCCAGCCACACAGCATCAGCAAGTGGGTATGATAACACATAAAGTATCACAGCCACACAGCATCAGGACGAGGATATAATAACACATAACATATCACAGCCACACTGCATCAGGACGAGGGTATAATAACACATACAGTATCAAAGCCATACAGCATCAGGACGAGGATATAATAACACATACAGTATCACAGCAACACAACATCCGGACGAGGGTATCATAACACATAACGTATCACAGTCACACAGCATTCGGACGAGGGTATAATAACACATACTGTATCACAGCCACACAGAATCAGGACGAGTGTATGATAACAGATACATATCACAGCCACACAGCATCAGGGCGAGGGTATGATAACACATAGAGTATCACAGCCATATAACATCAGGACGAGGGTATAATAACACATAAAGTATCACAGCCATACAACATCAGGACGAGGGTATAATAACACATACAGTATCACAGCCACACAGCATCCGGACGAGAGTATAATAACACATACAGTATCACGGCCACACAGCATCCGGACGAGGGTATAATAACACATACAGCATCACAGCCACACAGCATCCGGACGAATGTATAATAACACATACAGTATCACAGCCACACAGCATCAGTACGAGGGTATAATAACACATAAAGTATCACAGCCATACAGCATCAGGACGAGGGTATAATAACACATACAGTATCACAGCCATACAGCATCAGGACGAGGGTATAACAACACATGAAGTATCACAGCCACACAGCATCAGGACGAGGGTATAATAACACATAAAGTATCACAGCCATACAGCATCAGGACGAGGGTATCATAACACAGAAAGTATCACAGCCACACAGCATCAGGACGAGGATATAATAACACATAACATATCACAGCCATACAGCATCAGGACGAGGGTATGATAACACATAAAGTATCACAGGCACACAGCATCAGGACGAGGGTATGATAACACATAAAGTATCACAGCCATACCACATCAGGACGAGGGTATAATAACACATACAGTATCACAGCCACACAGCATCAGGACGAGGGTATAATAACACATACATATCACAGCCATGCAGCATCAGGACGAGGGTATAATACCACATAAATTATTACAGCCACATAGCATCAGGACGAGGGTATAATAACACATACAATATCACAGCCAGACGGCATGAGGACCAGGTTATAATGACACACAAACTATCACAGCCACACAGCATCCGGACGAGGGTATAATAACACATACAGTATCACAGCCACACAGCATCAGGACTAGGGTATGATAACGCATAAAGTATCTGAGCCACACAGCATCAGGACGAGGGTATGATAACACATAAAGTATCAGAGCCATACAGCATCAGGACGAGGGTATAATAACACATAAAGTATCACAGCCACACAACATCAGGACGAGTGTAAAATAACACATAAAGTATCACAGCCACACAACATCGGGACGAGGGTATAATAACACATACAATATCACAGCCACACAGCATCCGGACGAGGGTATAATAACACATACAGTATCACAGCCATACCGCATCCGGACGAGGGTATGATAACACATAAAGTATCACAGCCACACAGCATCAGGACGAGGGTATAATAACACATAAAGTATCACAGCTATACAACATCAGGACAAGGATATAATAGCACATACAGTATCACAGCCTCACAGCATCCGGACGAGTGTATGATAACACAAAAAGTATCACAGCCACACAGCATCCCGACGAGGGTATGATAACACATAAAGTATCACAGCCACACAGCATCCGGACGAGAGTATAATAACACATGAAGTATCACAGCCATACAGCATCAGGACGAGGCCATAATAACACATACAGTATCACAACCATACAGCATCAGGACGAGGGTATAATAACACATACAATATCACAGCCACACAGCATCAGGATGAGGGTATAATAACTCATAAAGTATCATAGCCATACAGCATCAGGACGAAGGTATCATAACACATACATATCACAGCCATACAGCATCAGGACGAGGGTATAATAACACATACAATATCACAGCGACACAGCATCAGGACTAGGGTATAATAACACATAAAGTATCACAGCCATACAGCATCAGGACGAAGGTATCATAACACATACAGTATCACAGCCACACAGCATCAGGACGAGGGTATAATAACACATAAAGTATCACAGCCACACAGCATCAGGACGAGGGTATGATAACACATACAGTATCACAGCCATACAGCATCAGGACGAGGGTATCATAACACAGAAAGTATCACAGCCACACAGCATCAGGACGAGGGTATGATAACACATAAAGTAGCACAGCCACACAGCATCAGGACGAGGGTATAATAACACATAAAGTATCACAGCCATACAGCATCAGGACGAGGGTATCATAACACAGAAAGTATCACAGCCACACAGCATCAGGACGAGGGTATGATAACACATAAAGTAGCACAGCCACACAGCATCAGGACGAGGGCATAATAACACATACAGTATCACAGCCATACAGCATCAGGACGAGTGTATGATAACACATAACATATCACAGCCACACAGCATCAGGACGAGGGTATCATAACACAGAAAGTATCACAGCCATACCACATCAGGACGAGGGTATAATAACACATACAGTATCACAGCCACACAGCATCAGGACGAGGGTATAATAACACATACAGTATCACAGCCACACAGCATCAGGACGAGGGTATAATAACACATACATATCACAGCCATACAGCATCAGGACGAGGGTATAATACCACATAAATTATTACAGCCACATAGCATCAGAACGAGGGTATAATAACACATACAATATCACAGCCACACAGCATCAGGACTAGGGTATGATAAAACATAAAGTATCACAGCCATACAGCATCAGGACGAGTGTATAATAACACATACAATATCACAGCCACACAGCATCCGGACGAGGGTATAATAACACATACAGTATCACAGCCACACAGCATCAGGACTAGGGTATGATAGCACATAAAGTATCACAGCCACACAGCATCAGGACGAGGGTATGATAACACGTAAAGTATCACAGCCACACAGCATCAGGATGAAGGTATGATAACACATACAGTATCACAGCCACACAGCATCAGGACTAGGGTATGATAGCACATAAAGTATCACAGCCACACAGCATCAGGACGAGGGTATGATAACACATACAGTATCACAGCCATACAGCATTAGGACGAGGGTATGATAACACATAAAGTATCACAGCCATACAGCATCAAGACGAGGGTATAACAACACATACATATCACAGCCATACAGCATCCGGACGAGGATATAACACATACAGTATCACGGCTTAAGTAGGAAATAATAACACGTATAGCATCACAGCCACACAATAACAGAACTAGTATGTAATAACAAATAACGTATCAAAGACACACAACAACATTAGTAGGAAATAATAACACATAACGTATCACAGGCACACAATAACATAGAGTATAGAAACACATAACATATCACAGTCACACAACAGCATAACTAGGATAATAACACATAAGGTATCAGAGACACTCAACAGTACAGCTAGAGTATAATAACACATAACCTATCAGAGACACACAGCAACATAACTAGGGTATAATAACACATAACGTATAAGAGACATACAGCAACATAACTAGGGTATAATAACACATAACGTATAAGAGACATACAACAACGTAACTAGTGCAGTGCCTGTCATTACGTATCACAGACACACAACGGCATAACTAGGATATAATAACACTCAAAACGTTAAAATGAGTCTTGCATTTTATCGGAATTGTTGAGGGATGTGTTATTTAGTTTCAATGTATAATGCATAGGATATAGATAATACTAATAATATCCAAATACTCATTGTAGGAAGTTTTACGTTCGTTCTTCAAGATATGAGAACGTTGAATATTCGCCTCTCCAAAATCATTGTGCTTAAAGAAAGAGGGGGATTGCTTCAAGGTTCTTCTACACGAAGCAGTGAGGGACCATGTATGTGCCAAAGTATGCAATGGGTCGAGACCTCTGTGTATACTGTCTTGTTCCAAGCAGATGTAAATGTAAATTACTTTAGAAAAAAATTAGCTGACAGCCAGAATCGAACTGAGGTCCTGTGATACCACCGGACCAATCTACCCTCCCCACCCCTCGGGTCCTGCTATACTACCGGACCAATCTGGCCTCCCCCATCCCTCGGGTTTGTTATACAACTGGACTAATATGCCCTCCAATCTCCTCCGGTCCTGTGAAACCACCGGACCAATCTGCCCTCCCTACCCCTCGGGTCATGTGATACCAACGGACCAATCTGCCCTTCCCACCCCTCGGGTCCTGTGATACCAACAAACCAATCTGCCCTTCCCATCCCTCGGATCCTGGGATACCACAGGACTAATCTGCCCTTCCCGTCCTCGGGTCCTTTGATACCACAGGGCCAATCTGCCCTAAACACTCCTCGGGTGCTGTGATACCACCTGACCATTGTGTTCTCCCCATTCCTAGGTATATATGTTTCTATAATTTCTATTAACATTCTTCAATTAAGCATGTGCTATTTTGTATCTGATGTGCAATTGTGTTTCCATGTATGAATGCATATCCAACCTGCCGACTTTTCCACAATGTATGTCAAGAGAGATAACTCAATTTTAGCGATGAGTTTTAAACATGCAGTGTGACACAGGAAGGTCTTTTTTTTTTTTAATTTCTACCTATATTTAGTTTAGCACACATAGGTACCAAACACAAGTTCTCCAAATTTATTATTACAATGCATTTGTAATTAAAACGTCAGCAGCGACAATGTATAATTAATGTGATAAGATTTTGCAATACTTGTGGAATAGTTAAACATGTATAACCAATGAAGTACGTTAGAGTGAGTGGAATTTACAATAATTTTTTCAGTGGAAGTGAATCCTTGGGCAACAAACGCTATAAGGAATTTAGTAGATATCTGTAAGAAGGTTCTAGTAGTGGTGTTCAGTCTTTGTAATTAAGCACATCAATGAGAGATAAGGATATTTTAAGATTTATGTTCAAATGACACCTCCATTTTTTCCAAATACATGATTGAGCAAACGGCGGGAATCTTTTAATGAATAAAAAGTATCGTGATACCAAAACTATTACGAAATCATGATAGACATTTCAATGAAAGACTGAAATTGATAGAGTCATAATTTCAAAAAATCACTTCTTTATCACTCATAAAATACAATGGTATTCACAATGCATTATAAGTGGGTAAAAACTGTAGTCTGATAATACGAAGGATTCAACAATGCCCTCATACAACAATGCATTCGTAATAATGCTAGGAAAGATACTATCAGACAACGACTGTTTGTTTTATCCGTTTTGGCACGCACGGATACAGAGGGGCGTACCGGGGGTCTGGAACTCCCACCCCCCCCCCTTCTGACATCCGAAAATTTTACCAAAAAGGTAATGTGAGCCTCAGATATTGACTGTCTACGTCTTCTAGACAGTTGCATAGATTGACAAACCGAGTGTTTTCAAAGTGATCTATAAGTATGTCTTTTAAAGAGGTGTTGTTCGCTTTGGTTCAATCCTAAAATCAAATATTTGACACATTTTGTACGTCTTTTCAGAATTTCTCGGTATTGCCATTTTGCGTGTGATTTTTTTTCCCTCGTTATATACTACTTATACATTGTACATGTACTTTCGATAAGCTGCATACCTTACAAAACTGAATGTATCACAAAGTCCTAGGTGGAATCAGTGTTGTGTCTTGGGATAGATTCTTATGTGAACCGTTTTACTTGGGAACTCCACTGAAACTTTCAAATTCTATCGTGTGCTGAACGTGCAACGCCACTATATGGCCAGTTTGTTGTGGGCCGGCCCAGCCGGCCCATTTATTGTTATAAGTTTGCGAAAGTTACATGCGGTTCTGCGGTACAGTGAAGCCACACCCCTAGGATTATTCACCAATGATAAAATTAGGATTATATTCACTGTGGAGAGAGCATGTGTCACCTCGCTGACCAAGTTTGATAGATTTATGTAAGCGTAGTCAGAGACATATGTGTATATATGCCTCTGGTGTAGTATCTTCAAGATTTCTTCTTCTTCTTCCATTAAAGTGAAGAACCGTCAGTTTTAAACAGTTTTTTTTTTTGGTAGTGAGCAAATCTTTTTTTAAAAGTTGTGAACATTTTCATGAGATTTATTTATAGAAATCTCAATATTTAAAATAGACTTATGTGCTAACATTGTTTCTTAGTCCTAACTTATTACCCAACATACCACGCTAATGGAGTTAATTTTGCACATGCGCTCTCAAAGCGAATTTACTATAATACAGGCGCGGATCCAGCCGGGGGGGGGGCACATGTGCCCCCGTGCCCCCCCCCCTTCCGGCAGTGCCCGTCGAAGGGGGCACCATAGTCTATTTTAGGACCTATTTTACTGCATTTCTGTCTTAAACTTCCAAAATTTCGCTGGCTCGCTTCGCTCGCCAGTTATTCTTTCATATTTCTTTAAATCTGCAGTTGAAAAAAGAATCGTTGACTCACTTCACTCACGATCAATTTCATGATAAATCTGCCCTGATCCCCGTTTATGATCCATAATATCTTCCAGAGGGAAGCAAAATATAGGTGCAATCCAAATTAATATCCAGCGCACAAATCATCGGCCACTTTGCCTCAGGCGAGTAAAAGCGTATGGCTACTTGTACTTCATGTAGCAAATGTTACAAATGTTTGAAGCTACGCGCTGTACAAGATGGATTTTACTTACAATGTATCCATACAATTTTACTCAAATACGTATTGTACATCGTGTATCTTCAGTACAAATTTTTGAAACGCATGTACTGATGCTACGCGATGTACAAGATGGATTTCACTTATAGCCATTTCTAGAATAGTTTATTTTCACAACGTATTTTAATTTTGTATCTCCAAAAGTCTCAAATACAGGAGCTTTCGTGGAGGGGGACTTTGCACCATGTTCCCCTACCAAGGATCTACCCTGCATCCACCGGGGACCTATAGGCAGTCCCTAGACCCTGTGCCGAGTTTTACGCCTCCTCCAACTGAAAATCTGGATCACAAAAAAGAGCACCAAATTGCACTATTTTGCTTCATTTTTGCAAAATTTTTTCGGGGGAGGCCCCCCGAACCCCCACCTATGGGAGGGGCGAACCCTCACATACCCTCCCCATTCAGCCCTTCGGGCCTCAATTGTGAGGTCCCCCCCCGGGCACATGAAGTTCTGGATCCGCCCCCTGTAATATACAATCGGCCGAAGCCGTTTGCAATTAGAATTAAGAACCTTCGGGTTCGGTGTTGTAGTTACTATTATTCCACGTTTTGTATTGTGTTCGCACGTGGCGGTTTTTCCCGAATAAATACCTTCGACCAGAAAGTGTGGTTATTGTCCGACTGGCGCTAAAGTCCAAGTCAACTTGGGTCTTATGTTCTCTAGAATTATGCGTTTCCAGGCTAACGAAAAGTTAGCATGTGTTCGACAGTATGTGCAAATGAGAAACTTCAAGTTAAATGTAAAGCACACGCACAATGCCGGTGTAACACGACTCCATTCTATTTACTAAGGCCCCACACGTATAGGTATATAACGTATTTTACATTACAAAGCGACATTTTATTATTCGTTTTTACTCACAATCTGGGGGGGGGGGGGGGGAGGAGTTCCATTGATTTTGGTCCTATTTGAGGGAGGTACAATTTTAAATGAACTTCGATGAAAGCGGCTGATGTTCAACCTACATCGAAAATGAAGCAAACTACACATACGGAAATTACTTCGTATAAAAATTTGAATGATGCATTCAAGATATATTGTGTTGAACAAGTTTATAACAATGAATTGAAAGCAATACTTGTTGCCGGAGTCAGTATAGTACAATATATGCGACGAATGTCGGCATAAACATTGATTTCAAACAATCAACAATCAACAATTGAATAACAATCAAAAAGACCACAAGGTATGAAACGATAAAATGAAAGTTAATGAATTGAAACGATTATGGAGTGAACATTATACGAACTTTTTGGGCTTTTGTCCGATACATGATTTAAAGACACAAAGAATGTTCATATACGATAGGCGTTTGCTTTGTTGAGCACTCGTGTTTCCTTTACTTGTCAAAGCATCCCTGAACATTGTCATAGTAGTCACAATTTTTATTTTTGTCATTATAAAACGTTCCCGCAGGACACGGCATGCTAAAACTCCGGGTCAAATCACAAATGTAAAATCGTCTACAGTCATGCTTGTTCCCATAAATTCCAGGCTTTTTGTCGTAACAAAATATAATTGGGAACACATACTCAATATTAAAATCCTTCTCCAACTCTGTGATGCCACCTCCAAATCCAATACTGAACGTCTCGAAAGAGAGTGCAGAGCCACTCACATTGGGTATGTGAACTGCAAAGGAGACCAATAAATGGATAAACATAATAAATTCATGAATATATCTATTTCATATAAATATACATACAGCAAATACATGTACCATTATAAATTCAATCATTTGTTTTAATTAGAGTTTGTGAAAGAGTAATATTGTCTAATATAAAGCAGTATGTATGTTATTTGAGGCAACTAGAACATGAGCGAGCCGCACCGGTATTCTGTCTTTCGGATGAGACATTAAAAACCGACGTCCCGTGTCACGGTAGGCGTGGTGCGTAAAAGATCCCTCACTGCTTAGGGTGGGGCTTTTGCAAAGGTATAAATTTTTATGGAATGCATCAGGTAGATGCCTTCACCATATACGTAGAGTGACGTAAAACAATTTATACATAAAGCACAAATAGAAACAGTGAAACACCCAGGAGTACAATGGACCTTGGATCTCCGAAGAAATACCTGTAGAAATAAAAACAAATTAGACAAGCAAATAAAGCACAAAGACACTACAGCTAACAAGGCACCCTATATTTCACTTATATTCGTTTCCCGACGGGGACTCGAACCCACGACCTATGGTACCGAATCACCTAGCTGTCATGCATCCGACCCTCTAACCGACTGAGCTACCCGAGCTCCACAAAAATAGAGCTTTAATAGCCAATCATTAGCTAATCGTATGCATGACAACACGGCCGCGGAAAGCGAAGGAACCCGACGTAAACGCAGGCGGATCCTCTGAAAGAGTACAATCACTGCAACAGAAATAAACATATAAAGCACGAATAGAATCAGTGAAACACCCGGGAGTGAATATGAATGAATATATCAGTCAATCAATTTATCCTTTTAAAATTTTATAAATTACAAAAATTTCGTCTTGTCGACTTTAGACTAAATATTTCAGACACCCACTTTAATCATTTTCATGCATTTTGTCTTGGCAATTTTATAATTTTAAAACAAGTAGTCAAGGAAAATTCAATAAATTTCAAGTACCCATTCAAGTACCCAATCTTTCTTTTATCCTTGAATAAATCTACACACTCAACTTTATTGAACATAAATCCCTGCTGAATTAAAAAAAATCACATTAAAGACTGAAAAGACTGTATAGATAGATATTAATATCAGCAAAGTAACATCATATTGAAGGTCTGAGATAGTGAGAGATAAGTATATAGTATGTACAAAATGTTTTACTAGATTAAATTAATCAAAATACCTTGGTGATGTCCATCCGAATAAACGAGTACTATACTAAACCACAAAACAATATTCGTGGATCTCATGCTCGCCTCAGGTGTAACACTAATATCATCATGTAAAAGTTTCAGTACAGCATTTGAATTAAATACATCATTAAGGAGGGGACATCTTTATGGTAATGTTATTAATAACCTCGATTTGGTATAATCAGAGCTGTAAAACGCTCGTCAAACTTCCCATCATCCACTGTGTCGATCAGTCCAGTTCCTGGTACGAATCCCATCGGGCATGTTGATTTATGGTCCAAATATCGCATCCTCTGTCCGTGACCACCTGGCGACCTAATATACACTGACCACTGACCAGGGTCCATAAGACACGTGATCGTATCAGCAAGTGCACTTCCTTCTTCTTGTACGCTTACGAATTTCGAAAGAACTATGTAATGCATATGTAAATAATATTCATTGATGGATTGATTTATTATTGTTTACATTACTCAACGATAATGCCACGTATATGGCGACGGCATGTGCCAGATTCATGGCATAGAAATTTATACCTTTGCAACGAACCCACCCGAAGCAGAGAGGGATCTTTTACATGCCATACCTACCGAGACACGACATATAGATAAAGGAATAAAAGACCACGATCTCGAAAGACATTCAATTAAAAAACAAAAACAAACAAACCAAATTTGCTATTTGTAATTATTTCAACCATTTTTTCTTCTTATCCTCCTTATAAGCAAATATTAACAACTTGAGTCGTTATTAAAATAAACAAGGAAATCAAAATAGCTCTCCTATGTTCTAAAGTGCGAAAGTCAAATAGACCATGCCTGTAAACAATGTAGAATGGCCAGTGGATGAAATAATGATAAATAGAGCGTGGTGTATCAAATTTAAACTTTAATATGTCACTTTATTTTAATAAAGATTTCAAAATGAATCGACCTATGATAGATTTATTGCGACTTAACTTTCCAACGCCCTTAAATTTTACGAAATAAAACTCAGATCATACGAGTAAATATAATTCAATGCAGATTAAAGGTTAAATACTTGGTAATAACTTTCGGTTTATGTTTTAGCCAGAGACATATATACACATGTCTCTGGTTTTAGTACATAAACACCTTTCTTTCAGGCCAATCAGCGATGGTTTTAGTTGCTAAAATTTTACATTTAAATCGTTAATGCGTTTTACAAATGCCAAATGGTATTCCAAAAACTTCGCTTTTTCATATAATCTATTTTTATTCAGAGCAAAAAAGTGTAACGACTTTTAAAATCAACGTCCCTCAAAACCCAATTGGAGATATTTAAATCGTCAGTGTTGCCGAATGTATTTTGGTAGAATTTTTAAAAATGAGTTTTTATTGCTCGAAGAGCGTAATTTCCCTATTTACATGAGTGATTACTAGGTTAAATGCGAATGCGTTTAGTTGTTTCAACAATATACATGTGTTACACTAATATCTAAAATATTTACATTGTAATATGTTTAAACATATAATAATGTTTAAACATTAAATGTTTTAAATGTTAGTGTAACTCATGTACAATGCGCGGTCGGTCTAAGGAGGACATTATAGACAGCCGCTCTAATTAGGACATTATACAGGACATGTAGATCTACAAAGAAAGATCCGATTCCGTACTGACCTATTAATGCATTAATAATAACTTGATAGTGTTATATGACGTCGTAAAGTGGTTATTGGTTTTAATATAAATGTTCAAATTAATATGTAAATATATAAAGATAACACCGATCAAATAACGTATAATGGTAATTAATGAAAACAAGAAGAATACGGGAATTCATTTTATTTATGACAGGTATCAACACATTTTATATACAGTGAATGGTATATAATTTTGAATATTTACTGTGTAAGTATTTTACAAAATAATAAATTTGATCAACAAGGAAAGCATCTCTTTCATATCTTGCAGTAACTGAAGTCTGGGGACACCATGCGGAATTTCTCAAAGAGGAATCGACGTAGTGAGAGGAAAGCGAACATAAATGTAGTAGTGTAAACATTTCTCGTTTTAGATTCCTTGCTCTGTAACGCATGCGCATTAGTGTCCTGATGGTGGATTCCTGGTTCTCTTCCGAAAGCATTTTGGTGAGGGCCCATATAACTTTTCCCAAGTGTTCAAAGTCTTTTTCAAGTACTGACAAGGTCTGCAATTTGATAATTGACACAAATATATTAGCAAACCTGACAATGTCAGACATGTGTGGGTGCTTCAAAATTAATATTTTAGTATTTCTTTTGCAAAAATTTGGGTCAAAATTGAATGCCGATGGGAAATGTACTTCCCCATCAGGTCATGCAATATGTAGGGCTCTTCCTTCCAAAGGGCACGTCAGTTATGTTAAATAATCGTTGACGTCAATGTATTTTGCCTTAAAAACTTTTGTAATATTTTGACTTTATTATTATGACAAACTAGGTTCTTTTATATTTATTTGAATTATAACTATCTTTTTTCCAAGCAACTAGCACTCTTTTCTATCCACAAGAGGTGTAGACCTTTATTACTTTTCGATTTTTGCATATATATTATTCTAAATCTTTTAATTTTGGTATGAACAGATTTAAAAAATAAAAAATAAGCGCATCGGTATTTTGTCTTTCGGATGAGACAGTAAAAAACGGGGTCCCGTGTCATGGTAGACGTGGCACGTAAAAGATCCCTCACTGCTTCGGGTGGGTCCGTTGCAAAGATCTAAATGTGTGTGCAATGCATCAGGCAGATGCCGCCACCATATACGTGAAATAATCGTAGAGTGACATAAAACAATATTCAATCAATCAATCATTCTAAATCTTTAAATTTTGGTATGAACAGATTTTAAAAAATAAGTGTAAAATTTAATACATGTTGCAATTTAATGTTAGATATTGGAGACAGATTTATATCAGTTTAATGACTTATTGCTGGATCCACCATATTTTATAATTGTTTATATCACTTACATGACACGTCAATAATAAATAAACCAATAAACCATTTTCTTATCCTATGCATTGTATCTCATCCTAAGCATTATATCTCATTCTATACATTGAATCTCATCGAAAGCATTATATCTCATCCTGTGCATTGAAGCCGGCGTGGCCTAGTGGTATCGCGCTGGCCTCCTGATCGGGAGGCCGAGGTTCGAGTCCCGCTCTGGTCATGCCGGATGAACAGATTTAAAAAATAAAAAATAAGCGCACCGGTATTTTGTCTTTCAGATGAGACAGTAAAAACCGAGGCCCGGTGTCGTGGTATGTATGGTACGTTAAAGATCCCTCACTGCTTCGGATGGGTCCGTTGCAAACGTCAAAATTTGTATGCCCCGCATCAGGCAGATGCCGTCACCATATACGTGAAATATTCGTGGTGTGACATTAAACCAAAAAAATAATCATTCAATCCTATGCATTGTATCTCATCCTAAGCAGTGAAGCCGGTGCGGCCTAGTGGATAAGGTGCTCGGCTCCTGATCGAGAGGTCCCGGGTTCGACTCCCGCCCTGGGCACACCGTTGTTCTGTCTTTCGGATGAGAGAGTAAAAACCGAGGTCCCGTGTCACGGTAGGCGTGGCACGTAAGCTTCGGGTGGGTCCGTTGCAAAGGCAGATGCCGTCACTATTTACGTGAAATAATCAAGGAGTGACGTAAAACAATAATCAATCAATCAATCAGATTAAGCAGTGTATCTAATCCTATGCATTATATCTTATCCTATGCATTGTATCTCATCCTATGCATTATATCTCATCCTATGCATTGTATCTCATCCTATGCATTGTATCGCTACCTTTTAGCATTCTGACATCAATATTAAGAATACACTTGATAGTTGCTAAGATAGCTTATAAACTTAAGATCCCTTCCTGCTTCGGGTGGGTCCGTTGCAAAGGTCAAAATTTGTATGCCCCGCATCAAGCAGATGCCATCACCATATACGTGAAATATTCGTGGTGTGACGTTAAACAAAAATCAATCAATCAATCCAAACGATATGAACGGCGATGGGGTGTCTATTGTAGAATATAGTTCACGTCTTCTACATTCATTTCTCTTATATTTTATCAAAGTAATATAAAAGAACATTTTAGCAGGGAACAATAATATCTTAATTAACATTGTATTTCCAAATCTTCTTACCATCTCGGCATGAACAGCATGCTGCATTTGCAAAGATGTGGTTCTGTTGTGTAAGACGTGTAAACATAGGAATTCTGGCAACCACGTGAAATCCATATATGTCATCTGACGAGCTTTTATCTGCAGAAGAAATCGGAACTGTTGACTTTTTATCATATATACATCTGTATATGTATTATAAGACATTATCTTTCGATATGCATATATCAAATAACTTTGACGCATCGGGTTGGTATTTCTCACACAAGTCAAGAGTGGACGTATATATTATCTTCACAAGTACCATCACAATAAAGAGAATTAAATCGAAATTGCGTTCTAATGAAAATTTAATAAAACAGAGATTCATCGGAACCAAATTCATATTGGGAAAGGGGCTGCAGAAAAAAGGCAGTCGTATATTCACTATAATCTATATACAGATATGTGTGGTCAAATTATTGGGGCTGGGGCTGAATAAACTGATATTGAGTCCCGTCTGAAACAATTCATTTCATTTTAGAGCAGAAAGTATAGTATACATCTAATTCCGATTATAGTCATATATATCTATTGGCATCATATAGAAAAAATAAGTGTAATAAAAAAAAGTAGTGCTGATAAGCACGAATAGCATGAAACAAATTATCATGGATGAATCGGATCAGCGTTCTGTTTGTGTAGTTATGTGTTGTGTATGTTTGATTTGTTCTTTACACTTGAGTATGTATAGTTTATGAGAATAATTACGCTAGTTGCTGTGGACTATTTTTACTTCCAAAAGGAGTCTCATTTTTGTCCTCTTCGCATAAGTTCCGACTTATAAACTCTCAAAGACCGGAGAAAAGTTTTTGACATTTCTAAATATATCAAAACTGAACTTACAAGTTTTCGCTGTAATACATGTACTTCCTGATTCACACGTTCTGATTTGCGTCGGATATTTCGCAAAACATCTGTTAAGCCCGTGGTCTCCCTGATGTCTACAGTTCGACTTTCGATGTGCTTCCTTTGCAGTAGCATAAGAACTATGGTAAAAGCGAGGTGACCTGCAATTCAAAATTATGCTTTAAATCGAAGAATTCTTTCTTTCTTTTTTTTTTTTATTTAAATTCCATTTCAACATTCAAATCATCTATTCATATTTATTTATCTATTTATTTATTCTTTTATTATTTATGCATATTTTTATCGCAAAGAACATCGAGCAGATGTATACAAAATATCAATGTACAATTCAATCATGGGAAGATATTGAATGCTATTGATACATTTTATTTTTCATAAGGTAGGACTTGATGGAAATAATTATCTAAATATGAAGTTACATTTTAGTCATACTATTTTTTTTTTTCATTTAGTATATATATTTAATAATCAAACGACTAACGTATTATATCCATGACAAATACACGTTAGATTTTGTTTTGAATATAGTTATGCCTATTGAACACTGAATACTTTAATTTATCTACTTTTTTGAAATTCCTCTTTTCCATATCTTTTTTACTACATGTATTATATTACGATGATTAATACAAATACGAATTATTATAAGACAACTTTCACAGAGATTCAGTTTAGAAAGCACCGAGGTCACAGTGTATATACAATGCAGTAGAAACGTCGAATGTGAAAGAGAGAATTATATTTAAACCAAAGTTCAAGGATAAATCTTTTCAGAACAATAAAGGGCTTTTCATAAAAACTCAACCCACGCAAATATGGTAATTTGACGGACTGAGTACCACCTCGAGACAGCAATGTATTGATTTTCCGGTATTCTCGGTGTTTATGACGATCCATTTTACTTTTTTTTCATCTTTTTTTCTTTTTGTTCTTCTTATCTAAATGTAAGAGTTTAGAAAGGAATTTATTTTGCAAAGTTTTCGGAAGCTAAACACCTGTCTTATCATAACTAAACAATGCCACTACAGTAACTTTTAAACAATACTACAAGAGAAAAGGAGGAGACACCCTGAACCCTCGACAGCAGTTTTAATTGCTGTGTACATAGAACAAACAACTTATTTCATAATATATTTAAAGGTATTAATAATCACATCAACTCATTGATTGGTATGTCATGCAACAGTTGATATTAACAATTGCATGTCACATGTTCTTTTATTCCCTCTCCTTCATTGACAAAATCCGAATCATTGTGTAAATCTCAATAGACTCAATTGATTGAAACAAATCGAAAATGATTTTTAAATTGTATGCTTCGGTTTCTTTTATCTGATGTCTGAAAATAAAGAAAAACGATAAAATAATTTGATTGGTCAGCAGACGATTGGTTGATTTATACTGCAGTTTTAACTCTGTATAGCAAGTGGAAAAGAAATGACTTCATAGGAAGAGTTTGTACCATGGTACCGTCTTATGCATACTGAGAATAGAAATAAGGAGAAATGCGTATCGTCATGAAGTGTAAATGGATCAGCTGTTCTGGTCATTGCTCCATGAGCAAGTCCACCATCCTCTAATGTACATAAATATATAGATACAACTACATATTGTACCTGTATATTCATAATAAATAATTCTCATTTAAATAAAAGAATACGTTACGTGTTTATGTCGTTAAAGAAATTATGAAATGAAATCATCATGCACCAAAACATGTGTTAGTAAAATATACAGTGAGATATAAGATAACAATATCATTAATAAACAATTCTTTTCAGAGCTTCATTTTCTGTTACTTCCTAATTAATGCGCTTGGGGGGGGGGGGTCTCTTGCTCTCAGAATTTCCTGGAGTGATCTTCAAGTCATTTCACAAAAGTTCTTTCGAATTTATCAAGAATTTGTTGTAACTTTCAATTCCTGAATATTTAAAATAGGATGAACCTGAACTTGAAATGATCAAATTCATATGTTATTTTTGTCATCCCAAAATACAACAAAATAATTCATATTCTGCATATTGAAGTTTAAAATAATAATCTTTCTAGGTAAAAATTACGAAAAAATCCTTAAAATTTCGTAATAACTTTTGTGAAATGGTCTGCAGCAGCGTCTTTCTTGCTCTTGCATTTCATATAGTGATCCGGGCCGATTTTAATAATATCACGATCTCCTTGAGCGTTCTGGGGCGTTTTCTATTACCCTCACGATTTCCTGATTTGATCCGGTGTTGTAGCATAGACGATCCCCCCCCCCCCCGCATAGACTTTCTCCTCGGATAAACCGACCCAGTATAGATTTCCCCCTCTAAAGAGGATATTTCATCCGTACGTTTTCCCCCTTCTGATTATCAGCATAGACTCCCCCCCCCCCCTAGGCGGATAAACCGACCTGAGTTCATCTCCCCCACCCCTTTTAATTGATTCCGGAGTCTCGTCAAATCGGAAAACTCAACCGTTATTTAGTCTTAATTTTACGTCCATTGAAATTGAAATACTTATCAGCCAGCCATGAAGGGAAAAAAACAAGCATGCATACAAAACAAAGTCCCCTTTTAATCATTCTTAACGTTGCACGCTGAATAACAGGGCGGTGGGGACTATATGACGGGCCTTATCCAAACCTCTTTCAGAGGAGACATGGTCCTGAACCTCGTCTCCTCTGACTGTTAGTCGGACTCCTACAGATCTAGGGTCTTAGCTCGCTTTCAGACTGGCAGAGCACGGTTTATCATGTTGATGTCGCATATATTTTTATACCATTATGAGTTGTACAATACCTTACGTGTTTATATTTTTATGACCTCTCAATATGCGATAACTGTTGACCCTTGTTCTTTACATGGAGGATTATTTATAAATTTTTAAATGTACGTGCTTTGATTGTTCTGCTGTTACGGTGAGTGGGAAGGTGGGCCCGTAAACCGGTTAACCACACCATTTGTTTGGCTTTTGTCAAATTAAATGACCGTCCTAAGCCGGTATCGTAATTGCACTACAATCAAATATTTTTGTAATGTGTTATATGTTCTAGTATATTATTTATATTCATGTATTGTATAGCTCCATGGTGACTTCTGCCACATAACTGAGCCAGTAACTCCTCCTTTTTCTTTCTTAATGACATAATTCTATATCAAATACACAAAAGAAAGTAAAAATAAGATATACGATTACTGAGCTGAATCATTGGGATAATTTCATTATCATTGCGTCAAGATGCCATTTCATATTTTAGATCTCATTTGTAACTTGTATCAGAATAGAAAAGATTTGGTATTGAGAAAAAAAAAAGTTTCAATCCTTAAAATGGTTTTCCTTTGGTTGCTTTCATGGTTTTGGGGTTCAAAATCTTATGGCACAAGGACGTAAACCAAAAAAAAATCATCTCAAAGAAAAGGACCATAACAACATTTCACCACAGATCTATCCGAATGATTTTCAAATATGTCTACGACATCTTAACGACATAAAACAACATCGAAATAAACACGATGTGTTTTGTGGAAGTTCGAATTGCTCCGTTTATCAAATACAAACTGTTATTCTAAAGTAAGTCAAACTAAAAGGTCAAAGTCAAAAGTCATGGAACCAACTATAGGCGCATGCCTTTAGGAATATGAAATATGAAAGATCTTTCATTTTATACTCAAAAGTTATGGCCAAGGTTAAAGTTTTGCAGAATTAGGTCAAACGCGAAGGTCAAGGTCACCAGTTCCAGTAAAAGGAAAGAATAGACGTGTGAAATATGAAATCAATATAGCTTAATTTTCGAAAGTTCTGACCAAGGTTTTAGTTCATAAAAAGTATGTCAGATATGCCAAAGTCAAAGTCACAAGGTAACATAAGTGGAAAGGTCTTGCAACAAGGAATACACATGATGAACACCCTATCACTTAAAAATCAAAAGTTATGAACAAGTTGAAAGATTTTCAATAGAAGACGATGTTCAAATATACCAAGTGGAAAGGTCTTATCACAATGATTCCTCGTGTGAAAGAACGAAGCTCTATGGCATGCCATTCAAATGTTATGGGTAAGGTCTAAGTTTTGCAGACAAACAGACAGACAAACTAACGGACAGGACAAAAACTACATATCCCAAATCTTTGATTACGGGTGCATAGTACCGACGGCTACACGTATGTGAGAGAGGCTTAATTGTATGTAAATATATATGTAGGTATGCAGCATCGGTTGATCCTTATACAAATACTGAAATGAGCTTCCCAAGATAAAAACATCTCGTCATTGATACTTCTCGTAAAAACTTATAGGGATCTCTTGGTTTCTTTTCCTGAAAATTTTTGCATGTTAGGCCTATGTTCACTCTCTAGATCCAATAATTGTTAAACGAATTTGGAATGTCACTTCATGTAATTTCCACAAAGGAAATTAAAAATGTAATTTTTGGCGCTTCTAAAATGTAGATCTAATTTTATCAAAATTATGTTTTTATATCTGCATTTGCTCGACATGTAGGTGATAATGTGTCCTAATGGGGAATCAATTCATAATCTGATTCTCATTTAGGACCAGAGTAAAGAGATATCTTTAATTTGCAAAATAAACCACATGCCCGCATGCGGGGAAATACGATTTTTCAAAATTTCAATTTCAAACTGGCAATGTGCCGATATCCGATGAGATTTTGTCAAATAAACATGGTAATGCATTATGCACATTTATAGTTTCATTCACTTCTTGTAATATTCGAACCAAACCGGATTTCATTTTTAAAGGGTGAAAAAGCGTATTGATCTCATGGGGGAGAAACTATACTGGGTCGTTTTATCCGTGGGGAATAATCTATGCTGGGTCGGTTTTTTTCCGGGGGGAAGTTCTAAACTGGTTCGGTTTATCCGGGGGGAAATTCTATGATTCTCACGATTTCTTAAAGTGATCCGTATCATCTCATTTGCTCACGATTTCATGGAGTGATCCAGAGTAATGCTTTTACTCTTTTTTGATATTCTGGAATGTTCAGGATTATTTTCGATTATTTTCACGATCTCCTGAAGTGTTCTGGATCGTTTTCCATAACTCTCACGACTTCCTGAAGTGTTCCGGAGCGTTCCTCTTGTTCTCACCATTTCCTGGAGAGTTTTACATCACGTTTTCTTTTACTCTCATCACTTCCTGGAGTAGTCCAGAATGTTTTCTGTTACTATCACGATTTATAAGAGAGCTCTACATCGTTTACTACCATTATCCTGGCTTTGTGTAGTGATCAGTTCTGTTCCTCTCCTGGAGTGATCCGGAGATTGCTCTAACGATTTCCTTAAGTGATCCGGGAGCGTCGGTAGATGTATGTGAGAGGTGGCTCTAGGCCCAACCAAAATGATTTATTAAAACGAAGCATACGGGGAGTAATGTTTCCGACAGACTGGAGACGTTTCGGAACATTCAGATTATAGGCTACATTATTTTTAAATCTATATATGTACACACCCAGCTTTCCTTCAACTGTTTGAACAATACACGTACGGTATCGGTAACACGATCAGAGCGAACAAGTATAGGGAGAGGACTAAGCGGTTGATCCTTGGGTGTTACCTGTCCCATAATACATGTAGTAAGGTCAAGACAACTTAAGGGTGGCCATGAAAAGCCTTATTACAATGTATAGGTCAGAGACATATAACTGAAAAATCACATTTCTATGTATATTTTTGACATTTTGGTCATGAGAACTTGTCTAAATAATCGGAACAATTAAGTCGTAACTGAAAATAACATAACATGACACGTCGACGGTATCATGTGCAGTGGCGGATCCAGGATTTCTGAAAAGGTGGAGGATGGAGGGCACATATGTATTAGCCAGACTACTCTGCCATTTTTGGTGCCAAATCTGGATTTTTACTTGTAAATATGTGGCGAAAAGGGCGGGGGTCCCCCTCTAAATCCGCCACTGATGTGTTAATTTTATCCATGTACAATTGAGCTGAAGAATGTTTTGTACTAGTATATTTGCATGTATGTGGTAAAAGGGATTATTTGGATGTATGGCATTGTAGTTAAGAAAATTGGAAAAGATAGTTTTTTGATTTTGACTGTGTGCAATATTACCATATGTAAGTGCATTTGCCTCTACAAATGACTACAGTAATTTGTCTATTTGTATTGAAGGTAACATGTTGAGGTATATCCCACATATTGTGCAACTCTAGGAAAGTTAAAGAGTGGTATGTCCCACACCACTTTGTAACTCCTGAGTTACGGATATCTTTAGGAAGATTAGAGAGATCAGGTTTATCTTAACCACTTTGTAACAACGCAATACAGGCAGCTCTAGTCAAAGAGGGTTAGAGACAAGTATGTCCCACGTCAATATGTAACTTACAAACCGTAGGTCACACTAGGAGGGTTGGGGAGTTGAGGCATGTCACTTTGTAACGTACAAACCGTAGGTTACGCTAGGAGGGTTGGGGAGTTTAGGCGTGTCCCACGCCACTTTGTAACTTACAAACCGTAGGTCACACTAGGAGGGTTGGGGAGTTGAGATATGTCCCATGCCACTTTGTAACGTACAAACCGTAGGTCACACTAAGAGAATTGGGGAGTTGAGATATGTCCCATGTCACTTTGTAACGTACAAACCGTAGGTCACACTACGAGGCTTGGGGAGTTGAGGTATAAACCACAACACTTTGTAAAGCACAAACCGCAGGTCACACTAGGAGAGTTGGGGAGTTGAGGCATGTCCCATGTCACTTTGTAACGTACAAACTGTAGGTCACACTAGGAGGGTTGGGGAGTTGAGATATGTCCCACACCAATTTGTAACTTACAAACCGCAGGTCACACTAGGAAAGTTGAGGCATGTCCCATGTCACTTTAAAACGTACGAACCGTAGGTTACGCTAGGAGGGTTGGGGAGTTTAGGCGTGTCCCACGCCAATTTGTAACTTACAAACCGTAGGTCACACTAGGAGGGTTGGGGAGTTGAGGCATGTCACTTTAAAACGTACGAACCGTAGGTTACGCTAGGAGGGTTGGGGAGTTTAGGCGTGTCCCACGCCAATTTGTAACTTACAAACCGTAGGTCACACTAGGAGGGTTGGGGAGTTGAGGCATGTCACTTTGTAACATACAAACCGTAGGTCACACTAGGAGGGTTGGGGAGTTTAGGCGTGTCCCATGCCAATTTGTAACTTACAAACCGTAGGTCACACTAGGAGGGTTGGTGAGTTTAGGCGTGTCCCATGCCACTTTGCAACTTACAAACCGCAGTTCACACTAGGAGGGCTGGGGAGTTGAGGTATGTCCACGCCACTTTGTAACTTTCAAATTGTAGGGCACACAAGAAAGGTTTGATCATTGAGGTATGTTCCACAATACTTTGTAATTTTAAATCCGTAGGGCACTCTAGGAGGGCTGAGGAGTTGAGGTATGTCCATGCCGCTTTGTAACTTACAAATTGTAGGTCACACTAGAAGGGTTTGATCGTTAAGGTATATACCACAACACTTTTTAATTTTAAAACCGTAGCTAGGTCACAGAAGGAGGGTTGGGGAGTTGAGATATATACCACAACACTTTGTAACTTACAAACCGTAGGTCACACTAGGTGGGTTGGGGAGCTGAGATATGCTTTACAAATTTCCAATAACAACCTGAAGGGAAATTTCGAGAAGGTAACTTTATATATCTTTAGTAATACACAACGTTATACATATCAATATGTGTCGATGTTCTTATCAGAGAGCACAATACCTAATTTCACGTCTGGTAACAATGTCTATATATTGGTTCTATCTGCTGTTTTCGTGTAGTGTTTCAGCACTCTTGGTCCCAGACAACTATGGTGGTGACAACAATGGTGGTGACGTTGAATCTAAATTGGCAGAGATGGAGAGGAAACTTAGCGCTATGCTAACGTCACATGTTCAAATTCAAGATGAATTACGACAGGCCACACAACGGATAGATTCCATGGAGAAACAAATACGTAAGATTCATGTCATATGCACATAATATAGAGATGTGTTTATATAATGAATTCGATCTGTAATAACAATATTCTGTAATTGTTAATTTCAGAGAATTTTCAACGACAAGATGTTAATGTTGCTTTCTTTGCGTATCTGTCTGCGGATTTGGTGAACCCACCAGCCAAGTTTACAATCAAGTTCGATGAAGTGCAAACGAATGTCGGAAATGCATATGATCCTTTTCATGGCATTTTTGTTGCACCAATAAACGGGTCCTACCATTTCAACTTTATTGGATCTGCCCCTGATAATTCTGATGTTGGACATGGGATTCATATTTATCTCATGAAGAATGGACGTCAAGAAGTTTACACTTTCCTCGACCGCAATTATAATGCCTGGGTGCAAACCAGTGCTGCAGCTGTCCTCCATTTAGCTCAAGGTGACCGAGTTTGGATGGAAATAGGGTCCGTCTATGGTCAGCATACTTTGGCTGGACATCGTATGTCGGATAACGCCACGCATACACATTTCTCTGGCTTTATGATTCATGCAGACTAAATAATTTTACAATAAAATGTAAACAATTGAGTTGGAAGTAAACGTTCACTTTTGTTTTACTGCATTACCATACTTAATTACTACTAACACTGATGACATTTTAAACATTATCACTTCAATTTATTTACTTGTAATAATGATTTATTAAACAATGGTGGATTCGAAGATGAAGAGCACCTAATCGCCTCGGACAATGACTCAACTTTTCTTCATAGCCCTGCACTTTAGAAATGGTCAATCGCAATCGTCTGAATCGGTAAATGGTACCCGTCTACCTGTGGTAAATGGTACCCGCCTACCTGTGGTAAATGGTACCCGTTTACCTGTGGTAATGCATGGAGGTGCTGTATTCACCAATGAACTTTCTCACGAACTGTTTCCTAATATTTGAGAATCAAGTTTGTATATAAATACATTCCTACAACTTCTTCATAATGACTGGAGCATTTTGAAACTATAATAGTACCATCGTGACGATTCTGCAGTGTTAAAGACCAACAACCACTGAATAGTGGTTTACGAGGAATGCATGAGTGATAACAATCAGTCGTATCACTGATTGGTGGTATGGAAAAGTGCACGAGTGATAACGACCAGTCGCACCACTGGCTGGTGGTATGCGAGAGTGCATAAGTGATAAAGACCAGTAGCACCATCGAATGGTGGTGTGCGGGTGCATGAGTGATAGTGTCCAGTAGCACCACTGGATATAGGGGTATGTGAGAGTGTATGACTATAACGGCCAGTCGCACCACTGGTTGATGGTATGCAAGAGTGCACGACTTATAAAGACCAGTCACAACACTGGATGGCGATACGCGAAAGGGTATGAGTCAAAACGACCAGTCCTACCTCCGGGTGGTGGTATGCAAAAGTGCATAAGCGATAACGACCAGTCGCACCACTGGATGGTGTAATGCGAGAGTACATAAGCGATAACGACCACTCGCACCACTGGATGATGTTATGCGAGAGTGCATAAGCGATAACGACCAGTCGAACCACTGAAGTGGTATGTGAGAGTGCAGGAATGATAAAGACCAGTCGCACCACTGGGTGATTTTATGCGAGAGTGCATAAGCGATAACGACTAGTCGAACCACTGGGTGGCGATATACGAGAGTACATGAGTGATAACGACCAGTCGCACCACTGGATGGTGGTATGCAAGAGTGCACGACGTATAATGACATATGCGATCTTGAGTACTGTATATATACACACAAGTTTCATCAAAACCTTTCAATTAATTCTAAATTAGAAGCATATCAAAATCTAATGCATGCTAATTGTGTAAATTCCTTCCTCTTTTGATCTTAAAACAATCGCAAAAATCCTAGATAATATTGTTTCGCTCCTTCTTTCTTTCTAATTACATTTATAAAATAAGTCAAAATACACAAATTCAATACATCATAAACAACGTACAAAATGAACATTACCTGAAAATAGGGGAAATAGTCAAAACAAAAGAGTCCAAAAAGACGTCAAAAATTTGATTTCGGATTGGAATCAGAACAACAAGACTTCCTAAGACATACCTCTAGATCACTTTGATGCATTCGGTTTGATGATCTACGCTGTCGGTCTAAAAAAGAGGTTTGTCAAGGAAGGTAACTTCTTAGATCTATGCCGCTCTGTCCTAAATCGTTCCTTAGACGGAAAAGACCAAAAGATTACAGCGCTTATCAGTAAGTCGTGTAAAATACTGTAATTAACCTACCTACCTACCTTCCTACTTACTTACCAACCTACCTACCTACCTTCCTCACGCCATTCTTTCGTTTTTCCAGATAGCTCCTGTTTCATGTCGCGATATTTGTTACTAAATAAAAATGACAAGATTAAGAGGACGGCAAGATCATAGTCTAATTCATTCTATCCACCATATACCTGTCGAAACCATAAAACACACTACGTTTATTCCATCATTAAGGACAGAGGAGAGACGCTGGCGGTTCGTTTTTAGGTTTCAACGGGAGGTGTTGGGTGGGGGTGGTAGGGTGTCTGGTTGTTTTTGTTTTTGTTTTTAATTTTGTTTATATTGTTTGTAATTAATATATGGTTGGTTGGTTGATTGGTGTTTTTACGTCGCTTTCAACAATATTTCAGTTATATCGCGACATGGGAGGAGGAGGTAACAAACCTCTTAAACATAATGGCGCAACCCGGGAATCGAACCCGGATCGTCGGCACCACAAGACAAGTGCTTAACCACTACACCAAGCCTGCCCTTAATAGATATAATGTATATGTATATAACCTTAATTATAAACTTTTTACATGTACATTATTAACATACTATTTGGCAGCAATTATTTCTTTGTATATTTAACTGACATAGTGTCTCGAAAAGTAAGAAACGTTTAGTCAATACAATACCTAAATTATCTATCACGCCAGGGGCGAAGCTAGACTCTAAATGATGTGGAAGCACAAAAGGCGAAGGGTCTGGGGACCGCCAAGATACTCAGTGGGTCCAGGGCTAAGCCCTGGTAGGGGGTCCCAAGGAGGCGAAGCCCCAAGCGAAAACAGATTTTAGCAAATTCAAAACACATTTAAATGTATTTTAGAGGAGTTATGTAGGTCATGTCAGAAGTTTATCTATACAGTTTAAATTGATTGCATAAGTAATTTCGATATTTCTTTACTATACCGGCTTTGCTTAAACGTTGACTCGAACCCAAATTCCTGTGATGAGAAGCAGCGCTACTAGGACAATCGACTGGCAGTAAACTAGATGCATTAGAACCGCCCAAATATCCCGTCATCATCTCTACCTCTATATCTTTTTAAAGTTTAATTTTCATACCTCTGCCAAAAAATAGTCCACACACCGGAACCAAATACAAAATTCACTGTGGTTCATTGTAGATATACATGTATACGCAATTTCATTTAAATATCAGCCTCTTTAACAGATATATAGATAAACGAATTTAAGTTATAATTACACAGAAAACGGCAAAAACAAAAGGGGAGGGGGAGAAAATGGAAGATGCTATTTACCCGATCATCTAATTATAGGTTATTGACTGAATACGACGAAATATGACCGCCCGAGGTCTTTGAGCGGTAAAGCTCAAAGCTCAAAGACCGAGGGCGGTCATATTTCGTCGTATTCAGTTAATAACCTTTTTATTACATATTTAACCGCCCATCTACATTTAATTCTATAAATCGAAGTATTTTCGTTAATAGTACTGTCCGCCATGTTTGTTTGCGTACGCTATGACGTCAAATATAAGTATGACGTCACGTAACTGGAAATAGTCCCCGGGCTTTCTATATACCTTCTATAAAATCTATTGATAAAATTTTCAAAATATGTAATAATTGCATTTAAAACCCATTGAGAGAGCAAAACAAAAACCAAACAAAAACAAAACAAAGAGCTCGGTGTTCTTTATACATGATATCGATGTGCTGCCTGATTAATTTATAGGTCTAAATTATTCTATCTACAGGTCGGATTGACCAAGAGTAGTGCAGAGTTTGAGTTAACGTTTACCGTCTTTATACACTGTTTCATATGTACATGTATATAGATCCAACAGTTGGCGTACGCGTTTTCGCGAATGTACCGTCATATTTCTTAGCTGTTCTTATTACTTTCATTGTTAGTAAAAGGAATACCTCAGCTTACCCATGGCACTGGACCCTTCCGATTTTTTTCGTATCAGTAGTTTTTTTTTTTCATACTGTGCATGTATATGTATGTAACTGTACATATTTTTCATGAGAAGGACAATATGAATTTATCCTTTAGGACAATATCTATCTATTAATTGTTTTATATAAAATTGAAATTAAAAATCATAGCCAAATGAACAAGACTTATGCAATTTATGAAATAGATAAACCAGATTTATCTATTTTATCTTATTTTGAGAAACCTGCTATTACTTTCCGGATGACGTTGCTGATATCTCACAGAAAAGCCCGACAACCTGGATATTTCTTTTCATAAATAACACCCCCCCCAAACACACACACACACACTCTCTCTCTCTCTCTCTCTCTCTCTCTCTCTCTCTATATATATATATATATATATATATATATATATATATATATATATATATATATATATATATATATATATATATATATATATATATATATATATATATATATATATATATATATATAAAAGCACAAAAAAGGAAATTGTAACAACATTCACTATTCATAAGTATCGGATCAACCTCAATGAAGGTTAATGCAAATCGCTCGAGAAAAAGGGGTCAATATAAAAGCACAGGTAAGCGATAACGATACTAAAAAAAAAATATATATATATAGATTGATTGATTAATTGATTTTGTTTTACGTCACACTAGGAATTTTTCACATATATGGTGACGGCATCTGCCTGATGCAGGGCATACAAATCTTGACCTTTGCAACGAACCCACCCGAAGCAGTGAGGGATCTTTAACGTGCCATGCATACCACGGCACGGGGACTCGGTTTTTACTGTCACATCCGAAAGACAGGACACCGGCATGACCAGAGCGGGGACTCGAACCCCGGCCTCCTGATCAGGAGTCCAGCGCGATACCACTAGGCCACGCAGGCTTTATATACATACGTTTTGTTAATTTGTTTTAACGAATAAACAAACGATAAGTTGAAGTAATGTATACATTATTACGTAAAATGACGCAAAAAAATAAATTTTAAAAAATCCACGAAAACGCACTGAGTAAAATGTAGCACAAAATCTGGAAATAGTTGAGACCTTTGCCAGTTAAGCGGCCTGAACTGAGGAAGGTCTCAACTATTTCGTGATGACGATCTGAGGAGTATACTCAGTTGAGTTCACTTCAGCGATCTGAGTTGAGTATTGAGGTTGAGATTTTATATATTTTGGTGATGGTGGGGCCCAATCAGAACACCATCACCATTTTTTTTTTACAAAATCCTATTTGCATCCGGAAATGGACGAGTTGTTTCGATTGGGTAGGCCGCGACGTAAGTATTTTTTTACATCCTTTTCGAAATGTAGATTATTTCAGAGACACGTATGTAAATATCTCTTCTACTTCCTAAGAATCAAAGCCGGCGTGGCCTAGTGGTATCGCGCTGGACTCCTGATCGGGAGGCCGGGGTTCGATTCCCGCTCTGGTCATGCCGGTGTTCTGTCTTTCGGATGAGACAGTAAAATCCGAGGCCCCGTGTCGTTGTATGCATGGCACGTTAAAGATCCCTCACTGCTTCGGGTGGGTCCGTTGCAAAGGTCAAAATTTGTATGACCAGCATCAGGCAGATGCCGTCACTATATACGTGAAATATTCGTGGTGTGACGTTAAACAAAAATCAATCAATCAATCCTAAGAATCATATTACGACATTTTAAATAAGATATGTTATAAATACTGTACCAGTACATTTCCGGACAAAATTTTCAATTTTGGACGACGAGTAGGTACTAAGAGTATTACCCTCAAAGAAATTTTGATGGAAGCTATGTTATCCGGATTTTTTGTCAATTAAATTCTCCATAATAAAGGTTTCAGCGGAAAAGTCTACTTTTGTATATTTCGAGAAAAAGGGGACAAACTAATGCAAACTAAGCACCGAAAAAAGGAAATGAGCAAAGCAAGTGTTCTTATTTTAATCCATATACGAAACTGAACGGCATCTCTGACGTAGCCGATTCAATTTTAGCGGTTACGTCATCAAAGCGTTCAGCGTGACGCGTCATGGCTTCCCTCACAGCGTTACGTCACAAACGTCACTGAACGATCAGACTGTGTTTTTGACTTTGTTTTGAGCGATTTTTTGCTAACCGTTCAACGTCATTTGAATTGGCTTTTTCCACAGCGATGCGTTAGGCCTACGCTATGTGCACTGAACGCAGCCTATGACACAGTGTTAAGCTTGTCTGTGCAACCTAGGCCCAAGGATATAAAACTTTTTGAGAACGTTCTCCGTGCTCAAACTCTTATCCCATGCTCAAATATGAGCGGATCTCCTATAATAATAATAACAATAAGAAGAAGAAAAAGAAGAAGAAGAAGAAGAAGAAGAAGAACGGCTGAGGTTTTTGAAATTCTTATAATTTGAGCATATGCTCAAACATTTTAAGATTAGTAAATACTTTGCTCAAACCCATCCTCAAAACATCTAGAGCTAAAAATTATGTCAACAGACACCATGAAATAAAAATAGAGCTTATAATTTTTTTAATTCCCCCAAACATTTTGATTCAAACGAATATTGAAGAAATTCCTTATAAAATGTAAGTTATAAAACAGTAAAACATCCTGCCCAGGGTACGATTTTACCAGAGAAATCGTGCTCATTCTAGTTTACAATTTCTCTTGGATACGGTTAGTGTACTATACATAGGTCTATCTGGATAGGATTTCTTTAGAAATTGCCGAGAGCTAAAACGACTACACTCACTGTCTGCATTCAAGGAATTTTGGATGTTCCAGAGACATATGTGTATATATAACTCTGGATGTAGATATACCATCGTTGCCATCTACATTTTTCCTATTTTTGATACAAAATTTTACATAAAAAGGGGAAATCTTTCAATTTCATTTTTTAACCTGAATTCACGGGATCGTCATTAATTTTCCTTCGAAACATTTTTGACTCTTACTATTGCCTCTATGAATACACGAACAGCAGTGTATTCCGAATGATTTACTCAGCCATTTGCAAGAAATTTAGAAAACATAAAGAAACGCATGAATTAAGATCACATTGTAAGACAAGAACTGTGTAGCAGCTAGCAGTAAAGTCATCTGTATGTTCTGCTTTATTCGTGTATTATAATTCATGAATTGATGTAATTCCTGATACGAATTATTTGCTTAATTTAAACATTGCATTGCGTGTCATTGCGTCGCTGATCACACTCACAGACGGTGACAGACACAGGACAGGTACATTTCTTCTTCTTTCAATATTGAAGTGTACTGTAGTAAAAACTTGAGCATTATACTTTTAAAATAATCTCACGACGACTGACTCCGTTTCCTTCTTCGAATTCTGTATGACCGCAGCTTGCAAAATGAGATGCAAAAATGTCAGATTCTTTGTAGGTAATATAATAAATCTTGAGACTTATCCCCCACTGGCCCAGCAAATATGATGCAAATGTGAGTCATGTGACATGTCCGACTTCGAGAATGGTACATGTAGATCTAGTGTGGGTCTGTAAGCTAAAAAAATTTAATATTGTGTTTTCAACCTTCATCCAGATACATGTATGCATGCTGACCCCATGTCATCTCAGGCAGTCATATCTCTTAACTCGTGCTTCAGAGAGACAACATTCGAGTCAGGATAGTGCCTGGTGAAAACCAAAATTAAAATGCTACCAGCGAACAATCTTCAGATTGAACTTGCCTGTATGGCAAACAGTTTTTTCCAGCTTTAATTAAGCCGGCGTGGCCTAGTGGTATCGCGTCAGACTCCTGATCAAGAGGCCGGAGTTCGAGTCCCACTCTGGTCATGCCGGTGTCTCGGATGAGACAGTAAAAACCGAGCCCCGTGTCGTGGTATGCATGGCACGTTAAAGATCCCTCACTGCTTCGGATGGGTCTGTTGCAAAGGTCAAAATTTGTATGCCCTGCATCAGGCAGATGCCATCACCATATACATGAAATACTTGTGGTGTGACGTAAAACAAAAATCAATCAGTCCAGCTTTAGTTTCTGTTATCAATTTTCTTTTGTTATTTCTGTCATATACATAGTTTACAATAAGCTAGAATTAAGGGGAGTTACCTCCTATTGACGGCCATCTTATGTGTCACACTCAGTATTTTCGTGCATATTTCAACCAAAGTCAATGATTTTCAAGACTGATTCAAAAGCTAGATTTGTTGAATTCTTTTGAATTTGTCTTCATCATTTATTTTGAAATATTGTCACTGTATTTTAAACGTGAAATTGCAAAAAAAAAAAGAGTCTAAAACATTGATTAATATGCAAGATCGCAAATACATGTACTCATTCTGTTCATGTTTTGTATTTCAGTCACCTACCAAATATGTTGTTCTCATCTTCGGCAGATTTTCTGCCTCACTGGAGAACAAAAGAATGATGTGTATTAAAGCATGAATCAAAACAGTTAATCAGTAATCATGGTCTTGCATATTGATAAAAGATTATTAAATTTAAAAGAATAGTTTTGTAATTGAACTTAGTCTTATTTTGATCCTTTTTCTGCAAAATAAAAATGGAGTCTTATTTTGATCCTTTTTCTGCAAAATAAAAATGGACACCTTGTTTTCAATACAAGTTCCTAGAATTCCAAATCTAGGAACCCATATGACTCCTTAAACATTTTGTTCAAGGTCCAGTCCTGTCACTGATCAGATTTCTTCTTACTGAGGGTGTAAAAGATGCAAGCAATTAAAATTTAATCAGTTAACAGATCTGTACTAGTATTGGTAGTACATGTAAGTACCGGTACTCGAAAAAATACACATTGAAGAAAACTACATAGTAGATACGGGTAGGACACTGAGGACTAAAACTTCATAGAAATATTATATATAAAGTCAGTCAGTATCAAATTTATCTGACATCTTTATGACTTTAAAGTTTCCTTTTGAAGTATTAGAATATCTACATTATTTTTAAAACTGGCATCTTTGTCTTCATCATTTACACTACATTGTTTATACTGAAATAGATTACAAAAGTTGGTGACACTATTTTTGGGTCAAGCGTGAACCCTGATTGCAATTCATTTCTGTTCAGCAAATTTTGCATATAACAGAGTTCCCATCTCTCTCATCTCTAATGCTTTTGAACAGGAGACATTAGAATTAAATATGCTTCGTTACCCACACAAGGAGGAGGCCTACATGTAGTTTCAACATGTGCAGTCACAATTTTTTTTACTTTGACAAGTAATACTTTAACAAAACAGAAATTTTCATTATGCTTATGCTGAAAATTAATTCTATGTCAGGATCAATTACAAACTTTGTGACGTAGAATCCAATATAAGATTGATGTGAGAACAGTTTTAATCATGGTTCGAGTGCATCATGGTTAAGGAATTTAGCCATAGATAGAGCATTAAAAATTGATAGTATTGAAGGAAAAGGGTTTATGAGAAAGTTAAAAACCAAGATTTTACAAGTCAGACTATGAACAACTGCTTGTGACGTCATACTTGGTAGAAGCATTGACGTTGTGTATCCAAAGTTAAGATTATGACGTCATAAGTAAAATGAGCCCAAAGTATGCAATGTCCATAGTATGGATAAAACTCTGAAATAGTCTATTGATTTTAAATGCAGTGAATATGAAATTTAAAAATATTTACAGGACATTTGGCTTGGTAAACTAGGACTATTCACCAGACCAAACCAATTTTTACAATTGAAGCAAAATGTGCATCATAATGACATTAAAAATAAGTTTGAAACCAAAATTGCTTCGAGAAAACACTGGACAATCGGTCCAGAAATTTAAGATTATTTACATGACCAGCGTCAATATAACGGGACTTGTCTGTCTGTCTGACGATATTTCATTTTCACTGTAATTGACAGATACATTATATATATGTCCAATCTGATTAAAACCATATCTTTATTCCGCTTTTCTTTTTGTCCCATTGCGGATAAAGATCTTGCAAAAAGCCGTAAGGGGTCATGTTCTGAACTCTGATTTCCAGCCAATCAGTGGATCGGCTACAAATTCCTATGAATTAAATTAACATCCCTAGTGTGCATGACTTACAAGGTAGTTTTTGAACTGTGTTTGTTTCATATTGTGTCACTATTACGTGCCTAGCCAAGTCATTGATTGGCTATGGGAAATAACAGTTTTGGTGACTGAAACGTCATCAGAGTTCACCAGAACATGACCCCTTACAGCGTTTCGCCAGATCTTTATCTGCAATAGGACAAGTAGAGAAGTGAAATAAATAAATGGTTTTAATCAGATTGTATATATGTCATTATAGCTTTGATTTCTTTTTTATTCATCCTGTTTAATTTCACACCTTCTATCAGTGATTATAAATGGGTCGAAATGTACAGATATATCAATTGACCACTTTCATTCAATAATAATAATAGTATTAATACTAACTTTTAAAAGCCGTTTCAGTTATTACACTGCTATTTTTACTAGAAAGCCTCTAATTCAGGGTACTCTAAATAGATATCAATTATATTGATCAGGCTAAAATTGAAGTCATTATTTTCTTGGAATTATTTTCTACATGTACAAGTACAGAAAAAACAGTTGCAGGTCACACAATGTACATTAAAATGAATCCATTAAGCATTAATAATGATAATAATGCAAAGGAATCCATGTTCTTTTTGTTGACAGTTTAAGATTTGAGATTCTGATAATTTATGATTTTCTGCCTCTAAATCAATTTACATTGGCAGTCAATGATTTAGAGTAAGAGAGTATTGATGTGTGAAAACATGCCTCTATCTCTTATAGACATACATTGTAATTGCTGTATTTTTAATGCATACTCTTTAAACAATAAGAATTAGGAATTAGCTGCAGGATTTTCATTATATTCAATACATTTTTATTTTTCAGCATGTCTCAATTTGGGGCTGCAAAAAATCCACCATGGGCAAGACCAGGTACATTCTTCAACCTTTTTTAGTCATTCCTAATATAGTTACTTTTTTATTCATTCCTAATATAGTTACTTTTTTAGTCATTTCTAATACAGTTACTGTTGAAATAAAAAAAATGAATTAGTGGAGACATGCCCTCAGAAATTCTTTTTCTTTCAGAAGTCCATAATATCCAAATTAAATTTGAATAGAAATATAATCATAATGAAAAACTTTCTCTATAATTTGTACCTGACAATTTTAGCACAAGTAGGGAATTCATGACTTTGACTTACAAAACATGTACATGTACTAGTGTACATTTAGTGATATATTCATTATCTTACTTTAAACCTTATTTGGTATATCGTAGGTTATACAGAATGTATTATATTATGGCGCTGTCCATCTGTCAGAAAACATTTTATTCCAGAAATATTTTGGTTGTGTTTTGAAATACTGAAATGAAACTTGATGTGTATGTCAAGTATGTTGTTTTACAGATAATGTTTTACATTTTTTTACTGGATTGCAAAGTAATTCCGGTCTATGGCAAAGCAATTCCAGTCTAGGAATTGGCGAAATCCGTCCGTCTGTCCACACGTCGTCAACATTTTGCGTTTAGCTTGGTTTCTTTCGTACCCTAAAAGTTACTTATGTCAAAGTTGATAGGTTTGTAGATACTTGAATGTTCTATCCAACCAATACAAAAAATTAGTGACCTTGACCTTGACTTTACGCTTCAGTGAACACACACTGTTTTTTGCCTTTAGGGTGACCACTTGCATACATGTATTGTAAATGTTAATGCAAAGCAATTACAGTCTATAAATTGGCAAAATCCGCCCGTTTGTCTGTCCGTCTGTTCGTCCATCTGTCCGGCTTCAACATTTTGTGTTTAGCATTTGCAATCCGGTCATACCATCCTTGATGGTTTCTTGTTCACTCTGGACCCTATTTTACGCAAGTTCTTGCCCTCTGTACATGTATAAGATTGGCTAAATACGGTAAATCAATTTGTAAAAATGGCATTTGCTTAATGATGAATTTCAGTATTTCAGAATTTTTTTTCAACTATATTTTGCAATATTTTAAAGTTAAATAAGTACAAATATTTCCTATGAAGTGGTATGGATGGCATTAAACTTTGTTGCAATTAACCAAGAGAACCTTTTTACAAGTGTGGTTGCCCTGTAGTAAGTGTTATCCTGCTTTTTTAGAAAGTTGCTATCCTGAAATTAAGCAACAAGCATATTTTGCAATGTTGGCATTGCTCTGAGTCTCATTTGTTTGATGAAATCAAAATTTTCATGAAACGTATGCAGAAAATTGGTTTGTAAAAAATCTCCTTATGAATCAGATTTTGGTCAAGGAACTGCTGTGTCCTTGGCAGCCAATATGAATCAGCAACAACAGGTGGTCAGCAATATGATGCAACCTCAAGTTCAAGCCAACACAGTGTATGGTCTCAGTAATACAGCCCCAGGTATTGTCCAGCCTCAGTTCACTGCCCAACAGCTAGCAGCAATGGGATTGCAAGCTCAGGTATGTACAATACTTTCTGTTTTCATAAGAAATTAATGATGGATGTAAAATTGTGTATGCAAAGATGTATTCAGATGTATTTTGCATTTTGACAATTTTTCTCGACTATAGCAACAAGCTGCAGCAGCCTTACAGCAGCAACAGCAACAACAGCAACAGACTCAGGTATTGGCACAGCCAGGCATAGCAATACCCACAACTCTGGCTACAAATCAAGTGGCTACTGTAAGCTATCCAACACCTAGGACAGCACAACCAAATCAACCCAAGCAAAGAGTATTTACAGGCACTGTAACTAAACTTCATGACAACTTTGGCTTTGTTGATGAAGATGTTTTCTTTCAAACAAGGTATACTATAAGGGTTTTTTACTACATATATAAACTTAAGGTGTTAAGTTGTATAATCTGTTTGTACACTGGGCTTTCGGCTCGTTGACCCCCCCTTCAGTTATACCAATATAATAACAAAGGTTAGAACTTCTGATTTACCAAAAATACACCTCCCTCCTTCTGTGTCTTAAAACTTTTTTAATTCTTCACATATCGTCTCAAACGTGGTATCAAATGAAAGCAGACATATTTATCTACACATCCATATATAAATTGTCCAAATCCATGCAAAATTAAGGGCATGGTGAGCCAGGGAACTCGAAATTTTGCTAAAAAAAAATTTACTCAGACACTGAGAAGTTAATCAGATCAACTTTTTTGAGCAGAATTTCGAGTTCCGTGGCTCACCATGCCCTTAGTTTTGCATGGATTTGGATAATTTATGTGTAGATAACTATGTCTGCTTTCATTTGATACCACGTTTGAGACGATTTGTGAAGAATTAAAAAAGTTCTAGGACACAGACGGGAGGAGGTGTACTTTTGGTAAATCAGAAGTTCTAACCCTTGTTATTATATTGGTATAATTGATTGATGGGGGGGGGGGGGAGGCAAAAGCCCTGTGGTTTGTACATCTATCTTAGATGAGTGAATGATATTGTGGAGGTGTTTGTGTGTTCTTGTTTTTTCTGTACCTGGATGCACCCAGTCAGGTGGTCTGGTAGCTGTTGTTATTGACAAGCAAGATTCTGTGATTTGCTAAGTTTCTTTGTCATGGATTATGATTGAATGTCTTGGTTCTCAAACATACACTCAATCTTACACTTTCTGTAAATTAGTGTAATGCTCTAACCAACAGTCTTTCATTTGTAAGTCTTTCTGTTGTGTGATAGTCCATTAGTCACTGCTGTGTTTTAACTTTCATGCAGAGGCCAGAGTTCTTGAAAAGTGTAGGATTTATCGGATTGTCCAATAAAATTTAACAGTGTCTGATAAAATTATGAAAAATCTGTCTTCCAATCAGACCTAATGTCCAATATGATTTTTTTTCATATTTTCTGTTTTCAAATAAAACTGTACAGCAAATTTCTAACATATCTGAACCAGTTTTCTTTCTTTGTCTTGCAAACATTTTGTGAAACTGTACAGCAAATTTCTAACATATCTGAATTTGTTTTCTTTCTTTGTCATGCAAACGTTTTGTGAAATGTTCTTCGACTATACAAGCATTTGTTTGAGTTAGATATTATATAATTGGTTTTGGCATGGCCAATTAAAGTCACAGAGTATAGAGGGGAGATATTGAGGAAAAGGAGGATGGTGGCATAGAGGAGGATGTTGTCAATGTGGTGGATGGTAGTGTCCTTGCACAGGATGATGGTTTCAGATGAGAAGATGTTGTCATTGCATTGCACAGGATGGTGGTGTCATAGGGAAGAATGGGTGTGTGAGGGGGGAGGGGTGTCAGTGTTGAGGATGATTTGGTAAACAGTGAAGAAGAAGGGAAAACTATCAGTAAAAATTAACAATCAGAAGAAGAAAATGGAAGAAAAATATTTACGACAAATTATTCTAGAATATGAAATTAATGTGAAAATTTGTAATTTTATGAAATTAAAATAAATGTAGATTTATTATTATGTTGTTCATAAAAATATCAAATGTCAAAAAACCTCATTTTCTTTTCAAAAACATAAAATAACAAGAAAATTATTCGGTCTCATAAAAACTTGTTTGGTCTGATAGAATTCATAAAGTTATCTTACTGAATGTCTGACACTTTTTGAAAGTTTTTAAGTTTGTTCATGTATGCAACACATATTCCTTGGAACATTGCACCTAAATCAAGAATTGATCATTTCTATTTGTGTCAGACTGTTAGATAATAATATTGTTATACAAATTGAATTTTAAAAGGGTAAAATTCCTTTGTAGCTGTGTAAAGGGCAATTTACCAAAGGTCAATGATAGAGTATTAGTGGAGGCCACATATAATGCCAATATGCCATTCAAATGGAATGCAACTAGAATCCAAGTTTTACCAAACCAGGTAAAGGCATGTCTAACTAATGTTGTTCATAGTAATTAAATCTCAAGGATCATGCATTAGATTCAAACCTGATTTACATATACTCTGAAGTTATAATCAGGAAAATTCCTATTTATTTTGAGTTCAAAAAGTCAGTCATAGCATTTTAATTCTGATGAAAACACCTGGTTTCAAGATGGTCTCAAGTATCATACATCAGATTCCAACAAGAATTCGATATATTTTTAGTTATCATGAAAAGGAAGATGTCTGTTGATCAACTTAATATTGCTCGGGCTTGACCTACTTTTGACCGTTGATTGGTTTATTGGTGTTTTACGTCGCTTTCAACAATTTTTCAGTTATATCGTGACATGGAAGCAGGAAGTAACAAACCTCTTAAACATGGTGGTGCAATCCGGGAATGGATTCAGGATTGGCTGCACCGCATGCTATGCTCTTAACTACTACACCAAGTCTGCCCCTACTTATGTTAAGAGTTACATTCCTTAAAATGTCTTAATCAGTTAATACACAGAATTCTGTTTTCTGAACTAAATATAGTTAGATATTTGTAATGAAAGTTGGAATGAATGAGGTTTTGTTATGGAAAGTTACAAATCAAAGATTGAGTTTTGGTTTAAACTTTCTTTGAACCAGTAGGGGACATTCATTGCTTCAGTAGTATTCTCAGAATTCATATCATATTTGAAATCGTTCAGATAATTGTGTGAATTTCAGGGAAATCAGAATAATCAACAAAACACTTTTAGCAAAGGAGGATTCAGCAATCAAGGTTCTCAAAATCAGGGATTTGGTAATCAAGGACCACAACCTCTTATGCAGTCAGGTATGAAATACATGTACATGAAAAAATATATATGTTTTAACTTTTATGCAAGTTTTCATTTCTTTACATGTATTTCTCTCTTTGACATAAGTTAATTGCAAGATTCTCATCCACATGTCCAGAATGAAATAGAGAAGCTGGGAGGATTTCATTGTTGTTTTTTTTTTTCAGTTTATTGCCATAGTGCATTGTCTGTTGAAAACTTTTTACATTTTCAACTTTGGTAGGGATATAACTCAGTCTTTTACAAGTGTTGCTGTTTTTCAGCTATATCTGTAAAGTGGTAGTTTTATGGTGGGGCAATAAAGGCCTAAGGCACCAAGTACCCTCCTTTGACAAGCTGCTTCTTCAGCTTTCATCTTTTTAGACTCAATTTTCAAGTAGTTCTTAGATTTTCTTCTTGTAAGTTGTTTATAATGCATTACTATTTAACTACTTGTGTTGAAAAAAATTTAACTGGAAAGAAATGGAGAACAAAAAATAGTATTTAGGATTTTTTTTGCAAATTTTAAGATTGAAAAAGGGAGTTGAATATATTATTAGTATGAAATAATTATCTGTGATGGACTTCTTCTTCAGAACTAATTGAAAGAGATATTGATGAAACTTAGTAGGTATGAAGTACTCAAATTTTCCAACAATTAATGCTGTTTTTTGGCCAGATCTATGTGTAGGTTGATCCATGGCAGGACAACATAGTCCCAAGAAGGTAACCTTCTCTTTAGGGTACCCTTCTTTGATATACCGGTATTCCCTCTTCGGACCAGCTGCTTAAAGAAAGAAAAAAAAATATTTAACTTATATGCACTAGAGTGATCTAGAAGAGTGTATTAAGGAGTGTTGTTGTATGTTCCGTTCTGAAATCAAATTTTGAATACTTTTTTGGCCTTCTCTCTGTGTCATTGCCATGCATTTTTGTATCATTTTCTTGATTTATTCAATGTGTAGAAGAAATACACCATTCATTTGCTAACTTTTATTAGAAAATATATATTTTGTTTTCTGAATTTTTATACTCTTGCCTTTGATGGACATATGGTGTACAAATGTTCATCCATCCGTCATCCACATGTTGCACTGTATCTGAAAATGTTGTGAAGTATTTCATATGTCATGCAGTTGTTTGTTGGGATAGCCTTGTGAGGTGTATACATTTGGTTAAATTTTGATATTTTGCTCTGGAGTTATTCGCTTATTGGATTTTATTCATCAAATTTTGGCCAATTTTTTACATATTGCACTATAGTATTAGGAGCATTTGTTGTGATTTTTGTGACACAAAGTGTTACTCTGTTATCATTGGCGTTCTGGGTGCTGCCATATTGAATTCTTGGTCATGCATTCCTACAATAAGGAAATAGGTCCATGGTGATGTGAATTAAATATGCATATATTCATGAAAAATTAATACTGTTTGTATGTTATACTACATATTTATCAAGTTATTCAGGAAGATGTATGGAAAATTTTTACAGAGCTGAACAAATACAACGATTATTTTTGAGACTTACTGGCATGTAACCTATGTTTTCGTTCAGTTGTTGATTACTATGCACCGATCGCATATTTTTGGGTCTTTCTGGTGGTCCTTGCCAACCTCAGTAACAACATGCTTTTGAGAATGTTATGCCGAAAAATTGATGTTTCAGTTGATTTGAGTGGGGCAACAGACTGTATAAGTTAAATTTATTCCTTTCCGTATAAACATTCTACATAAGCTTCACCAGAGCTAAGTGTTAACGTGACCTTCATTTGCAGCCTACGTTTTCCCAATTTGCATCTATAGAGTTACAAGACATGTCGTGCAATAATCTTTCATTTCAAAAATTTGACGTGTTAGATATTTATAATTTGTTTCAGACATAATTGTTAAAATAAGAATAAAGACATTGCGTGGAGTAAAACATTTTACATTTTATGATCTACAACAAAACATGTCATGTACATTGTGATTGTATGTAGTCTCAAGGTTTTAAATTTTCAATAAATTTGTTATTGAAAAATTAAAATGTCTTTTTTAACATCAGTTTTTGTCCCCTGCTTTTGTGAAAGCAAGGGGACATTAAATCTCATTTCTCCATCTGTCAGTGTGTCACAAAAACTTTAACCTGGGCTATAACTTTTTATCTAGTAGGGGTACGACTTTGAAACTTCACATGTAGTTTCCTTGTGATGAGACTATTGCTTTTGATCTCTTAAAATTCTTTGAATTTGCTTGTTTCCTCATGACATTTATGTGTCCTCAGGAACACCCTCATCATTACAACCCCCTTCTATTTACAAACATGGATTCACCATGTCTTCTCTGTCTTTGTATGCATCAAATCTACAGCAAATGCTCAGAGCAAGGACAGTTTTAGATCACCTTAACATAGTTTAGATGATCTTGTGCTATAGGTCTGACATCCACAACCATTTAACCGGTTTAAAAAACTTAGTTCTGGTCAAACTACAGTTGCTGCAAGTAGCAAACATCTTGGGATATAGACTTGATTGCATGCCTTGGATGTTGCATGTGACATAATTTTTCGGCTTGAGTGACATAATTAGCCATTTGAGGTACCATAATTCTGGACAAGCTACAGTACCAAACTTACACTAATTATTCATCTTGGGATGCAGTCTCGAAAACATTAAATCTCATTCGTCTGTTCATCTATCTGCTTGTCCGTCTGTCACAAAAACTTTAACCTTGATCATACCTTTTTAACCGTAAAACTTAGGGCCTTTCTATTTGGCATATCTGTCCCTAATCGCAGTACCTTTCCATTGGTATCCAAATTTTTAATCATGTGACCTTGACAGTGACCTTTGACCTACTTCTATATAACTTTTTAACCGTAAGGCGTGGGGTCTTCATATTTGGCATGTGTGTCCCTAATTGCAATACCTTTCCGTTGGCACCAGAATTATTTATATTGTGACATTGACCATGACCTTCAACTACTTCAAGTTCAATTTAACTATTTAACCGTAAGACGTAGGGCCTTCATATTTGGTATATGTGTCTGTAGACATGCACAATCATGACAATATGTCACAGATCACTGCACCCTTACTGATAAAACCCTGAAAGCAGGGGATCACAACTCTGTGAATTTGTTTGTTCCGTTTAAATCATTTTGGTAACCTGTTTAGGGCATGAGTATCTCAGTTATGGATAGTACAAGTACCAAACTTGCACAAATGATTCATCTATGGGATTCACACTAGAGTACTCGATTCGGTTGCTTCATGTGACATATTTTCTACTTGAGTGATTTGGTTAACCTGTTGAGGGTACCATAGTTTGCGACAAACTAGTAAAAATAAATGACTTCTGATTCAGCCGTATGCCAAGTCACCTCAAATAAAGAGTGTGTGAAAATCCGAAACTTGCGCTGATGGTTCATCTTGGGAAGAATAATTGCTTCGTATAACTATTTCCACTTCAATTTTGTTTCATTAAAAGAAAATTGATTTAAATGGCTCAATAATGATTCATGATTTTTTAATTTGTGCTGTTGATTCTAAAAAGAACTAGTCCTGAATTAATGCTATTGATAACACTAATTCCTTTTCATCTTCATATGAGTGTCACTCAGGACCTTCAGTCCTTTGATTTTCAAACTGGTTACAGATGTTTTTTTATAGCCACACAATATGTATACTTTTCGGTTGAATTTTGATGTTTCGTACGCCCATTGTAGATGGACGTATTGTGGTATGGCATTTTAGGTCTGTCAGGACCTTGTTAACACAATACAGACCACACCGTTTAGGCAAGTGCTTTCAAACTTGGTACACTTATTTCTTATAACATGAGGAAAAACCCTGTTGATTTTCAATATCTAAGTCAAAGGTCAAGGTCATTTTGGGGACAAAAATAGCATAGTTTTGAGAGTGCAACTTGTAAACAATGTACAAACCAAATTGTTTGTGCTAGAATTTTCAAACTTTGCACATTTATTTTTTATGACTGGAGGATGAATCCTAGTGATTTTCAAAGTCGTATCTGCAAGGTCAAGGTCACAGTGCTCATGTTAGTTAGATTCTTGTCCAGGCCATAGCTTTTTACACCTTGCATTGATTTGAAAAATATTTCACAAAGTTTTTGCCCAGGACCCAAGGGTGTGTCATAACCTGACTCAAAGGTCATATATGCAAGGTTAAGGTCACAATATATATGATGGGTAAATTTCGTTTATGCCATAACTCTCTGCTCCTAACATGGATTTCAATAATATTTCACAGATTTGTTGCCCAGGACTGAAGGATGTGTTTTGACTTTGAACCAATGTCATATCTTCAAGGTCAAGGTCACTGCTTACGATGGATAAATATTTGTCTGGGTCATAACTTTTTACCCTTTCCATGGATTTGAGTAATATTAATTTTTGCATAGGACCCAAAGATGTGTCCTGACCTTACTCAAAGGTCATATCTGCAAGGACAAGGTCACAGTGCATATGATGGGAAAAATCTTTATTTGGTCTATAACTTTTAACCCACTGCATGGATTTGAATAATATTTGACAGAATTGTTGGCAGAGGGAGAATGTTTCCATATTTTCAAATTTCAACCCTTCAAACTAAGCAACAGGCATATTATGCCACACAGGGCGTTGCTCTTGTTTTAGTTATGGAGTTATGGAACTTTATTCATAAAATTTGTATGTATAATTATAAGTGCAGAAAATCTTACCTATTTTGGTTCTTATTAACACCCCCCCCCAAACATGAAGTAGGGGATATATTGATTGGTTTCATCTTAGTATACCCATCTTATCCATACCCTTCTACTGCATATTGATACACTTCAATCAGTAATGTTTTGACTGCAGGATATATCTTATGTTATATTGAAATATCTAACCAAAGTTTGGCATGGACATACCAGTATGTTTAATTCGGAATCAGGTGTCCCCAGCATATATATGTATATTGCATACTTTGTAAATTAAATGTAGGATTAGATAAGCATCATTCTACCTGCTTGTTCATCAGAGCTTATCTAGTCCATAAAATTCATATTCATTCTTCAATATTGTAGACATCTTTCACATTTGTTACCCATGATTCATGTGTTTGTCTTAACTTAGACCTAAGGTCAAAGGCACTGTGATCAAAAGTCAGTGACTGGTCTATATAACTTTTATTAATCTACCTGTATAAAAGTGTGTCATCACTTTTGTCTCAAGGTCATACCCATACAGTCAAAGTGCCAATCACTCTGAACACAACCCTTATGGAGTTTCACCAGATCTTTGTCCGCAATGGGACAAATAGAGAAGTGAATAAAGATCTGGTTTTAATGAGGTTGAATCATGTCATATCATACAGATCACTTTACTTAGATTATATCTTAATGTTGAAAGGAGTAAAGTAATGGGATCTTTATTACTTGGGATCTTCATTTCTGTCATTTATTGTTCATAACATGAGCTCATCATGTTATAAACCTCTGGTCTGTCACATATGAAAACCCAGGTTTATTAAAGCAAATTTGTATTATTCCTGAGGCTGTCAAAGGCATACTTTGAAGGTAAGAAATGGTGACATGTCATACTTAGCAGTAGGAGCAGCAGGTGTCGTCCAGAACAAGAGATTGTGTCATGACCCTGTCCTTAAAGCCATTTTTTGAAATTCAGAGAATTAACTTGGAAATTTTATTAAATATTATTGTTAACTCTCTTGTAATAGTTGATGTTTTAGATCTAAAGGTGTATCTTGATCTCAGTCAAAGATTATATTCATGAAGTTATGACTACCTTTACTGGGTTAATAAAAAGGTGAAAAAATTTAGCAATGTATTGTGTTCTGGAGTGATTTCTGCTACTTCTTACAACTAGTCGGTGATCTCCTTTAAATAAACAAATGAAACATGTAAGAAGAAAGAAGAAAATATATTAAGACACTTGGTCTACATATATTTTATCTTTATAAAGTGTTATATTGATGTTAAAAGGTATAATGGCACAGACTGGTTTGCGAGGAGGACCAAGTGGAGGTGCAAACCAAAGACGTAATGACAAATTTGATCGTAGTGATAGAGCAGATAGGAAGCGAGACCGTGACAGGAGAGAAAATAGAACAGAGCGGCCTGCTCCTGTAAGGAAGAGATCAAGAACCAAGTCACCTGTCAAGAAGTCAGAAAACACTCATCAGAGAAGTCCTGCCAGAAGGCGGCCCAGAATTGTGCCAAGATATGTTGTACAAGTTCCTAAACTCTCCTTTGACATGTGAGTTTGAAGTCCGTCTACATGTATATGTAGAGAAATACTTACTTACATATGTGTATAGATATATTAGAAAAAAAATTCTCAGTATAGTGGACCCCACTTCAATGATCCTGTGTTACCTGATATTTGGTTTTATCAGACTAGATCATGTATATATTTGTAATCCTCAAACACCAAACCATCTCTTCATATTTATTGATAATTTGTCCACTTAATCTAAGAATTATGTTTCATCTGATAGCCATTGTGTCAACTGTAAAATTTGTCACCACAAATGGTATTGAATCCCCCCTACCCAATCTTATCATTAGGCATTTCACTCTTATTACAAAATCTCCAGCAACTCACCCCATTGTCATAGATTATTTCATTTCTCGTGTATACAGCAATTGATGTTTTTTAAAGTGCTGATAGATGGATGGAGCTACACCAAGCCAACATCTGACACTGAATGATAATTTGCCTTGCTACCAGAGTAATTATACAACTTACAAGGGAACTTGTTAGAACATTGTCACTGACATAGACTACACTAGGGTGTATATGACAGCATTTAGATGATTGGACTGGATTTGGAAAGAATGATTTGACATTGAAGATACCAAATGTGATTTAATATATTTTGGAGCATAGGAAAAGTTCCAAATTGACAGCATTATCTCATGGAAATCTATGCAGGCTATACCAAGTCTAATGAATTTGACAGACTGGGAATGCTTGCAAAGAAGCAATAAGACCTTACACTACAGAGATTGTGGATTGTCCAGTTCTCAACTATCGCAGTTGACAATTTTGACGTGGACTATCATGTTCACATCGCCACAAACCAATTTGCTGCTGCAATGGTTGATCATTGTGATTCATGGCAGCATTGCAGTTGATTGCGGCAACACATCCTATACCTATTGAACATACATTTAAGCATCTTAAAATATCGTCTAAATAGACAGTTTTGCTTGAGGGTTATTTGTTTAGTGCCATTTCTTTTCATTTAGATGCATTATTAGTGATCACAATATTTGCAAAGACATTCTAAATTGTTTTAAAAATAATAGATTAAATATGAGAAAAATATAGATGACATTTTTCAAAATAGATGTTTAAAAATACCAAACAATTAAAGAGGCGCCTTTTTAGAAAGGAATTCTGACTAAAAATTAATTAAAATGTGGAAGCTTTAGCATGAATGAGTCTTAATAAGTTATTGTTTTCTGAAATGGCCTATTCTTTGATATGACGCCCATCAAAGAAACTATCCATGCCATTCTCAGAACTGAGTAAAAATAATTAAAATTTGTAGACCTATAGATATTGCAAGTGTTTTGGAGAGTTATTATTCACTGAATAAGCTTTAAAGATGTCTTGTCGTTGATCATCCAAACCCATCAGGCTTTTCCTTGTACACAATGAATGCGACAGTATGCTTCAAGTCGGATTCAGGGGACATTCTGAATAAAAGGCATTGCTATTTATTCCGTATTTACTATATATATGCTCCAAATACAGAATACATAGAAATGCTTTTAATCAAATTTTCATCGACTTAAACTTGAACCCTTGTCTTTCTACAAACAAAATCATGGAAAGCTATTTTTTCCGTTCAGCTTTTTGTTATTTTATTATGCATTTCCTTGCCTTTAGATCCAATGATGGAAAGATGGCATAAAGCTGATATGAAATATGACCCGAGGCAATAATTAGTGTAGGGCATTTGAATTTGGAAGTCTTATGCTATATACACTGTACTGAAATCATTAACAGTACTAGGATCATGTTCTGAATTTTATTAATACTTACATTAATTACTTAACTGAATGCTGATCATACTTTATGAGTACGGTATTTTCAAAAATATTTCACCATGGTTTACATATGCATATACCTATTCATAGATACATGTAGTAGGGTCACCGCGAAATGCCCCAATGCTGCGATTATTTGCTGCAATGGTTGCGGTGATTCTGCATTAACTGTAGGTCAGTTAAAGTGCAAAGATCACTGTGATTAGTATCTAAGACTTAAAAAACATTGTAGCAATGATATGACAGATGGACACTCTATAGTGTATGAGATGTTATAAATCTTACCATTACTATCATTCAGCCTTTGTTAATCTGATGAAATCTTGCATTATCCACTTGTTGTCTCATCACCTGATTTCTGAAGTGGCAGCCATTTTGTCACCATGACCCAGAGAATATCCTGAGTAACACATTTTCCATATTTGGTTAAATCAGTGTAGACTTGTGTGTGCACTGTGAAATCCGGTGTGTACAGGATAACAGTAAAATGGATGGCGAGAACACAACTTAGGTATTAAACCATGTTCGCCATTTGCTGAAGAGGTGAACGGGACGTTCTTGTGACCTTAACCCAACAACTGAAAAAGTCAAAATGGCAGTAAGTTAGGGTAGGGGTACATTATTATAGGTAGTCTCCACCTTCTTGCCGCAAATACAAGTATCAGCAACGAAATAAGTATACTTTGAGGACCTTTGTCTTTAGGAAGTACATAATTTGTAATATTTATTTTCAGGAAAGAGGCCAATGTTATGTCATTGAAGTCACGCTACAATAATCTTTACATCCCTAGTGATTTTTTTAATGCCAGCTTTACTTGGACAGAGGCTTTTCCATGCTATAGACCTTTCCAACTTGGTAATCACTGTACATTCCATGTTATGCATAAAGATGTGGATGCCATTACTCCTAATGATAGTATACTGGATGCTTCAGACAGTGACCATCTCTATAGTGCAAAGGTCAGAATCAGAATGTAGTGTAACACTTCAACTAGCACATGGCTATCAAAATACATTAACTGATACATCTAAAACTGACAGGATCACAAGATTTGTGTGTCAGCTGCAGTCACTTTGTTTGAAATCTGTCTGGGATCAAACATTTGAAAAATGGATAGCAGGTGACATATTTATTGCTTCAAAAACAATTCCAGAAGTAATGCAAAATTCCTCAGCTTTCAATAGTCAGACTTTCATAAATATTTGTAGATTCAGTTGATTGGTTTTATTCTCATCTTTAACTTTTCATATCTGAACTAAAATTTCTGATGAGTTAATAGTTCTGTTTTCGCTGTAATGTGTATGTGTTTATAATGATGGTATATGCATATTCTTTTTTACTTGTCTGTTCACTTAACTGAATTTAGATGAAAGCCCTAATTGCTTAAATAGTTAGGTGCTTAGCATATGTCCAAGAGGTCCTAGGTTCGACTCCCACTGGTATCTGGTTTGTGTCCTGTATTTTGGATGAGACAGTAATAATTGAGATCCCATATCATAATTAGTGTGGAACATAAATGAATCCATTGCAAAGGTCTAGATATCGTCACCTTTAAATGTAAAAATCTTGGTGTGAAACTATAATCAAACAAATCACAACCAGGTTCTGACTTTGTTAAATTTACATGCAGGTTATGCTTTTATCTTCACCGTCTTTTGAGGAGCTTTACCACAAGTCCTGTGCTCTAGCGGAAGATCCTATTGACCTTCAGGAGGGATTTGTACATCCCACTCGTCTTATTCATTTCCTGGTTGGTATGAAAGGCAAAAATGAAACCATGGCAATAGGTGGTCCCTGGTCTCCGACATTGGATGGACCAAACCCTGGTGATGATCCTAAAGTCTTAATTCGTACAGCCATTAGAACCACCCGTGCTCTGACAGGGATAGACCTCAGTGGATGCACTCAGTGGTATGTATTTATCTTGAATTAATATGAGATAAATTATTGAATTATACCATGTTTTTGCATGTTTAAAACGACAGAAATAGCTTTGATATAGCAAACAGTATAATAGTATTTTTCATTGTCACTTTATACTTCTTGGTAAATTAATGCTTCTGTTTAGTAGAATATAAAGATATTAAGAATGATTACAAAAACAGACTTTTTTATTTATTACTTGAAAAATATCAATTTAGATTGGAATCTGTAAACAAAATTAGACAGCAGAAAATCTATAACATATCCCAGTTTGGGTATTAACCCTGTTAAATATTAAGTCCGAAATGATTCATACTGCATTATATTTTATGTCTTGAATGTTAAATTTTTTGCAGTAGGTTCATTATTCTCAAGTTAATTGATGTTCCACAGTATTTCTATGTGCAAGGCTGATACTGATAGAAATAGATAATGAATTACCTTTTTTGTACAAACACAAGTTTTAAATCACAATGTTCATCTGTCTTTGAGGAGAAAAGTTTTACAGATGCTACCGTATAACTGGAAATTTTCGCTAGTATCAAATTTCGCGATTCAGTATCAGAAAAGTGTATCTTTAATTTCGCGAATACAATTTTTTCGCGATTTCAAAAAAGGAAAAAAAAATACATTCTTTAACTATGAAATAAAAACAACTCTTGTCAAACAACTGGACAGACAACAAGCTATATCTGCATCTCTGTGAATCAGTTTACCTATATGTATAAATGCACCTGTTTCCACTCAAATCCACAGCTTGTATTTTGTTAATGCAATCAGAGGAATTGTTAAGCAAAGGAAATGTTTTGATTGGAACGAAAATTAAACGTAATTTGTTAACGAATGCAGTCGAAAATGACAAGAGTTTTTTATCAAGCGGCAAATAGAATTCCTCAATTTTATTCGACACATACAGGCATATAATTTTTCAACATATTGAATCATTGTTTTCTTGTTTGCCCAGTGGTTTTCGGAATAAGTTATCTGTAATTCAGAGGGGAATGAGAATTTCGGTGGCACTTATCAGTCTTCCCGCCATAAATGAACTTGGGAAAGAACACTCCGTCCATTGACCCAGCGAAAGTACCTTCAAACAATAAATAAATATGTAAACAAACTAATTAAGGGAATCTGGACACGTACAATAGCTTTGATTACCGTATGCTGTATTCATTCAGGTGTTGATAATTGCTTGTTAACTATCGCAAAATGTGTGAAACCACTGACATAATGAAATCATGGGCTTATCAATGAGGGTTTTAAAATTGTACATACCCGTAATTTTACTATAACGTTGATCCCTTGGATTTCTACTTGTTTTGTCCCTAGACCTCAATGGTCCATTGAGAAACGGGGGTGATATTAATACCAGTTTGGTCCCATTTTTTTGGAGTACAAATTTTCACGGTAACTTATTTTTGCGTGTTCAAATTACTTGCGAAAATTAGTATCTCGCAAAAATTTCTGGTTATACAGTATAATATCTAGCAAGCGATTGCAAGTTTAAGTTCAGTGAGGACATTAATGTTTTATATGATTTATACTGAAGATCAAAAATAGAAGAGATATGATTTAATAAATCTTCTCCCATACATACACAGATTATTCTCATAGATAACATTGAATATTTAATATTAAACCTGGTTCCACAATTTAATACTTCTTCCTTATGTGTATGAATATTTATAGTAAATCCACATTCCACAACTTTTTAACTCACAGGGACAAATGTCTGGAGAGCTAATGTCATAGCCCTGTGTTGGCATCAGCAGCGTAGACTAAAATTTCAACCTTGGCAGGGACTAAAATTGACCACCCAGACCCCTGTCTTTAAAATTTCAGAATCCCGAAATTAAAAATCAGTAGCCTGCAAAGTGAAACATCGATTTTCTTTTTTCAAAAGAGCTATTACTCACATTAATATACCATTTGCCGATCTTCATAAGTGTTGTCTTTTTGTCCGAGCTAATACCTTTTGGCGTTGTTTTTCGTTATGGCGTTACAATAAATTTATGTCACGTATTATGACGTCACTATGAAAATCAACGCTAAGAGTTGTTAGCTCGGACAAAAATACAGCCATTATCAAGATCGGCAAGTGATCTATTGGAACACAAATTTACATATTTAGAAATTCTGAAGGATTTAGATTCTCACAATTTCATGCTGTATTTCAAAAAGCTTTTCTAATATGTCCCCCTCCTCCTGTGAAATTCTAAGTTATTATTTTCCATGTTAGATTCCTTCTCTGTCACATCAAATCAACTTTCTGTCTGACTGTCTCTGTGTGCTTTCTCTGCATCTTCTCTCTCTTGTATACCTTGCCATTGGTACTACAGGAGCCAAACGTTAAAAGGGGGCATTGCAAATGAAATCTCTGTTAACTTCCTCCAACAATGTTCCTTGGAAATCTGGAAACTAGAATAAATTTACTGGTCAAGACCTATCAAGTTCTTTTTGTATCCAGGCATTTCTCTGTAAACAATTGTGTGTGTGCCAAATTCATCTGAACATGTTCATTACAGAGTGTAAATTGTAGTCTGTATTTATCAAAAATGCTGTTTGGTTGTGCATTTTTACTTTGATCTTTTAACCAAAAAAATAGATTTTGAGGCTGTGTCATTTTTTACATGCCTGCAAGTGCATCTTAATGCTATCTTGATGAAATTTGCCCTCTCTCCATCTGCCTAGACTATTGTGTTAATGCTTCTCCACCAAAACGAGGAGAAGGGGGCTTAGAAAAAATCTGATGGTGGCAGATAACACTGCATTACCTGATGTTATGCACCTGTCACATGTCATAACAAGGACACTTTGTATAAATTAAATGAATGGCTGTAAATGAATTACTAGATAAAAGGAAATCAGAAATTACAACACAATAACTATAAGTTTTCACTGTGAAATTGACTGTCCACATGAATGCAATATAATAATCAAATAATATATATTTAATGGAAGGAAACCTTAAGTGCATTCCATGTCCTTAAATGCTCAACTTGATCCAGTAGTTTTTGTAAATGTTATGTGGCATTTTGAATTTCCCAGAATCATTCCAGTTCAACTGATGTGCCATTCACTGACTTTTTGACTTAAACTTGATAAATAAATGGCAGTGTCCTTGGTGAAGTTGTTCCCTTTTGAGGAAAACAAAACACTTGTGCAGAAACGAAACTTGTGTATTTTTCAATACGGACCAGCTGGACCCCAAAGTAAACTTTTCATTTGAATTTAGGGGCACAAGTCCCACCCAACTTTTATACTTAAAAAACTTAAAAGTACTTTCAGTATACTAATAAGGGTAATCCTATATGTATTTTTTAGATACTCAAATTTGTTGCATGTATGTATAAATGTGTTGTACAGATGGAATATGAGAATGAGGGTGAATGTATCGGAGGAAAAGAGACAGTCATCCCGAACAATGGAAATGATTATTGAAGAAACTGTGTTAAGACGAGCAATTTCAGAAATCCTGAAGGAAAATTGGAATTTTGAGCACAACCCCTCTCTTCTCTCCCTCGGAGCACAAGTTTAAATTAAAACAACATGCAATTTTGTTTATAAATGTAAATCACAATAACTTTGTTGATACAGATTGAATTAAACAAGAAAAGATACTTTTGTAGGTTACATCATTTTTAAATTGCATAAATACTCCATTATTGTGCAGTAGCAGTGTTACAGTGTATACAGTCATGTATGAATAGCACTGTATTTATAATGAGTCCTATTTATATGATACACAAACAGTGAAATCGCAGGATCTTTTTGAAACTGTTTTCGATTAGTTTTGGCCTATATTATTGCCATAAAGATTATAAATACACACAAAATAACTTTTAACATGTATTTTTCATCTGGATAAGCAATGTTCGGTTCTGAAATCCTAGCAAAGAATTACACATGTATAAAAGTCAGATTAAATTTGTAATACAAGATCTAGAACAATTACGCAAGATTAAGCTAGACAAGATAAATACATCAATATTTTCTTCAGTGAAAATCAAATACAACAAAGAAAATAATTATGTATTTTTCTTGTCTTTGATTTTCACTTTTTAGCATAAGTGGGGAGGGTAGAAAATCCATAAAACAATTATAATATTTTTTCTAATTTCACTGTTTTTACTGAATTTGTTAGCCCCAGATGATACTAGGCAGTTTGGTAATGTGTACAATTATGGAGGGATATCAAGATAGATGTTTAAATATACAAGTCTCTGGCACATTCCTTATGTATATTTTCACATTTATTGGCTATAAACATGTACAGTTTGATGCCATATAGGATTTGTTTCAGTGAAAGATTAATATGTACATGCAGTTCCCACCCTCAGGGCCATCAGTCTTTTCATTATTTGTGTTCGTTATACTGATTTGTTTTTGTTATGTTATGAAGTTATTGGAAATTTAGGAATTTTTCTCTTTAATTTTTCCTCTATAATTTAAACAGTCAGATTAACCTTTGGGAACATTCTTTGTTTATGTCTCAAGGCAAAGGGTAGAAGTTGGGTCAAAATATTTCACAGTTGCCTGCTTGTTGAGCAGGACGATAAAGTATATTTGTATAACACAAAAACATCATAATTCTGGTTTTAGAATACCTTTGTCTTTGATTTCTTGTGTTATAGTTAATTTTACACAGTTGCTAGCATCATGTAAATTTGAAGTTAGAACAGCTAAAAATGGCTTTTGTTTTCAAAGATATTCTCTTTTCACAAGCATTTGGAAGAAAATCTGTACACATGATTATAAAGAGCATAAAGCTGCTTTCTAAAATGGTGAAATTTAAGACCTCTGGGCAAGAGTTCAAACTTTACAGTGAGGCCAATATGGTTACATATATTAAAATGCTATGATTCTCAGAAAATTTTCTTTACCTATTTGCTTGTGACAGTGAATTGTATGCATGACTATAAAACACAGAAGGCCTTCCATCAAAAAGCAAATTAGATTCTTATTGTTCATTTTCATAGTAGAAATCTTTCATTACTCCTTTTCATTGGTAAATTTTATGGTTAACTATGAAGAGCATTATGTCCCCATACAAAAGTGACACTGTGATAAATAACCCGGGTCTCAATCATCTCATGAAACAGGTAATGCATGAGGGCTTCTGCAGTTTTAATGTCAGTTTGTTACAAATTTAATATAAAATTAGTCACTGATACGGTAACATTATTTCCTACAATCTTTCACTCTTTGGGTTTTTAACTCTCAAGAGATCAAAGTTTAAAATAGTGGTCATTTTCTTTTTCCATTATTGTTACCTCGGTATAACACATAAAATAAATGTAATGACATATTAACTAGGCACACTTATAAAAGTTCTGTTCTTGAACTAATTGCACAAGTAATAGTTCAAGTGACTTATCTCATTATTGAACATCTTGCACCAATTTCATACAGGTACCGATATGCAGAGGTGAGATACTTGAGACCAGAAGAAACACACAAGGGCAAAGTGGTACCAGCCCGTGTGGAGACAACAGTTCTATTTTTACCTGACGTTTGGACGTGTAACCCGACTCATCTAGAGTGGGGAACTTTGCAGGCAGCCTATAAAAAACAACTTCAACGGAAGGTTTCCAATCTAGGTCGAGAGGAAAAAGACGGCAATTCTCAGGCAGAGCATTATGTCTTTAATAGACCATATCTATTATAATGATTTATTTCTCAAGTTTATCTAGGTGCATGTAGTCACACCAATAGTGACTTCATGTAAGTCATGTTGGAGTGTTCCAGGGTATATATGAAGATCCCAGTCCAATAATACATTTAACTAGGGACTAGGCATCTAAGAAGTACGATGAAATGGGATATAGATCTGCATGGCCCAGCAGAGAAATCATTCCATCAATCCTAATCCTAGACAAAAACAACAAAAACTAAAGCCAGCATGTATATTTGCTGATTTGGGCACATGTTTTGATATTGCAGATACTGAAAACGTACTCCCCTTACTTTCCAAAGTCTGTTGTAGACTCTGTATACAGGTGTAAATGTTATGTTTTAGCAATTACAGTACGACAGAACTTTTCAAAGTCCTAGGGAAAAGTTTCTTCCATAACTCATTAAGATGGCTTAATGAGGAAAACATCTATTCAGCATAATATCTGTCTAATAAGCTTTTATTTAAAAAGTGAAAAAATATGCAAATATGCATCATGTTTAAATAAGTTTTATGAGGAAAGATCTAAGACGAGAAGTTCAACTAAAAGTACAAAAAACTCCTAATTTGGATCATTAAGCCGTCTTTGCAAGATTGACTTTCTTTGATAGTAGATTATTATTATGATTCATATAATCATGGCAGATAATTATATGTCATATGATGATAGATGATTAGATAATAACTAGCTGGTGACAGATGATCATCTCTTTTGTAGGAGGAGGATGACCCAGATGGGGAATTGTCTCTGGAGAATAAAGAACCAACTCACTATTCTGAGCTTGATCCTAAGATCATGAAGGTATGTTCAACTTTAAAGGAGCAAATACCTTTTTCACTAGTAAATATGAATAAATATATAGGCTGGTATGATGCTAGTTTAAGATGATAAGAAAAGTAAATATACTGAATTAATAAGATTGAAGTGTGAAGGATTCTAGGTCATACATTTTTGGATCATCTGTTGATAGTTTTATCCTGCTTTCAGACAAATAATTATATCTATTTTGTTAATTTATAAAGTTTACTGATATCATTGAAATGATGTATGAAACAATGTATTGTAGATCTTGGATTTAAGAAGGGAATTAGAACTTCGATCACTAAGCTCAAAGGGGCTAAAGTCTCAGCTTATAGCAAGACTGACCAAAGCTTTAAAAACTGAACAGGAAAAAGAAGCTGAAAAAGAAGTCATGGATACGGTATTTGAAACTTGTGATAACTTTTATAAGTATTTTCCTATAATTCATAGGTCAGGAAATCTAATTATTTGAATTAGAATTTTTATGCCACTGCCATACATCATACATGGCCAGGGCATATAGTATTGCACCTTGGCGTCACTCTGTCAAACCTTTTGTCTTAACAACTCCTCCTAAACCCTAGGGAGGACTTTAATGAAACTTGGTACAAAGATCACAATATGTAGATGTGTATAAGAGCTTTAATATTGCACATATGTATTCCTTGTGTCAAGACCTTCAATTGGGTACTGAAATTGTGACCTTTACCTTGAAGTTTGATCTACTTTTAAAAAATTTAATCTTAGTCATAACTTATGAACAATAAGAGATAGTGGGTATTCCTTGTGGCAAGACCTTTCATTACATATCAAAATTTTGTACGTTTTGACCTTGACTTTGAAGATTGACTTACTTACAAAAAACTTTTGTAATTTAAGTTTGATTGCCACCGGCAAGCTCTGTTGCCTTCTGACTCTTGTTATGCATATATAGTAAATTTACCTTGTTTTCACAACTCCTCATTAATCCTTCAGAGGATTTTAAATGATACTGGGTCCCAATATGTAGATGTGCATATTGTCCAAAAATTTTCATAGGAGTTGCAACCCCTGGACTGAATCTTTGCTGCTGTCAGGGGCATTCATGGTGCACTGTTTTGTTTGTATATTTTTGGGGGTATTTTTCTTCCATTTTCACAATTATTAGTGTAAATTATGTTTGGAAAATTGAAGTAATTTACCAGTAATGATATGTTATGCTGTACAGGAAGAAAAGGAGACCAAAGCCGTAGAAGATGCTAAAAAAGCTTTAGAAAATGAAGAGAAAACAGAAGAAAAGAAAAAGGAGGTACAATACCAGATTATTAATGAAATTATATATCGAGATTCTTATCATTGTTGGGACAAAATGTTTTATTTGATGCTTCTTACTTACTGAAAAACTACCATTTTACATCACTTTTAGGAAGAAGAGAAAAAAAAGAAAGAAGAGAGAGAGAAGGCATCATTAGAGAGAAAGTTTGTTCTTCCTGAAATTCCTACTATCCTAGTACATCCTAATGCTAATGCAAAAGGTGGCAAGTTTGATTGTTCTGTCATGTCTCTCAGTGTACTGCTAGATTATCGACCAGAAGACAATAAAGAACATTCCTTTGAGGTAGGTAAATACAGCAACTGTAGATTTGACACACTTCAGTAATGTAAACATTTGTGACAGTATGCTATACTTTATACAGAGTTATCCTTCCTTCAGAATTTATAAAAAATATTTAATGTATGATAACTTGTTACTTTGTGCTGTATTATCTTCAGCTTTACTAATTTACGGTACTATATCAAGTTGTACATTACATGTTCTTGTCTATCAAGATTTTCAACTATTTTGGCGTAATGATTGCAAAATACAATATTATTATCAGTGTCATTCTCACACATTTTCTATGGAAATGATGATAATTCATTCCTTATAGTATTAACTGACAATATACTCCGAAACAGACAATAAGGTTTTAAAAAACTCTTAAGTGTCAATTTAATATTTCAGGTATCATTATTCGCTGAACTTTTCAATGAGATGTTAATGCGAGATTTTGGGTTTGAAATATTTAAAGCCTTAGTAAAAGCTCCAGAAAAGAAAGAAGAGGAGAAAAAAGATAAAGATAAGGAAAAGAAACCTGAAGAAAAGTCCAAGGTATAAACATGCATTTATAAACTTTTTTCAGTTTGTTTCAATAGGCGACTCTGTAGAAGGACAGAGATGATACTATTAACAGATCCTAGTTTTAGATCCTAGGAGGAATATCTGATTTGGTTTTAAAAAATAAAGAGTACTCTTACTAAACACCTTCAGTCCTTGATCTTATATATTTGTTGCTTTGCTGATTTTACATATGCTACATTATAGTATTTGTAACTTGCCTACTACTACATAGGGGCAAGCTTAATGTATTGGTTAAGTGCTTGGCTTGTGGCGACGATGATCGGGGTTCGATTCCCGGGTTGCACTTCTATGTTTAAGAGGTTGGTTATCTCCTGCTTCCATGTCACGATATAACTGAAAAATTGTTGAAAGCGACATAAAGCACCAATCAACAAACCAACCAACCTACTGTTACATACATGTATATACTATACTACATATAGAGTCAAACCAAGTGGAAAAGATGAAGTGGTCACTTAAGGCAGGTTGCCTCTTCTTACAAGTTAACTTTGTTCAGACAGATAGGAATACATAAAAGTGGTTGCTATAGACAAGTGGTTGCTATATACAGGTTGCTAGTATTGCAGGTTCACCTGAAGTAATCAACTTACTTTACAATATATACATCACGATTGATAGATATGCCCCCAGATCAATAGTGGAATATCAAAAATTGTTTTCCAGACCACAAGTCCAATACCTTTAGTGCTATTTGAATGCCTACACTTACTCAACATGATTGGAAGATGTGCCCTATTGTTTCTGGGCTCCAAAGGTCAAGGTCATGGGAGTGGGGTATTACAAATTGGTTTCCATGCCATAAGTCCAATACATTTAGCGCTATTGCAATGAAACTTCATACACTTACTCACCGTGAGTGGAAAATGTGCTCTATTGTTTCTGAGGTTTTGCAACTCGGCACATTACATCTACAATGCAAATCTCTTGTTAATAATTCACATAATATCTTTTGAGTAAGGGTAGGGAATTATCAACTGGGATTTTTTAGTTTGAAATTGGGAAAAAGTAGCACATTTTGGCATTGGAAATGGGGGTGAATTTCAGCCCTCTAGAAAAACACTGAACTCACAACCTTTGTGTCAGGTTTTCACAGGTATGGCCGTAACCCACAACCCTCCTGTCAGTGTTCACAGGGTACAACCATAACCTGCAACTCTCATTTAGCTCTTTACAGGGTACGACTGTATCCCACAACCCTCATGTCAGGTCTTCAAAGGGTTCGACTGTAACCCACCATCCTTATGTCAGGTCTTCACAGGGCATGACTGTAATCCACAACCCTCATATGAGGTCTTCACAGGGTATGACCGTAATTCACAACCCTCTTGTCAGGTCTTCACAGGGTTCAACCATAACCCACAACCCTCATGTCAGGGCTTCACAGGGTATGACTGTAACCCACAACCGTCATATCAGGTCGTCACAGGATTCAACCATAATTTGCATCTCTCATTCAGCTCTTACAGGGCTTGACCGTAACCCACAATCCTCATGTCCAGTCTTCACAGGGTATGACCATAACCCACAACCCTCCTGTCAGGTCTTCACAGGGTATGACCATAACCCACAACCCTCATATCAGGTCTTCACAGGGTATGACCATAACCCACAACCCTCCTGTCAGGTCTTCACAGGGTATGACCATAAACCCACAATCCTCATGTCCAGTCTTCACAGGGTATGACCATAACCCACAACCCTCCTGTCAGGTCTTCACAGGGTATGACCATAACCCACAACCCTCCTGTCAGGTCTTCACAGGGTATGACCATAACCCACAACCCTCATATCAGGTCTTCACAGGGTATGACCATAACCCACAATCCTCATGTCCAGTCTTCACAGGGTATGACCATAACCCACAACCCTCCTGTCAGGTCTTCACAGGGTATGACCATAACCCACAACCCTCCTGTCAGGTCCTCACAGGGTATGACCATAATTCACAACCCTCCTGTCAGGTCTTCACAGGGTATGACCATAACCCACAACCCTCCTGTCAGGTCTTCACAGGGTATGACCGTAATTCACAACCCTCATGTCAGGGCCTCACAGGATACGACCGTAACCCACCATCCTTATGTCAGGTCTCCACAGGGTATGACCGTAACCCACCATCCTTATGTCAGGTCTTCACATGGTATGACTGTAACCCACAACCCTCATGTCAGGGCCTCACAGGGTATGACTGTAACCAACAACCCTCATGTCAGGGCTTCACAGTTTACGACTGTAACCCACAACCCTCATGTCAGGGCTTCACAGTGTACGGGTGTAACCCACAACCCTCATGCCAGGTCTACACAGGGTATAACCGTAACCCATAACCCTCATTTCAAGTTTTCTCGGTAATGTAGATTAAAGTTGTAATGATGGCATTTGTTTATAGATTTTATTAAACATACAAATGTCCTCTTCCACCTTTTTTTTTTTTTGGTTTTATTATTATATTGTTGTTAAGCTATACCTTAATTTGACCATGCCTGAAATTTATACCATACTTCTCATAGAAAACTATATAAGGTTTTAAGTAGAGGCATATCTTAAAAGTACTGTATTGGAATTTTTGTAGCAGTAAATCTGCAAGGAAAGGATGTGTTAATAACATGTCTGTAACATATGTCAAAATTTTGTTTTATACATGTATATCTCAACAATGTTATCTGAGATAAAAGAGAAGAGGAAAAAGATACTTGTGTAGTAAATATTAACTTTATGAACAAATACTTAAATTGTGAAATTTTCAATTGAATAAATAATTTTTTAAGGACAAGGATAAAGATAAAGAACCAAGTTCAGCCAAGAAGAAAAAAGTTGAAGAGAAAGATAAAAAAGATGACAAGAAGGTAGATCAGATAGAATATACATTGACTTAAGAAATAGACTGTTGAGTTTGTCAATTGATGTGGGGTCTGGGTATTGAAGGTTAAGTTGAACAGCTTCTGATCCCAATAAATACTGAAAATTTACAACAGTGTGAAGGAGCAAAACTATTGGCACTTATTTTAACAATGCTGTGTCTAGGTATATTTAATTTAATTAGCAACACTTAAATTCATTAAATTCTAAATCTAAACCTCATTTATACTTCAGTAAATCCCATGTCTAATATCCAGATTTCATGCAGAAGTATGTTCTATGAACTAGACTACATTATACTTCAATAAGTCTCATATCTAAACTCTATTGTTATGTCAGTAAGCCCCAAATTGTAGGCTTCACTTACATCTCACTAAGTCCAATATCTAAACTGCATTTAGACTTCAGTAAGGTCCAAATATAGTTTCTTTTTCCCCTGCAATATGTGTTTCTTATTTGTAAAATTCATTATGAAGTTTATACTTCTTTATCAATGTTAGGAAAAAGATGTGAAAGATAAGAAAAAAGAAAAAGATGATAAAAAAGATGAGGAGAAAAAAGATTCTGGAAGCAAAGATGAAGATGAAGAAGATGAAGATGAAGGTAAAGCACTTCTCTGTCAAAAGCCGAGCCCCTTGTCAACTGAGCTACGCTGTCTCCAATCATTAAATATCCGTGCTTTGAATGATGTTACTTTTCTTTACTCTTCCATGTAGATAAGGAATTAATTTGTTCAATTATGTGAAATAAACCTTATCATTATAGTTCTGATCTAGTGTCTTTTAAACTTTGTAGGTAACTCTTGTATTTGATAGTGAAACTTTCAAAATTTAAATGTATTTAAGTCTCAATGTTTGTGAGTTAAATTTAAATGGGGGAAAATGTGGTTAAGTGTCAGTCACTTTCAGTTTTCACAAGGAATAGCTTTCATATTTAGAAAATGGCTATTTGAATATCTCTTACACCAAATCTATTTTATTCCTTTGAATATAATTTACAGCAAGTTATTAAAATGTTTTTATTGCTTCTTTAAATTCAGGTAAAAAAGAAAAGGATAAGAAAAGAGAAAAGCGGAAATTTGTTACTCGAAATCCAGCTTTGTTGTTAGCCTTCACATATTTTGATCAGAACCATACAGGATATGTTTTAGATAAGGATGTCGAGGAAATTATTCATACAATTGGTCTTCAACTCTCTAGGGCCCAGGTACAATGCTACAAAAATAAAGCCATTAAAGGACCAAGTTGACTAACCCTAAATTTATAAATCTATCAGAAATAATAATTTGCTTATCAGTTGATACTTTATATATGCAATATCAGCTTTAGAATATTCATTTATAATATTTTTTTACATCATTTTAAAAAATTAAAACCCACTTAAATTATCTTTGGTAAAATATGCACAAACATGCATATTCTCATGTCATAGATTAAAGTTTGAAATGAGTACACACATAATCCATTGTCATATTTTGCTGATTAAAAGGGAACAAAACAACTAATACATTAAACATTAATAAAATGGGGTTAAACTTGTTCTTTATCTTTATTTTGTTTCAAATTTGAGCATATCTTTTGCTATTTGACATCTCTTTGCCAATTTTGCATGTCCTTGTGACATCATAAAAATTCAAGATGAGAATATGTCATTTGATGGATATTAATAGAGTCAAAAGTACAAATTAAATTACCATTTAGCAATTATTTTCAATCTACTTTTCATTTATCAAAGGTAAAAAAATTGGTTCAAAAATTGGTATCACGAGATGCATTGAATTATCGCAAGATAACAGACAAGCCAGTATTGAATCCTGGAGAAAAAGAGGAACTGACAGAGGAAAAAGAATTGAAGGAGGAAGACATCATAGCATTGTCTAATGGTAAGTCTAATGTGAATCAATCACCTAATATTCAGATGGATTAAAAAATTTATAACACGAAGGAAATGCAGAAAGTGTTTATGCAAGTTTGTTATGTTTTCCTGAGGATGTATTACTTTCCTTGAAAATGATTGACATTTCTGATTCTGTTTATTTCAGTCTTACTATATTGTTTTTTACCTGTCTGTCTGTTTGTTTTAAATTACGCCAAGGTCATTGACCTCATGACTTTGACAGTTACCTTTGAGCTTCATTTCAAAATTTGCCTTATTTGGACTTTGTTACCACCGGGTCATTCATGTTTCACAGACATGTCATGTTTTTTTATATATGAAAGACACTTAGTTTGATGAAAAATCTGTTTTGTAAGAGTAAGACTCGAGTTGGAACATAATGATTACATGTTTGTTTGGATCGGCCATTAATGAAATATTCATTAGCCTTTCACCAATCAATAGTTGAATTCTGCTTTGAATAATTTTGTGTTTTGGTTTTTAATTATACTTGCTTGAAGATAATTTAGAGTAGGCCATGCATGTCGAAAAAAAATTATTCACCAATTCTTTCACTCATTTGTTTGACATGAACTATAAACCAAAAATTGAATTTGTCTGTAAATATTGTGTAATGACATCACCCTTCCCAACTGAAGAATCTATTTAACAAATAGAGAATTTTTACAGGTAATGCTGAGTATTTAAAACTACCAGATTCTCCGTGGTCAAGGAAGAGTCCAAATAAGAAGGGAGGGGAATCTTCTCAAGACACTACAGGTTTGGTGACATATAAAGGTTCCATGTTGGACATTGACAGTGTGATGCTTCGTTTGGACAAGAGTGAGAAAACCAGGTCGGAAATGGAGAAACAGATGACTGACATTGGTCATGAGAAAGGTAAGGTGTCAGTTTTTTAATTACCTCACAAAATATGTTATATAGAGAAATATTAGTAATGTGGGTCATCAAATTCTACTGTCCTATGATGTCTTTGATCTGAAATTACCTTCCATATTAAGGATATACTAGGCACTTGAAATATCCTTTGCTATTCTAAGCCATGTATACACCCCTTGACCTGTGACACATGCTTCTTATGCACTGTTTTCATATTTGAACTCTATATATTTCATTAGATTTTCCTCACACATACAGGGGTAACAATGGTTCTACTTTATATTTTAACTATTAACATGAGATGTGAGGTACTACATTGTTATTGAGATTTTTACGAGTTATATACCCGGTAAGTATTTTTGCGTAGTTTCTTTTTACACATGTATATAAAAGTAATTGAAGTCTGGCATTAAGGTGTAGTTGGCAAATTTCTCATGTAATTGGAAGGTTGCAGGTTTGCGTCTCATTAAACCCTCAGTTATATTAATATAGTCCAATGACTAGGATGTAAAATCAGAACTTGTGTCCTGGATAGCATATGGACAGTGCCCACTGCATCCTATAGCCAGGGGGTCAAAGTTAGCTGTATATCAATAGTTTCTTTGTTAAGTGTGTACAAGTTTTTCACTTAGATTTGTACCACATCTGTATCATACAATGTACAGAAGTTTATATCTAAGCATCCTGGAACCCACCTGGAGTAGCATTTGATCTTTAGTTAACATTAACTATCAATTATGCAGTGGGATTCGTTTTCACTGTCTCGACCAAAGGACAGGAATCTAACAAGTCTCTTGTCAAGCTAAACCCAGGTCCTTTTAGCCTTAGTTGAGCACAGTACTCACTGTAAATCACTTCTTATTGGTGAGGACTTCATTTTTGGGTCATTTCGTTAGGATGACTCCATGTGCAATTAAAGTTAGCGTTGCACATTGATTTGACCACTTAAGTTGTTGCTTCTCACAAAAATCATATCCCACAATTATATGAAAAGTGGGATCATGAAAATAAAGTCATTCAAAATGTAATTGATTTGCAGGACAGAGCTTAACAACTATATTTCAGTTTCAAGGGATGCTGGACAGTAGGTCAAATATACTTCGGTAGTGTCTCCATGTATAGAGAAAGTCCTGGAAAATGTTAACAAACAAAATGGTTGAAGTATTTAATGTCATTCTTATCAATATATTTATAAATTTTAGATGTGTTGAAGAAAACTATAGAGTCCAAGGAAGAGAAATTGGAGAAATTAACATCCGAGCTAAAGCAATTGAAGCAAAAATTATTAGTACAAGAAAAAATCACAAACAATTCTGAATGTACCAACAAAAAATATCTCTCTGCTCTCATGGAGTCTAAGACACATCTGAGTTCACTTTTGTCAACAATCACAGATGCCCTTGGAGAAGATGTAAAAGAAGATATTAAGATTAAAGGAGAATATAATGGCGGACTATGAGTTGTGTTGTTAGATGTGCAAAATGTGTTCAGTATTGTATGAATGTCCAAAGAATTGTGATTGAGTTGAATGAAACATTTGAATTAACCATGAATCTTGATTTGAGAGAAAAATTTGTCAATAAACATTCGATTGAACTGTATTCTCGATGAATATTTTAATGATTACACCATTAGTTTTGCATTTCTTCAGTAAACTTCATGTTTGTTACATATATATGATGCATCAGGATGGTATCATCTCCATATTGACTGTAATGTTTAGATGAACATTTTATCCACCTACATTGTATAAATGTATATTTTATCAGTTTCCTATAACTTTGGACTTATATTGGGTATAGGAACCTCATTAGTATTAGGTATAGTAAATTAGCAAGTTATCTGCTGTTTTATCATGACCAGGATGAGGGAATTATGTAACTATTTGTGTACATAAACATTTCTGTTTTTAATGAATTTGATATATCATGTCATGATATGAATAAGAATTATATTTAAATGTATCAAAAATCTAAAATCTTTGAATAAAAAAGGCAGAGTCACTGGATCTGTATGTCAAGTAAATGAAATTACAAGAACTTTTATACATATAGACTTGTATGGAAGTACAAACAGAAGGAATAAAATATCCAACTATTTATCTGATTTCAATTTCCTTATTTCATTGATATATATGTAGATTTCTTGTATGATGTTTAAGATTTTGTTTGGTGGGGGGGGGGGCATATTGGTTATTTGGTTATAACATTTTACTTAAACTTACTGTGGGGTCTTACTTCTGTAAAGTGAGATTGGCAAGGCTAAGCTTTAGACTAGCTACAAAAGCTGGCAATGGATGGAGCAAGAGGGAATGCTAACAAATGGACCAGCAGCAAAACGTAAAACTGGTAGGAGCAAATGGAATTATTTAAAGGTCTTTACAAAACTTGGCAATGGATGTAGCAAGTGGGAATATTAACCAGTGGACTAGCATCAAAACCCTTGCACTGGATGGTGCAAGTGGGATTGCAAATCAGTGGACTAGCATCAAAACTGTGCACAGAATAGAACACATAGGATTAGCAGCAAAACCTGACAATGGATGAAGAAAGTTGGAGAGTTAACTTGTGAACTAGCATTGGTACATGGCATTGGATTGAGGAAGTTGAAAGATTTTAAACCAGTGTGCTAGTCGCAAAATTTGGCACTGGATGAAGCATCTTGGAATTTAATTCAGTAGACTAAACAGCAAAACTGGACAAAGTGTTTGAATCTAAATATAAACTTTAAAGTGCTATTAGAATGATCACAATTTTTCTATATTATGTGCCTATCTACATAAACGAGTCGCTCACAAAATATTATGCTCATGGGTGACTCCGATCTCAATATATATATACAATAAGCAATAAAAAAGTCGATAGCTTTTTTCAGTAGTTAATCACCATAATATGTGACGTCAGAAGTTGTACAGGTGCTACTTTTCCCTGATTTTTCTTTATTACGTTAAACTTTGAATTGTGACGTCATACTAAATGATGTTAAAAGTTGTACAAAGGTTATGTAACAAGTTAAACCGGAAGTCTTTTATTTTGTTTGTGATACTAGCAAATCGGTATTTTAAAACATCTCCCAGAGAAATACTGAAGCAGGAAAAGTTGTAATTTCTATCAATGGAGGAATAAGTCAATTAGTATTACATGAAAACGCAAAATTCTCCAGCATTCTAATAGCACTTTAAAAGATGCATTTGTGGTAACTGGTATGCCTGCTGGGAGATGATGGTTGTGTAGTTCCTGGTATACCTGCTAGGAGTTGGTGGTTCTATGTTTACCTGTATGCCTGCTTGGAGTTGGTGGTTCTATGTTTACCTGTATACCTGCTAGGAGTTGGTGGTTCTATGTTTACCTGTATGCCTGCTAGGAGTTGGTGGTTCTATGTTTACCTGTATGCCTGCTAGGAGTTGGTGGTTCTATGTTTACCTGTATGCCAGCTTGGAGTTGGTGGTCCTATGTTTACCTGTATGCCTGCTAGGAGTTGGTGGTTCTATGTTTACCTGTATGCCTGCTAGGAGTTGGTGGTTCTATATTTACCTGTATGCCTGCTAGGAGTTGGTGGTTCTATGTTTACCTGTATGCCTGCTTGGAGTTGGTGGTTCTATGTTTACCTGTATGCCTGTTTGGAGTTGGTGGTTCTATGTTCACCTGTATACCTGCTTGGAGTTGGTGGCTCTATGTTTACCTGTATGCCTGCTTGGAGTTGGTGGTTTTGTGGTTACTGGTATACCTCCTGGGGGATAATGATTTTGTAGTTATTGTATGTATACCTGCTAGGAGTTGGTGGTTTTATGTTTACCAGTATGCCTGCTGGGAGTTAGTGGTTCTGCATTTACCAATATGCCTGCTGGGAGTTGGTGGTTCCATGGTTTACCTGTATACCTGCTAGGAATTTGTGGTTCTATGTTTACCTGTATGCCTGCTTGGAGTTGGTGGTTTTGTGGTGACTGGTATACCTGCTGGGGGATAATGATTTTGTAGATATTGTATGTATACCTGCTAAGAGTTGGTGGTTTTATGTTTACCTGTATGCCTGCTGGGAGTTGATGGTTCTCTGATTACCAATATGCCTGCTAGGAGTTGTGGTTTTGTAGACACCAGTAATCCTGCTTGGGGTTGGTAGTTTGTCTGTTTACTCTTTCATTAAACATTGGCCATCTTGATTTAGGTGTTACAAGTCTTCTTGCTCATCACAATGGCCAGTTGTCAGTTTGTCAGCATTCATGTAAATACTGACTTGGAAACAAATACATCTCTCCATTCAAACAAGTCTTGTAATGCCCTCATTTATTAAATTACTATGGAGTAAAGGGAGACCTACTAGTAACTGCAAATGTACGGAATGATACCTTGTTTAGTTATCCATACTACGGTACTAAATGGGAGGTGTAATAGATCAAAACTTTCTCCATCGACGAGGATGTTGAGCAGCAGGTAAACTTACTGTTTCACTCGTTAATTCATGAAATGGATTGGACATGGTCTCCAGAAGGTATTGCGTGCTTTCTTAAAAGTTTTATGTATTCATTTTCGTCGTTGTGAGAAGTGTGATAAGCCATTGTATTTGTATTCTTATCCTACACATGAAGTTATAAGGTCTGTCCTTTTTATTTCACATTTTATGCCTGCTGGGAGTTGATGGTTCTATGTTTACCAATATGCCTGCTAGAAGTTGTGGTTTTGTAGATACCAGTATACCTGCTTGGGGTTGGTAGTTTGTCTGGTTACTCTTTCATTATTTCACATTTTATTCTCCCTGCAAACGAAGTTTGGGAAGGGGAGGGGGTATATTCGAATCACCTTGTCTGTCCAGAAAACTTTAACCTTGGCCATAATTTTTGAACCAAAAAAGATGGGGCCGTCATAATGCACATGTGTATTCCTTGTGGCAAGACCTCTCTGTCGTTACTAAAATTTTTGATACCTTGACCTTGACGTTTGATCTACTTTTAAAAAACTTTAACCTTGGCCATAATTTTGAACCAAATGAGATGGGGTCTTCATACTATATATGTGTATTCCTTGTGGCAAGACCTTGCTATCGGTACCAAAACTTTTGACCCCGTGACCTTGACGTTTGACCTACTTTTGAAAAACTTCAACCTTAGCCATAACTTTCGAAACAAAAGCGTTGGGAACTTCATACTATGCATTTGTATTCTTTGTGGCAAGACTCGTTTGTCGGTATCAAAATTTTTGACATTCTGACCTTGACGTTTGACCTTCTTTTGAATTTTTTTTACCTTAGCCATAATTTTTGAACCAAGAGATATTGAGTCTTCATACTACACACGTGTATTCCTTATAGCAATCCTTGTCTGTTGGTACCAAAAGTTTTTTACCCTTGACCTTGACATTTGATCTACTTTTGTGAAAGTTTAACCTTAGCCATAACTTTTGAAACAAAAGAGTTTGAAACTTCATTCACCAAAAGGGATGGGGCCTTCATACTACACATGTGTATTCCTTGTGGCAAGACCTGTCGGTCGGTACCAAAATTTTTGACCTTGTGACCTTTACCTTGGTCTTTGCCCTACTTCGAATTTTGTTGCCGCGGGGGTGGGTGGGTGACAATTCTAGTTTTTATTTATTCATGCGTACAATAAATGTCACAATTTTATACGAAGATCATGTGAAATTATCTAAGTTAATTCCACTGGCAATCGCGTTTTCAGTTATGTATGTAGAGATATTGCAAACTCATTTGGCATATTATATGTATCTTCAGTTTAATATCCTGAGAAAACTTAAAACACTTTATCCTCAGACAGGTCAAACGAGTCAACCATACAATACTTCCGTATCTTAAGTTCGATTTATAAGAGCCAATAGTTTACATTAGGAGTTCATATCATTAACGCATTTACTGTAGAACACCATTTAAATTTCCTTGTGCAGGGAGTTAACTGAACTTAAAGAAAATATAACTCAGAGACGTCAACTATGAAATTAATCAGTTTACAAATCTATATATCCCGATATATGCAAATTACGTAGATTGAGTGATTATTGTTTTACGTCACTCCAAAGCCGGTGTGGCCTAGTTGATAAGGTGCTCGGCTCGTGATCGCGAGGTCCCGGGTTCGACTCCCGCCCTGGGCACACCAGTGTTCTGTAAAACCGGTGACAGTAAAAACCGAGGTCCCGTGTCACGGTAGACGTGACACGTAAAAGATCCCTCACTGCTTCGGGTGTGTCCGTTGCAAAGGTCTAACTTTGTATGCAATGCATGAGGTAGATGCCGTCACCATATACGTGAAATAATCGTGGAGTGACGTAAAACAATATTCAAATAATCAATTTACGTCATTCCACGATTATTTCACATACATAGTGACGGCATCTGTCTGATTCATTGCATAAAAATTTATACCTTTGCAACGGACCTACCCGAAACAGTGAGGAATCTTTTATGTGCCACACCTACCATGTCACGGGACTGTCTCATCTGAAAAACAGAGCACCGGTATGGCAACGACGAGAGTCGTACCCGGTACCTCTTGGTCACGAACAGAGCACATCCACTGTGCCTAACCGGCATAATTATATTGACCTTTATTTGCTGTTCCCTTATTTCTTAATGCGACAAATTAAAATTATTTTCATGTATGTATCTTGTGTCAAGAATTTCGATTGGTACTTCATTTTTATATTTTGTCTCCCTCACCTTCAGCTTGGACCTGTTTCCATAAAATGTATCATCTGAGATCGAGATTTGATATTGAATGAGAATTACTTATGATATAACCTCATAATGTTGCCAAAACATTTTAATACTGTAGCATTAGAGTTTCAGTATTTTGCAAAAAAAATTGTACATTTATTACATAAAGTTTTAGTATTGTAAAAAGAGACATGCGTCGATGTGTTACTGACACTAGGCGGGAGAATTTGAGAGGAGTCTGTCGCAGATGAATTTTCGGAGAAAGATTTCATTCTTATGTAGATTGTGAATATACCTTTTTACAGCAAAAAGTACGACCATCGAATCTCGTGTGGGTTTGGACTTGGATCCGGACATACAAAATATTATCGTTCAAATTTACTATAGGCCATTTTGATAAGGAGAGTTATCTGTCCTTGATTTTTGTGGTATACATAAAAGTTGTGCAATGACTCTTAATTTAATTTTCTAATTTGTGTGGTCAATTCACCACGGTGATATATGGTCAGCCAGACAACAATCATCTCTATATACCACAACGTGATACGCAGAAAGTGAGAGATTTCTTATCAAGGGCACCCAAATCACCTCATTGAAATCGCCTATTCGGCCTCGATTCATGGAAAACGACAAAAACAAAAAAAAGTAAATTTGTGTTTGTTGATATTTAATATGATGATGGCTTTATACATTGACTTAGTACTTTTTGTACACCCTCAAAAATGAATGCTGCTAAGACTTATATAAACTATTTGCATCATTAGAGATAGCGCGAGAGAAATGATGAATAATGTAAAGATAAATACAATATGAAAATGACCGCGATCAGAAGAGCTTTGCGTTTCGTCGAAATATCATGACATGAGCGGAATTCACCGAGCGATAGTGTATATGTAGAAAGAATTACAAACGTGGAAACCTAATTTAAAGAAAACCACTAACAACGTTGTACACGCATAACATACTTTAATAGTATTATTAGTGGCGGTGTTAGGATGTGACCAACCCGCTTTTTTACCCAAATTTAATAATATTCATGTCTTTTATCGTCTTCCCTTATTTTCTTTGGTAAGTGGTTGACGTTTTTATTAAAATGCCGGTGTAACATTAAAAAGTGACCCCATTGAAAACTGACCCGTGTGTCAGTTTTCAATGCTAAATTTCTACCTAAGAGTCGTTAAATTTTGTCTCCCCATGGGGTCATTTTTTAACGAATTTTAATTGTATGTATAGCATTGAAATACAAGGTTCTATGGAAATGGGGTGGACATATGGGATGTCTCTCACCATTCCATCTCATTCCCCTTCCATATAACTTTTGCCTCCTCCTTCCGTATTGTGCATACAGAAAAATGTTAATATATGATTGACACGGGGAAAGATTTGTGTTTTGGGGATGATTTTAAACTCGAATTGTACTTCTTAAATACTAGTATACATTTTTTTTCCGGGAGAAAATCTATTTACCAGACAGGTTTTCACAAGGTGGGGGTCTATTTTGGGAAAAAGTCTATACTATATCATCTTTTGTTTGTCTTTAACCCATTATGTATATGGTCGCTGGATCAAGTTAAAAACATCCACATCAAAGACATATGCAGATCCAGAACAGAAGCGAGGATTGTAATTATGGGGTTCTGAAATTATAGTCAGTCCGTTCATATTTTACTGAGTGTATTTTTTATAAAAGGATGATTTGTTTTACATGTTTCACATATTCAGGGACTAGAAACCCTTACGAGAAACGTATAGCATTTGGCATCGTGATTCACACTTTAAAACAACGTTTAAAATATACACATCTGTATCAGAACTTTAATGGTTCTCTTGATTTATGTTTTAATCGTATTATTTTCAGCATCTATTCATCCTTAACAGACCACGTACGAAAAGTCGTCTTGCTGTTTAAAGAACAGGCCAGTTGGAATAATCATCTAAATGACGCTGTTCGTTCCAGTGTCCATCTGTCCAAAAGTCCTTTATGATTTGAATTCCTTGACAGACTTTATATTATCTTTGAACAATTAATTACTGTATTTGTACACAACCTAATTTTCACCCAAAATGTTGATGATAAGGTTTTAGATATACGCTGTATTAGCATATTCATGAATTAGCGTGATCTGTGATTGTCCTTCATAATGTCTTCACAAACATTTTATTAGCGAAATCATTAATCAAAAAACACAAAGATCAGCACTTACTCCGCTTAATATGAATCCAGAGAAAATAAGTACAATCCAGTCAGTATAAATTTGGTTATAACTACAAAACAGGTTCGATTTACGTCGAGTTTGATCATACTTTCACAGGTAATTTAAGGTGCTTTATTCGAACTTTCCTGGGATTTCTAAAATGACAGATCATACTTAGATACAAACATTGACAATGTACTCCCACCGAAAAAAAAAAATCAGGATCGTGACACTGTTGCACTTTAGGTCGGTTGCCGGGCTTTTTGGTTAACGTGTGCTGTTTCCAAATTATCTGTTTTTAAAAATCATCTTTAAGCATACAGACAAGTATATGTCATCTTTCAGAAAATTTGATAATGTATGAATAAATTAAGTGAATGCAAATTGTTAATGAAAAACAAATTTATAAATATTACGTTAGAGAGTGGAAAATGGAAGATATACTCTAGATTGATTGAATTTTGTTTACCAATAACATCACTACACGATTATTGCACTATTTGGTGACATCATCTACCTGATGCATAACCTCGCTAGTTAAGGCTGCTAGAAGAAGAGAGAATCGGATCGTAGCCTTGGCTAGCGAAGTTGCCTGTTGCATTGCATAGAAAATTATATCTTTTGAAGTGACTCACCCGAAGCACTGAGGAATCTTTTACATGTACGCCACGCCTACCGTGACATGGGGCATCCTTTTTCAGAGTTTCATCCAAAATACAGAAAACCAGGATGGCTAGGGCGGAAATCGAACCCGGGACCTCTCGATCATAAGCAGAGACCCTTAACCACTGGGCCACACGGGCTCTATACTCTATGTGTTGACCAAAAAACCCCAAAAAGCAAAACAAAACAAAAAGAAAAAGAAACCTCCGCTCAAAACATTAACCTTCGCATCTCTTCGGTTAATATTTGATTTTCTTGTGAATATTATACGGTTACTGACTGGGATTGAGGGCATCAGATTATCAGTTTGACTCTAAGACAAACAGTTGTAAGAGGCCGAATTTTCTAACAATTCCTTAGACCGCTTGATATCTACAGTAATTGGACTTTTTCCTATAGAATTTACTTAGAAACTATTTTATAGGGATATGACAATAGCATATTTACCATATAAAAAAGTTCATAAGTGTATCAAGTGTCATAAATTACGAAACAAAATATAAGGGACGAATCTACTACCGTACAATTAATATACATGCATTGATTGTTCCAGATATTTTATAGGCTATTAAAGTGATCCTTTCTTAAGTTTAAATATTACCCCACTGAAAGTGTACCTAGCTAAGAACATGTATCGTAAAAAGGAGATTTTCTCCACTTGAGGTCGTTGAAATTTGACCCTACCTCTAATTACCACATTTCAAGTTCATTTTACTCACTATCGAGTAGCTACACTATGTTATAAACCGGAGTTCGATTTTTTTTTTTTTTTTTTTTTTATTTAATGTTGAAATATTAACTCTCCCTGTCCTTGCATTGTCTCCGCAAAACATCCCTCTTTAATTTAGCAAAAGCAGACACTGTACTTAGTAGCCGTAAGTACAATCTTATTAAAACCATATCTTTATTCCGCTTCTCTATTTGCCCTATTGCGGATAAAGATCTGGCGAAACTCCGTTAGGGGTCATGTTCTGGTGAACTCTGATTCACAGCCAATCAGTGAATCGGCTACAAATTCCAGGGAATGAAATTAACATCCCCAGTGTGCTTGACCAACAAGGTAGTTTTTTAAACAGCGTTTGATACATATTGCGTCACTATTAAGTGCCTAGCCGAACCATTGATTGGCTATGGGAAATTACGGTTTCGGTGACTGAATCGTCATCAGAGTTCACCAGAACATGACCTCTTACGGAGTTTCCGCTATGGGACAAATAGAGAAGCGGAATAAAGATATGGTTTTAATCAGATTGCTGCAAGTAGTGGCCCTATATGAATGATAAGGCCACAATTCCTTACGTCGCGTAAACTTGAAATTTTGATAAACGGAATTGCCGGCGCGATTCTACGTATTTCAACATCAAATGGAGCAAATATATAACATACATAAACATTAAGCAAACGATCGGCAGTAATAACTTACCCCCAACCTGTCGTCTAAAGCTGTACACCCATTTTTCACACTCTGTGTCAAATTTGCCGGTTTGTTTATATGTAGTCTGAATCATCCACATGTTTGATTCTGATACTAAGATGCAATTACGCAAACGTTGGGATGATTCCGATTACATATAAACAAACCAGCAAATTTGACACAGGTTAAGAAAAACTGTGTGTGGAGCCTTCCACAAACGTTCGGGGTAAGTTATTATTGCCGATCGTTTGCTTAATGTTTAATTATTTTAGATATTTGCTCCATTTAATGCAGAAATGCGTGTCGGTGTAGTAGTTTCCCCCCTAGCCATTTTCCTCCCAGAAAAATGGCTATATAGTAGTCTTTCCCCGGGGGAAATTTGACTATATCGCCATCCCTCCCCCCCCCCGGAAAAAAATACTGTATAGTGAATTTTCTCCCCAATTTGAAATTCCAGATTTTCTTTTCACACATAATTATATAAGTAAATCCACCTCGTTACTTTGTTAACAATTAAAAGAGAGATTTCTGTTTAAAATATAGATATCTCAACTTTTAATAGGGAGATATTTCCATTGAATTTAGAGATATCTCATTTTCTTAAATAGAAAGGTCTTCAATTTTATTCTCTTTTCCAAATACAGATGTATATATTTAGAATAGAGATATATCTACTAAAATTTCGAGATATCCTTATTGAATGCGAGAAATATATATATATATATATATATATATATATATATATATATATATATATATATATATATATATATATATATATATATATATATATATATGTGTGTGGGGGGGGAGGTGTATTTATATATACTTACGGGAAAAACACCCAGAAGTTCGTTGTTATGCCCCCGGAATGAAATATGGGCGCATCTAGTTTTTCACCTGGTAAAAACATTGGCTATATCATTTGTATCAAAAGGCGTAAGGCTTTGAAACTTCACATATAGATTCCTTGTGATGAGACCTTTTATTTGGGACCATGACTTTTGACCCAGTGACCTTGACGTTCGAGCTTGACCTACTCTTCAAAAACTTTAACCTTTACTATATCTTTTGTACTAAAAGGTGTAGGGCTTTGAAACTTCACATACCTGTATAGATTCCTTGTGATGAGACCTATCATTTGTGACCTTGACCTTGGAGTTTCATCTACTTTTCAAAAACCTTAACATTGGTGATATCTTCCCAACCGTTATAGGTAGAGCTTTCATATTTCACATACATATTCCTTAAAATTAGCCCTTTCGGGTGATACCAAAACTTTTGACGTAATGACGTCCAACAGGACTTTGGCCAACATTTATGGAAACTTTAACATTGGCCATAACTTTCCAATCGTTACAGGTAGGCTTCCATATTTCAGATGCGTACTCCCTATGATGCGCCTAATCGGTTTCGTTTGGTCCATTGGAGACATGTTGTTCATAGACGAGTCTCGCCTCTAGCTCGGTCAGATGAACGACAACGTGTCTATCGACGTCGTGATGAGCGATATTCTGACGATTACATATACGGGTGGGTGGAAGGTCTGTTATGTTATGGGCGGAGATATCTCATGGCGTGGAAACACCTTTCGTGGTTATTCATAATAATTCAGCAATAAGATATAGGATTCCGGTCTTATGACTACACGTCCTTCCACTTATCCATCAATGTAACTTAACATTGCAGCAGGACAATGCGAGACCCCATGTTGCCAGGATTTGTCGTGACTTTCTAACTCACAACAACGCCCCACGTCTTGATTGGTCACCATACAGTCTAGACTTGTCGCCAATGAATTTCATGCAGCGGATTCAAAGGAGAAGTCGAAATTGCATTAGCCAATCAGCGTCCTTGGCGGTCATATTTGTTGAGGGGTCGGATTGAAAATCAGAAATCTGGTAGAATGAATGACATGTATACGCAAATAAATGACAATTTTTTACAATGAAATAATAGGAGAAAATACCACAATATGGTAAATATATAAAAAGAAAGACATGTACACATGTACAACAAAACACTTTACAGTATATAGAGACCCCTTAACCATAACACCATCGATTTGATCCACAAGCTATTACGGTACCACATTTGTATTTCAAAAGTTACCTAATTTATACAATGAGAACGTACGTGTATGATTTCCAAACCGTTACGTAAAGGGGGAAACTACTATGAGGGAAATACTACTATATAGCAGTTTTTCCGCCATGGGGAAAACTACTATATAGCCATTTTCCGGGGGAGGGGGCGCTACTATTGGGGAGAACTACTATATAACACCGGCCATTCCATTTATCAAAATTGCAAGTTTACGCAACGTATTGAATCATTCATATAGGGCCACTACTTGCGGCTATGTACTTAGCTGTATACTTGTATTGTAATCAGGAGATTTTTTCGTCATGGGGTCGTTTTTTAATATTGAAATCAGATCCTACCTCTAATGACTAGTTTTCAAGTTCGTTTTACTTACTGTCGAATAATCGAATATTCACGCTATATTTTAAACAGGAGTTCGAAGCTTTTTTATATGGAGTCATTAATTAATGTTGAAATATGACACATAATGGACAGAATCAATTTTCAACGTTAAAACTGGGCACACCGGCGTTCTGTCTTTCGGATGAGACAGTAAAAACCGAGGTCCCGTGTCACGGTAGGCGTAGCACGTAAAAGATCCCTCACTGCTTCGGGTGGGTCTGTTGCAAAGGTCTAAATTTCTATGCAATGCATCAGGCAGATGCCGTCACCATATACGTGAAATAATCGTGGAGTGACGTAAACAGTAATAAATCAATCAACGTTAAAAATCGACCCTTAAACCGTTGAAAACTTTTCAACGGCGAAACACTGTCTCCATGGGTCAGTTTTGAACGGCGGTCAGTTTTTAATGTTACACCGGAACATGTACATATACTCAGAGACATTTCTGAAATACTCGACTTTAAATCACTCAAAATATAAAATAAATCAGTCTAAGGTTAACCAGAGATAAATACATCTTTTTAAACTACAATAAAAGTTTATTCAAACTGTTTCATCGCAATGTGGCATGCCCTGATAACGCATCACACAGTCTATTGTGCACACCAACTATTCCTCCTCCCTAGAATTTATAAATTGTTCTGAAGAATGGTTATGTCAAAATTTCAACAATTCACCATCCATACCAATAATGCACTTAACGACGGTCATATTATAACTTTGAGAAAACCCCTTTAAAAAGTGTCGTACAGACAGGTAATTCAATAGAATTCATGAAGTGTATCCATTTAAAGAAGTAAATAGTAATGGTGTAATGGCCGCTCCCTTTCAGAGGATACATTAGAAGTAGGGCGTGATCAAGAAACTTACTACCAAGCTAGCTGTGATATCAACTGGTCGAGATGGGCAGGGGACAGTTATGTTTGCTTTTTATTGTTCTGCTGATGATCTTGCTATCGTTAGCATGTAGTCTTGTGTCTATAGTTACAGATTTCTGGTACAATGTGGACGTGGATGAAACTAAGGTTTCCAATTCTACGATCGTCAAGTCATTTACCTACAATTTTGGGATGTGGAGGAAATGTTATGAAAGCATACCAGCTGGTAGGTACACTAATTTACATGATTTTAATACTCTACAGTCACTGGCATTATAACGAAGAAACACCTGTGTGTTACGGGTGATTAGGTAGCGTATACGTACTACAGTATCGGTGTGACCCAACCCTTACAGTAATCCCAGGACTAAAATACGTGTCTTGTATGTTAATTCCATCTTACCCCTCCTGAACTACCTCGAGTTACTTATTGATTTTCTAGTTGGTTATTATATGCTTTAGTGTTACACATATTACCTGTATGTTTATAAGCATGTATTGTATTCGCTATAGATCCTCCCTTTTTTCTTTGTCTTATTATAAGCCATTGCCCTTTTCTATCTTAACAAATGTTTATTATGTATGTACATCAAAGTAACATCTTTTTACAAGAAAAGCCTTGCTCGAACAAGATCTCGTGTAGATATTGCCATTGTAACGGTCAATAACTCTCATCAGTTTAATACACGTAATGGTTTGTCAACATGTTGTATTCAATGTAAGGGAGGGGGTCTATGGGCTTAATTACTACCTGTGAGGTATTTCACAAGGTAAACTGTCGTATTGACTTAGTATTAAGATATACCATGGTTTATTCTAAACTGTTTTGTCCCACAATTTAAACTTTGTCAATCATGATAGTTTATTCAAAAGGAGTCTATTGGGAAATCGGGGCATCAGTGGCCATTTGGACAAGCTCATTAAGGGCAGTAGGAACCCCACCGTTTTGGGGTTTTTTTTTTTTTTTTTGTTTTTTTGTTTGTTTGTTTAGTTTTTTTTGGGTTTTTTTTGTCGGAAATGGCCACGGGCACACAAATAAAATCAATTATTATTACAATCCACAGTGGTATTTACATGTACAAGATAGATACATAACTATGTATACCTACTTTCTACTTTCTGGATTTTTTTTTCAAGTGCTAAAGCAGAGACATATATACACATGTGTATATATGTCTCTGGCTAAATGTACTTGTAGCAGCTTGTATAATTGTTTTAGCAGTCAGTAATAATGATAAACTTCGAATATATAGGACTGTTGATATACACTCAGATTACTTGAGTAAAACATTACGACGATTGGAAGGCGTTTCTTATCCTGAATACAGAATTGGTTCTTCATATTACGTAATACGTATTATATAGTTTCACCAGAAGCAAACTAGCTGTACTGTATGCTTCCATATATCATTGTATGTGGAGAATATACATGTTTACCATAACGCATTTATAGTGTAATTCATGTAGTTGATTTATTTGTGAATAATAATCTTATTATGATAATAATAAAGTCACCGTTTGTTTGATGTTGTAGAGGTCCTCGTTAATAAATCCACCCCCTCCCCCACCCTCCCCAAATTAATCGCCCTTTGTACGCATGAAAATAATCAAAAGGGTCTTTTTTAAACAGTAAGTATTTGAAGAAAAATCCAGGTTCTGATACGACAAATTTACTTGCAGATGTACCTATTGACCGCCGAGTTAATAACTGTGCTTATACTTACCAAGACCTGGTACCAGCTAGACTGCCGACAAAAGCAGACGATAGGCGATATTTACGTGAGTATAGCCGACAGACATGAAAAGATCAAGCATATCTTGTTTATAATAAATAGATAAGATAGATAGTTCGATATCATATATATACTATAGAAAAGTAATTTCAATTTTGTACTTTTCAAAGATTTTGTAAAGTGACGATGGGTTATTGTATCAAGACTTTTCTTTACTGTGCGTTTTAAATTGAGCAATTGGCCGATGAAATTATGAGCTCGACTGGTCACAGTTTAAGAGTATTTCACACAAATATCCACAGCTACTTGCACATTATCTGCGACGAGAGTAAAGATACATGCTCATTAGTTTGTCGGGATGAGCTATCAGTTGTGTCATTTGACGATATTTTATGCCATATTGTAGTAGTGTAGCAATGCAGTGTAGCAAAGTATTTATATGATGAGTCATTAGGGTATATGTGTGAAGAAGACGAAAACGCCCAAATGCTTTTTACAACTAATGAAATGATTCAATTAAATGACGATTTCAATGAAAAAGGACAATTATCTCAAAATTATCCACTTTCTGCTAATCTGAAATATTTCCCAGTGCATTAGAAATTTTCCTTTTATAAATATCAACAGGCTGTTGGCATGAGCAGTGACAAAACTTTTAAACATTTGAACGAACGACCAGGGATTGAGCCCAAAGTTATTTACATCAAATGGGCCGTGTCGCAAGCTCATGGTGATATGATAATGGTATATTTGCAGATTTGGAGCGGTCCTGGGTAGGTTGTATGATAGCCGCTGCCGGTATCCAGATTTTCGCCATTATGACCTTAATTTGTGGACTATGGCCTGCAGATTGTACTCCCTTCAAAAGGTCCAAACTCTATCTTGTGGCCTCGATCATGTGTCTGTTTGCTGGTATGTATACGAAGTATTTCTTCATTGTCAATAACTCTGCTCTAGAATATTTTGTAATACTATGACAATCAATAGTCAACACAGATTCCCATTCTGTTTTCAAATAAGGTATAACGTCTGTCAGTCTGAGATGCCAACTTTTAATAAACTATGCAGGCCAAAATAATTAACGTTTATACCTTCATTATCAGAATATTAGGGGTACACTGTTTTGGTCCATCTGTCGGTTGTCATCATCTTTGATTTTGCTATAACTTTTTACCTTTTTCTGATAGATTCTTTATACTTGGTATGCATAGTTTACGGGTGAAACCTTTGCAAAAGAGATTAAGATCGGTGACATTTTTTGAGTTATCCACACCTACAATACCTTTCAAACATAAAAATCTTATTATGTCCACTTTAATTTTGCAGCAATGGCCGGGATTGCTAGTGGAATCTGTTTCATAGCTCTGCGAGACATGGATATGAAATCGCGTCAGATCTACCCCGATCACACGAGTACGAAATACGATTATTCATTTATGGTGGCATGGGTTGGTAATGGCTTGTGTATATTCGAAGGTTTCGTTTTCTTATGTCTATTAAAAATGGACTATAACGACATCAACGAAAGTGGAAAATACAATTCGTTTATGTGAATTATAAATGAAGAAAACAAGTACAGTCGGAATTTCTTCGAGTTAAAATCTTGTTTGAGTTAAAACTTATTTGGTGTAAATGCTCGTTGTCATCATCAATATGTTTTGTCAAATCAAAGTTTTAATTCCTCTAAATTTAGTTTCATTAAAAGTACATCCGATATAACTCTTAATAACACAGATCATATTCACTGAGGATAAAACTGCCAATTTATTCATTTGATAACATTATGTTCATCTTCCTCTTCATTTTGGAATTTATAATAACTTCGCTCGTTTTAGATACTTCATATACAGTACAGTCCGGGTGGAACTTAATTTGCCCACTGGTCACAGTGGGCATTTTTAGAGTGGGCATTAAAAATGTCCACTGCACACAGTGGACATTCTTGTAAGAGCCAGTTGGAATTAACATACAGGTAAGTGGACAGCTTGATAACTCAGGTAAATGTCCACTCCTAATGCCCACTGAAATTTCAGGTGGACTTCCCACTGTGGACAGTGGGCATTCAAAGTTCCACCTGGACTGTACTGTAAATTGAGATTTGAGGGTTATTCATCCGGTTATAAGCATTAACAGTTTTGAATCGAGTTTCATTTATTTGTTAAACCCAATGGCTGACCCAAAATAGGACAGATGTGCAACTGTCCATGTAAAAATCTGATGGAGCTGCCCATTATACCAAGGTCTTTTTAAAGTATCTCGAATCTGGCATCAAGTGGCTTTATATATTTTACTTGACCATGTAGCGTATTTATTGGTATATGACTATGAAGCTATATATTGTGTGAACTGATGTCCACTCATGGCTCGGGTGTCGTAACGTACACAAATGGTCGGCCAGTTCAGCATACCGGGGCCTATGTATATCATATTATGCACATTGTATTGACTATTGTATGAATAGCACTTTATTCTTAATTCAGCATTATTTATTTTTTGTGTCTTTGTTTTACATGAATTGATGTGTAAAATACCTTTACAATGTAATCAAATGTTTTACTTGTTTATTCGTTCAATTCATAACTCGGATTTGATCTTATATGTCCATTATATTCATTTTCCATTCTCAGTATAATTAAACTGTCTCGTTTTATCATATATAATAGATCTACAATAAATAGTCTATACATATTAACATGGATGTTTACTTTTGATATCTGTTTGGTTAGGTGCCGATAAACAATACATAATTCCTTTACTCCGTATGGAGTGATTCGTTCTTTCTAATACAATGTAGATTGATTGTTTATTGGCATGTCCTCTGTAGATCTCTTTGAATTAAATTTACCGACATTCTCTAATCTTAATATAAATCCCCTTATGTGATTAGTTGCTCGTCGAAGAGTAAATGGTATAAGACTTTTAACTCTCTAGATCCGACACTTGATCTTAAGTTTTAAGATGCATTACTCATCTGGAGTCATAGTCCGAGATTCTTTGACAATATCTGCATAAAGCGCTTAAATTACACTCTCACTTACGTCCTCCGTTCACTCCTTTATAGTGAAGAGAAGGCGAAATCATCTTAAACTTTCGTATGGATATGTTAATTAGAGCAAGCTTTTCCATAACATGTCGTTATCTCTGTAATAGCACAAGTGATTCAATATATTCAAAGCATGCACATAATTTGTAAATGATTGTTAAGCATTTTCGCATTGAAAAGAAAGACAGTGTTACATTACATAAAACCGGTTTGCTTATTTATTTTGAATTCTTCATATGATATATGCAAATAAGAAAACAGTCCGAGCAAAGCAACAGGAAGATCTCGCAAATGATGAGCGGATGATCAAATTTATATTTCGCACCTGGCATGTACTGGTGTCACAACTCGCCTGAACCTGTAGTGTGCCACACCTCACATACTGGTAATATGTCACACCTCACATACTGGTAGTGTGTCACAACTCACATACTGGTAGTGTGTCACACCTCGCCTGAATTAGTAGTGTGTCACATTTCACATACTGGTAATGTGTCACACCTCAAGTCTACTGGTAGTGTGCCACACCTCAAGTGTACTGGTTGTGTGCCACACCTCGCGTGTACTGGTAGTGTATAACATCTCACGTGTTGGTAGTGTGTCACACCTCACATGTGCCGGTAGTGTGTCACACCTCACGTCTACTGGTTGTGTCACACCTCGCCTGAACTAGAAGTGTTCCACACCTCACATACTGGTAGTGTGTCACACCTCACGTCTACTGGTTGTGTCACACCTCGCCTGAACTAGTAGTGGGTCACACCTCATGTGTACTGGTTATGTGCCACACCTCGCCTGAATTAGTAGTGAATAACACCTCAAGTGTACTGGTAGTGTGCCACAACTCACTTGTACTGGTAGTGTGTCCACCTTAAGCGTATTGGAAGTGTGCCACACCTCACAGGTACCTGTAGTGTGCTGGTAGTGTGTCACATCTCACATGTACCGGTAGTGTGCCACACCCCACGTGTACTGGTTTTGTGCCACACCTCGCCTGCACTAGTAGTGTGCCACACCTTACATTCTGGTAGTGTGTCACACCTCAAGTGTACAGGTAGTGAGTAACACCTCACGTGTACTGGTAGTGTGTCACATCTCACATGCATTAGTAGTGTGTCCACCTCAATTGTACTAGTAGTTTGTCACATCTCACATACTGGTAGTGTGCCACACCTCACGTGTACTGGTAGTGTGTTACACCTCACATACTGGTAGTGTGCCACACCTTACATACTGGTAGTGTATTACAACTCACATACTGGTAGTGTGCCACACCTCACATACTGGTAGTGTGTCACTCTTCAAGTGTACAGGTAGTGTGCCACACCTCAAGTGTACTGGTAGTGTGCCACACCTCACCTGAACTAGTAGTGTGCCACACCTCAAGTGTACTGGTAGTGTGCCACACCTCGCCTGAACTAGTAGTGTGCCACACCTAACTTACGGGTCCGGTATAACACCTCAAGTGTCCTGTTAGTGTGGAACACCTCACGTGTACTGGTAGTGTGTCACACCTCATATGTGCCGGTAGTGTGTCACACCTCACGTTTACTGGTTGTGTCACACCTCGCCTGAACTAGTAGTGTGCCACACCTCACATACTGATAATGTGTCACACCTCAAGTGTACTGGTAGTGTCACACCTCACGTGTACTGGTAGTGTGTCACACCTCAAGCGTACTGGTTTTGTGCCACACCTCAAGTGTACTGGTTGTGTGCCACACTTCGTCTGTACTAGTAGTCTGCCACACCTCAAATGTACTGTGTAACACCTCACGTGTACTGGTAATGTGTCACACCTCACATACTACTAGTGTATCACATTTCACGTATACTGGTAGTGTGTCCACCTCAAGCGTACTGGTAGTGTGCCACACCTCACATGTACCTGTAGTGTGCTGTTAGTGTGTCACATCTCACATGTACCGGTAGTGTGCCACACCCCATGTGTACTGGTTGTGTGCCACACCTCGCCTGCACTAGTAGTGTGCCACACCTAAAATTCTGGTAGTGTGTCACACCTCAAGTGTACAGGTAGTGTGTAACACCTCACGTGTACTGGTAGTGTGTCACATTTCAAGTGTACTAGTAGTGTGTAACATCTCACATGTACTGGTAGTTGTCCACCTCAAGCGAAATGGTAGTGTGCCACACCTCACGTGCACTAGTAGTGTGTCCACCTCAATTGTACTGGTAGTTTTTCACACCTCACATACTGGTAGTGTGCCACACCTCACGTGTACTGGTAGTGGTGTGTCACACCTCACATACTGGTAGTGTGTCACCTCTCACATACTGGTATTGTGCCACACTCGCCTGAATTAGTAGTGTGTCACATTTCATATACTGGCAGTGTGTCACACCACAAGTGTACTGGTAGTGTGTCACACCTCACGTGTACTGGTAGTGTGTCCCACCTCACATGTGCCGGTAGTGTGTCACACCTCATGTGTACTGGTTGTGTGCCACACCTCGCCCGAATTAGTAGTGTGCCACATCTCACTTACTGGCAGTGTGTCCCAACTCACGTGTACTAGTAGTGTGTCCACCTCAAGCGTACTGGTAGTGTGCCACACCTCACATGTACCTGTAGTGTGCCGGTAGTGTGTCACACCTCACGTGTACTGGTTTTGTGCCACACCTCGCCTGCACTAGTAGTGTGCCACACCTTACACTCTGGTAGTGTGTCACACCTCAAGTGTACAGGTAGTGTGTAACACCTCACGTGTACTGGTAGTGTGTCACATCTCAAGTGTACTGGTAGTGTGTAACACCTCACGTGTACTGGTAGTGTGTAACATCTCACGTGTACTGGTAGTGTGTCACATCTAAAGTGTACTGGTAGTGTGTAACACGTCACGTGTACTGGTAGTGTGTCCACCTCAAGCGTATTAGTAAAGTGCCACACCTCACATGTACCTGTAGTGTGTAACACCTCACGTGTACTGGTAGTGTGTAACACCTCACGTGTACTGGTAGTGTGTCACATCTCAAGTGTACTGGTGGTGTGTAACACCTCAAGCGTACTGGTAGTGTGCCACACCTCACATGTACCTGTAGTGTGCTGGTAGTGTGTCATACCTCACATATACCGGTAGTGTGCCACACCCCACGTGTACTGGTTGTGTGCCACGCTTCGCCTGCACTAGTATTGTGTCTCACCCTTCATTCTGGTAGTGTGTCACACCTCAAGTGTGTAAGTAGTGTGTAACACCTCACCTGTGCTGGTAGTGTGTCACACCTCAAGTGTACTGGCTGTGTGCCAACTTCGCCTGCACTAGTAGTGTGCCACACCTTACATTCTGGTAGTGTGTCACGCCTCAAGTGTACAGGTAGTGTGTATCACCTCACGTGTACTGGTAGTGAGTCACATCTCAAGTGTACTGGTAGTAACACCTCACGTGTACTGGTAGTGTGTCACACCTCACATGTACCTGTAATGTGCTGGTAGTGTGCCACACCCCACGTGTACTGTTTGTGTGCCACACCTCGCCTTCCTCAGTAGTGTGCCACACCTTACATTTTGGTAGTGTGTCACGCCTCAAGTGTACTGGTAGTGTGTAACACCTCACGTGTACTGGTAGTGTGTCACATCTCAAGTGTACTGGTGGTTTGTAACACCTCACGTGTACTGGTAGTGTGTCCACCTCAAGCGTACTGGTAGTGTGCCACACCTCACAAGTACCTGTAGTGTGCTGGTTGTGTGTCATACCTCACATGTACCGGTAGTGTGTCACACCCCACGTGTACTGGTTGTGTGCCACGCTTCGCCTGCACTAGTATTGTCTCACTCTACATTCTGGTAGCGTGTCACACCTCAAGTGTATAAGTAGTGTGTTACACCTCACCTGTGCTGGTAGTGTGTCACACCTCAAGTGTACTGATAGTGTGTAACACCTCACGTGTACTTGTAGTGTGTCGTATCTCAAGTGTACTGGTAGTGTGTAAGACCTCACGTGTACTGGTAGTGTGTCACACCTTACATGTACCTGTGATGTGCTCGTAGTGTGTCACACCTCACATGTACCGGTAGTGTGCCACACTCCACGTGTACTGGTTGTGTGCCACACCTCGCCTGCACTAGTAGTGTGCCACACCTTACATTCTGGTAGTGTGTCACACCTCAAGTATACTGGTAGTGTGTAACACCTCACGTGTACTGGTAGTGTGTCACATCTCAAGTGTACTGGTAGTAACACCTCACGTGTACTGGTAGTGTGTCACACCTCACATGTACCGGTAGTGTGCCACACCCCACGTGTACTGTTTGTTTGCCACACCTCGCCTGCACTAGTAGTGTGCCACACCTTACATTCTGGTAGTGTGTCACGCCTCAAGTGTACAGGTAGTGTGTAACACCTCACGTGTACTGGTAGTGTGTCACATCTCACGCGCACTAGTAATGTGTCCACCTCAATTGTACTGGTAGTTTGTTGCATCTCACGTACTGGTAGTGTGCCACACCTCACTTGTGCTGGTAGTGTGTCACACCTCACATACTGGTAGTGTATCACACCTCCCATACTGGTATTGTATCACACCTCAAGTGTACTGGTAGTGTGTAACACCTCACGTGTACTGGTAATGTGTCATACCTTACGTGCACTAGTAGTGTGTCCACCTCATTTGTACTGTTAGTTTGTCACACCTCACATATTGGTAGTGTGCCACACCTCACGTGTGCTAGTAGTGTGTCACACCTCACATACTGGGTAGTGTGCCACACCTCACATGCTGGTAGTGTATCACACCTCAAGTGTACTGGTAGTGTGTCACACCTCACATGTACCGGTAGTGTGCCACACCCCACGTGTACTGTTTATTTGCCACACCTCGCCTGCACTAGTAGTGTGCCACACCTTACATTCTGGTAGTGTGTCACGCCTCAAGTGTACAGGTAGTGTGTAACACCTCACGTGTACTGGTAGTGTGTCACATCTCATGCGCACTAGTAATGTGTCCACCTCAATTGTACTGGTAGTTTGTCGCATCTCACATACTGGTAGTGTGCCACACCTCACTTGTGCTGGTAGTGTGTCACACCTCACATACTGGTAGTGTATCACACCTCCCATACTGGTAGTGTATCACGCCTCAAGTGTACAGGTAGTGTGTAACACCTCACGTGTACTGGTAATGTGTCACACCTTACGTGCACTAGTAGTGTGTCCACCTCAATTGTACTGGTAGTTTGTCACAACTCACATATTGGTAGTGTGCCACACCTCACGTGTGCTGGTAGTGTGTCACACCTCACATACTGGGTAGTGTGCCACACCTCACATGTTGGTAGTGTATCACACCTCAAGTGTACCGGTAGTGTGTTACACCTCACATACTGGTAGTGGGTCACACCTCAAGTGTAGTGGTAATGTGCTACATCTCACGTGTACTGGTAGTGTCACACCTCAATCGTACTGGTAGTGTGTCACACCGCACATGACCGGTAGTGTGTCACACCTGACATGTGCCGGCAATATATCACACCTCACATGTATTAGTAATGTGTCATTGACAATGATTAATTCTCATAAAAGTACATACATACATCGTAAAAATGTTGAATATATACAAATCCAGATAACAATTATATGCGTGGGTATTTACACTTATCAAATTATTAGCCAATTAATTACTCTGGAAGAAAAAATCTCTTTTTTATAAAATTACTTTCAAATATTTTCAGTGAAGTTACATTTTTTATTTTAAATCAATCTGAAAGTATTCGGTTTGTCTGTATTTAAGTATAGCAGGTTATCTTATTTTTGTGATAACGTCATCAGTCATTGAGCACGTAAAGAAACTTTTCGATACGTTTATATAACATAAATCAGTAGCAGATCCAGGAATTCCGAAAAAGAGGGGGGGGGGGAGGTTGCATGTGTATTAGTCAAACTACTCAGTAACTTTTGGTGCCAAACCTGGATTTTTACTAGTAAATATGTGACGAAAGGGGGGGGGGGCTCTCTAAATCCGCCACTGTAAATAACATTTACGCCCGTGTTTTTGAATATTTTGCCAACGCCATATTCTGTGTTTAACTTTAAATTGCAAAATCTAAATTTACACAAAAACCGATATTGTTTAATTGGTAACTCTATTTATATATACAATAACTATCAAAGTCTAAATTTTCTTTAAAAACTCTATAATTAAGACTTTTTGGTGGGTTTAGCACCAAACTTCTCATCTGTTGCAGAAACTGGTTAGCAGTGACCTAATACAAAATTTCTTGGATGTTTTATATTTATAAAATTTTGTGTTTCTTAAATATGTGGCATTCCACATTCTTCTAAAATAGATTTCATGACCACGATGAATTTGTGGTTTTAACAACAAATATACAATCAGGGACGTACATATCTAAATATCTCTATTTAGATATATACGTCCCTGATACAATACACTTGACAGTTTCGGAGTATTATAGCTGACAAATTTCCTCAGATCGTGGTCATTTTTATCTCAAGGTTAATAAGTAAAGGAAAAATACCCTAATTCTCCATATAAAATCAAATTTATTGTGGTATTATTTACTTTTAAAACATACTTACAAAATTTCAAGTATTATTCTCAAATAAAGTAACATTTGAGAAAATCCACACATCACAACCATTCAGTAGTATTGGTTGAATAATCTTGTCAAGCAATTCAAGTTGACGGTCAGTTGGCAGGTTATTTCTACATTTTTGAAGAAATTTGTACGTTGCATTTGTTGCCTTTAAGTATTGTTGTTTTATGTTAAATATAAGTAATCTGCTTGGTGAAAAATATACCTCTAGACATTTAAAATGTTCGACAACTTCAGTAACATTTTCATTAATAGCGATTACATGTTGATTATTTCTGCTTCAGTATTTACTCCGAGAAAATATATGTAAACTAACGAGTGATTAAGCAGTTGTCCGCATATTATAAAACAAGTTTCTATACATAATCAGTTCATTTTTTATTTTTTTCAGAGATTGCAGAAAACCAAGTGCACCATTTGAAAATAAAAAAATAATCTAGATCATTCAAATATATTGAGAACAATGGCGGTAACAAATTTACTTCTTGTCGAACGCCTAACTGGCATGGAAATGTATCTGACTGATTGATTGATTATTGTTTTACGTCACTCCACGATTATTTTACGTATATGGTGACGGCATCTGCCTGATGCACTGCATACAAATTTAGACCTTTGCAACGGACCCACCCGAAGCAATGAGAGATGTTTTACGTGCCACGCCTACCGTGACACGAGGCCTCGGCTTTTACTGTCTCATCCGAAAGACAGAACACCGGTGTGCCCAGGGTGGTAGTCGAACCCGGGACCCCTCGATCATGAGCCGAGCACCTTATCCACTAGGCCACACCGGCTTGAAATGTATCTGAAGAAGCACTATTAAATCTAATTTTATCTTATAACCATCATATATAGTAGGAATAATTTTAAAAGCATTTATTATCAGTGTTACTTAGAAGCAATTTATTCCGAAGACCGATGCTCCAAACACAATCGAAGCTTTTTCGAAGTCAATACCGGGTATATGCACAATATAATTTCCGTTTTGTACCTTAGAAATATTCAGAAAGAATATGCAATGAAAAGATATGATCACTAGTATACTTTTTTCTTTCAAAAACTTACAGGATTCGAACCTCTGACTTTTAATGAAGTACCCAAGCTTTAATGAAAAGTTAAAATGCTTGCCTTGCTGTAGAATTAGCTCACTGCGTATAACTTGGGGTCTAATGTCTAAAAGTACATGCGCACTGTGTTATACACTTTTTACTCTGTATTATAGTGTTGGATTGTGTTATCTTTCTTTGTATGAAGGTGTTTTAATCTAGGTGTTACAACATATGATATCAGTAGCCTAGTACCCTGGTCATCAACTTCATGTTCTGCACCTGTCACTCTTGACTATCTTAGTCCAGGAAAACTAAAGTTTGACCTCAAGCAAATTGCAGCAAAGATTATATTGTCACCATCAATTTCTTTGAAGTCCTCAAAACACCAGAAAAAAAGTAGGCAGCGGGGAAAATCTCCCTAATTTGCATATTTCAAAATGACCGCCAAATTAGTAATGTTCAAATGAACGGGTCACGAATTAGATCATATATTTAGTTCTGTGAGTAATATTCGAGTAATTTAAAAGACTAAAGGATGTATCACAGATGAAGGAATATGTTTATATCCAAAATATATCATTTGGTTTGCTCCTTTATTTGCATAAATCGAAAATGGCCGCCAAGAGACTATTTTTGTATGCGAAATACACTAATTGAATCATGTATTCACTTTCAGATACAATTTTAGAGCAGTTTAAAACATCAGATATGTAGATCTATCTTAGTCAAAAGTCATGTGCTTAGGAGGATAAGGATCGCCACCTTGAAAGTTATATGAATAATTAGCAGGATAGGTGTCGCCACTTGGAAATCTATATGACAAATCTAGCAGGATAGGTGTCGCCAGTTGGATACTCTAAAAGAATCTGTACACGTTGCATTTTATAGTAAAACAAGCCCTGATTCAGATAAATGTTCGATACATGAAGATTTGTTGTATCTGCAATGAGTCTACAGACAATGGACGACCAACAGCTGTACTAAAATATAAAGGAAGCATTAGTGTAAACTAGTGAACAGCGAGTTAGCAGCATAAGATCGTGTTCTGGACAGCGAGTTCATCAGCACTGTCAACTTTCTTTTTGTCCAGGACACGACACGACAAAGTTGTGGAGCATATACTGCAATCACCATGTCCGTTCGTATGTCTGTAAACAATAGCTTGTCATCGCAACTCCTCCTACACTGTTTAATGGAATTTCACAAAACCTGGCAGAAATGAAGAATAACACCTGAAGATTTGAAAAAAGGGAGATAATTCTGCTCTGTACATTTTTACAGGATTTATTGCTCTTTGAACTTAAAAATATTGTTAATTCCATTTGAATTCTTGTCAATAACTTGTCATTGCAACTTCTCCCAAACCGTTCAATGGAATTTCTCCAAAGCTGGCCTCAAGGTTATAAAACTTTTGGAGCACGACTCGGTGCTCCAAAATGAGTACGTGCTCAAACTCGAGCACAACTCGAAACTCATCGAGGTTATACAAAATTGGAGCATGATAGCGTGCTCCAATCTCGTGCATGTACTCGAAAATCTCAAGATTGGTTAGAACCGTACTCAGAACTGTCCTCGCAATATGGCGACTGATAATAGAATTAGACGCAGCCAACGTCGAATAAATTACCAATGTCCCTATGTCTTTGGTGAACGGTCAAATCCAGTTGAGGAAGATGAAGTTTATAGTCGTGCTAGAAAACGTTTATATCCTCACCCGTACTCATACTCGAAAGCCGTGCTCGAGAGAGTACGGGTTTGAAGCTTGAGTACGAGTTTGGATTTTTTTTTTAAATATTCAGTTTGTTATATCAACTGGCGACACCTATCGTGCAAGAATGGTCATATAGATTTCCAATTGGCAATACCTATCCTGCTAATTTTTCGTATAAATTTCCAAGTGGCGACCCCTATCCTCCTAAGCACATGACTTTTGACTAAGAAACATATCTAATGGTTTATATTGCTCAAAAATTGTATTTGAAAATGAATATACGATTCATTTAGTGTATTTTGCTTGCAAAAATAGTCTTTTTGGCGGCCATTTTGGATTTAGACAAATGACGGGGCAACCCAAATTATGGATATAAACATCTTCCGTCATCTGTGATACACACATCACGCTTTTAAATTTCTCCAAAATTGAGACTGGAATTGAATAAATGATTTATGATTTAATTCATGACCATACCTTTGAAACAAAGTAATTTTGGTGGCCATTTTGAAATATGCAAATTAGACATATTTCTCCCATGGGGATCGCTTCCTACCCTTTTTCTGGTGTTCTGGGGATTCAAAGAAATGCATGGTGGCAAGATAATTGTTGCAAATTGATTGAGGTTCATCTACAATTTGGCTTAGTTTTCCAGGACTAATTTGTTTTATAACTAACAATGCTTAAAGTCATCATATCTTAACCTTCCTAAGCAGATTTCATAATGCAAGGTCTTATGATTTTCCTACAAAAAGCGGCGCAATATTATAGTTCTGTTATATATCGTAAATCACATGTTTTGTTTGAATTTATTGTAACAAGACGCTCACTTTAGAATTATTAGCAAGATATTATCTACGAGAGAAAGATTACATACATATTATTTTACTTATTTTTTTTCATGCCCTAGGATCGAGGTCATATTGTTTTTGTCCGGTCTGTTTGTTTGTTTTATATATATATATATATATATATATATATATATATATATATATATATATATATATATATATATATATATATATATATATATATATATATATATATATATATATATATATATATATATATATATATATATATATATATATATATATATATATATATATATATATATATATATATATATATATATATACACTAATCTATATTTCTTAAATATGAATGATGCTAACAAACGTTATGAAGATCATAAGTGAAATCGTAATTGAATGTCCCACTGAATAGATGGCCACCCTTGGCTTAGCCATGACACGGACAACAACAAAATGTTATGTACGTGGTGCCGTGATGTTGCTCATTGCGGGTAGACAGTTTCAAACTCTTTGCTGTGCGAGAGTATGAAGAGAGCAAATTTTATTAGCATTTTGCGCCTAGATGCGACAAGGTAAATGTAACAAAAACTGTTTGTCCGTCTGTTACAAAATTTTGAACTTTTGAGCCGCAAGCATTAGAGTTTTCACATTTCTAACACGGATTCCTCACAACGATTTTTTTTTCCTTTTTTGACCTAGATATTTGACCTACTTTTAAAACATCAGCATTGCAAACAGGAATTATCGAGTGTGTATCTGCTTGTTTTAATACTTAAATTTAAAATCCATACTACCTTTGATAAGTCTTAAAACATGTAAAATATCTATCCATGCCAATCTTTCCATCAATATGACGGTAACAGAAACATTAATGTCAAATGGTAACGAATGCTTTATTTAATATAGTAAGATAAAATTACCTAATTCAATCAGGATAGCCGACTCTCAGGACTTCCAGTCTTTGATTTTGTTTTTGTTTGTTTGTTTTGTTTTGTTATGCTTTTTTTCTGGTTTTTTCTGGTTTTTTCTTTTTTTCTTTTTCTTTTTTCTTTTAATTTCGTGGGTGGTTTTTTGTTTGGGGTATTTTGTTGGTTTTGTTTTTGTTCTTGCTTTTTGAGAGTGGGTCATGTAGTGGTTTCTTTATTTTATTTATTTTTTATTTCTTTGTTGTTGTTGTTGTTTTTAGTACTGAAAATCAATATGATTTTCATTCCAATACAGAAGTGTCTGACAGTAAAGCAACACAGATGTTTTATTCATAATTTTCATTTTCATCTTTTCAATAAGAATTTCAGAAACTTTTTGGATTGATTTATTACCATAATGGGCGTTATGAATCTTAGTTGGTTGAATTCAGTCAGTTTTTGTTGTTGGCGTTGGTATAATTCTTCATAGCATTGTGATTGCAAATAAATGAAATCTAAAATTAGTTATCCCAGCCCATCCAACATTTCTTCATCTTCCTAACATGATTTTACATCTGTAAAAACGTCAGATGAAAAACACAGACAACTGTGGACTAGTCAAATAAGTTACATTCATCAATGGGAGTAAATAACTCATTGCCATGAGCGGCCTATTCCTCAACCGTTATCTCGAAATATATGTAAATGTCATGCTTACATATTTTAGAATGTCCTTAATTGCAGCTTATATTAAGATAAGATAAAATAAGATAAGATAAATTTTAATTAACGTCGGCATGGTTTTATAAACAGATAACATTAGCTCTGTAGACCTATTGCACCGAACATTACATTAAGATAGAATCAGAGAAGCATAAGTGCCTAGCATTATACATTAGAAGACAAACAGTATATATGTGTATCACAGGCATGCAAAGCAGACAAGAGGTAACAAATATCACAGTCATGCAGAAAGGGAGAGCTATATATATCACAAACATGCAATGAATGAAAAAAATTATAAATAATAGTAAACAAAAGCAGAGCACAGCATCAGTAACAAAAGTTTGATAAAAGATTTTGCTTACACAATAAAAGTTAAGCTAAGCTAGGCATGACATCTGCAAATTAATAAAGATAGCATGGAAACATGAACGATGGCAAGATGATACGGGCAGAATAACACAATAGCTACATCAATTAATAAAAAAACAAACTTAAAGCAGTAGCAAACTAAAAAAACAAACTCTTAAAAGCTTTAAAAAGCGTCATAAACAAAGATATACTAAGCTTTGCATACACTGCAGGTGCAAACATCCCCATTCCGACTTGACATTACACTTTTGAATTGATTAAAAGATGATATTTCTCTAAAATTGTTTGGAACGTTGTTCCATACTTTAGCAGCTTGATATCTAAATGATCTTAAATCATATGAAGTTTTTACCTGCAGCGTTTTTGTATCTAAAAGAAACAGTTCTGCTTGATTAAAATAAGATCTTGTAAGTACATTGGTGATTCATTATTTAAAATATAAAACTTGCAATGCCATTGACCTAAGTCTTCTCACCTTGAGCGAAGGCAGTTTAGATGTAGCTAAAGGTTCTTCATAAGTGCTGCTAAAATCATTGTTTATAAACGTAAGAGCCCTCTCTTGTATACGTTCAAGTTTTTTTATTGACTAAATGTGTAAGATATTGATTATTTTAATTTGCAAACTAATTAGATTCAAGTAATTTTTAACAAATGTTTATGTGAAAGGGAATTATTTGGAAAATAGAAGTGAAAATATGGTTTATTCGAAATTCTTCTATACGATCGCGATACAGAGCATCTTCAATGGAACTTTACACTCGGCGTGTTACTATAATGTACTAAACAATGTATTAAAGTATGTACTAAAACGATAGGGATACACAGTTTATGACCTTTATACGTGACGTGATAAGTACTTTAACGTTAAGATATTTGATGATTTGTTTCAGGCACCTGTTCTGTAAAAGGTATAAAAACGAGTTGTCTGAAGATCGTCATCTAAGTGGTATACAGTTTGACATACAAGTCATGGCATTGACGGTAAGGTCTTTAAACACTCCACAATAATTTGTAAATAATTATGCATTTGTCGTAATTTTGTTATTTGATTCGAAAAGTATTATACATTTTACAATTTATTTTGATACTACTGTTTAAGTGTGTATTTTCTATGAAATTTGATTTCATGGAGTTTGAATATACAATAAGTTTTTAAAAGTTTAATATAGGTAATAATATATTAAATAACCACTAGGTAAAAATTAATGTACCATATCAAAACAAACATTTTCTTTCTTAACTTGAGGATACATTATAATATCTCAAATGTTTGTTTGAATTTTATATATATATATATATATATATATATATATATATATATATATATATATATATATATATATATATATATATATATATATATACCTTCTTAAACGTCTTTTCAATGAAAATACCAGTTATATGCGTCCTGATATCACTAGAATTTTCAAAAATATTATGTAAACAAAGCAATGAAATTTGCGAGATGTTTGTGAGTTACATGTAACACTTTGGGACCGTAATAACCTGTGATAATAATATCATGGCGGTACACGACAATAATATCATGGCGGTACACGACAATAATATCATGGCGATACAAGATAATAACATCATGGCGGTACAAGACAATAACATCATGGTGGTACCAGTACACGGCCATAATATCATGACGGTACATAGCAATACTATCATTGCGGTACATAACAATATCATGGAGGTACAAGACAATGATACCATAGCGGTACATGACGATGATATCATTGCGGTACAAGACAATAATATCATGGGGGTACATAACAATAATATCATGGAGTTACATAACAATTAATTTATGGAGGTACATAACAATGATATGATAATGGTACAAGGCAATTATATAATGACCGTACACGTCAATAATGCTATGACTGTACACAACAATTCTGCTTGCATAATCTATCAAAATTTAATATTCCTTCGGAGTCAAAGAAAAAGTTTGTTTTGTTATTATATAATAATTTTTGTTTCGTATAAAGATATTTATTTCGTCTAGCAACAAAATTTTGACAAGATAAGTTCTGATGGCTATATCCACTAAGAAACTACGTTTAAATTGAACCAACAGGGAACAACCAGAACGTTTCTAAGCTGATTTTATTGCATTGATTTAAAGGTTAATCAGTAGTGGCCCTATATGAATGAAAGGGCCACAATTCCTTACTTTGCGAAAACTTGCACTTTTGATAAACGGAATGGCCGGTACGATTCTACGTATTTCGACATCAAATGGAGCAAATATCTAACATATATAAACATTAAGCAAACGATCGGCAATAATAACTTACTCCCGATCTGTCGTCTGAAGGTTGTACACACATTTTTTTTTTCTCTACCTTTGTCAAATTTGCCGGTTTGTTTATACGTAGTCTGAATCATCTACATGTTTGATTCTGCTTCCGAGATGTATTACGCAAAACGTGTGGATGATTTAGACTACAGATAAACAATCAAAAGTGCAAGGTAAAGTAGGGCCACTACTTGCGGCTAAATCAATGCTTATCTTTTGCTTCTGGAAAAGGTATTGAATATACATGTAATAAATAATTAAATCGAGAATGACAAAACTCATGCACGGTTTTTATTATTAAAGTTTTCGATTCCTATTTAGCAATTATCAAATATTTTTACACCAATATCACGTTAATTTTATTTTATTCACAATTATAACAATGATTTGAATGTGAAAATCTGTTTACGAAATTATTCCTAAATAAATTTGTGTTTACAGTTGCTTGCCGTGTCGGTATGCCTGATTGCGAGTGGGTTAGCTGCTGGAACGGTACATCATTTACCGGTATCCGTAGCGTCCAAGGAGGCCACCGAGATCAAGCATCTTAAACAAAATGTAGAGAGTCTAGCTCGACAAGTCATGATGCTACAACTTATATCCGAAGAGAGAATTCGAACAGATGGAGACTCGGGCCTGAAATCAACCCGTGGTCACAGAATTGGTACTAGACCGTATTTCTCTCAACATTTCTCAGGTGGAACAATAGCCGCTATACATGACCACAGTAACTACGACAGGACAGTTGGTATGGGAGAGCTTAATATGGTCATCAACGGCGTGGACTTCCGAACAAGACACAACGACTACAAGCTGAAGATGCCACATACTACAAAGAAAGATTATGGAGCGACTGAAGACATCCCTTTCCCTGATGTACCACCTAGTGTAAAAGCCAAACATACAGTTGCCGAACAAGTTAGCGAAATGCAACAATATTTCAAAGCATTCAAAGAGCAGAATGTCCACATCCGTCACGATTATGAAAAGTACTTTAAACCTATTCTATGTTATATGGAAGCAGGATGGACCACAGACACCAAAACCTTGTCGGAACCATTTGAAAGCGACAGACATTTTCTAGATGCCAGTAGCTGGTTTGATCTTACTAATAAAGTCCAATTTACAGATTATACTGGCGGAAAAAGCAACAAAGAAAATTACAGCTTCCTTCCTACAAGAATTATGGAGGTAGTCAATGGAACACCAGAATTCGCACAGTGGAATTACCGCATTTTATGTCATCCAATCAAAACGAAACTCTACCGAAAAGATTTAATTTTGGAAGACGACTTTGCACCACGTTTCGCAGCCAGGAGATCTCTGAAGGACTTCGCCATGACCAGGTCAGCTAGATTCCGATTAGCTGGTTACCACTCCAGTGGATATTACAAAGATCAGGGATATGGTTATGAAACCGACAGAGGCCTTGGCTTGACCACTTTGGACACTATTATGGGAGAAATTCCGGGCAAAGATAACTATCCAAGTGTTTTACATGACGCGTCCTTTGGTATGATTCACGATAACATGCGTTTCCACAATGCTACAATACTAAACACAGGATATTACCACAGAGTGTACAAGGTCAGGGAAAATGATGCCATGGGTCAACGTGTGGTATGGAGAGGATTTCAGGACAAACATATGTGGACAGCTCAGACAAGCAGCCCCCGAGTAGCACCTGCTAGAATCAATGACTGCCAGATGAACTCCAAGACCCACAAAAAGGAATGCAAATCATACGAAGTAAGATACACATACGCTGTTCCTCTGGAGTTGATTTGGTTGACCCCCTTGTACCGATGGAATCCATATGATCTGCCCTACTGGACAGGAAGAGATTATCGTGCAGTCGATAGCCATGGACGAAATGGGGGATTCACCAAAACCAAGGCATATAACGGAACAAACAGCGGTCATTTCTATTTTACTCCACCAGAGTTTTTCCATGGCGGAGAAGTTGAGCGAGATCCTGCTGATACAGCAAAAGATAGGATTGGAGTCCTAGATAAGCACGGTAATGTCCGCACTGTAATGGCGTCAGGAACAAAGATCTTCACTCCTGATATACCGAATGTAGGAGTAATGCGCATGCGTTATCCAATCATGCCGGCCCATATCGAAGGTAATGGAATATACAAGGAATTGGATGCTCTGAAGACAGTGATGATGAACATGCAGACTTACGAACGTTATTTCGAACGCGATCCATTCCATGGCATTGTGCATGCTTAGTCTGTAAATACTTCATAATAAATCTAGTGAGAATGTAATCTGAATAGTCGTTATTTAAGTCATGATAGACAAATATAAATTTAATCATATGGTGATACTATAAACCAATGTGGACTTAAAGTCATTACCCTAAATTGACAGTCATCTCATTTGCATTGAATTATTCCTGTGCGGTCTGTATGATTTGGGCATTCATGATTGGTGCGGCTGGCCAAATAGGAAACACTTTTGTCTACTAGCTAGGCACCTGATCTCACCACTGACTATTAGGGGATTAATGTCCACCTTGATACTTTATCTCACCTGTGATTATTATGGGTTAATGCCCACCTGTCACCTGATCTCACCTGTCATTATCATGGGTCATGTCCACCTGGTACCTGATCTCACCTGTGATCATCATGGGTCATGTCCACCTGGTATCTGATCTCACCTGTGATCATTATGGGTCCATGTCCACCTGGTATCTGATCTCACCTGTGATCATTATGGGTCCATGTCCACCTGGTGGAATACTATGATAATCACAGGTAAGATCGACTCCCAGGTGGGTGTTGCGTATCCCATACAGACATTAGTTATTTGGAATTATTTAGCAATACATGTACTGATCACCACGACCCCCTACCAACTTCCACTAAAATCAAACTTTATTTTGATTACCTACAATAATTGTATCATAAATACTATATATGCCATATTTCGTTTAGAATGCATTGTAATCTTTATAAAAATACATATAATACTACTATAGTAATTTAGTCAATTCTGAATGAGAAACCTCTGGCATTTACATGGTTTATAGAGCCAGATGGTATAGAACTGCTTGGTGTTATATTTGTTTTTTTTCTATTTTTTTTTTTCAGTGTAGTTTTTTTTACAATATGTGTAATTTTTTTTACATCAAGGGTTGATACAGAGCATTTTCAATTTTAAAGTTGTAATGTCCAAGATTAAAGTGAGATAAAAGTTGGAATTTCCAACTTTATGTTGGAATTTCCAAGATTAAAAGTGTAAGTTCCAAAATTAAATTTGGAATTTTCAAAATTAAAGTTGGAATAACCAAGATTACAGTTGGAATTTCCAAGATTAAAGTTGGAATTTCCAACATTAGTGTTGGAAAAACGAAAAATTAGATGTTTCAATGTGGCACTAATACGCTTCCGTAGTATGATATTATGGTCGCAAGTATTTAATAAATGGCATACTGTAAAACATGGTATGGCATTATAGTACATTGGTATAATGGTACGATAATACCATGTTATGGTGGTATCGTGGCATGATAGTACCATGCTCAATGGTTTAGGTTTCTCTTTACCTTTGACCGAATTTCATACGATTTCCATACGATTTTTTCGACATGGTAATACTAATACAGATTGGATTTTATTGCTTTGATCATTGAAAACAACTTCGGAAAGCGATATTGCACTAATGTTCTGATTCGTTCCACTCAAACGAACATAAGTATTTTACAATGTAAACATAAAACTCATTAGGAATGAAGCGCTCAAGTGAGTACATTTAATACAATGTTTACATAGTCAAAAAATTTCGAACCAAATCGTTTGCCATCATATATATATATATATATATATATATATATATATATATATATATATATATATATATATATATATATATATATATATATATATATATATCTAGTATTCTAGCAGACAGTTTTCAATTGCCGCGAAAGGTTGGCGGTCTCTTAATTTCGATTCCTGTCCAAGAGTGTTCAGTACATGTAGTTTGTTGATTTTTGACGACCAAGGACCCGGATTCGATTGAAACAATTTCCACCCGAAGACTTTCTTGGTGATACGGTCAGCATCCGTCTGCGTAAGCCGTGGCACATTGACACTATGTCGGACATTTGTGGGAGACCAGCCACTTTCCCGTTGGATAGCGAGAATCGGTGTGATATGGTGTACACCCCAATCTGATTAAAACCATACCTTTATTCCGCTTCTCTATTTGTCCCATTGCGTATAAAGATCTGGTGAAGCCCCGTAAGGGTTAACGTTCTGGTGACCTCTGATGACGCCTCAGTCACCGAAACCATTATTTCCCATAGCCAATTAGTGACTTGGCTAGGCGTGTGATAGTGACGCAATATGTAACAAACACCGTTCAAAAACTACCTTGTAGGTCACGCACGCTGTGGATGTTAATTTCATCCCTAGGATTTTGTTGCCGATCCACTGATTGGCTGAAAATCAGAGTTCACCAGAACCAGAATTCTGTCTGACCCCATACACCACTGCAATAATCTAGTTAGGGGCAACAGCGCATAGGAAATGTTTTTTGTAAGTTCGGAATCCAAATGACTTTATCCCATGAATCTGAGAAATCACTGATCCTAGTGCCTTCCTGTGGATTTCGCTAAATTATGGTCATTAATCCTTAAATTGGCAAATTCGTTAAACATTACACCGAGGTATTTCTACGACGATTCACGAGAAAGTTCGCGTCCGTTAAGTTTAAGGGTGTGTTCGCCTCGGTTTCGCTGTCTTTTCCGGAAGTGAACTATCTTAGTTTTCTCCGTGTTAATTTTGAGCCACCACTGTCGGCACCTGGATTCCACAGTGTTAAACATATGTTGCATATCCCTTTTGTTTTGCGCAATAAGGGCGATGTCATCCGCATATAGCAAAATACTCAAGTTTAAGTCGTCCACCGGAACACCTTTATTTGAACCGCAAGGTCATTTATAAACAGAGAAAAATTTGTCGGTGATAAATCATCTCCATGTTTTACCCTGGATCTGCAACTGAACCAATAGGTAAACCTGCTTCCGAGACGAACGCATGATTCTATGTCCGTATACAGAGATTTTATTGCGTAATAGAATCGACCGTCTATACCGTTTTTCAGTGGGCAGAATTCCATAAGTTCTCTGTCGACCATACCGAATGTTGTACGCAAGTCAGTAAGTGTTACAAATGTTGAATTTCGGTTTTTGACTATACTGTTCAGAGTAAACACATGGTCCAAACACGATCTATGTCCTCGGAAACCAAGCCGGTGTGGCCTAGTGGATAAGGTGCTCGGCTCGTGATCGAGAGGTCTCGGGTTCGACTCCCGCCCGGGGCACACCGGTGTTGTCTTTCGGATGAGACAGTAAAAACCGAGGTCCCGTGTCACGGTAGGCGTGGCACGTAAAAGATCCCTCACTGCTTCGGGTGGGTCCGTTGCAAAGGTCTAAATTTGTATGCAATGCATCAGGCAGATGCCGTCACCATATACGTGAAATAATCGTGGAGTGACGTAAAACAATAATCAAACAAAAAAACAAAAATCCTCGGAAACCATTTTGTTCATCGACTAACACATTGTTGTTTTCCAGATACGCTATTAGTCTATTGTTAAGTACCGAGCTAAATATTTTTGCAACGATAGAGAGGAGACTTATACCTCGGTAGTTGGTCAGAATTCGAGGGTCCGTGTTAATATCTTTCAGGATCGGACAGATAATAGCCTTTTTCCAAATAGAGGGAATGAGCCCGCAGTCCAAGAATAACGATAACATCTTATGAATAGTACCAATAATGTCTGATTTAAGGACGTCGTAGGGTAGATCGTCGATCCCTGATTATTTGCCGGCCTTGGCCTTTAAAATCACTTTCCGTTAAAATCAGTGTTCATCTCGTAAATAGGGTCAAGCATATTGCGCTCCATGTGATCTTAATGAGTAATCGCAATATTTTTTTTAAATCATCGTCGAATGAAATATCGATCCCTGGGTTGTATAAGCCTTGAAAATCGTGCTCCGACGTTTTGCATACAGTAGTTACATCGCCGTTTAACTTGTAGCATTCAGTGGGATACGTGCTTTTACGTTTTGGACCAAGACGTTTAATATAATTCCAAATTTCCTTTGGGTCGTTGGTACAAACGGATTCGATGTTTAGCGCGAGGTCCTTTTTGTACTCTCCGCGCGTAGAAGAGTATGCGCTTATCAAGAGTGTTTTGGGCGTCTTTAAAAACCAATCGTAAGCGTTTTCTCACTTTTCTGTGTGAAGTGTTGCATTTGAGATACTGTTTCTCAAGTCCAAGCATCTTTTCCCAGAGATCTGTAAGTTCGTCGTTCCAATACGGCTTGTGCAAAGTTTTTTCTAAGATCGATAACTTGAATAATTTTTCGTAGTTTCATGGACATTTCAGTAGAGACGATATCGCAAAATTCTATATACAGAGAGTCAATGATGACTTGTTGCTCTCGACACTGCTCGATTTTAGTAATAAGGTTAGTCAATGCGGTAATCGCTATTTCGGATTTCATAAAGTCCGGAGGAATTCCGCGCAGGTAATATCTTGTTTTGTTTATTTAAAGTTCATCATGTGGTCGTCCAGTTGCACTAGCTGAGTGTTAATTTTGAATTCAAGTAAAAGCATGTTGTGATCCGGGATTTTACATCTTTTCTCCCAGAAGACTCACGAGATTATATCTATGTACTATATCACGACAGTTAATGATTTGAAAATCCTTTATGTTATGTATAGTGTCTTGTGATACACAGATGTAATCCACCACATATTGCCCCCTTTTACAATGGAAGGTTGAACGGCCCGAGTCATTACCAAATCGTCCATTCAGAACTCAACTACAGCTGTCGTTTAAGAATTCTAAGAATGTTTCCCCTGATAATTTGTTTTCGGATCCGACGATGAGCGTTGAAGAATAGTATCGATGCATGTGTTGGCGTCTTGTTTTTACCGATGCAAGCATTCAGGTCACCACATATCAAAATGGCATCTTCATCGCAATGGAAATAAGTCTGTGTTAATAAATGTGAGAAAAGAGCGGATGCGTCTTTCCCCCATGGCGAGTTTTTTGGGGTAAGTACAGCACGAATGTAACAATGGAAAAGTCAATGAGTTTATTAACCAGTTCGAGAATTCCCTCGTACGACTGGTCAATAATATCTATTGTATAACTGTCAAAAATCCTGGGATTCCCGACGCCACTTGAACCCTTCGGTGCATTAATATGAATGTTTTTCCTGTTAAAACCATCTATAACCGTAACTAGTCGTGTCAATTTCATTTGAACCAATAAGGTGTGTTTCATTCAGACATAATATATCAACGTTCAAATTATTTATTTTTTCTGCTTTAAGTCTACAGTTTCCTTCAGTTCATTGACCTATTTATGTAGGTCAGTGAGACGGGTGAAATCCTAGTCGTCAGATGGTGTTTCGGTGTCGTCATGATTAGCGGCTGTGCTACGTTTTCCTTTTCGCCCGTGATCCGGTGTTGCTTCATCTTCACAAGTCAAGGGGATGCGCTACGTAAACTTCTCTCTCCCATTGACTGATTACATTCAAAGGTCGTGGGCCAATTCGTGATTAGTTCCTTGAAATTTTACGATACACCGAGCAGACAAGTTTTGCCATTACTGTTTTTCTTCGTAACCAAGTTCGCAAAGTCAGGTATAATCTCATTGGTCAATTGGTTAGTAGTATATTGAATACTTTTCGCTAGGCGGCGCCATCAAAACCCGCGACCTTTGAATGCAATCAGTCCAAGGGAGAAAGAGAAGTTTACGTAGCGCATCCCCTAAATTCGTAAAGATGGTGTTGCTTCCCCTGTGGCATTTCTTTAAGAATAGTGCGGTCATTTAATTCGATCAAGCGTTCGGCGTGAGATTTGCTGGATCGTAGGTACACTGTGTTATATCCAGGAATCTTTTGGAGTATTGTTTTCTGACGTGGAACGGCTCTTTTCTCCTCAACAGTTGAGACCGCAATTTTCAACACGCCAGGTTTGCCTTGAACTCTACTTTTAAGACAAGCTGCTTCGAAAACAGTCGCTTGTATCAGTGCCTTGCTGATGAGATCCCGTGCCACGCTAAGAGGGTCCTCACCCTGGTTGAACTGCACATTTATAGCAACGACAGTAAGATCAGTATTCTCCTCTGGCGATTTGTTGTTTTCCGATTGAGACAGTCCCTGACCTACTGTGTGAGAGTGTTCGATTGACTCAGCCCGTTTTACGATGTCTTCAGTAGAACGTGAAAGTTTGTCATTCCGTGTTTGGTGGGTAGCTAGTTCAATGTCAGTATCGTTCCTCAGGGCTTTAAATTTATCATCGATACTGGAAAATGAACACGCTACGAAATTTATCCAATTTACCCTCGATCATAAATTGGAGGGACGTTTGACCTTTTTGCAAGTTCTCGATAGCTGTAGCCATGATTGTCATTTTATGTATTAAACAAGAGGAATCCAAGTCCCTTTCTCCTTCGTTAGTACTGGCGTTTTGGCCTCTTGGATCCGATATTTTTGTGGGGTTTTTTTTCGAGAGCTTAGGGGTCGCACCGTCTGACTGATTAAAAATATTTTATTCAATATATGAATACATTGAAAAGGATTGGGCTACAAGTTTGCCAACATTAGACAATGCCCTCTCCTTTAGCATATACATGATATATTAATCCGGTAAGTGGCGATAAAAAGTATATCATAAAGATATTTAGATTTATATAATATTGTGCAAGGGAGATATGAAGGGAAAGGGGCGTGCTGACGTGTGCAAAAATGTGATTGATTGATTGATTGATTGTTGTTTTACGTCACACCACGAATATTTCACGTATATGGTGACGGCATCTGCCTGATGCGGGGCATACAAATTTTGTCCTTTGCAACGGACCCACCCGAAGCAGTGAGGGATCTTTAACGTGCCATGCATACCACGACACGGGGCCTCGGTTTTTACTGTCTCATCCGAAAGACATGACACCGGCATGACCAGAGCGGGACTCGAACCCCGGCCTCCGATCAGGAGTCCGACGCGATATCACTAGGGCACGCCGGCTTGCAAAAATGTGAAAGTAGGGGAGGTGGGAGATATAACTAATGTATAATATATGTATAAATACATATATACATACATACACATACATATACACATACATATACATATACACATACATATTCACATACATACATATAAATACATATAAATACAAATGATAATGACTTAAATATGCGTAATAATGGTTTTTAAGATTAGAATCTTCCCGATGAGATGACATAGTCCTGTATTGCTATCTGAACATGTGCATTTTAGTCAAAAGTTAAATTTTCATCGCCAGACAGAATTTCCACGATGTTTAGGTTTAAAACTTTATTAAGTAGGTGTCTAAGGTGTACACGTTGGTCAAAGTATAATGTACAGGTAAGTATATAGTGTGAGACATCTTCATATGGTAATCCACAAGAGCAGCTGGGCGAGGAAATCAGATTTACTCTGAAGAGGTCGGTATTTAAATTCCTGCAATAATTTTTTAATATAGTAACTAATATATTAGCTTTACGTTCCTCTACAGTAAAATGTTTTGGTACTATGTAACCACCGTTCATGTCATTTGAATTGTGCTAAATTAGCTTTGTTTCGAATTTCATCATTTAAGTTATTCCAGAGATTCATAGTGGAGGGAATACATGAAACCAAAGAACTATGAAGACGAAGTGAAGGGACTTGATAATTTGGATTATTTCTTAGATTATAAGAAGTTGTCTCTTGAACCTGAACTGGTAGATGATTTTTGAGATACTGTGGTGTTTGATTATTTTTTATTTTATAAAACAAAGATAACTTTCTCATTTCCCGTCGCGATTTCAAAGCTACCCACCCTGTTTCTTTAAATAAAGATTCGATACTTGAAAAGAGGGGTAGACCTGTAACAATTATAGCTGCTTGATATTGTATTTTCTCCAATTGTTCACATTCAAATTCGTTATACCCATCCCATAGTTCACCCGCGTATTCGAGAAGAGGAAGAATGAAGGTGAAATAGATTTTGTTTAGAGCATAACAACTAAGGACATATTTTAGTTTACGAACAACATTTTTTTATTTAGAGCTGACATACAAATGTTATTGATATGATTAGACCATTTACCATCAGAATTGAATATGACACCTAGGTGCCTGTGATTCTGCGTAGCATTAAGGAAGCAACCATTTGATTTTTATTGGGGGGAGGAAGACTGCAAAAAAGAGTCCAGCTAAAATTCTGGTGAAAAAAAATAATACGGCCCGAAGGACCGACAAAACAAAAAACAATAAATAAATAAATAAATAAAAAATAAAAGAAAAATATTAATCCAGCTCTGAAATTGGGCAAAAAATATTCAGGCCGGTGAAAGTCTTCCTGCCCGCCCCCTCTAAAAATCAAATGGTTGCTGCCTAAGTGGGTTGTTACCAAATCGAAGGTCAAGGTCATTTGTGTTTTTGATAATAAGAACATCTGTTTTTGCAGGGTTAAAGGAAACTATCCATTTTTGAGACCATACATATATTTTATCTAAATCGGCATTAATCAGACATTCTATATCACTAAGATGTTGAGTAGAATAAAGTAACGACGTGTCGTCAGCAAAAAGACGCACAAGACTTAAAAGATTTTGGCAATATCGTTGATATAAATTAAGAAGAAAAATGGACCCAGGACTGACCCCTGGGGGACGCCTGCTGATGTGTACCTGAAAGGAGAATTGTTATTATGAACTACTACAGAATGTTCGCGCTTAGCTACGTAATTTTCCAAAAAAAGTAAGACAGAACCGGAAATCTTCAAGGTAGAAAATCTTGTTTCTTATACTTATGTTTAAGTGAAAAATAGATATACTTGTGTTTCAAGATGAGGGCCTGGGTTTGAATGAACATCCATACATACTATTAAAAAAAGAAGTAGAAATAAAAGTGAGTGATTATTGCACGTAAAAGCTTGTAAAAATACTAGAGTTGTAATAACTATGCTAACTTTTATGTTGTCAGCCGGTATCATCATCTGACGATAGCCTACGTTTGCTCTCCTTATTATATGTTTAAATATTAGTCTTCTTAATCATATGCAAAATCAGCATCCATCGTTACTTAAACATAACAAAGGATGGGCGGGTGGTAAAACATAGAAGCGATAAAGCGTGTATGCACTCGAGCAGTGAGCCTTCGAATGAATATCTGAACACTTTACAATACATGACAAATCATATCACGTGATTAAAATCCTTAAATTAGACGCAAACCTGTAAGACAGGTTTATTGCTTATGTATCTATGATAAATTGATTTATGTTCTAATTCGTTCCACTCAAACGAACATAAATATTTTACAATATAAACATAAGACTCATTAGAAATGAAGCGCTCGTGTGAACTTCGAAAAAATAAAGAAGAGTAAATAAGTACAGTGATGATTACTTTTATTTAGTTATTTATTTACTTATTATTGATAATATTATTATTAATTTTAATTCCAAGTTTCTTTGATACGGACAACTTTTGGCTTAAATCCTCTCTAACATACCTATGTCCTTTCTTTAGCAGATTTCAACCGGCCATGCTTTTTAAACAAACGTTTATTAAGACCAGCTGCTGCTGCTGTTGCACCCCCTGAACGTAAACAATGAAGTCCAAATTTGCTTTTATCAAGACCAAGAGATTCAAGAGAAGACAATAATATCTCCCTTCCTCTTACGAAAGAAAGTGGGCAGTTCGCCGATCTTAATGTATAAGAGTTATCGTTCTTACAATATGGAATATTTCTGAAAATAAATTCCCGAGAGGAATTATCAATATTAGACAAATACATGTATAAATACCTCTCTAAATTAGCTACTGGACAAATTGGAGGATATGTTCTATTTATATTCAAAGTATTTCCACCTTCATATACATCTGTTTTCTCAATATACAAACAAGCCTGAGAATCAAAAAATGAAATGTCTGATCTTTTAAGATTAACTAATTCCGAAAATCTTAAAAACCCTGCATATCTGATAAGACACTTAGTAACACTTCGAGGATCAATTAAAGTTGCATTTTTTCCTGCATGTATAGCTACTAAAGATGATAGAATCTCTGGTGAAACAGTTTCTTTCTTCTTTACTGGAAGACTAGTAACGCGTTTGCTTCCCTCTCTGACGTGGGATACAAGTGTAGAGGAGCATGGGTTGGACAAACCAGCTACACTGTGAGCCCATGCTATAGAATCAATTACAGAAGAAGAAGCACGTTTAGATAACTCAGCAATATATAATGAAACGTGCAAGTCCGAAACTGATAGCACAGAAATCTTAGGATTAAAGAAATCACACCACTTAATATACTTTTGAAAACCGTACCTATATTTCTTTACTGTATTATCTGCCCTTGAGTGCAGAATAAAATCAGGCATACTACTAGCAATATCCTGGAGTTTTTGGTTTTGTCCTTCTAATATACTTTCAATATGAGGCCATCGTCTTGTAGAAAACACTGATAAAGGGAATAATATTAATAGTACATCAATATACATATCAAACACTTATATATCAGGATCTGCATCCCTGTAATACATAAGTAATCACACAGTATCAGGATCTACATCCCTGTAATACATCATATAGTTTCAGGATCTACATCCCTGTAATACATCATATAGTATCAGGATCTACATCCCTGTAATATATCATATAGTATCAGGATCTACAGCCCTGTAATACATCATATACATGTAGTATCAGGATCTACAGCCCTGTAATACATCATATAGTATCAGGATCTACGACCCTGTAATACATCATATAGCATCAGGATCTAAATCCCTGTAATACATCATATAGTATCAGGATCTACATCCCTGTAATACATCATATAGTATCAGGATCTACATCCCTGTAATTCATCATATAGTAACAGGATCTCCATCCCTGTAATACATCATATAGTATCAGGATCTACATCCCTGTAATACATCATATAGTATCAGGATCTACATCCCTGTAATACATCATATAGTATCAGGATCTACATCCCTGTAATTCATCATATAGTATCAGGATCTCCATCCCTGTAATATATCATATAGTATCAGGATCTACAGCCCTGCAATACATCATATACATGTAGTATCAGGATCTACATCCCTGTAATTCATCATATAGTATCAGGTTCTCCATCCCTGTAATATATCATATAGTATCAGGATCTACATCCCTGTAATACATCATAGAGTATCAGGATCTACATCCCTGTAATTCATCATATAGTATCAGGATCTACAGCCCTGTAATATATCATATAGTATCAGGATCTACATCCCTGTAATGCATCATACAGTAGCAGGATCTACAGCCCTGTAATATATCATATAGTATCAGGATCTACATCCCTGTATAACATCATATAGTATCAGGATCTACAGCCCTGTAATACATCATATAGTATCAGGATCTACATCCCTGTAATACATCATATAGTATCAGGATCTACATCCCTGTAATACATCATATAGTATCAGGATCTACAGCCCTGTAATACATCATATAGTATCAGGATCTACATCCCTGAAATACATCATATAGTATCAGGATCTACATCCCTGTAATACATCATATAGTATCAGGATCTACAGCCCTGTAATACATCATATAGTATCAGGATTTATATCCTTGCAATACATCACATAATATCAGGATTTACATTGTTGCAAAACATCACACAGTATCGGGATCTACATCCCTGCAAAACATCACACAGTATCGGGATCTACATCCCTGCAAAACATCACACAGTATCGGGATCTACATCCCTGCAAAACATCACACATAAACAGAATATACATTCCTGCAACACATTTCACAGGATCAGAATTTACATTCTCAAACAATGAATACTAAATAATTCTACAAAAATTAAAAGATTTACTGTTTCAATGTGATATACATAAACTATGCATGCAGATGTGACATATCAAATCTAACTGCTAACTCTATCAGAGCCAAAGATAGAATGCTTATCAAAGCTGGCCTCTCACCATAAAAAGCCGAGATGTTTCGAAAATTTTATTACGGGAGCGAAGTTGACCTAGGTCAACCTCACTGCCGTATGTTTTATGAATATTAAATGAACGTCTGGCAGAAATACTCGGACAAAGCTTTCGTCAACGGTATAAAAGAAACAGGCGGAGTTATGCAACCGTGCCATTTCATCGAAGACACGACAAAGGCAACATGGCGTCGCAAACAGAATTATCTCTATATATTTCCTTTTTTGTTTCTTCACTGTTTAAAGTAACATACATAAGTAATACAAAGTTAGTTATGACAAAAGATCACATGATACTGTAATGTTGTATGCATTTACCACGACTGATTGATTGATTGATTGATTTTTGTTTTACGTCACACCACGAATATTTCACGTATATGGTGACGGCATCTGCATGCGAGGCATACAAATTTTGACCTTTGCAACGGACCCATCCGAAGCAGTGGGGATCTTTAACGTGCCATGCATACCACGACACGGGGACTCGGTTTTTACTGTCTCATCCGAAAGACAGAATACCGACATGACCAGAGCGGGACTCGAACCCCTGCTTCCCGATCAGGCGTCCAGCGGGATACCATTTGGCCACGCCGGATTCATTTTGCCACGAAAAGGCCACCCACCCAACCGTGCGTAACGTAAACAAACATTTTAAAGTTGAACGAACAAATTATATTACATGTACTAGTTATTTAGATATTATAATATGATCAGGTATGGCATATATCATAATGTACAAATAGTATCGTGTGTTCAGTTGTACTTGTAACGAACCCACCCTCTCCATGCAAATGTAAAAAGGCCAATAAGATGTAGTTCATTTGAAAACTTACGATATACAGGTAATACTATCCTTTCTCCAAATTACAAGAGCCAAATTTCAATACTCCACAACAGACCACACATTTGGAAAGCATAATTTTATTTATACATGTATACTTTACTGTAAACAAATACACATCAGTTTACACATCCGTTTGTTGACACATCTTTTGGAGTGTTCGAATAAGTAACATACAAACAGAAATGGTATAGATTGAAGACGAAACCTTCAAAATTTTACACAGAATTCTGTTCACTATCCTACATAGTGAATGCACACTGAATAATGTTATTTGTAAAGTATCGGACTCTTCTGACGTCTAGATTCACAAAGGTATTATTTCATTTTATTTTATTTTGTTTTATTTTATTTTATTTCAAGTACAAACATTTTTCATCAACAATAGTACGGAAACAGAAAACTATATGACACTTTTGTGATAGTTTATATTGTTATTGACGGACTAGTACGGTGTTCATACAAGTTCAAGAACTAGTAATATTTTTAGCTAAACAACATGTGTTTTTGAAACACGAATGTCCCAACGGCAAATAAACAAAGCTGTCAATGTCCTACCCCGGGGTCACATGATGACACTTAGGGGATATACTTACTGTTGAATTTTGGTAACTGTAACAACATTCTTTTGAAAGTTACCAGGTACTGCAGAATTACGGAAGTACATACAGACGGACGGAACGACCGAACGCTTTTTTGCCCAAGATCTCTTAGACAGGTGCAAAAAAAAAAAAGCGGAAGCGGGACGCGCAGGTGTTAAGAGAACGAAAAAAATGTTTAAAAATCATATATTTATTAGAATTAATTGTAATGCTGTTCGTTTATAACTATTCGACTTGACATGGATCCCCATTCATAAAATTATACAAAACCGCGCGGAACTTCTTACCCTTCCACCACTGCTATTCCACTCCCTTCCCCCTCCCCAAGGAAAGAATAGATAAAAAAAAATATGCTGTTTGAAGAACAGACAGCTTTTTTCTTCTCTTCATCATTTCTGTCTCTGTAAATGTAAAAATACTTATAATCGAACACTCTGAATTCCAGAAAGTGTCCTTGGGAATGCTGTATACTAATTTCGAATTTCATTTTATTTTTCAGGTGAGGTGGGAAGAAGAAAGAAATGAGGGAAGGGGTGGGATGCAGGAAAAAAGTGTAAATCTGAGGGCAGTGAACTTGGGCGAATGCCACCCGGGTAGAATATGGAAGACGGTTTTAAAGGATACAAAAAGCGGTTTAGCCAGACAAGACCCCTGCGTCTCCTATCTGTAGTGGATCACGTTATGAAATGCAATAACATATGCATGTTTACACTATACATGTAGACTTGCATCCGTATTGTATAAGATCAGTAAAAACTGAAATAACAGACACATAACTAAATTGTTGTAAAGGAATAAAATAAATGTAAAAATGTAAATAAATGAATCCGTTTAGTGCTGTAAGCGTTAAATATCTATGTAAAGTGCATAGTGACGAAACAAAGTTTTCATACGTTTTGTACAGCCATGTTGACCGTCCCCCGCCCCCTCCCTCTAAATCCGCCACTGATGAGCTTCCACTTCACTTCTAGATATTAAAAGCCAAAAATTAGCAGAATTCCAGTTTGGCACAATAAGAGTACCACACCCTTTACAGGACATCAAATATGGTATGCATTTACAAACCAGTGAATCGGGGGCACAAGCCAATTATTTTCGTTTTCCCAACTCTGAGAAAAACAATCTACAGCCTCACAACTTTCTTTCCAGAATAAACAATTAAAACTTTTCCATTTTTTATTATAACCATTAGTAAACCTATCCACAGTGTGAACCTTATAGATGATCGACTAAGTTGAAAAATTCGACAGTGACAACCCAGGCTTCATAATATATTATCTTACTAAGATAATCTGCTTGCGAAGTTTTATTTCTAGGAATCTGTTTATTGTCAATTGAAATAATAAAATGGAAACAAACTGAAAAATGCTGAAAGCCAATTCTTGCTAATGTCTTTTCATACTTCTTGATTTAATAATGTGAACACAGTTTTGGTTATCTATAAAACATTTAAGTGACTTAGATGCAAAGATACTAGAAAATGACAAAAGACCCTGTTTTATACTTTAAGCTCACGTCAAGTCGAGCTCATTCTTGACTCACTTTCATCCCACATTTTGTGAAACTTTAGTTCACCCATTTCTACAGCAGCCACGTTGCTTGCATCTGATAACATTGTAATGTGGGGTTTTTTAATATCCTTCATTTTTCTAGCATTAAGGAAAGAAACGTTCTGAACCCAAAATTTTACTTCTAGCAAAACTAATGGTTCTACATTTTTCATTAGACAGTCCCAGGACTTTCTAGTCACAATAGACATACAACAATAACGAGTCATAGTGATACGCTTGCTAATGTTACCAAGTTGCTGGAGATATTTGGGAAAAGAAAAATAACTCGAGAAAGAGACGTATGCACATCGTCAATTCGTCTTTTAGAATAGACAACTCAAACAATTTTGAATCCCAGTTAAGACCTACCCATTCAATATTTTATGTAGGAATAAATACTGACCTCTTAAAATTGACATAAAAACCAGCCTGATTCAATGTATCTTTAAGATATTGACCACCCTGCAAACAGGATTCACAGCTATCATCTATCAGAAAGCCATCATCTAAGTACAGAGGCACTTTTAGGCCGTGTTCCCTCCTGAGTTTAACCAAAGGTCTTAAACATTTTGTGAATGAGAAAGGTGAAGACGACAAACCGAATGGTAGAACCCTTGAACAGCAGTAGTTTTCTTCCCACATAAACCCCAGATATGTCTGGAATTGTGGAGCGATTTCTATATGATGAAAACTAGAGCTTAAGTCAAACTTTGTACAGTAACAATTTTTAATGAAGTATCGTGAAGTAACTTTATAATCTTCAAATTTAACTTTATCTTTTCTGACTAAAACATTGAATCTGCTCAAATCTAAAATTAGACGTTGTTTCGTTCGATTTTCCGCTACACTCAGCGAACTTACCACATGTGACTGAAAAGGAACATTAAATAATTCTTCCAGACGTCAAAAGATCATGTATTTGTTTTTGAACAGAAGCTTTGTATCTTATTGCAGACTGATCATTTTTACAAATAATTTTTGGAGGTTCTTCCATGAAAGGTATAGAATACCAGTTTTTAACAACATCCAAAATGTGTTTTAAGGTTTTTCCAAAATTCATAATTTTCTGATAAGCTACCTTTTACAGAGCCTCTCGGTATGACAAACATCGATCTTACAAAACGAAAATCGTCTATGCAAAACAAAATCTGTCAACTCACAATACTTATCTTTGTCATTAGACAGATTACTTAGGAGCTTGGGAGGAGGGGTGGGAGGCTCCGTGCCGCATTAAGGGGACATCGAATCTGCCAGTGTCCTGGTTGGAAACACTTGAAACACAGATCTGTTGGAAGTGGTCTTTTCTTCTTGTTTGTGTACTTACGAAAGGACTGACTCCGTGCGCCAGGAAAAGGAAACTGATCATAATGCAGCTGAGCCGGAGAGCCAGCAGCCGCAGAAGGGGTATTGGAACCGCCTCTTTGTATCTATTGTTTGTATTTACTTACTTGATCTTGATCACTCTTTGTTCAGCGCTTGTAATCTTCTTTTTATCATCAGAATCATCGGCAATTTCATTGGATTTATACTCAAAGACTGCAGAAGATGCATCTGCGATTCTGATATACTTATTACGAATGCGTAGTTTTTCTATGATCTTGAAAAGCAAAGTTTTAGCACCAGAATTTTTCTCTATGAGTTTCAAAACTTGTTCAATATCATCAAGAATGTCTAGATTAAATTTGAATCACATTTTGTTACCTTTTCCTTTTAGTTTTTCGTATGCAGAATCAGTAATTTGCTTTTTGAACTGTTGGGCGTTGGCCGACACACGACCCACAAACTTCTTCTCTAACGATTCAAACTGGTTTTGTATTATTGTTTGAAAAACGTTAAAAGCATCAGAAAAATCAGAGCTCGTAAAAAGTTCCCCGCGGAGGGTTTGACTTAAGTGTTATTATACCCTTGCTCTTGATATAATATGGCAGTAGCATTTTCTACACAGTGTTTGTTCACATTCGGGTATATACTGTGCTGAATTAAATCTGTTTCGTCTGTATCTAAGGACATTCACGGCGGATGTGACTAGCCATACAGGAGACGCTTACTCCTCCCGGGCACCAGGGTCCGGCGCCATAAACTGAGAATATACTTGTCCTAATTTCATATTCTTCTGTTCATCAATGAATTAATAACTGGGATTTGGATTTTATTTAGTTTTATTCTACTGATAAATAGAATTAAACCATTCCACATCAGAATTTATTTCAACGTTAGATAATGGAATAAATTAAAATGAAATATTTGACTTCAGTATATTCTCAGTTTATGGCGCCGGACCCTGGTTTCATCTGAATTTGAGGGGTCCGTGAATGTCCACTGTGGTACATTGTTGTTAGTGCCATAGTCATGTGACACCATTTACTTCCGTAATTTACATTTTACATTTTAGCGTGCCAGTGGTACTTAAAAATGACAATTCAATTCCGTCGTTCCGCTGAATTTTGTCCTTTTTCAGAGGGAATAAAGTAGACCTACATATTTGTCTTTGGGTTTTTTTTTTTTGAGGGGGGCGTTGTTAATTCTGTGGTGGATTTCGACTTCGTGTTCCGAAGTAGAATACTTATTTTTGTAAAGCATTGTCTCTGACATTTCATACTATATTTCGTAACGCATTTGTTAGAAACCTATAAGCACCCATGGTATCGAATTACTTTCGAATAACAGAAATATGAACAAGTGTGGCCAAATTGGCTTACTGTAAAACATGGTATGGTATAATGGTTTGGTATAATAGTATAGTACATTGGTATGGTATGATGGTATGGTACGATAGTGCCGTGATATGATGGTACAGTGATATCAAAGTATCATTTATTCCCGTGTCAGTTTCCACCTACATCTTATCTCTGTCATAACAATGAAGCAGAGAACAAACCTTCGCGGACACATTGTTACTACACAATTATATCTCTGTCATTTGAAAGCGATTCGCTCTCATGGAGGCTGATATGTTACACACTATGAAAACTCACACAATACTTTACAAAAATGAATAATTTGGTTTGGAAAACGAACCGAAGCCCTTCTCAGAATTAGTATCAAGAAAAATAGGAATAGTAGGTACAGTTTAGATAAATGCGTATGTATACAAAAAATCAGGAATTCGCAATGAACATTATATCAGCAAGCTCACCACGTTGCATTTTTGAAAGTTTAACTGAGCATATTCTGACTTTTTTTACAATATCGAAGAAGCACAGAATAAAGCATTAAAGGCTAAAGAAATAATGACCAAATCCTCTCGTAGCACGACATCAATCATCATATCTGGGTACAGTCGTACTAACATTGTACCATCATACCACTTTACCCCGATTATTTAATTCCGGGCGGTTTTTTTAGGCGTCGCATCGGAGTTAAAGAGACGCTTGGCTTCAATTCTAATCGTCTGCTCAGATCGACGAGACCGGTAGGGGTGACGCGATGTCTGCGAAGAGGTTTAAAATCTCCACCACAGAGGAAATACATGCCAAAAGATTATTAATAAATTCAAAAGAAACAATGTGCAATAATAAGGCAGCTACCATGCTAAAGACTTATCTTCGAAAGATTGAGTAAGACGAACACTTTGAAGAATTTACCTGCGAACAATTGAACTAAGTTTTGTCACATTTTTACCTTGAAGTTGACGTAAGGCGAGAAAATGGGGAACTAAACAAGGCCGACTCTTTTGAAAGCATTCGTAATTCCGTAAACAAGTATTTGAAATGCCCTCCTCACAACCGTGTCTGTCTATTCTGTAGACTTTTGTAACTTAAAACTAGATCTAGTTTCAGATCTGGTACAATGGTAAAGGTCATAGGTGGGGTAAATTCGTTACTTAGTCTTTTTGAGACCTGATACGGTGTGGTACGAGGTGTTTGGTTCAATACCGGTTGAGGTGAAGGGTTCCACACCGTACCGGGTTTCAAAAAGACTAGGTAACTAATAGTACCATCGTGCCACCATACCATCCAACCACAGTACCATCATACCACGGTACCATCGTACCACAGTACAATCGTATCATCATACCACCGTACCATCATACCACGGTACCATCGTACCGCCGTGCCACCCTACAACCGTATCATTATACCGCAGTACCATATCATTTTATCATATCCTGTTTAATAGTATGCTTTAATGGATAGGCTTATACATATCCTTAGTCCGACAAATCTGACGAAGGTCATTTTTATCATTTGTCGTTATGCCCTACCGTCAGACTGCTTTACATAGCCAAATCGTGAGATTTTATTATTTATAAATTTTTAAATGTACGTCCTTTGATTGTTCTGCTGTTACGGTGAGTGGGAAGGTGGGCCCGTAAACCGGTTAACCACACCATTTGTTTGGCTTTTGTCAAATTAAATGACCGTCCTAAGTCGGTATCGTAATTGCACTACAATCAAATATTTTTGTAATGTGATATATGTTCTAGTATATTATTTATATTCATGTATTGTATAGCTCTATGGTGACTTCTGCCACATAACTGAGCCAGTAACTCCTCTTTTTTCTTTGTAAACAAAAAGATATAATGTAAGTATTACTCACCAATTCATGCATATTTTAAGTCCCAACACTAAAACTAATTAATAAATTCCTCATTTATGCCTCATTTCTGTGTTTTAATGCCGCAAATCACTCAATTTCTCTTGTATATTTAAATTCTGCTTTCCAAACATTCAGCAGCCATTGAAAACTCATCAGCCAATCAAGTCGCTTAGTTATCATCAGCAGTTTTGATGACATCGCGAGAAGATCTAATTTTAGAAAAGCACATGGCCAGCCAAAGATAAGCATGTGACTTGATTGGCTGCTGAATGTTTGGAAATAAGAATTTAAATTTTAGGGAAAATTACCGTATGTCTGGCATGGAATGAAAAGGAGATCAAAAGGGAAAAGGTCTATTCAATCGAAGTTGACGAGTTTTCAAGATTGTTTTAACAAGTAAACTTGTCGATTTCTTTCAAATTTGTCTACATCATTTACTGGGTCGTTTCGTTATACACAGTAATCTACCTCTCTCTCTCTCTCTTTGTATGAGTGATTTAGAATGATCAGGTGTTGATTTATGTTCATTCAGAAATATAATTTTCGAAATAATTGAAAACAATCCGATGTTTTCTTGATTCGGCATGTGCTTACGGAACTCGAGTGAAGGATATTTGCCAACCGGATCCTCGTGGTCACATTAAAGATCACGCTTACTCATGTTATAATGACTTTGTGACCGGCAAGACATTGAAAGTAATGTGTTAATAATAGTGACCTTTCGACTATCTTACTTTAAAGTCGTGACAATGCCCAGGTGTACCATCAAGATACATTCAATTTCTGTTAAATCCATTATGTCAGCTTATCTCAAATGATACGGCAATCATTACCACTTGCCTATTCAATTTCATCTAATCTGACTTTATCTCATTTTATCTCATTTCATTTCATACTATTTCATTCCATTATTAGTCCCCTACCGGCATCGCCGAAGGGGACTATAGGTCTGCACTCAGTCCGTCTGTCCGTCTGTCCGCCAGTCAGTCAGTCCGTCAGTCACACTCACGTTTTCCGGACTTTTTTCTAAACGCTTGTAGATATTCATCCAATTTTTGGTGTGAGTCTACCACCATGAGTTACAGGTCAAGAACGAGTTTCGTTTCGGTCCACTGATTTTTGACGGAATTACGGCCCTTGGAATAAGAAAATTTCTTTAAAATAGCAGTTTTCCGGACTTTTTTCTGAACTCTTGTAGATATTCATCAAATTTTTGGTGTGTGAGTATACCACCATGAGTTACAGATCAAGTTCGAGTTTCGTTACGGTCCACTGATTTTTGACGAAATTATGGCCCTTGGAATTAGAAAAATTTCTTTAAAATGGCAGTTTTCCGGACTTTTTTCTAAACGCTTGTAGATATTCATCCAATTTTTGGTGTGTGAGTCTACCACCAAGACTTACAGATCAAGTAAGGTCCACTGATTTTTGACGGAATTACTGCCCTTGGAATTAGAAAATTTCTTTAAAATAGCAGTTTTCCGGACTTCTTTTCTAAACGCTTGTAGATATTCATCCAATTTTTGGTGTGTGAGTATACCACCATGAGTTACAGATCAAGTTCGAGACAGTTCTAGTTTTCATCATCATCAAAGGTTGTGATCAAATACTTAACTTGCCGGCAGCCTGAAAGACAGTATGTTGTGTGTGTGTGTGTGTGTGTGTGTGTGTGTGTGTGTGTGTGTGTGTGTGTGTGTGTGTGTGTGTGTGTGTGTGTGTGTGTGTGTGTGTGTGTGTGTGTGTGTGTGTGTGTGTGTTTTGGGGGTCTTAGTTTTCCATTTGCCGGTAGGGAACTTAGTATTGTTTAAGCAATACTTTCAGAATGCTTGTTTATTTATCAATGTTTGTTCGTATTTTTTATTTGCTTGTTTATTGATATATTGTATCAAGGACTTAACCATACATTGTATGAAAGATTCATTACACAAAAATCTTGTTCCTATTTCTTTCGTATCTTCAAGCTTTCCCATCTCCTTTTCTTGATGTTAATTATCTTTATTGTATGCCTTCCTTCTTATTTTTTTTTTCTGGTTACCATTTTTTTGCATTGTGTCATAAGTAAATTATTCTCTTATTGTTACGAGAAATAAAATACGATTTGATCATTGAATAATTTGCTTCTCTATGTCATCGGGTGTTATTTCACATATTACTGAGTGGTTTGAATACCACGCGTACCTCTTCATGGGAATATTTCTTTCGTTTTTGCATTGACGATGCACCGTCACGTTCGTCGGTTAAAATTTAAGTCATAATTCCGTCTTGACGATGAAAATTAAATGTACCGAATTCACTTTTACCGTCCTAACATTGTACCGCATGGAGTCTCTGCTTGTTGATGTGTCTGTCCCCATCCTGTATAGATATCATATGGGTTCTGAATGACTACAAATGAAGGTTGACTGGGCAACATACCGGATGAGGATAGGTCTCCACAGTGTGGTGGTTGTCTCATACCGTATTCATAAGACAACTAGTATCTGGGATGGCCTGAGTGTTATATCCTATAACACTCTTTCTGATTTTCATATATATTATACAGTACAATGTCACATGCTATGCATCATGGGATAATTTGATAGTTATTGAAAATATTGCTAGAAATTTAGCAATAGCGATTTACTTTTTCCGAACATGTAGAACAGAAAATATAGTTATTGCTTGTACCTTACAGATATTAATGCTTTCTGGAGATATTGAAACAAATCCAGGTCCCACTATAGAAAAAGCTCTTTCTGTGAGTCACATTAATGCACAAAGAATGGTTAAATGACTTGATCTTAATATTGCTTTCGAGTTACCGGTAGGCAATTTTGATATAATTACAGTAAGTGAAACCTGGCTCGATCAGTAAATCTCAAATTCCAATACAACCATAACGGGATACCAGAAACCTATCCGCCTTGACCTAAACAGACATGAGGGAGGCGTTGCTATGTTTTTTTTAAACAAATGTACCATTCAAAGAGAGATCAGGGTCCGGCGCCATAAACTGAGAATATACTTAAGTCATAATTTCACTTTCTTCAGTTCAACAATGAATTAATAACTGGGATTTGGATTTTATTGAGTTTCATTCTACAGATAAATAGAATTAAACCATTCTGCATGACAATTCATTTGAACGAATAATAATGGAATAAATTAAAATGAAATAATTGACTTAAGTATTTTCTCAGTTTATGGCGCCGGACTTAGACCTCTTGATTCCAAATGTCGAAGCCAGTTGGGCTGAAATCAACCTATGTAATAAAAAAAGTCTTGATGGAATGCTTCTACACTCACCCAAGATTCCAAGATTGGAATCTTTTAGAATTGTCAATTGAACAAGCTCTTCGGTCTTGTCAAAACTTAATACTCATTGGAGATTTTAATGAAAACATGCTAGACCATAGGAAATGTCAAAATATAAGAAATATTTTGAATACTTACCAATTAAACCAAATTATAGATACACCAACTAGAATCACACCCATTCTTCTACCATCATTGACCTAATACTTACAACACAGTCCTTGAATTATGTAGACAAAAGTGTTATTGAGCCTTTCTGCAGTGATCACTGTGCAATTTATTTTAAAATAAATTTCGTTAAAATCAAACAGAATACTTAAAACGCAAGGCCTGGCGGTATGACAAGAGAAGTTATGCTCTGTATAGGGGAAAATTAGAAAATGCAAACTCGAATTTAACTATTGACGAACAAGTAAAGAAAGTCACACAAAACATTATTGATGTTGCAGAACACTCTATCCCTAACAAGATGGTTACAGTACGCCCTAAGAACCAATCTTGGTTACATAATGGAATTAGAAAAGCTATGCGTAAAAGTTGGTGGAAAATATAGCCAAAATGTATTAGTGTAAACAAGGATGACGCGATCCCATTTTTCATTTAGAATAACGATAGCTTTACAATCCCTCACCCCATGAAAAAGCAAACGTACTTAATGAATATTTTTGTGAGCAAAGCAATATTGATGATAGCAGTGCCTGCCTCCCTAATATTGTGCCACCTCGGTCAACTTAAGAAAATATAATTATATCTAACGAAGACGTACTAGATGTATTGAAATTGTCCTTTTCTAACTTTAATTTTTTGTATTTTAAAGTGATCAAGTGAAAATGGTAAAAAATTTAAAGTTAGAAAAGGACAAAATTCATAAATACTAGCAAGGCTGGTGGCCCAGATTGTGTACAAGCAAAGCTCCTAAAAGAAGGTGCACAAATTCTATCAACCCATTTAAGTAAATTGTTTAACTTATATCTTTCTCTTTCATACTTTCCTAGCTAATGGAAACTAGCAAACGTTGTTCCTGTATACAAAAAGGGTGACAAAACGGATACCTCTAACTACAGACCAATATCTCTTTTATGCTGCAACGTTTTTGAAAAATGGGTCTTTAAGTACATCAATAATTACTTGGTTTCTCATAATCTAATAACAAAAGTACAGTTAGGCTTCACTCCAGATGATTCAACTGCTTATCAGCTTGTAGATTTATACGACACATTTGCTACAGCCATTGACGATGGTAGGGAAGTACGAGTCGTTTTTTGTTATATTTGTAAAGCTATTGATCGGGTGTGGCACAGAGGTCTACTGTTTAAGTTAAAACGCATGGGCATATCTGGTTCACTTCTTACATGGTTCTCCAGTTACTTTGACAACCATCGACAGAGAGGTGCAGTCGAGGGTAGTCTCTCAGATATACTAAGGGTCAATGCTGGGGTGTCTCAGGGGTCAATACTAGGTCCACTGTTATATTTGATATACATGTATATAAATGATAAATGAATTCTGTATAAGATAATTCGCTGACGACACTTCTCTGTACATTAAGTTGAAGACCCATTTCTTTTGCTGATCTGATGAATGATGATATATCAAGAATCCACTCTTGGACCAATCAGTGGTTGGTCAAATTTAATCCAAACAAAACAGAAGAACTAATTATATCAAGAAAACACTTTTCTCCAAATCACCCACCTTTATTTATGAACAACGCACAAGTTACTAGAGTTGACCAACATAAGTATTTATGTTTAATTTTTAATCAACTGTACTCTTGGCATATTCATATAACTGAAATAAATGGAAAAAACATGGACAAGATTAAATATACTACGGACTCTTACATTTCAGCTAGACAGACTTTCCCTACAAATATTGTAATTTTCCTACATAAGACCTTTTCTAGAGTATAGGGACATAATATGGAACAACTGCTTTGATTGTGAGAAAGAAGAAATTGAGAAGATCCAAATTGAAGCTGGTCGCATTGTAACCGGGGCAACCAAGTCTTGCTCATCGGCAAAGATTTTACAGGAAACTGGATGGGAATCCCTTGAATCACGACGCCATAAACACCGGTTAACCACATTTTATAAAATGGCAACTGAAAATATTCACTCCTACTTATCTGTGTTGGTCCCTCCCACAGTTCAACAAGTTACCCAAAGAAATTTGCGATCCGGTCATAACCTTCATACATCCGGAACACATGGGTTGGTTTCTTTGTTTACTGTTACGTACATTGAAGTATAAAGAACTGACTCGTGTGTTCCGGGTGGACCTTCAGATACCACGGTCAAAGACAGAATTATATAGAAATTCATTTTTCCCTAAAACCATACGTGAATGAAATTCTGTTCCAGCTAATATAAAAAATAGTCCCTCGTTAAATGTCTTTAAACAAGAATTGAATAAAGACCTACCAAAGATTCCAAAATACTTTTTTTCTGGAAATAGAAAAGCATAAACATTACACACAAGACTACGCCTCGGCTGCAGTTCATTGAATTCTGACACTACAATTAATACGTTGAAAATAGCTTTTGACATTGACATTATTATTAAGGGATGCCCACTATACAGTGACGAAGTCAACGAACAGATTCTCCAAGCGGTACAGACCTATATAATACAGAGTATTAGATTCACTTTGAGAATTACTCAATTCATAATCCACCATTATGTCTCTAAATCAGTGTTTTTAAAATAACTTGCAATCTCCAAATTTGAATATTCAAACTACCATGTCAACCCATTTCAACATTTTATTTTCTCTTCAATTTTTGTTCATTGAATATTTATTTATCTACTTTACTCATTTAAATGGTTTTTTCCTACAATATATTAGTCAGAGTTCAATTTTTATACAATATTGTATTTGGATTTAATTGATATTACCGCCAATAGTATACATTTCTATTGTACTTTATGAATGCCAAGAGCTTATAATAAGATCATGTTGTTGCTCAATCCTTACCATATGTGTATTTATATATACTGAATGAAAATTACCAATAAATAATGTTTAAACCAATTAAGTTCATGACATTGACAGAATTTTTTTTATTTTATTTAGTACTTTCTGTATTATTATTCTTGTTAGTTGAAAACATTACAGTACATTACGAAAATATATCATTAACTACTTCAACACGTTAGTGTTTAGCTTATACGCATTGTTAGAAGATTCATTTCCGTTTAAAAACATACAAGCATACAAAGTTATTCTAAAATGTTTTAGAAACAAATTATGTGCCATACGTACATTTGTTATATTTTGTACCATTGTGTTTCAGTTTTGTTAATTGCTCACATACAAAGGATTTGATGCCGAGAATTAAGTGTAGGTGTTGGAGTACCATAGGAGGTGCCGAGACGTAGCGCCAAGCGCCACGGGGCGCCAATAATCAATGTTGTCAGAGTGAGTTTCATTAGATTACAGAAGTCCAGTAGACTTCACAGTAAATCGCACGGCGCAAGCAAGTTAGATTTAATTCTCATATTTGATAAGAAATCAATAACTCTTTAGCAAATCTATCGTCAAATATTCCAGTGATGAATGTTCGATTTATGATCTAATTCATTCTTAATCCAAACCACATCTCAGATTCAGAGAAAATGTTTAGGTTTTGGTTCCATTTACTTTGGGACTCAAGGGAAATTTAGGACAAAACAAGTTTGGGGACATGTGTCGCTCTGTCGGGAAGCTGTACAGGAATTATTTCTTCGTTATTATCTTTTCTGTAGTTCCCTCTGAAATCCAGTTCTTCAGTATTAGATATGCTTTATTTTTTATTTATTTCTCTTTTTTTTATTTAGTTATTTATTTTTTTATTTATTTATTTATTTATTTTTTTTTTTTTTTGAGATACGAAGACTGTGAAATGCACACGACATACGCAAAAACTTGTCCTATAGTTATTGTTAACGCAAATCTTTACACAAATTCACACATCTCTAAATGTGTAAAGACTTGTGAATAAAAGGAATGCATTGTTTACGTTGAGTGACATACTAACAACTTAATATTATCCATCGTTTTGAAAACCCAGTATAAAGGGCCGTATACCGTTACAACAGTGTATATAAAATTATACATAACAATATGAGGTAATGTTTATATGCCCAAAAGTAATGGTTACACTTGAGGAATTCTTAGTTTCCTTACGTCATTTTAGGTCATAAGGCCTAGATGACCATATTTAGTCAAGGTTATTCAGTTTCATCATCTGCATGCGATACCATATGTAATAAAAAATCGATATCTGTGAAAGAAGCGAGGTTGATGCACAGTAGTTGATATAACTTGGTAAATTTATATATAAATCATGATTAAATACCGGCAGAATCTACATCATATTGAATAATATGCTTCTTAACACCTACCATCTGATAATTGTTCTATATGCTTCTGAACACCTACCATCTGATAATTGTTCTATATGCCTCTGAACACCTACCATCTGATATTTGTTCTATATGCTTCTGAACACCTACCATCTGATAATTGTTCTATATGCTTCTGAACACCTACCATCTGATATTTGTTCTATATGCTTCTGAACACCTACCATCTGATATTTGTTCTATATGCTTCTGTACACCTACCATCTGATATTTGTTCTATATGCTTCTGAATACCTACTATCTGATATTTGTTCTATATGCTTCTAAACACCCACCAACTAATAATAATTCTATATGCTTCTAAACAACGACCACCTAATAATTGTTCCGCTTGTCATTTATGTATAGCAATAGTGCAATTTGTTCTTACTTGTTTTTACAGTTTTTTATATTGTTGTATTGTATTGTGTAATTCTGTTTTGTTATTGTTTTACACCACTCTATAGTAAAGTATAGTATAGTATAGTAAATAGTATAGTTATATTATGGTATAGTATATTATATTATAGTATAGTATAGTATAGTATAGTATAGTATAGTATAGTATAGTATAGTATAGTATAGTATAGTAAAGTATAGTATAACAAAGAGGCAATCGTATTCTTATCATTCCTGGTAAGATTCGTTAGCTTTTCAGATTTGTAATATGCAATGTCATATACTGGAATCCAGTAAGATGTATAGCTACATATAGTATGCACATGCCCATACAGCTAGTCACTGTGTCAGAATTGTTGGGTACATCTACGCTCACAAAACAGTAAATATAATCATGGCAAGATATTCACAACAACCCCCCCCCCCTCCCCCCCCCCCAAAAAAAAAAGAAAATAAAAAAAAAAGAAAGAAAGAAATGGAATGGCATGTCTACGAAGACATACAACTAAGTCAAAGGTCTTTTTTTTTATTTCTTTTGTTTGTTCTCTGTTATATACCATAATATAATATACTAATTTAGATAAGTATTAACATAAACCTTCTATTGTTTAGAATTATTTGACCTATACCTATAGGAATTGTCCAAGTTCAGCGACGGACCAAAGACCTTAATATACTAGTATACTGGAATATTTTCACTCAAAATCCAACCCAGATTTGTTAGAGATGATAGGCTTAGTGAGCTCCCACCGAGGCCTTGCTGTTTAGCCCATTCTGCCATCTTTGACCTTGCTGTTTAGCCCACTCTACCACCTAGGTCATGCTGTCAAGCCCAATCTATCACAAAGGTCATGCTGTTTAACGCACTCTGTCACCAATGCCTTGCTGTTTAACCCACTCTGCCACCGAGGCCTTGCTGTTTAGCCCACTCTGCCACCGATGCCTTGCTGTTTTGCCCACTCTGCTACTGAGGCCTTGCTGTTTAGCCCACTTTGCTACCGAGGCCTTGCCGTTTAGCCCGTTCTGCCACCGATGCCTTGCTGTTTAGCCCGTTCTGCCACCGAGGCCTTGATGTTTAGTCCACTCTGCCACCGAGGCCTTGCTGTTTAGCCCGTTCTGCCACCGAGACCTTGGACGGTTCTGTGTTCTACGTCGCTACACAACATATCTTGCAAATACTGTATGTGCTCTTAATCACCAAAATGCCAAACAAAATGGTCCGTCTTCTGAAACAGTCCATAAATCGTCAGACGACACCAAATTATGTTTGTCATACAACTAATTGTGTGATTAATGATAACGTAATTGAAATAATTATTTAAGGCAGAAAATGTTCTCGGGTTTTAATGAAACAAATTGTAAGTAAGTTTGGTTACAATCAAGCAATTGTATGATTATCGTAATTGTTTTCCCCGTCAATATAGCTATTATTCTTATTTTCCCGATAAGGCTGAGAATCCTGACTATTGCTTTATCAAACATTCCCTTAAACGGAAACATCGGCTATATATCCGTGCTTATACACAAATCTCTTTTGCTGATTGTGATATTGTATTTTCACTATCAGCATATCTATTATTTCCATTAAAGAGTGCTTCACTGTCGTTCTCAACAAATCTGGTGTATTGATTTAACCAATTTTTCACTATATTAAAACACAAATTCTGCGCATGCCCAGAACTCTCTGTCTGTGAATTTAATTTGAAAGAAAAGTGAGTTGCAAACTCTAAATTAATAACCTGGTTTCTACCTTACTATATATTGTATTTTCACGTTTAATGTGGTTTTCCTCGTTGTGCTTCTAGAGTAACCTACAAGGAAATACTATTGATTTTTCAAAGATGGACACGTCGTTGTAATGTACCAGTACCTCACGATGCCTACACTGTATTCTCCTCATCCGCTCTATGGAATATAGCTATCCATGTGCTTACTTCAGGTCTTAGACAAATACAGACAATAATGATCGCCGGCTCATTGTCTAGAAGTCAGAATGGAGAGGGCATCAATATTGGGCATTGATAGATAATCAAACATGTGCATGGTTTAGTAAACACGAAAGGGATGAATGTTTACTCGTCTATCAGATCTGATTTGAGTCTTTGGAATATTCGTGCTACCGAATAAGTAAATCTGGCTATATTAATGATAATCCGAGTGCCCCTGGAAACATTGCTCGACGTAATTGGCATTTCGGTGGATGGATGACATATCCTACATCTGTAACCTTGAAGAAATATTCATGTGTATGTACAGTCTGCCGATGGTGGCACCGAATATTCTTAAACAGGGTGAGCGAATTTCACGTTCGGGTTGTATAGACGTTAATAAGCAAATACAATGGATTGCTGCAGCAAAAAACGCTTACTAATGATTATGACAAGTGCATGTGCATGTGCGGCGTTTGGATTATTAGCCATCTCTGTGTCTACAGACTACTGGTTATTTACACAAGACTTGCAGAAAAAGGATACCTCTAACGGCACTTCACAATACAACCGATTCTGGTCGGGGCTTTGGAGGAAGTGTAAAGTAGACGGTAAGTGTAACACTAAAGATGATATGTGGTTGAGGATTTGGAGGAAGTATAATGTAAAAGGTAAGAGTAACACTAAAGATGGTATCTGTTTGAGGATTTAGAGGAAGTGTAATGTAGAAGGTAAGTGTAACACTGAAGATGGTATCTGTTTGAGGATTTAGAGGAAGTGTAATGTAGAAGGTAAGTGTAACACTGAAGATGGTATCTGTTTGAGGATTTAGAGGAAGTGTAATGTAGAAGGTAAGTGTAACACTGAAGATGGTGTCTGTTTGAGGATTTAGAGGAAGTGTAATGTAGAAGGTAAGTGTAACACTGAAGATGGTGTCTGTTTGAGGATTTAGAGGAAGTGTAATGTAGAAGGTAAGTGTAACACTGAAGATGGTGTCTGTTTGAGGATTTAGAGGAAGTGTAATGTAGAAGGTAAGTGTAACACTGAAGATGGTGTCTGTTTGAGGATTTGGAGTAAGTGTAATGTAGAAGGTAAGTGTATTAAGTAAGATGGTGTATGCCCGGGGCTTTGGTAGAATTTATAAGTAGACTGTTAGTGTGGCACTGAGGATGATGTCTGGTGAAGGATTTGGAGGAGGTGTGAAGTAGACGGTAAGTGTAATTCTGAGGATATTGTCTAATCAGGGCTTTGGTAAAAGAGAAGAGTATACTGTTGTATACTGTTATTTTGGTACTGAAGATGTTGACAGGTCGAAGCTTTGGAGGAAGTGTAAATAGACAGCATGCGTAACACTGAAAATGGTATCTGGTTAAGGCTTTGGAGGAAGTCTAAAGTAGACAGTAAATGTATCACTGAAGATGGTATCTAGTCGAGGCTTCGCAGGAAGTGTAAATTAGGCGGTAACTGTAATAGAGAGGAGGATGTCTTATTCGGTAAATCTACTGATTCTTCCTGTAGAAAGCAAATGTCTTCATTTAAACCCATTGAAAGGATGTAAACAAAGGGGCGTTGGACTTGAATTCAGAAATAACAGTTGCCTGGGGTTTTTTTTCTTAAAAGATGTTTAGGCTAAATAAAGGAAAACATGTGTTTATATTTCAATAGATATAAAATATCAACCAAACATTTATTCTATCCTCAAGATGTTCACAAGTCATTATGATTTATTGTCACTTCATAAGTCATATAGAAGTGAGCGCAACTTTAAATCAAAATAAGATCAGTCTTCATCTGCATGCCACATACATGTCAATTCAATGCGTCCGATATTCTGTCTGTAGAACTCTACAGGAGAACGATCCGTGATGATGGTGAAGCCTACACTATCGATCCGCTGTAGCCAACTATCGTCTTCCACTGTCTTACACAGGGTCGTTTTGGTCCGATATAGGAATAGTTTCCCCTCCTATCCCTTGTTTAATAGAACCATCTTGGTGGAAAAGTAATAGTCTGATCGGCTGGAAGTCATTACGTCCGATATTTCTTTACCCAAATAAGTATGCTGTGATTGAATTATAGGGTACTTAACATCATTGTGTTCAAGTGTATCAATGCTTATTTGTTTACATTCGGAGATGGTGCACAGAAATGACTGCATCGACATAAACATGTATATTTAGAAACTAGATTGAAGAAACCACTAGCTTTGTATTTCTGTATGACTCATTCATGTAGCGTGAACATGTAAACAAACACTTAGTGTTGTTGTGCCTTAGTAAGGAAATAATTGATATCGTCAAGCACTAAGCGAACTTTATGCAAATTATATTATCCAGGGACCCAAATTGTCTTATACATCGGTCCGATTATTAGTTTTGCCTAATTCGGGTCATTTGAGGTACACTTTGTTATGAGCCATTCTGCTTATTGTGAGGCGTGCTTTTAATGACAAGTAGTTAGTGTATCGTTAGAGGAACTCAATGCATGAATGCATCTGTGATAGCAGTAGATAATAACACATAATTGGTACTGTAATGGCTTATTATTTAAAAGCTTAAAGCAATAGAATATTGTTGCACGAATACATTTGAAAAATAAAACAACTTGCATAACAACAATTTTACAAACATCGTATCTCCTCTTACCTATACACCGTTGTTTTTCAATTGTATGACTTGCATTTCAACCAAATCACATTATTCAATATGTTTAACAAAACTTAATTGAATTGTTGCTTTTTTTGAAAATATGTTGAGGGTCGAACAGGGTACAAGGACTCTATCATCTGCTTTCTGAGAGATTTTCTCTCCAGGTTCTCGTTCGGAACAATGGTAATCACGTACCCTTGCCGCCCTATCCAGCTCTCTTTCCCAACCCCCTCTCGTATTGTCCGCCCCTCGTTTATACGCAAGGAACATCGATATATCTTAACGTTAAAATGAGTAGACAAAATGGGTCTAAATTGAATTCGCCTCATCTCTCACCTTAGCACATATGCCAAGTCGATGTTCTCGAATCAAATCATGTGCATTCAAAAAATTATGGTGGCCATATTTGTTTTGTGTTTCATTCCTGTCAAGTTTCATTCAAATCAGTGCAACAAGACATTTGTGAAATGATTTTATTACACATTCACATTTAAAATAAACACAAATATAATTTTAAAATGAGAATAAAAGTAAAACCAACAAACGCGTGTATCTCCACGTAACAGTTACATACATGATAACGAAAGTAACTAGAAAGTCCAAGTGGGCCTATATCGCTCAGCTGAGACATAGAAAACAGTGCACAATGATATTGAATAATGCTTGTAGGTGGTCGTAAGTCTTTAGCTTCTTTAAAACATCTAAAATTGTACAGGGTCATCTTCACCTACCAAGTTTCCTCGAAATCAGTACAGAAGTAGTGAAAAAAAGTTGAAAATATGAAAAATCAATATATTAGATATATCAAAAATATTTATGAAATGCTTTTTGCATAAAAATGACAAAGTTCATTCGGACTGGAATCCAAAACAACAACACTTCTTCATACATCCTTCTATAGTGATAAATGGAAATCTTTCCCCTGGATACCAGAGACTGAGAGAGACTATACACTTTACTGTAGAAACTAGCAGTATAAAAACCTATACGATTAAAGCGTTGTTTGCATGTTATTTGTTGAGTTTACTTTATATTAGCATGTTATTTGTTGAGTTTAATTTATATTAGCATGTGTTTTGTTCAGTTTACTTTATATTAGCATGTGTTTTGTTCAGTTTACTTTATATAAGCATGTGTTTTGTTCAGTTTACTTTATATTAACATGTTATGTGATTTCTAATATTTTATTTACATATGTATTGTCGTGTTTCTTCGACTTCGAGTTGTGGATATCGGATCAATATCTTTGATTTGTACTTGAGTTTATATCAGCATGTGTTTTGTTGAATTTACTAATATTAGCATGTTATTTGTTAAATTTACTTTTTATTATCATGTTATTTGTTGAGTTAACTTTATATTAGCATATTAGTTGTTGAGTTTATATTAGCATGTGTTTTGTTGAATTTACTTTATATTATCATGTTATTTGTTGAATTTACTTTATATTAGCATATTATTTGTTGAGTTTACTTTAAATTATCATGTGTTTTGTTGAGTTTACTTTATATTAGCATGTGTTTTGTTGAATTTTCTTTATATTATCATGTGTTTTGTTGAGTTTACTTTAAATTATCATGTGTTTTGTTGAGTTTACTTTATATTAGCATATTATTTGTTGAGTTTACTTTAAATTATCATGTGTTTTGTTGAGTTTACTTTATATTAGCATGTTATTTGTTGAATTTTCTTTATATTAGCATGTGTTTTGTTGAGTTTATTTTATATTAGCATGTGTTTTGTTGAGTTTACTTTATATAAGCATATGTTTTGTTTATGGTATATATTTACCATGCGGTTCAGACAAGTATTTATTGACGACAGAAAATGTCAAGAAAATAGGTAATCTGTCAATTGGTATCAAGGAAATAAATATTCCATCAGTCCATTATTTTCTATTCTGCCTTCAAGCTTTAGAAATTGCTCAAGGTTTTAGGAATTTGTCAGATAGGTTTTGATAAGCTTATCTATAAAAGAATTCTGTTGGAACTTTAACATCCCAAGTGACTTACCATAAATATTACGTCATTAGACGTCAAGAAATGCAGTGTATATGTATGTGGATTATACAACCTTTACCAACAATGCGGTTAAAAGTGTGAAAATATTGTAACCATAAGGGGGCTTTGTCTGTTAGTTTAGGTATATGCAAGGATGTGCAAAAATCCCCAAAACTAACATTGAATTAGAACTGGTCAAATCTGTATGGCCACTTGAATTTCCATGTAATGAATGGTGTAATAATATTCTCCTACAGGACTGGATCATATCTGCACTTTTTTCAAGGAATTCGCAGCTTTTCGGTGTCGCTTGTCATTTACAGGTGTCTAATTTTTCTTAACTATATTACCCCCCCCCAAAATAAATAAATGAAAAGAGGAATTTAAACATACAAATCATTCATCATAATGTTAGAAGAACATTCTTAACATAATAAGGAATAAAAAAGTTTTGTCTTTCACCAATTGTATGTGATTTATGCAATTGCAAAATGTGTATACGACAATCCTTCTCAATAGAATGCAACTATAAATATAACATTAAGCATCGAATCTGAGGAACAAGTAATTCATGTCAAACTGTAGCCTCACTTAAAATTTCACAATGAAGAATATTAATATTTTAATCATGTACCAAGAAGGGTGTAAGGAAATTAGGAAGGACTAATTCCATAAAATTCGTTTAAAATTGTGGAACGATGCAATATTGTAAAAAAATCTAATAGAATCCTAAGTGCTGTATCATTCAATAACAGATTCAGGAGAGTAGGTTGGGAAAATTTGCTGAGATTTACTCATATTTCTATCGTGTTCAACAAATGCTACATCGGCAGAATGTTTTTAACGAATGATGAAAGGAATTTTGCGACAACACACGCAACGCAAAACCATTCATTAAAAAGAGTTTCCTTGCATCCCATAATGTAATTATATAGTAATATACATGAGTTATAAACAACATAGCCGTCATTCACTGCAACCCAGTCTTATTGTTTCCGCTGTAACACGTTTACTTGATCCATATAGAACGGAACCCTGTAAAGAATAGACATGCCATATTTAAGACCCGCCGATGCCCACCCTGGTTTTTTTTGGCATGACAGTGTTATAGCTTGGAGGGACATGGATGTGTAAAACAACAAATTTAACTTGAGTAACGATACCGAAACAAACAATAAAAATAATCAAATGTTTTAAATAAAAGTAAATGCTGTCATATTCATACAGTACTGCTAATGTAAAAAGATATATGCTGTATTTTTGAAATTCATTTGTCATTTCGTTTTTCTCAATATGTATGATTTATAAAACTAGATATGAGAAGATATGTTATAAAAAGTTAAATTGTTAACATTGTCAGTTAATCAATATCTTTTAGCTCACTGTAACTGACTGCCATCTCTGATCCTTTCTACAATAATCTAACTATACATCATATAAAATTATCATGGTATAAATGTTTCCCAAGCATCTTGACGATACGACGTGGATGAAGAACATTTTTGCAGATATTTGGGTCGGAAGCAGAAGCTGGAAAGAACATTGACATAATAATGAATACCTGCCTACCATACAATTCTTTGCTCATCTCTTCTGATTAAAATGGCACCATACTGTTACCCGTATCGAACCTTCTAAATATTTAATAGTCAATATTTCATCTGTTCGTAAAGCACTATTTCAACATTTCTTAATTGCATTGTGGCATTGAATAATTAAACTGAGAAGTAAGCAATCGATTTCTGTACAAACAAGAAAGAAAGGCAACTAAGACGTGTATCTGCCTCGACAGAAGTGAGAAAGACAACGCTATACAGTGTGCATCTATTCACAAAAGACCTCGGTTTCTTAATAAAAGGTTAAAAGTCTTATGAATAAATGATTTATTTCCTTTAAATTCAATAAAACTAATTTACAGAATAATGAGTACACGGTCCACCATGCTAATCCAAAAATACAGTAATGTAGTATATGTAAACTATCTGAATATGATGATATGTAGTATTACACATCGTAAGTTTGATATTTCATGAGAGTCAACACACCTCTGTATTTCAAGTTTTTTTCCGTGGAGGGCGCGGTGGGGCGATTCTGTAACAAACTTTGTGATTTCTACAGATATTGGACTTCAATGAGTTATGTGATACCAACACTTCTCTAATGGTCAATATTTCTGTGCAGTTTGACGGTCAGATTTATGAAAAAATAGTATTCGCAATGAATGGATACTAAAAACCCTCCCAATAGGCCTGTTTTTGTATTGTTATGAGAAAGGTTTAATGCATCAACTTAAGAAAATCTTTACATTTTAGCCTTATTTTATAAATTCTAAGACACCAACCATATGCAACCATATGGTTTTACCATCCATATGCACTGTGACCTTGACCTTAACTTTACGAACTTGGTTCAAGGTTATCACACACCTCTTTTCTATAATGAACATTTCTAACCAGTATAAAATTCATCAGGTCAGGGGTTCAAAAGTTATGGCCCGGTAAAATCGTTACGTACAGACTTCTCTGTAACATAATACATCCCGACTGGCGTATAAAAACTGAACGAAAGTCATTGTGACTTTTCTTAAAGATTTGAGTATTCAATATTTCATGTAACATTTATAATCAAGTAGTGGTGTCTGGTTACTGAGTACATTCATAATCAAGTAGTGGTGTCTGGTTACTGAGTACATTTATAATCAAGTAGTGGTGTCTGGTTACTGAGTACATTTATAATCAAGTAGTGGTGTCTGGTTACTGAGTACATTTATACAAGCATTGTTTCCATGAATACCTTAAGTGGCCTAGTGGATAAGGTGCTCGGTTCGTGATCGAGAGGTCCCGGGTTCGACTCTCGCCCTGGGCACACCGGCGTTCTGTCTTTCAGATGAGACAGTGAAAACCGAGGTCCCGTGTCACGGTAAGCTTAGCACGTAAGAGATCCCTCACTGCTTCGGGCGGGTCCGTTGCAAAGGTCGAAATTTGTATGCATGCATCAGGCAGATGCCGTCACCATATACGTGAAATAATCTTGGAGTGACGTAAAACAATAGTCAATCAATTAATCCATGAGTACCTTCAAATCAAACGAAAGAACATTTTACAATGGAAAACATGACATGTATTATTAGTTATAGAAAGATGGAACCCAAATTCTGACCAAAAAGCACACGGAGTCGATTTTGGACAGCCTTCTATAAGCCAATAAGGTAAATTTATGTAGTTATTAGGATCACTAATGTACAATAACTTTTTTTCTTCTTTTACGATATAAACTGTTTTCTCGCTGTCATGACAACACATGGAAGACCAATTAATGTATAAGGAGCCTTATTACTCTTGACTTAAGTGGTATTATACCCTTTTTCCTAATGTTATGTGGCTGTGACACTTTCTACACAGTGTTTGTTCACATCCATGTATATGTACAGTGCTGTATTATATTGTTTCGTCTGTATGTCAGGCGGGTGTGGCTAGCCAAACAGGAGACGCTCACTCCTCCCGGGCACCTAGTCTCACCTCTGAGTATCAGGGGTCCGTGAATGTCCACTGTGGTACATTGTTGTTAGTGCCATAGTCATGTGACACCAGTTACTTTCGTAGTTTTAGAAAGAAACATAATAATGTGCATTATATTATAGGGAAGGGGAACCTCTGTATAGATCGTTAACATTACCAAAGGAAACTAAATGGTTCAGAAATCCCACATGCTTAAATTTCATAGGCGTCTAAGACTAACTTCTCCAGAAAAAGACACGTAATATGTCAATGCCCCACTCCCTTGTCGGATTCCGAAGTATATTTTCTAAAATTCGTTAGAGCCGCCTAGCGATCAACAAAGGTAACCCATGGAACTTTAACGTAAGGACAAGAACGACTGATGCAAAAACGATATAATATATCTACATATTGGCAAATATAACTAGTTATAGAGGAGAAAAGTCTGTGATTATTTATTTCTTTAAGCCCACTCAGCATAAGAGATATGACAAAGGAATTTTTACAAATAATAGATAAATAAAACAATAAACATAAAAACCTCCACAAAGAAATCCAAAGAACAAATGCATTTAGATCAAGTCGCTTATTACCCGGTATATATCTATACAAAAAACCTTTTAGTATCTCTCTTAATTTTTACATTAAGATGATACAGAGAACAGCCACAATATACAGATTGAATTGTAGTAGTAGACCTATAACGGGAGTACCAGTTAAAAGGGGGAAAGTGTGCTGTCATATAGGGGAAAATTCTATACTGGGGCGGTTATTCCTAGAGGGAAAATTTGGCATGTGGTGGTTTTTCCCAGGGTATTTGCGTGGGGGATCTATGCGGGATGAGAGTCAATGCTACAACACCCGAGTTGTAAAATTCAGTCTTTTTTGTGATGTCTTTTTATGTGCCGATACTTATTTTCTCTGATAATCCGTGACGATTTTGTCATACAGATGAGTCGGATGTTTTTATCCTTGATTATATATCACATTATGTACTGTTCACTTCTGATCGTCAGTATGTAGCACTGCAACAAATTGTCTATCAAATATGTTTGTGTAGTGTGGTTGACTCATTTTGAGAAAGGATTTTGTTTTTCAAGTTCTGATTTTTAATGATATAACGAAGATAAATCTTTCATGTGGACTGGGTTTACCTCTGCATTTCTTGCGAGGACATTTCATAATGTTTTCTGTCACACGTACAATTTTATAATCATAATGTCACGTACTACACTGTAAAATACAGCATGTACAGCTTTTTTTCTTCTTTTTTTTTTTAAATTAGACATCAGCCTGAACAGTGAAATATAAAACAAATGGACCACAACACTTGGACATATTCGTCCTGACAATGAAAATTTCACGGAACATTGCTCGGTATCTAAATGTTTTACTTAATCAAAATTTTGTATTGAATTCAAACATTGAATTGTGTTACTTTGAGATCTTGCCATGTGTTCCAAATCTTTTGGTGGCAATTATCCCATAAACCATTGTGTACCTATCCACATTCAAATAATTATTGAAATTTTAATTTCTGTTCACCTTTGTTAAGGTCCTATTTATTTTTATCCATAGTTTTTTTTATCTTTTGTAAAATACGAATAATTCTTGTACTGGTTTTTGATGTAATGCTTTTGTTACAGAACCTTAGAATCTTTAAAATATCCTGTACTTTTCAAGCAAATTTGCAATGTGGTTGACTATACTGTGACATCGAATGGCAGTTCTGATAAAGCCCAGATGAATATGCATCGTTATTTGTGTCTTTCTTGAGCACATTATATTGTCCATGACACGAATGTAGTCGTATTTGACAATAATCTTTTTCAATAAATTCAATTTGTATAACGGTATACGTACATTCCAAATGTAAGCCATTTAGATCCAAAGTGGGGGTTATATTCCAGAGAGTAGGTAAGGTAGGTTTGTGTTCATGCTTGTGTTCGTTTGTAGAATCAGACTAGTATTGAGGATATCTGAATGCAGTTATTTTTGTAAAAACATCATGTACAATATTGTGATGTTGAATAATTTATACTATTAATTTTACAATCGTGATTCACTAGAACTTTGAAATTGTTCTTTGATATTACAGAAAATTTAAGATTAAAAAGAAGAGCAAGTAACACTAAGTAACATAGAAATTACGTTTCTAAAATTTAAATCTTTTTGTTTAGGGTTATTTTTTTTTTATTTTGCGGTAGTTACCAAACCAATATAAATACGGCCGGCTATATCATTAAATATCTGCTGCGGTTACTGCAAAGTTTTCCTTTTTTGGGTAAGCATTATTTTAATATGTAACACTTCCAAAGACTTCTAGACACTGTAACATAATGTCTTCGTTAGGATATATTAAGTCCATTTGCTTGATTAGACGGAATAGATCTACTATTACATTTCATCTGTCTATTGATAGTGTATTACTATTTATACTCTATCGCGATGTCATTTGTAATCTTCCTGTTTCAACAATGTAATGCATGTATGATCTGTACACGTAACACACTATATGTTTCAATGTGCTGTCTCTACCTCTTACGAGGTAATGCTGACGAGTTCTAGACATGTCGATTTAAATGACATACTATCGAATGAAAGCTTTGAAACACATTTGTCGTGGTTCATCTACTCTACATCTCTACGTTTTTTTCATTGAATTTTATGAGATATTTCCCCATTCCTCTTAATTTTTCATTACTGGTTTCATGTAATCTTTAAACTCTATAAGCAGCCTTCTAGCTCGACTATTTATTTCACAAGTGTCTATTACAGTCCTAATTCTTCGATTAGATTATCAAATTGGATATCGCCATCTAGAAGCTTTAAATATTAATTACAACCAAATGATTATGCTCATCAAAAGAGGCAATTCTTCACGAATTAAGGTCTGAAATTTCTGTAGTCTCCTTTATCCCTCTGTTAAGCTGTAAGAAATCCCTGTGGTCCGATCGATCCTCATTATCCGGCATGCACTTGAAATGCGTCATTTGTTCAACGATAGTCTTCTCCCATAGAGTCCAATACTAGGACAGACGTATTACTCTGTCTTGTTATTTAGAGTATGTCTCATCTAGTATCGTCTTATTTTCACAACTTCCCAGATCTTGTTCACTGATTGATAACTACCTTCTTGATACCTCCTTTTGTTTTATACGATGGTTTGCACTTTCAATATATTGTATTACGGTCGATAATTCACATCATTAGCAGTGGCGGATCCAGGATTTCCGAAAAAAGGGGGGGGGGTATGTATATTAGCCAAACTACTCGCCCACTTTTTGTGCCAAATCAGGATTTTACCAGTAAATATGCGGCGAAAAGGGGACCCCGCCCCCTCTTAATCAGTGTATAAATGTAAGTAATATTTCTTTGCGAATATAGTCCTCTACAGTCGTAATGTACTACACTACATGAGTATGTTCTTGATAATTTGCAATGCCTCTTGTATGTTGACAACAATGGATATAATCTCTCCTCAACTTATATTCAGCAAAGTGGTCTTTAATACTCTGTACTGCATTTGCTGTCTTCTGTTTATAATTTTCTACTGGATAGATGTTAGTAAGCAGATCTTTCTAATCCCTGGGGATATCATTTGATCAGTATGTTAAAAGCTTGCTCAAAGAACACTTCTTAAAATGGTATTTAGGAGTACTGAAAAAGTTCTAATAGCAGAAGTGCGTATCTGGTTCGCTTTTATTGAAGAGCAATTTGTTTGCTGTTAGGTTATTACAGATTCAGTATTGTACTGGCAGTGTATTGTTAGTTCCTAAAGAGTATCACTTAATCAGTATCCCAGTATCCAGATTTTCGGTTTTGGCTATTCGATCTTTTCGTTATATAGAGTTACTTCCCATTTGGGACGGTATCTGACGTAAAACGATTATGACGTCATCAAATTCTATGGAAACTTATCTAAAACTCGGCTGGAACCTGTTTCATCAACATGTGTAAATTTTCGACTACCTAAATCTTACGCCAATGGCGTAAGTCTACTTACGCACATTCTTAGTTCAACGAAAAGTGTGTTTCATCAACCGGCGTAAGTGTGTACGTACGTAAGGATCCGACTAGCGAGTTGACTAACTTTACACAGTACAAATGCATGCATGAGATGTATTGAAATAGTACTTTTCATCAGTCATAAAATACATTAATTTTGCAACACACGCTTACATTTTTTATCTAGATGATCTACAATACACAAGATGCGCTTGTAAACATGTACTGCAGTAGTGACGTCATGGAATCGTATACAATAATTGAAAATACGTCATAAAATGAAAGAGATTAATCGATAAGTACATAATGTACCCACATAGATCTATAAAGTCAGGCGGATCACGAATTGCGACGAAATAGAAAAAGAGAATAATCAATCCTCCCACCAATTCTGTCAATCTAGTATAATAATTGTATTAATATTCAAGACGACTAACACCCTCCTCAATTCCCTCCTAAAATAAAATTAGCAAATTTATGTAAGGCAAACTATGTTTTAGTTAAATATGGATAGTATATTATACTATTTACTACATGGAAACATTAAAGAAGGCTAGAAGTCATTACATTGATTTACTCCAACACTTAGTAGAGGTAGGAGGTTGGCGTAGAGTTTCGACTAAATCTACGCTAATCGTAGAGTTACGCCGTTTGATGAAAAGCAAAATAGTTGGAAATTTAGTATAGTCGGGTAATTTACGCCCAACTAAGCCTACGCTAGGAGTTACGCCGTTTGATGAAACGGGCTCCAGGGTAATGATAGTCCACCAATGACGTATTAAAAGGAATTTGATGACGTCATCATTGTTTTAAGACAGATGCCATCGCAAATGGGAAGTTACTCTGTTTAAGGATAAGACTCAATAATAATTCTGCATGATATATATATCTTTATATAAGATAGATAGATAGATAGATAGATAGATAGATAGATAGATAGATAGATAGATAGATAGATAGATAGATAGATCATGCAGAGTTATTATTGAGTCTTTTCACAGGAGTTTGATGACGTCATAATTGTTTTAAGTTAGATTCCGTCCCACATGGGAAGTTACCCTTTTAACGAAAAGACTCAATATCTTTAAACTTTTTATTTATTTTATATATTTATAGATAAATAAAGGGACAATCAATCATTTCCTTGATGTTGTGTAGCATTTGCTTGGATATTTGTTTAAATATTATTCCATTGTTTTTTAATGATTTGTTTATGATTATATGATTTGGGCCATGTGTGTTTTACGTAGTATCTGTCTTGATTTACTTAGATTCATGTTTAAGTTTCTCTAAGACTTTTGTCTATGACTCTTGTACTATTTAGACAAATATGTCTATTTATTTTCTTTGACGGATTCGTTGCCTGGTTTGTACTTCTTACTTGAGTTGCTCTGTATGTCCTTCCTTCTTCTGTATCATATGAATATATATATATACATTACACTGAGTTATACATTAACATTATTGAGTACTACTGTGTGACCCAAATATATATATTACATATATTTGATTCATTCAATATATACATGTAAACGTTTGATTCAAGCATCTTGATTCGATTGGTATGCCAAATTGATATTAAGGATTCGCGAAACGCTGTCAAATGATACACCGATCTTCAATATTTAAAGTTACTTGTTTGTAGTTGTCGTGGAAAATGTAAGTTTCAAACGCAGTTTAATGAAAAATATAATAATAATTTGTTATTCAATTTTCATTCACTGTTTTACCACAAAGGCTAGAAAATTTTGACATATTTCATTTGTTAAGGATGAAAAAGTATTGCATTTTTCCAAAAATCAAGTAGGACACGGATGACATTCCATAGTGTATAATAAACACCAAAAGATTTTAATGAATTGCAAACTATCTAAGAGAAATATGAAAAAAGCTCATTCAACACTGTACACACCTATGTCATATACACACCCTCATCACAATACTCCGCCATAGTTACACGGGTAAGTTAGGAGTAAAATCCAGGTAAATAGCACATGTGTATACAATAGAAATACCATGGAGTTCACCTGAATTCATTCTTTCACTACTCACAAGCGTTGGTAAACTCATGGTTAAGCTTGATCTCCGTAAAGCATTATTTATCCGTTAAGTAAAATTTGAAAGCATGTAACGTGGCAGAAGAATAGCTGGATTTGTTAAAAAAAATCAATATCATAATGCTACATAAAACTTAAAATTCGAAGCTTAAATTTGCAACTGAATGAGGTGTTATTGGCAAATTGTTAGTCCTATACACTTCTTTCTATATACAAATTTTGTGTGAAAATATAAGTAATTTACTTCTTTCCTAATACACACTAGTGCGATAGATGCAAAAATACGAAAATATCTACTCTGTGATACTCTGTGATACTCACGTATAAGTTATATTATTCCTTGTATTACATTTTACAGTTTGAAAAAAAACCAACACTGCGTAAAAGGATTGGGTCCTAGAAGAGAACCATATACCGCCAGAACATTTTCTATTTATGTCTCCATACTTCTTCTGTACCTTTACTGTCAGATAAACACATCATTAATCCATAATATTCAGTAAGCTGAAGAGCAGTAGAAAGCAAACATTATCAATGTAAAATACGAAAGTAACTGGTGTCACATGACTATGGCACTAACAACAATGTACCACAGTGGATATACACGGACCCCTGAAATTCAAAGGTGGGACCAGATGCGCGGGAGGAGTGAGCGTCTCCTATTTGGCTAGCCACATCCGCCGTGAATGTCCTTAAATACAGATGAAACAAATACAATTCAGCACTGCATGCATACATGAATGTGAACGAATACTGTGTACAAAGTGCCACAGCCACACAACATCAGGAAAAGGGTTTAAAAGAGAAAAATGAAGACATCCGACAATGCTTTATGAAAAAAAATCGCCAAGGACATGCACACAAAATTAGGTCAAAGCCTCCGCGGAGAACTTTTTTACTAGTTCCACACTGCTTCATCCAAAGTTCATTTCTTTGCTAAATTATTGATTAAAATAACATGATTTATAATTCAGTTGTTATTTGTATAGTGCATTGCAAAATTAAATAACATTGACATAATTTCTGTAGATAATAGATATATAGGTTTTGTTCTCTTTGATGTTTTAAATTATAAGGAACTGCAGTTTGAAACGTCACATTAAATTCAATTCAATTTGAACTTTCCTTTATCTGAACTATGACTATATCTTTTCTTTCCAACACACTCATCAATAAATGCTTTAAATAAGTTGATAAGGGTGAATTATTACCACACAAATAGGCCAGTATTACATCACAGAACATATAACATTCAATCCAGGGAATTGTTTTGAGATTCTCGACAACGTGTTCTTGAAAATATCGTATGAAATTTATACAGTAAAGTAAAACTCTCCAAATGCCGGTCTGTTACTTTAGTAATGTTCTGAAGTGGTGATATGTAAAACTCTTTACATGCCATATTGTTACTTTAGTAATGTTCTGCAGTACTAAAAATGTGAAACTCTACTCGCCCTTCTGTTGCTTTAGTAATGCTCTGCAGTACTAAGAATGTAAAACTCTCTACTCGCCATTCTGTTGCTTTAGTAATGTTCTGCAGTAGTTGCAATGTAAACCTACTCTCTACTTGCCAGTCTGTTGCTGTAGTAATGTTCTACAGTGGTGATAATGTAATTCTCTCTACATGCCTATCTGTTGCTTTAGTAATGTTCTGCAGTACTAAGAAAACTCTCTACTCGCCAATCTGTTGCTTTAGTAATTTTCTGCTGTACTAAGAATGTAAAACTGTCTACTCGCCAGGGACAAATTGTTCGAAACTAACCACCGGTTAAGCTAACCAGCAGTTAAAGTTTGAGAAACAATTAATCTAATTTATATGATTTCTGTACAAAAATCTAAATTACTTTACAAAGCTTGTTTCAAATGCTACAAATCAGTACACAGACTATGACTTAAAGTCTTACCGTTTCAAAGATAAAGTTAGATGGAATTTAACCACTGGTTAGCTTAACTGGTGGTTAAAGTTTCAAACAACTGCTCCCAGTCTGTTGCTTTAGTAATTTTCTGCAGTGCTAAGAATGTAAAACCCTCTACTTGCCAGTCTGTTGCTTAAGTGCTGTTCTGCAGTGCTGATAATGTAAAACTCTCTTCATTTCAATCTATTACTTGAGTAATGTACTACAGTAGGAAGAAAGTAATACTCTCAACATACCAGACTACTCCTGCTTGAGTAATGTTACAGTGGTAAGGATGTAAATTTCGAAAGTTTGATTATTGTTTTACGTTACTCCACGATTATTTCACGTATATGGTGACGGCATCTGCCTGATGCATTGCATACAAATTTAGACCTTTGCAACGGACCCACCCGAAGCAGTGAGGGATCTTTTAAGTGCCACGCCTACCGTGACACGGGACCTCGGTTTTTACTGTCTCATCCGAAAGACAGAGCACCGGTGTGCCCCGGGCGGGAGTCGAACCCGCGACCTCTCGATCACGAGCCGAGCACCTTATCCACAAGGCCACACCGGCTTAATTTTGAAAGTAACTAGCGTTATGTTAATGTAATACTCACAGCATTGTACTATCGCGGACACTCATGAAATCCTTGAAATCATGGAAGAGACCGTGGGTCAGTGATGAGTGAGCGAGCGCCTACTGTTGGGGTATCTCAACCTGCTGCAATAGATGATTTAAACATACAAACATAGCTTAGAAATATATGATAATCATTCAAAGAAATTAAATCCAAAAAAATACAAATGTTAAAATGTGTGCGTAACAAAGAAAGACCAAAGATGTAGAAACGTTGACGTATCTTACATTAACCTATTAACATTTTATCGTATCTTTGTGACTGATTATCTATTCAATTTTTAGTTGAGGTTAAATATGTTAAGTGGATGAGAAACATAACTTGCCTACTCTTTTCATCATGTAAAACCTCGGAAAGATTCTTACATTCACAAAGTACTAAAATAAGAATTGTCCATTAAGGAAAGGTGATGAATATTCTATAGGACTTCAATTTTCCATTCCTTCTCATGAATATCTGAATAAGCAGACGCACCAATTGCATTTGCTTATCACCGAACTGTATTGCAATGACTGCTTCGTTTACAATCAAGTAGAAAATAATCGCTTGTCTTATTCTTTGCATGAAATTTTCAGTACCTTATATAGAATATCTGCATTTAATATCACAATCACTGGCCCAATTTTCAGTATCTTATATAGAATAAATGCATTTAATATCACAATCACATGCCCAATTTTCAGTATCTAATATAGAATAATTGCATTTAGTATCACAAAGAAAAAAGAGGAGTTACTGGCTCAGTTATGTGGCAGAAGTCGCCATGGAGCTATACAATACATGAATATAAATAATATACTAGAACATATAACACATTACAAAAATATTTCATTGTAGTGCAATTACGATACCGACTTAGGACGGTCATTTAATTTGACAAAAGCCAAACAAATGGTGTGGTTAACCGGTTTATGGGCCCACCTTCCCACTCACTGTAACAGCAGAACATTCAAACGACGTAGATTTAAAAATTTATAAATAATCCTCCATGTAAAGGACAATGGTCAACAGGTATCGCATAATGAGAGGTCATAAAAATATAAACACGTAAGGTATTGTAAAACACATAATGGTATAAAAATATATGTGACATCAACATGATAAACCGTGCTCTGCCAGTCTGAAAGCGAGCTAAGACCCTAGATCTGTAGGAGTCCCGACTAACAGTGAGGGGACGAGGTTCAGGACCATGTCTCCTCTGAAAGAGGTTTGGACAAGGCCCGTCATATAGTCCCCACCGCCCTGTTGGTCAGCGTGCAACGTTTAAGTAAAAGTCTGCATAAGGCTGTAGAGGGGCCAAATAGGGACCTATAGTCTTTTTGATGCTCTCAATATCATATTGTCTATTTAGAAGACGTTTGACTATTTTATTACATGATAAAATAACGTTATCGGAGCCTTTTACTTTCCTTAGTTTATATACGAGATCACCGTAAAAATTAGGATGGAAAATTCCATTGGAATCATACTGTTGAAAAGAAATATTTCCAAATTTAGATAGAAGTTCTGAATAAGATCTGAAGAATTTGCCGAATGTTTTTCTTAGCTTGTGATATCTGTAACCCTGAGTTAAAAGTTTAGTAGTAATTTGTAAATTTCGTTTATGAAAGTCCAAAACATCGGTGCAGCCTCTTACAAATCGAACTAATTGAAATATATAGATACCATATGTTGGGAGTCGAGGTACATCGCCATCCAAGTAAGGGAAATTTACAATAAGAAATCAAAAATCCTCACGTTTATCATAAACATTAGTATACATTAGGTTGTTGATAATTTTGATGTTTAAATCTAAGAAAGGTGTAGATTTATCTCAAGTATTAGCTTTATTCAATGTGAGCTCTGGTGGATATATTTCTGATATAAATTGTTCGAATTCAGGGTTGTCGATAACCAAAATGTCATCCAGATATCTGTATTATTAAATTTGTCAATGAGGTCAAAACGTATTGATTTTTGAATAGAAACCATAAAATCCCTTTCATAACAATAAAGAAATAAATCTGCTATCAGAGGCGCGCAGTTAGTACCCATAGGAATCCCAAATATTTGATGATATATCTTGCCATCAAATTGCACAAAAATATTATTCATGAGAAAATCTAGTGCTTTACATAATTCCTTGCAAGTCCAGTATTTATATGAAGTATATTGTTTGTTGGAAAAGAATCCGGAGTTATTGGAAGTACATATGTACGTTTTAGATTCTCTGTGAAAACACATTTGTATAAGAGACAGCAACTTGCTTTTAATCAAATCATGAGGCAGAGATGTATAAAGTGTAGAAAAATCAAATGTAGAAATTTGAGTCGCTTTGAAATTTAGCGAAAGAAGTTTGTCTATAACTTCATGAGAATTTTTAATCGACCAAAAGTAATTGATGTTACTATTGTGAAATGCGACATCACAATATTTGATAATATGATCTTTTATAGCAGTAAGAGCAGACGTAATATGCTTCAATAGTACCGTAGTAGAGCCGTGGCTAGAATTAAATATGAAACATGATTTATATGGACTTTTATGTAGTTTTGGGAGCCAATATATGGTTGGGAGATCAGATTTATCAGTTTTAATTTTGAAGTCGGACATGGTCATGAGGTGATCGTGCGAGGTGCTGTCTTTTGAGGTAGGGCTTGCCACATATGTATGAGTGGAGTTTAATTCGTTTTTAAGTACTTCAATATAATATAGTTTTCAAACAACTATTATGTTATTACCTGCTTTATCAGCAGGAACAAAGACATAGTTAGCATGTAAGTCAGCTATCTTCTTTTTAATAGAATTTGCCATCAATGTATTAGGCTGTTGAAATAAATGCGGATTTTCCGTAAAGTTCTTAATACGGATATCGACAATTCTTAAAATCTCGTATTTCCAATCATTAAGAGCGTGAACCTTTACCTATTCTTTTTTACACCAACGTTTACAATATGTAGTTAAAGCATCTTCTATAACGTCATGGCATTTATTGAAATCTATCCTGTACGGTAACCTATATTTAGGTCCTTTTTCAAAAAGGGTGCGCAATTTCTTGTCCGAAATACAGTTTAGGTCACCAGTAATAACATGACCTTCCGGTTTATAACCATATTTAGAATTTTCACAAGAACACAATGAAGAAATAGAGTAGTCTGAAACATCAGGGATAGATGTAACTTTATTATAATTTAAAATAAGATTTCTTATAGGTTTTTTGTACTTGTAACAAATAAGTGGAGGTTCTAAATTCATCACAATTCCAATATTCAGTATCTCATATAGAATAACTACATTTTATATCACAATCACAAGCCCAATTTTCAGTAATTAATATAGAATAACTGCATTTAATATCAATCACAAGCCCAATTTTCAGTATCTTATTTGGAATAACTACATTTTATATCACAATCACAAGCCCAATTTTCAGTAATTAATATAGAATAACTGCATTTAATATCAATCACAGGCCCAATTTTCAGTATCTTATTTGGAATAACTACATTTTATATCACAATCACAAGCCCAATTTTCAGTATCTTATATAGAATAACTGCATTTAATATCAATCACAGGCCCAATTTTCAGTATCTTATATAGAATAACTGCATTTAATATCAAAATCACAAGCCCAATTTTCAGTAACTTATATAGAATAACTGCATTCAATATCACAATCACAAGCCCAATTTTCAATATCTTATGTAGAATAACTGCATTTAATATCAATCACAGGCGCCCAATTTTCAATATTTTATGTAGAATAACTGCATTGAATATCACAATCACAAGCCCAATTTTCAGTATCTCATATAGAATAACTACATTTTATATTACAATCACAAGCCCAATTTTCAGTATCTCATATAGAATAACTACATTTAATATCACAATCACAAGCCCAATTTTCAGTATCTCATATAGAATAACTACATTTAATATCACAATCACAAGCCCAATTTTCAGTATCTTATATAAAATAACTACATTTAGTATCACAACCACATGATTAATTTTCATAGCTATTGTACTGATCTGAAATATGTGTTTAAAATGTTCTGTGACAAAAGTTTGTAAATTATTCTAAAACTAAGTAGTATCCCATTATGCATAGCTCTGTCGATACACTGGTTCTATTGCGCTTACTTTTTAGATCAATTTGGAAATTGGTTTGCTCTTTCAATATTATATTATTACAACTTTTATTTTTATATATTATATTATCTCCTCAGTTTCAGTCTTAAGCATCACTGAAGAGACATAACTGGTTAAAATGCGCCTATGGTGCATTACCTTTAAAAGGTACATATATTCTTATATTTAAGTGACATTTCAGACATACAAGATTTTTGAAACTGACCGGAAATGGACTTTCTCGTTTCACGTTTCATCATTTGCCGTAAACTCGACTTTCCAATTGGTTTATTATGATTCTGGAAACTTCAAATAACAGTCGAACTAGCTATTCATTTAGTCAGGCATAACTTATTCAAAATGTTAAACAAAACTGTAAGAATAAATAAATATAAAACATATATACTTTTATCTTCAGTTATATTCACGGCAAATATAGAAATATATGTAGAGCAGACTTACTACGATTATCTCTGATTATCCCTTTTTATCATATGTTTCTGTTATGTTTACATACATTATACATCTTTTGTCACATATTTTGAACGTTATCTGCTAATTTTATGGCAAACAAAGTAGTAGATATTCGTGATCATAATGCTAGTCTCATACTCTGTTCCTTATACATACGACGCTGGTGTAATATGGACTTCTTGACAGAGAACATGTTTTTCTCCATAAATCGTGAGATTTTCCCGATACTTTTAAGGAGTGGTGTTCACCAGCTTCTCACAATTAAACGCTGGCACAGCCATCATACAACTTTTATTTCAATGGAGTGATCATTTACCTACCGGGGGCAAGTTGTTCGAAACTCTAACCACTGGTTAAGCTACCGGTGGTTAAATAACGCTACAAATCGGTACACAGAGTATGACTTAAAGCCTTATCATTTCAGAGATATAGTCAGACGAAATCTAACCATTGGTTAGCTTAACCAGTGGTTAAAGTTTCGAACAACTGACCCCAGGTCGTATTTATAATTTCCAGACAGCAGCTTTACTGACTCCATTGACATCCATTTTGTTTGAAAATAAAACGTATGTCTTTATTTCTGTTCCGACGTCCCTTCGGCTGGGTCATGTCATACCATTGACATACAAGTATATGATGATCCTCGCCCAAGTAACCCCTACAAAAATCAAATGAAACAATATGAGGATTTCAAAATCTATTCACAACCATTTTGTGTAATAATAGAAACACAGGAGAGAATTCTCATTTAAATGAATGTCGGTTTTTCGAAATGAATTTTGGCGGCCCGACCTTCGGCGTATCGGGACGAATGCCGACCGGACTTTCTTTTTTCAAGGGAGAGTGAGATATAAGATGCACTGCAAGAGTTCGTTCTCAGTAGCGGTTGAAATTGTTGACCAATAAGATATTTCCATGAAATTCATGTTTCATGAAGGAAAAATCGCTAAGCCCAACATAAACGACGATATAACAATATGAAAAAGGATTAAGGACGGAGAATTTCGGACTGGGCACCTACTATTACATTTGGATGATAGTGGTTTGTTATTGAGTGTCACATACATTAATACATCAGTAGCCTTAGTTTGTTTTTTTTTTCTATTGACCGTCCTTTACTGTGTATTCAAGTATATTTTTAATGATGCATACATGAACCTTCTCACATAATAGAGTGTTTGGTGCGAATCCATGACGAAAGATCTATGTCAAGGCTTGACAACTGACCATTGATCAGGGGATGTCCACATCGTCAAATAAGTTCTGTTCTCAGTACATTGTAAAGGTTAGCAAGGCTCGTTTTCACTTAACTTCAAATTATAAAACAAATTTGCTTCGTCACTTCCAGCAAACAAATAAATAAGTATGGTAGAAACTGTTATAAAACACAATTAATTATGGTAATTCAAAACTAACCAATGTTATACGATCAACTTTGTACAAAATGATTTAAAATTCCACATTAAAATTTTGCATATTTTAAAGTTTCTTACATATCTTATCCGGGTAGAAAGGAAATGTATAGATTTTTGTACCACATGTACTATTCACTATAATGAAAATTTAATCTATTATTTAATACCATACACCGAATTTATAACCCAATGATATACGTCGTAACGCTCCTTTCTAACTAACTGCATTTTATTTATTCCACAAAATAAAAGACAAGTTAGCTAGGATTTGGAACAATTACATGATAGAATCCAGCCCGAAAGGGCAAACAGAATATGAAAACAAAAACAAATGGAATCAAGCCCGAGAAGGCAAACATAATATGAAAACAAAAAACAAACGCATAACAGGATTTATAAATATGTTCTTTTACATTGCAATCATGCTGCCAATTTCGAACAGTCAATTGACACAGTCGGCTAATGCAGTAAATCAGTTTATTAGAATGGTATATGCCACTATGAACAAGGAGCTAGTAGATTTTTTCAATATTGATATTATATTTTCTATAAAATCCATTTTTGACAATTTGAGTTTCCAAGCAACATTTGATGTACAAATTCGTAAGATATTTTAATAGCTGTGCAACTTGGATAAAACATTTATTCTGCTGTATCACAAAATACTTAATCATTCATTTAAAATGATTCCAAATATCATTGTGTAAACAACTAATGAGGACAAATGCTGTATAGACTATTTTATGCTTGTGCAAATACCCCTAAGAGTGTATTATATATTATATGTTTTACGAACTACTCTTATTTAATTTACAAATATGTTCAATGTGTATTGATTGAAATGAAATTAGAAACAATAATGTTTAAAAGAAAGAAATATATTTTACACGCTCTAAAATATATTTTTAACACAAAATAAAAGCGATGTTCAAATTCTTAAATAGCTCCTTTAACCCCAAACGTATTCAAGAATAACTGATAATTACTGTAACTTTTGCCACAAACTCAACGTAAGGTTTAGGGAATTAGTTTGCATACGTGTCTCGTCCATGTCATTTGGACGTCGGGAATTTCAGTGATTTCCATTCGATACATTTCTTGTCGTCGACATTGAAAACCATTAATTATTGGGACAAGTGGAATCCATTTATCGGGATATCCATCATTTCGGGTGTGATGCTTAGAATAGCTGTTTCCCCCTAATAATGTCTTCATTATAGGTAAATGAATATGTGGATGATCTATTTCAGTATATCTAAATAGTGTGGGAGGGTCTCTTTCGGACTCTACATCACCATCGTCTGCCTCGAGACTTACGCACATTACACCATGATAAAATCGATTTCACCTTTTACGTCTGCTAGGTGGTTGCCAAGGTTTTGTGCTAGTCTTCAGAATACTCGTATTTAATAATAATGATTCAATTGGAAATACTAATAAATGATATAATTTATAGCAATTTTCGAACTGAAATAGATATAGCACTAAATCAGTATAGAATTGCATCCGTACCATTAATTTATAGTCATTCAAAGTTGAGCAATATTTGTTCGCTGACGGCGGCGTAAAACCTAACCTTATGCCACTTATTTTGCACATAAAATTCTCCAACCTGCGTAATATACGAAAAGCTCTGTAAACGCGAGCTAAGATGTTTGCATCTTACACCAATTTATGGATGCTCGATGTTTAAGTTTATCACACGGCTTCTTGCAATTTTCTTTGTTCATTTATTCTGTATAGTACAAAATATACAGCGTATGGTTCCAATGTTGTTTATCACAATAATATAAGAACAGTCCGAGACATTAGTAGACAGTCACTATTGCTGGTAAAACTTTCTAATTCTTTATGTTTACCTGACACATATACTACAAGGGCTAGGTGTATTTTCACCCTTCTATCCTCTAGATATTTTACTGAGGTTTTTTTTAACATTTTTATATGTTTTGATTTCGCGCTATTTTGATAGATTTGATGACAAGACACATAGGCAGTTTTGATAAGTTTCCATGGCGATTGTACCATAAGCTCTAACAGACTCTAACGCTAACTATCTCAAACGTTGAAATACATTAATGATATATATATACATATATATAATAAACTGATATTAATAGACAGGTTATGAAATAAACAATATATTACATTGAATGAAAGAGAAAGGATAATATCTGTTATCTATACAAAATCTTTTTATTAGAAATACAATAAGCCATCACGAAAGAAGATAGAAAAAGATATAAATAAAGTTGATGTCTGATTTTCTGCCAATTTTGGCAGATTTACATCGCTACTAACATGTCGATGAGTTCATTTTATTAAAATCTCTCTGCATTATTCTTTCGGACTGAAATTTCTATCGCGCTCGGATGAGCACGACAGAAGTTTGATTACATTTGGCCCATTCTGGAGATGAGTTTTGCTTTCTTATGACAGTTTGTCAGCAAAAGTAAAATTTATCTGTAGAATTCTCCCACCAAACTCTCGAAGAAAGGTATATTTCAGAACATGGGAAACACATAATTTGATACTTCATATATCAATGTAAAATACTAAAATATCTACAAAAAATATAAAAGGGAACCATGATGGATATTTCTCATCGGAAATATTCATTCACTCGTACACTAAAAATACTGCAACAATTTTTGATAATATTGAAATCATGAAATTATGATAAAGGAAATTCATTCGCATAAATGGTGTTTATGCCTGAAAAACTAATGTTCAAAATAAATTGTGCTTTGAGCCCTTTTTTATTTTATTTTATTTTATTAATATTTTCTTTTTTTTTTCAACATTTTCATTAACGATTACATCAAGCGTTTCAATGAAAATCGTCTTCATATTCATACTGAAAACTTTAGAAATACAACGGACTTGAAGAAAGACATCTGGAAAAATAAAAACCGAAATGTTCATCTTCTCAATTATTATTTCACACATCTACGACTTATTATAATTTGTCAACAACTGTTGGTCACATTTAGCCATATTTAACTGAAATAAGTTTTAATAAAAATAACGTGCTACGTATGAAAAAACAAAACCAAAAAACGAGAGAATAATAAACTAACAAAGGTGATATCAGGCACCACATTAAAACGAAAGTTGTCGAAAACTGTATAAAATTCTGTCTGAAACTTAATGGTAACGTAATGGTCAACCGTGTGTGAATGTGACTAAAATCAATACAATGCATTATGCAATGGCACTTCATCAGGAAGAGCTCTATATCACAACAGAGACTCTCCTCCAATGGACAGTGTTCATTACACTACAAAGCTTGTAACCATTACGAGAGCTTTATTTCCTTTTAAGAGCATTTCATACGACTTGACGATAAAACTATTGCAAACAATGGATGGGATATAAATTCCACATTTAACTTGCAAACACTCATCCCATAAACGTTAAAACATGTTATTGATAAAGAAACTGTTAATATCACACTTAATAATTCATTATCACAGATGATAAAATTTATTTAGCGTTGAGATTCTTGCATTCGTTTTTATTTTGTTTGAGTTTGTAAAACCTAACTTATCTAAGCATAAACACATTTAATTACTTTGTGAAATGGATACTCAAAAGCAAAAGTTAAATATTGTGAATATGCATTTACTGTTATATCATTGCTTGCCAACTCTTTCATGGAGTTTTATTTTGGGTTTTTCCAAGAAATAAATATATCATTTCTTGATGTCACAATTATATCGTATTATGACATATTGTCGAAATAAATGGCAAAAACGCAAAGCAAAGTATATATTGACTGTTTCCTTGTCCTTCATATCTCATGTCAAACCTTCAATAAGGGGTTCTTTCAGGATGAACTCATTGGACTGTGTTACTTCACGTATATATGTAACATAGACAGAAATTTTAACTTTTTTAGTCGGCTTGAAAAGCTGACACATTGCTGGTATTCGAAAAGGGATCCCCGTACTAGACGGGCCGACACATCTAAAGCAATAGAATACCGATTAAACAAATAGTTCTATTTGAAAACGTGAATGTTTCTATCAACATAGATTAATTGGATCAATTAGATAAACAAGTACGTTTTTACCTTTAAATTTGTTACTTTGTACATTTCTAAATAAATCAGTCTAAAACTCTCCCTCATGCATAGCTCTGTCCTTAAATAGATTCTTTTGTTCACTTTTCGGTCATTTTGGCATCAACACTGCTCTTCATATTTTTAAATATTTTAAGAATTCCAATCAGTCGGCCACGAGCATCACTGAAGAGACATAACTTGTCGAAATGCGCATATGTTATACAAAATTAAAAGGTATATATGTTCTATATTTATTATAACCACTAGGCCGATGTCACTGCTGGTCGACTGATAGTACCCGAGGGCATCATAAGTATAGTTTGCAGTACTTTTGTACTGACATGAAATATATACTTCAAATTTCAGTCATCAAATTAAGTAAATCAGTCTAAAACTAAGTAGTGTCTCCCTCATGCATAGCTCTGTCCTTAGATAGATTCTTTCTTTCACTTTTCGGTCATTTTGGCATCAACACTGCTCTTCATATTTTTATATATTTTGAGAATTCCAATCATTCGGCCACGAGCATCACTGAAGAGACATAAATTGTCGAAATGCGCATATGGTGCACAAAATTAAAAGGTATATATGTTCTATATTTAATATAAAGAATTTTGTTGGATTCGTACTATTTCCTTGTCGCCCTTTGCTTACTCGATTTCGTGTTTTGCTATACTTTTGTGTCCTTGACCATGCCATTTTATCAGTTAAACCAGTCATCTACTTGAATCTTAATAAAATTTTAACGTCTAAACATTTGCAACGAGCCCTGACTTTACAGTAGCATGTCAGTTTTACCCTTGACCGACCGTTTGCTTTGATAGCTTATATCATTTGTGTTTATCGGGATATTTCAATTAAAATTTTGTGCAAAAGTATTATGAAACATTGTGTATACAATAATAAGCTCATATTTTCATGTTACCGAAAGAAAATATCAACATATCTACCATTTAACAGGCATTCTAAATCTAGGCAGTACATATTTATAATATTAAAGAAACTAATTTGATTTTTAAACCTGAGTACTGAATGAACTCGTTTTATATAAAGAATGTTACCATTTCTTTTTCACAAGTCCATTAAAGATCGATTTTCCCAACTTCTATCTGATGAAAATTATATTTACCACAATATTCTTATACTGTGATGTAAATATACATGTATTACTTTTAAATATAAAAGGTATAGGTATATTTGTAAATAAAGAAAGGTGTTCTGATAACTGTTACATTTAATTGGGCTCTTAATACTACTTTGATAATGGGGACGTGATCTGGAATATAACATGGTTTCCAAACTATAAATGTATTTACATTCCATCTATTGTTATAAAACTTCACACACATATTCCCTATGATCAGAGGATGTCCAATTGATATCGGGATCAAAATGTCAAAGGTCAAAGTCATAGAGCCTTGATGAGTGAAAATGGTTTCCGGGCTATAACTGTATTTACATTCCACTCGTTGCTGTGACATTTCACATACATACTCCCGATGACTAGTGAATGTGCCCTATTAAGTTAGGGATCAAAAAGTTGAAATTCAAGTTCTTCAGGTTATAAGTGAATAAGGTTTGCTGACTATAATTGTATCTACATTCCACCTATTATTAAATTTCACACACATACTTCCCATAATCCGAAGATGTATTTTATTGATTTCGGGAGCAAATAGTCAAATGTCAAGGTCATGGTGAAAAAGGTATAAAATCTAGGGTATGAAAACCTTTTGCTGCTCTGCATATTGCATCTTTGATGTCTTTTTGTTACTTTAAAATGCATCATAGTTTAAAACTTAACAGCTGTTTGCTTATATTATGAATGTTATGATAAATCCAAACCATCGGTCCGAAAATCATGAAACCAAAGGACATACAAAAATCAGTGAAAATGAAAACCAAGTGGAAAATAAAATATATCTACTTTAAGAGCATATGTGAACCCCTATGATGGAGTGAGATCAGGTGCCCGGGGAGAGTGAGCATCTCCTGCTTGTTAGCAACACCCGTCACATATACCCAGTAGGAAGAGTCAAATCGTGTATAATCAATATCGAAGAAGTACCAAACCGTTAATCATTCTCAAAGTCCAAGGACAGATACCAAATCGTGTAAGTTTCAAAAAGAAACTGTTGTGAACCCCGAAATACTGAAAAATTCCGAGGTGAGACCAGGTGCCCGGGGAGAGTAAGCGTCTCCTGTTTGCATGCATCACCCGTCACAGCACTTCCTCAGTGACGATTTCAGACGTTCTTTAACATATCCCTGCATGAGCAACTTAGTGGCCAGTCGTTTGGCCCTTGGAATAAAACCGTCGTATAGAGAACAGGCTCTTGCGTACCTTATAAGTTGAGAGATAAAAACTCCATAGGCAGGTGAGGAAGGGATATTGCTGCAAAGAAAAGGAAAGTTAGTTATTTGGAAGTTAAAATCGTCACGTTTGTCATACAGAGAGGTGTCCAAATGACCATTACTGTCGAAAGTTAAAAATATATTCAGATACGAAGCGGAATTATTGCTCTCGGTTGTCTCTTTTTATCTCAAGTTCATGGGGATAGATGTCATGTATGTAATCCTTAAAGTTAGGATTATTGATTGACAATACGGCTCTATATATCTATACGTAAAATTAAACTGAGATGCAAGGCTTTTTCTGCCTGTGGAGAGCATGTTTTGAATAAATTCTGCCTCATACGAACATAAGAAAATGTCAGCAATAAGAGGGGCGAAGTTAGTTCCCATGGGAACGCCAATGATTTGCTGAAAAATGTTCCCTCCAAACACCACGAAAACATTGTCTATTAAAAATTCCAGCATTTTGATGATTTGATCTTCGGTATACTTGTGTTTTGCACCAGAGTGTTCTTTAAAAAATATTATCTTCTCGCCCAATGACAAGATATTTATATCTACGATTTCCATTTTTATGGAAAACAGAATTTCGAATAATTGTAACAAGTCTGTTTTTGAGCTTTGGATGCGGAATTGTAGTGTAGAGCGTGGATATAAATAAGTTTTAAAATACTGAACCAGCCGACTCTCAGACCTTTGATTTAATTTTACAATATCAGGTAAAATTTGAGAACTGCTTGCATTTCACTTTTTGTCACCTCATTTACATAACTTCAACTAGTTTATACGGATGGTAATCAACACAGAGTGACATACTATGTTGTCAGATGATTCGAAATCCTACCATCAACAGAAAGTGGTGTCATTGTATACACTTAGTGTTACACTTAATGCTACACTTTATGTTTATTCACGTTTATTTCTTAAATAATGCATTTGATGTTTTTTCTTTCACTGCAAATGACAAAAAGTGGAATGTTAAAGCCTGCTTGTATACGACAATTGATTGTTTTATGTCCTTACTATAAATAACATGTAATCGAGCACTTTCTTACGTTATATAATTATGTATTCTTATGCTATATTTTATTTAGATTTCTCATGTCACGTACATAGAACTGGGTCCCGATCCCGATGGAATTTTATAAGTCTGGTAATTGAAAACTGTTTAAAGGTCGTTGATTCGTTACGTAGGCGTAGCTATAGTTAAAAGTCATATTATAATATGGGTGAATGAAATTTGTAATCAATGTTATACGTCGTGTATTTAATGAGTAGGAGGCAGCAGACAGAAATGTGTCAAGCTGTTCACAGCAGATAGACAGTTTAATAAAAAATAAAGAGGGGGGGGGGGGATATTCTATTTATTCATTTTGACAAAACTCTGTTATTTATATTTACACAAGAGAAATGAAAACTTCTTAATGCAATAGTGGTTAAGTTTTAAGAAAATAAAAGTATACAGTATAAATTCTCTCTCTCTCTCTCTCTCTCTCTCTCTCTCTCTCTCTCTCTCTCTCTCTCTCTCTCTTTATTATTATTGATAACGTATTTAGTTTGCTCCTTTCAGACAATCAGTTTCATCTTAGGTTCTAGATATAAAACACCATTAACTGGAAAATTATATACGACAAGTAGTCACGTGGTCACCTAGGTCAATAAACTCTGAAATGCTCTCATGGGTCAGCTTAATTACACCGACTAATGGATTGAAGATTCCTGTTGGAATCTACCGATGAAAATCAAACTCATTATGTTCATAATCCACATGAAAATATTTCTTTCTGTCTCATCCTTCCACCTATCCATCATACAAACGATCATCGATGCATCATGTATATTTAACACATTTAGTGAGCTGATGATATCATATACATTTTAATGACTTATCGAAAATTAAGACTTCCTTATTCTAACTGTAGCTTCCTTTAAAAGCAATATTTCAATTACCGTTAGGTCTAGGAAGTAAAGAATTGCGTGTGTGGGGTGTAGAGAAATTAGAAGTTTGAATTTAATTTATTTATTTATTTCTTGCTTTGCGTTACGCCGGGATAGTTGCACTTATATGGTAGCATCTGCCATGTAAATACAGGCACATGCAACTATTCACCCTGAAGGTATGTGGCATGTCTACCGTATCACAGGGCCGCGGTATTTGCTGCTGCATCCAAGAGACGGGGACAGCGATAAACTGTCCGCTTTACCTGTCTACCGTATCACAGGGCCGCGGTATTTGCTGTTGCATCTAAGAGTCTGGATAGCCATAAACTGCCCGCGGTACCTGTTTACCGTAACACTGAGCCTCGGTATTTACTGTCGCAACCAAGAGACGTGACAGCAATGAACTGCCGGTCAGACTTGAAGACTGGTTCTCTCTTTCACAAATCAAACTTATAACCAACCTAACCAACTGAGTTATGCCGATTACCAATTGTAATAAGATTAATAATTGACACACTTCATGTTTATAAAATGTAGTTTAGTATTGTTTATATGGATTTATGGGTAATATAAATATTTATTTCAGATAAGCACGGCCAGACATCAGTAAATAAAATATGAAAATACATATAAAATACATACCTATTGGCATTGATATTCCACAAGTGTTTCAGATGTTACATACTTTTGTGTTAAATTGATCATTTCATTTAAATTGAAAACAATTCTTTCAATGTCATGTCATTGTGTATCATAAACTTCAAATGTAAAGAGTGTCAATCAAAACACTAAACCCCATTCAGAAATAGACAAATAAAGTTCTCAAAGCACGCGCAGAGGAAACTCAGACTACCAGTATAATTGCTTTTAGCTGTTTGAAGGATATTGCATGAATTAACACTCCGACTTCTCACGCAATCTGTCATAGTGAGCGTGACTCTATCCTCCTTTTTAGCTGGCAAAACGGGCTTTCTATCAGTGGTCATAGCGAATAATATTCAATCTAGACACAGAACTGGAGATAATATCTGTACTATTATGGGTCCATAGAATTGAGTGATGGCCTCTTTATTGACATTGTAGCATTCGCGTCATATTTCATTAAGTGTCTCTAACGCTTAGAGAGACAATAATATCTATCCAGAAGACAAGTACTACCGAATGCATTTAATCATTCTACTTGTCCTAAAACATGTTCAAAATGAAATAATTTCATAAACGCAAAATTTACTTCTTTATCTATTCACACATTTTTCAGTGGAACTTCCTATCTTTAAAATTCATTTCAGTCAATTATTTTTAAAACTCTTATTTGATCACAATAGTACATTGACTAGATATGATAACAATGTGGTAAAACTTGTCCGTATGCTGTTTGTAACATGATACATGCGCTAGTTTAAATCTAAGAACTATTTCTCGTTTCAGCTTATTCTCCGCAGAAGATGGACTGTGTGTATATCAAATATTTCACTCCTGATGATGAAAGAGACGGGCTTCCACAAACAGACGCCATTCTATGTAAGAACTCTTACAGAATACACAATTTATTACAAAGAATTGTATAAGTTGCCGGTATATCTAGTTCTAACGAGTAAATGCCATACCAAGCATCATTCTTCATCTTGTACTATACTCTATATCGTTTTGTCAAGATATTATTTACCTTATCCAAAAAAAAAAAAACCCCAAAACACAAACAAACAAATAAACACACAAACAAAAACAAATAATTCAACAATGACCAAATATTCTTGTAATAATGATGATCTTATATCTTCAGCAATGTGACATCTGATCTGGTATCTTGAACAATGTGACATCTGATCTGGTATCTTGAACAATGTGACATCTGATCTGGTATCTTGAACATTGTGACATCTGGTCTGATATCTTGAACAATGTGACATCTGATCTGGTATCTTGAACATTGTGACATCTGATCTGGTATCTTGAACATTGTGACATCTGATCTGGTATCTTGAACAATGTGACATCTGATCTGGTATCTTGAACAATGTGACATCTGATCTGGTATCTTGAACAATGTGACATCTGATCTCGTATATTGAACAATGTGACTTCTGATCGTATATATTAACTTAGATCAAGTATCGTAAATTATCCACTATTATTTTTATAATAATTCTATAATAGATTTAGAAATATGTTCATACAAGTAAGCATTGTCAGTTATAATAGAAAGGGGGATAAACTGGTCATTGAGTTATCAGTCTTATTTCAAAAATGACTTCAGATACCCTATCTATTTTGAGATTTTTTAGATTATTTTAAAACTAATGATTATCTTCCTCATATATAACTGTCCTTAAATTGGTTGTTTGGATCTTATGTTTTGTCACTGAAAATAAAATCGCTTGTCAAATCTCTATTTATTTGGATTTCAACAGATACGACCTTAAGCATCAATGAAGAGACATAAGTTGTCAAAATAAACATCTTTGTATATTGCGTTTACCTTTCAAAATCTTTACAGTCATTTTGGAAAATATTTTGAAATATCCATAATTATTGATTGATAGGTTCACAATAAACGGAATATAATACAAATAACAATTGTAAGTGAATGTGAATGATACAGAAGACCCCCCCCCCCCCCCAAAGAAAAAATGTAAAGCAAATATTCCTGAATATCTGAAATTTCTCCCCACTCACTCTTAATATCTTAAACACCAAGACATTGGTAAAATGTTTGGAAATATCCCAGATTGAGGCATGCTGCAACTTTGATGACAATTGTAATTATCCATAATAATTTCACAGAAGTTAATAAATGTACTTGGCATAAATTTGCAAGAGACGATTCTGCATTCAACTTCCTTTGATTTTATTGAAACTCAAATAAATGGTAAAGGCAATATGAAATCATGTACAAAGTATCTATACAAATTAAAGATGGCAAGATTGTTTGGGGATTTTCCCCCATACCATATATCAGTATTTCCTGACTGCAGAGGGATTATATATGCTGTGGATTAATTTTGTTAAGATATAGGTAAAATGTAGATATCTCAGAAAAACTTAAGAAATGTTATATATGATGAAAAATAATAATTCACTTTGCCAAAATATAAATTCGATATTCGCGACATATGCTTTTCAGAGTATCACATCATTTCTCCCAATCACATCATTTCTTTACCTTGTTAAAAGTTTTTATGATTAGTTTTATTTGCATTCTAGTTGTAAATGTTTTCAATATTTTAGACAAAATACAATACACAAAATTATTAAGAATTCAAAACATGATGTACTTGGATACGATCCTATATTATCTTGAACTTTGTCTCAGTTATCGAGGCATTAATTCCTGAAATGTTGTAGGTCAAGCACTGCGCCATTTAATGTTATCAAAATGCTACTAAAACAATTTATCTTAGGATCTCAAACGTCAAATCCCAAGTGGCAAGATTGTCGTGTAACTCGAGAAATCTAAATCACAAGATCAAATATGTTATGATACCAAATTTACATTGACTTGGTGCCGCTGGATTACATTAATCAGGATTACATCTAGAATCAATGGAAGTAATGCAATGACGAGAGGAAGAGAGTCAATAACGCAATGTTCCCAGTTTTTATTCACATTATAAAAATGTCGATGAGTCATGGTCGATATTCGTTATGATTTATGTCCTGAGTGGATCCAGGATATTGCAGGGTTAAAAAAAGAGCTAGTCTTTAACACTACTGTGTTATATATGGGTAATTTCATGCTTCATTGCCACAACTACCAATTCGTTGCATCAATTAGACAAAGCTGTCATTCAATTGGTTGATAATTCATTTTCTTTCATATAATAATTAAATCAGTTGTAATTAATGCCAATATGTCGTTTGCTAACACATAGTGATTGAATATACGGATGAATTAGTTCATACGTCCTAATACTGAACAATTCATTAAAAGGAGGCTGTTTGCTTCTGCATGCTATGTTAATATATAAATTCATTCTTTTTTACAATTGAATGTTTTCTTTCTGTGTGTGTAGGTGTGAAGGTGTGTGTGTGTGTGTGGGTGGGTGTAGGTGTGTGTGTGAGTTAATAGATCATATCAGTGTGTTTTATTTTGTAGTGACAATGCGGCGTTCAACATGGTTTCCTCTTGCCAGTCTCTTTATTTTATTGATTGGTGCCATAATATGTTTTGTTGGACATTGCAACTCTAGTCGAAAAAATTTGACGTTTGTCTGTGGAATTTTATTTGTTTTAGCAGGTATGTAATGAAACTAACAATTTATTTAAATATAATAATCCAAATCATTTTCAAATTAAACGTCTTATTACATGTATACCACATGTTAGATTCCTGTAGTTTTATTGATTGGTCTGTCGGTCGAAAATTTTGAATGTCACCCGCTTTTTGCGATGAAATCAAGAGGTGAAATTCAATAAAAATGTCACGTTCGAAATTTGTGCTCACGTTGACTCACTAATGAGATATAAATATGGCGACCGTATCTATGTTTTCTTTGACGATCGTATTGCAGTTATCTATTCGCTTTGTGAAAGTGCTATAATATTATATTTAAAGCTGTACGACCAAAACTTAATTAAAAAGATAAATTATGGCACATCGATCTTACAATCATAAATAATATTAGTAAACTGATTTTTTTTTTTTTTTTTTTTTGGCTAATCCTTGGCTATCATATATGGGCCCCCTTTCCTGGATCCGCCACTGATAGCGATGCCCGGAGATGAAAGATATTGATATTTTCAGAAACTACATAACCTCTACGATGCTAGAAAAGTAGCCATAACCCTGTCTTTTATCGCAAATATTCGGTTGATACAGTTTGATATGCATAGTGAGGCATTTGGTATTATAAATGTAATATTTATATGGATCTAATGTTGTATAGAGAACACAGTCAAAACGAATATATATCTAAGGGCACGACCATTTGGATCTGATGGAATGGGGGTGGCAAATTTTGCCAAATCAAATTATTTATTTTCCTACATTCACAGGACAGAATATTAATTTTCAAGCTGCCTAGAGACGGATTATTTCTTCAGTTTCTTCAAACGCGACTTTTGTATACGCAATAACTATGATGTGCAATAGACAAAATATTATAAATAAGACAAGGGGAAAAGAAGGGGACAGAAAATAAGATATATAGAATTTGGGCAATACAGAAGATATGATCATATATACACTCATTTTTATAGTGTGAATATATTGCCACAGTACTTAGTGTAATTATACGTTAGTACCGCAAAACACCTACAAAACCACGTTAAACAGTGTATTTTAAACATTGATTGTTGATTTCGACAGATTTATGTACTTTTGTGTTAAAAAAATCTGACTTTACATCATATAAAGATAATTGTTCATTTCAACACTTTATGTGATATGTATATGATAATGAATACTAATAAGGATATATTTATATGCTATTTTTGGTAAAATGAAAAAAAACCCAAAAACTATAGAAGAGTGAAATCGATACCCTGTTCAAGACAAATGCTGAGAAAGTCGTAAGCTTTTCCACATGATATATAGTGATATATAGATTCTATTTAGGTGACACAGAAGGAACAACTGGGAGACTCAGTTTGTCCTTGTTTATATAAGAATTCAGTGGTAACAGGAAATTGAGGAAATTTATTTGGGAATGTAATATGTCATTAGCGTATTTTATTCTTTCTTGACATAACAGTGCAAAACATTTATGTTTATTTTCTGTAACTATGTGTGGATTAAACCAAGTAGGTTGCGTAAGAAATTTTCGTTTTATACATAAATCCATGCTATTGAGATAACTTTCAGGAAAGGATTTTCGAGAGTTTTAAATATTGATTCTACAAACACACAAATCGAAGTTCAGTATTGTGTCTTGCGGGAGGGGGGGGGGGAATCCCTGTTTATAGCATCTAATCACATTTTAAAGCATGAATTATGCGCCCATTCCAGATTCTATTGCGTGTATTAATGTTATTGGTAAGGTAAAACAGTTTTAATCCTCTAGATTTTTATTTTTTAACAATGAATTTGCATTTCCTTGTTTGAATAGTCGACATATTTATCCGACAGCTGGATAACACCAATGTCACTATATAAATTGATTATATGGTTTTACAGTAACATTGCACGCTTTATGCTTTCCTCCTTTGATGTTTTTGTTTTTTTCTGCATTACTATACGTGTTTATATAAATGTATTTTTATGACCTCTCAGCTTGAGACACTTGCTGAACCTTGATCTCTATATAAAGGAATATTTATATATTTTAAATGTGTGTTCTTTAATTAATCTGTTGTTGCATTTAGTGGGAAGGTGGGCCCGTAAACCGGTTAACCACACCATACGATTGACTGTTGTCATATCAAATGACCGTCCTAAGTCGCTGTAGTAATTGCTCTATAATCAAATATTTTTGTGATGTCCTTATGTGTTTTTCATATCATTACAATGTATACTGAATATATCCGTGGTGAAGTCTGTCATATGGCTGAGTCAGTACCTTACTTTCTTCCTTAGAAATCACTTAAATGTCAGTCATGCGCATTACACTTTTATTATCACAGTCCATATTGCAATTCTGTTACTCACCGCAAGGTTCCTCTTCATAAAAAGAATACTCAATTTATTATCGTCGTAACATGAATTTATGTTCTCTCGTTTTGGATATTTTGTTTTGATGTTTGGTTAAATCGTGATGAATGATATACTTTGTAAATTATTTTTGTGTTTCCAGTTCAGTTTGTGTTTTTATCATTTTCAATAAAGAGTGTACATCTGAGTTCCTACGAAGTGCATTTCTGTGTAAAGTGAAGCTGATCTGCAGCACTTGATGAACAATAGATTAATAGATTTTAGCTCGGGCTGGATGAATCATCATATCTCAACCTCGGCTAACGCCTCGGTTGAGATTTGTTGATTCATCCAACCCTCGACTGATCTTTTTCTATCTGGAACTCAAACTAGTGCTTGATTATTTTTCTCGCACCTCAGCAGCTCGAGTTAGGCTATAGATATTTTCAATGTTTTTGTTTACTTCCTTTGATGGCCGAATCACTGATTGAATAAAAAGATAGTCCGCCGCAATAAAGTAAAACACCATGATAATCAGGAAGAATCTTTATATTTTGATAGGATTTTTCAACATTAAACTTAACGATAACACACAATGTTGACTATATCTCCGACGCAAAAATCGTGAGTCGCCATGTTTCATTTGTTTGTAAACAATGCAGACGACGCGCGGAAGGATACAAAGTGTTCCGGGTAGAATTTTCTAGTACTGATAAAAAACGGGATTAGTCGATCTCCGGTGCGAGAATACCCTGGCCAATTGAATATCTTGGCACTTGGATAAAATTAAGTTTTCAATTAGTATTCACAAAACTGTAAATTGGATTGTCGATATTATCCTGTAGTATATTGTACTAAGTTTGTTTGCTATCAGTCAGATATGGTACTGTGCCACGTGTGAATGCTTTTATCTTTGATACTATGAAGTTTGTTGTGCGTATTTATGTCAACAGATAAGAAATACGTGCGGAGAGATAATGCGTTTTACATTCCCATCGAAACGAGACCCGCGTGTTTTGTCACTGTACTTCCATGCGGGACATTCGTGCTGAAAGAAAATACCAATGTATAACTGCGAGATCTTAACTGTCCTACTTTCATACCAGTTTATATCACAATAACATATGATCCTTCAATTCAATAAATAAAGCATTCACGGAATTCTCATGGGCCTACTTTGTAAGTGATATTTCATCGTCCATAATGTGTATATTATAATTATAATCTGCTGCACATCTGTGATTCTTTTTTATTGATTTCTTGAGAATGAGTTTGTTTCAACCTCGGAAAAGCGCAATATACATGCAGTTTGCACTAGCAGCGATATACAGTGAATTATTACAATACTGTAAACTTTATTTTATTATCCATAATATAGTATGTATTTGAATATATATTCAACAGACTGTTTTCCATTATAGGACTCTGTACCTTAGTTGGAATAATACTTTACATAGGCAGCATCACAGAGGAAGTTGGGAGTAAAAGCAAACAGAAGACTGATGATGATAAACCAAGATTTCAGTACTGGTATGGATCTTCGTTTATAATGGCAATCTGTTCATTTGCCCTGACCGAATTATCGGGGGTATTTTCAGTTTATCTTTATATAACACGATATAAACACACACAACGAAAGAAAATGCAGCAAATGTTAAAAACTGAAACAAACGACAGAGGAAATCGTTGGAGATATCGAAAACATCCGGCAAATAATCAGAGCCGGGATAGATCTCAGTCACGTGACCGATGCTCACGTGATCCTTCCCTGAGTAGATCTGAGAGTTATTACACATATACCCCGATATCAGACAATACTTCTCATGAACTGTCGAATTATAATTTCCAGCGAGATGTATCTCGAAATACCATATCAACAACAGTGGAATCACATACATCCAAAGACCACAATTCTCGAGATCACGCACCACGTGACCATGTCTCACGAGATCATATATCACGTGATCATATTCCCCTTCCAGCTGAATCTGTCATTAGACGGACAACGCCAGTATAACATAATTGTTATTAGCTTTTTTGAAATATGGCTAAATTTATACGTCATATTGATAAAAATGGCGTCCATGTATTAGGATGTTTTACCCAGAACGTTACATATGGAAAATAATGATTGAAATATTAGCTTGTATATATATATTTGAAAGCCAAATTATAAAGAAATTTTATTAGATTATTCAGCATTGATGTAAGTATTATCAGTATTGTTTTATAATGCACCACATAGCTAGATAGTTTTATATATGATGAGTTAATCAGGATTTATCGTATATTTCTTGTTGTCATTACAGATCAAAATGTTGCATGAAAAACCATGTACATATTATTCATCCCGATGCTTTATTCTTATTTAAATCAACAATAAACATGAAATCTAGGTTTAAATAAGAAATGTCCAAATGATTGTTAGTGTATTATCTAATCGTAGAATGTTGATTTTTATTGATGACTATTGAAGTATGTTAGTACGAAGAATGCTATTTGTATAATATACATGTATTGTTATTGAGAACATGTGTGCGTCATCTAGGTGAGTCATGTAGTAGTATTCTTAACATTAGTAGTGAATGTGTTCGTTCTACTATCAGAGAGCATTTATTGTGAAAGTTGTGTCACAGTTTTTAAAATTGCAATCATGGGCGTCACCTCGACGAAGTTGAGAGAAGGTTATACTATACCCCCGGTGTTCCAGTCCTCCTCCGGTTAAGTAGTTTGAGGTAAGTCAGAATTGGAGAAAGTATAGGTGCTACAATTAATAAACTTACACCTTACTGTCCGCGCCACTCACTTTGTAAACCGAAAACTCTGGATTTTCACTTATTTATCTTTAAAATAGTTTTACAAAATTAATATCAATTGCAAGATCTTGTTTAGTCGTAACTTTTGGTGTATGTTATATGTTTCTACGAAGAAGCATTCGTATTTTATAGGGAAAAATTCATTTTAGATAGGGCGTTTTCTATGTTAATTTTGACGTGACGTCGCCGATGTTTAACATTGAGTCTATGGGAAACTTGGCGACGTCACATAAAAATTTAACATGGAAATCGCCCTATCTAAAATTGATTTTTTTTTCTATAAAATATGAACGATTCTTCATACAAACATATAGCATACACCAAAAGTTACGACTTTACAAGATCTATCGAATGGTTTTGCCTTTTTGAAATTATTCTGAAGATGAATAACTGAAAATCCAGATTTTCCAGTTTCCAGAGTGAGTGGCGCGGACAGTAGGTTCCTCTTTGGGTGCTGACTTACATGCATCATCTTATGATGTGCCTGATCTAAATTTTACGCTTGAGTGACTCGGTTCAAGATTACAATGTTCTATAGAATTTCCTACTATACTTCCTTGTTTTGTTTGACAAATACTGTATCGAGGTGAGCGTGGTAATCTTCGATTACACTATGTTTTAAGTTTAATAAAACATTGCATATCTTGTGTGAAAGAGGATACATGGTTTTATGCTTTACTTCAGTATTGATTACAATGTATTCAATCTGTACAAACCAAGATATATCGAGAGTAAAAGTGGACATGTATAATTCCATATATGTTTTCTTGTGCTGAGATAAAAAACGATATAAATAATGCTTGGAGATTAAGTCAAACATAGTAAAACATAAAAAGAAGAAACTACCGTTTCATACCATCCATGTATTAAGTTCATGTTTGGCTGAAGTATTGCAAAGTTTAGATACTACATTTCTTTGGATGTAGTTTATACAGTCATTTCCTATCTATCAATGGTTGCTTATGACTGTCATATATCATCATATTTATCCATCAGTTACTATCGTTCTGCTGTTCATAAACACACATTACGCTTGAATCTGAACATTAATCAATCTTTTGTACATGCTTTTTGTATGGTAAAATTACACTCTACATTTATGAAATTTTACAGAGTCGTTGTCTTTTTTCCCCAGTTATATTGAATTAAAACGGTATGAAGTGATGAAATGATTTAAATTTAGGCACAAAAAAATTCAAAATACAATTTCTTGTTTTCATATTACATATTTTATATTATGAATTCCAGATTTTTATTTCGATTAAATAAAACAGAACTCAAAACTTACACTTCTACCATTCTACACCAAATTATTGGCAGCTTACGATGCATAAGTAGTTTGGTAATTTGCGAAGTGTGGTATCGTTGCACTTTCCGTTCTCTACACTCTGATAAGGATTTCCGTAATACTCGTGCAACGCAGGGATGAATCTAATAATATCTGAAAGCAAATGCATCCCTCGGTTGTAAAGAATTGACACGGAATAGGTTTAACCTTCAAACATATTGAAAACCTTATTTATGATAAAAGATTTCGACCGAAACTTTCTTGCTGTCTTGCATTATAATGCTAATTGGCATACCTTACTTGATGGTGTATTGCATTTGTATGCACTCTTGAATTTCACTATGTTTCTTTTCAAAAACACGAAATATTAAGTTGGAGGAATGTTTTGAATTGGGAAAGAGAGAAGAAAAAAGAGAAAAGTATGAATTGGAAGTATAAATTCGAAAAAATGTCATTTGATATTCGGTATTCAGAATTGTAGTGATGGTTTCAGCGAGAACAGTTGCTATCCGAAATGTTATGACACCGGGTGTCTGAAGGGAGTCAGCATCTCCATCTTGTATGCTTCATCCGTCGAAAATGTTTCATAGAAACCTCTCGTGTAAATATCTCATATTGGTAAAAAGACGTCATTGTGTGTATGTGCATTGTAGCGCCGTGTATTCAACATTCTGGAAAGGGGAATTTCTTACTGCCCAACAATATCTTTGCATCGGCCATAAAACTTCCTTAGTGACGATTTTATATGTTCGATTTCGTAACCCTGTAGAACTAAATACTCGCAAGAAGACCATTCTATGGCATAACGTTGAAAATTGTTTGTGTAGTATGTAAGTTTTAGCATACATGACAGAGGTGGCTTATCGTGCGGGAGGCGCTTTCGTATTCGGGTGCTTAGCCTCTTCTCTAATAAACAGGGTACATTATTGTCCTTCGCGGTATGTTGCTGTGAGTGCTACATCACCAATTTAACATCATGAAAAAAGCTAAACTCGTGTATGTAAAAGAGACGCTTTATCAGATTACAGAGGTATGATAAATATATATGATGAGAAATTATAGCATATGTTTAATTAGACATACTACAGACAGTAAAATTTTCAAATGATCCCCAATGTGCCTGATTTAATCTGACTTCATTTTGTACAATATACACTTCCAAATTATTCATTCCAGTCAGTCATTCAAGTCTAAATATTGGGGATATATATAATTATGTATGGTGTTTCTTAAAACATGATACTATTCGAAATGTTTCTTGTTTTCTTTATTTTGCATACATTGTAATGAATTGTATATGTATAATAATATGAATTCTCAAGATTTCCATGATATTAACTTATGTATATAATTAAGTTTTCTAGATTTAACGTCATTTTGTACGTTATTTATAGCACATGTTCCAGATGTTGTCGGTTAAGCTGTTGCATGTCGTCATAAGCGGCTTTTCAATATAAAATTCTTGTTCCTTTGATCCCCAAAACCGAACACTTTGCTTTTTAATCTCGGCGTTTAAATAAATGTGTATTTCGTCAGAGAACCACACTTGGATCCAAAATTCATCTGTTTGATCAGCTGCCCAATAAGCAAAGCTTAAACGATAAGCAATGTCCGAAGATTTAATGTGTTGCATTATTGATATTTTATAAGGTTTTAACTCAAGATCAAACTTTAACATTCTATAAACACTTGACTTACAGATATTATTTCTGAAATTCATTTCACAGAGAACTTTCCTGACAGACATTTTCGGTGTTTGGAAATGATGTCACAAACCTGGTCAATATTCTCCTTATTTCTCACCGTTTTTCTTCGGTCACTTTTTTTAATGTCTGGCATCCTCTGTTGGTCCACTGTTTTTAAATTTCTTTATTATTCTATAGATTTTCCCATTTGTTTATCTGTTTAAGATAAGGGCAATGCTTTTTCATTGTATTGATGACATAACCGGACGATTTTGAAATCTAAAACAATGAGCTTCGCCGTCCGTTAGGCGGTGCTTGTGTACTATGATTTGGAAACGACGTTGAACGTTAGCAACCTTATCACGTCATAAGATGGTTTTATTGTTGTTTACGTCATTTTTGCGTGAATACGTTTTATTTCCTCCCTTAACATTAGGGCTGCAGTTAATGGCGGCGAAGTCCATTTCACCGCTTCTGCCTTTGTATTTCATTTAGCTCCATCTTTAATGTCACAAAATCTAATGATGACGTCATAATGAAGTAACGACGTAATACAATTTTCCATACTGTTCAAAAATAAGAAGGAGAATGGGAGGTACTGTCAGTTAGGCGGCGCTTGTACTATCAATTAGTATCATCGACTGGAGTTAGCAACCTCATGACGCCACAGTAACGTACCATTGTTCTTTACGTCGTTTTTATGGAATATGTTTTATTTCCCCCAAGAATATTAGGACCGCAGTTAATGGTGGTGTCTCCCATTTCCCTTTCTTGTTATATCTTACTTTTGATTTTTTTTTATTATTATTACTATTATTATTATTATTATTATTATTATTTTTTTTGGTTTGTTTAATGGAAATTATAAATGGTAGCATGTTTTCAGAAACACACTGTATATATATATATATATATATATATATATATATATATATATATGTGTGTGTGTGTGTGTGTGTGTGTGTGTGTGTGTGTGTGTGTGTGTGTGTGTGTGTGTGTTATTTCTCTTGCAGACACATTTCGTGTGAAATGGATACTCATTATGAAACAAAGTGACAGAGAGCTTGCCACATACCTAACGATGTGTACATGTATAGACAATCGTTTGTATCAAATGATATGAGACACCTTGTCGGTCAGATATTTGATAACAATAATATTTGTGTTGATGTTGGACATGCCTCTGTCTTTATTTGACATAACGTTGTGTATTCGAAGTAATGTTTTAGTATAGAGGGCATGACTGATAACTTATTATCCTTGTTACTATACTAAAAATACGCTAAATTTAAAAAAGCTAAAATTATATTAAGTATATAAACTCTCCGTAAATCATTAAGAAAATATGTTTCCCATTACACTTTCGACCTAGTGCCTCGCATGCATCTTGTATCAAGAAATATCTTCGATGTAGAATATGAAACTTAATTTACTCATTGTTACCCATTCACATTCCACACGAAATGTGTACTGACGTTTATGATACGGCGGCCGGAAAAAGTATGCGTCTTTTGATAGGACAACCACACTCTCACACTATATATAGGACTGTCACACATTCATACTACATAGGGCAGCAACACACTCACACTACATAGGACAGTGACACATTCATACTACATAGGACAGCCACACATTCATACTACATAGGACAGCCACACATCATACTACATAGGGCTGCCACACATTCATACTACATAGGACAGCCACATATTCATACTACATAGGACAGCCACACATTCATACTACATAGGGCAGCCACACATTCACACTACATAGGACAGCCACACATTCATACTACATAGAACAAACACACATTCATACTACATAGAACAAACACACATTCATACTACATAGGACAGCCACGCATTCACACTACATAAAACAGCCACACATTTATACCACATAAAACATTTCAAAACTTCACGCAAGTGTTGAATCTGGATCAACATAAAAAAGCAGTGTCAAACCACTTCAGAACAACGGTATAACTTTAGTTTAACTTCTTACGACACCGCATGCAGCAAGGAAAACTTTTACAATAATGTAAAGCACGAAAGTAAGAGATGCGCATCATTATGGCATTCATACAAACCTATCATGGTGGACATTCATTGATCCTGGAAAACAGAAGAATTTCACGTACAGCTGCAGACAAAAGATATATGGGGGACATTTAAAATGAAAACAACAGAGAGAAAATGAAAAACAATTAAAAGCTGATACATTTTACCAACAAATGATTTAAAACAGACTGAGTTTCAGTATCCGATATGATTATTGGTTGGAGTGGTATAATGAATGTCGTTTAAACGAACATAGAACTAGTCTAGTTATTTCCAGTTTAATTTGAAACACTTTCTTTACAGATCAAACTTTACAAAATCATTTATCCGGTATACCTTACTTATGAGTACAGATAATTTTGTACTGTGCATCTTAACGCCACACAAATCCTTGCAAAGATTTCTTGAAAAATCTATCGAATTTGATATTGGATATGATCAAAGTTTATCCTTCAAATCCACATATAAATAAAGAAGTAGTTTAAAAATCTTTTGTGAGCCTTGTTTGTCCTAGTTCACGAATACATTGTTAGTACAGTAACCAAGATAATCCGAAATTTCAAACCCAAGAATAAGCGTTCATATTGAGAGAATCGACGAAAATTGAAATAATCGAAAAATGTGTTAATAGAAAATTGCTCACTGTAATTCAAATTCCCGTCGATCTCTCTATGGCAGGAATTCAGACCCAAGTTATATGCTTGACTCTGACATTTCAGACTAGATTTAGGAGTACAGATATCGTAGATCGTTCATAAATACAGGGATCAGGAATACAGGAATCCTTAATCGTAAATACAAAGATCAGGAGTACAAAATCAAGGTAAGTAAATCAATAGTACGTACAGGGATCAGGAGTATAAGAATCAAGGATACATCGTGAGAACACAGAAAATCTTATGAATCCCTGTAAGAACAAGAATTAGAACAGAAATCTTCGTAGATAGAATGATCAGGAATACACGGAGCGATCAGTATACTTGTTTCTTCCTTTCTTCATTTAGATCGTACTGTTATCGTAAAAGAAACTTAACAGAAATTAATTATCTTCAGTAGATGTTAAACACACTAGCATGTTCTAATTGACAATACTTGTGGTGTAATTGCAGATGAATTGTTTCAAGAAGCTTTTGGAATATCTCTTGGTACCAATTGATTATCCCTTTAATAAGCTTTCCTTTAATTATATAAAAGAGCTGACAACTAATAGTTTTAATCTTTTAGCCTTTCAGTACTCTTTTTCTTGGGGGTTCTGTTAAAGTTTGTCGCAGACTAGGTGATGGGGACTTGTGTTCCCAACCGAGTGCACCAATGAAGTGACATTTCTCATTTCAGTTGACCATCCTAAGTCGAAGCCACAATTATATTACAATTTGTTTTGTGTTTGCTATGCATGTCCGTGGTGGTTATGTCCATGGTGGTCATGTCCGTGGTGGTCGTGAATTGGATCTCTCTTTCTTTCTTTAACAATAAACTCTAACTTCCTTGTTTAGATAAGAATTAAATTATATTCCCATATCCTTGCGTATTTTTCGGATTACGACCATGTAAAAATGTTGATAATTACTTCACGCTTTTTGTCTCATTACCTTACAGGCACTGCGTTGCATGAAGAGTGTCTGTTAACTATCTAAATCCCCTATATCGTGTCGTTCCCTTTACTCCAAGGTAAGAAATGACAGTCAGAATGCGGCCGCTTAAACCAGTATTTCTTTCAAGTTCCGAAAATAATCAGCATGTTTAAAAGCGCCAACAAACGGAAATTTGAACGACACAACTCGCGGAAAGTTTGCTCGCCAGCAATCTGTAAAAGGTTCATTTACATAATAAGACTACATTGTTTGCTTGGATAACGCTAGAGAGATTTCGAACGTTAGTTCAATGTAGAATCAATTTTATAACTAAAAAACACATAAAATGTCTATGCCATTTTTTGGTTTGAATATCCCTTTTTATCACAATCTTGTCATGGTACCGATCTTTTCTTTATACCCTGCCAAAATTCAATCCACTTGGCGAGCTGGCGAGCAAACTGTCCGCGAGTTGTACCGTTCGAATTTGCGTACCTGTGGTTACCTTTTAAAATGTCACGGTATGTTAATGTATTATCTTATTTCTACTTTATTGAAAATTTACAAAATAAAGATTGGTGCTATATTTTGGGTTCTAAAATTGTCCAAGAAAACTCTTATCGGAAATATGTAGATCATATTACCGTTATAACTGTAAGTCCTTTTTTGTCTCCAAATATCTAACCAAAGTTTTTGTTGTGCGTTCATCTCTGACGAACTAAGCGGGAACGACTCCATGGTCTGTTCTGTCCAAAAAAATTCTGATGTAACTATGTTTTCATGATCTATACCATCAAGGAAAACGTACAATGTAACTATAATGTATTGTACATGCGTTTCATTTTTATAGTCATCAACATTGCTGCTAACGAGTACCTAGACCTCTCTGGATTGTTGAATGAGTATACATAATTTGTTATATTACTCTTTTTTATATGGGGACTGTGCTCGACTTAATTTTTTGACGCCCGTGAAACTTTTTCATTTTTTTTCTATTTAAAAGAGGCATCTGCCTCTACCCCATGATACTACCGCAACCTTTCATTTTGTGTTACATACGATATTCTTGACAGATGTGGGCCGCCAAAATAATAACCTTATTTCTTTTAGTCACAGCTATAACCCGTTTTATCACAAGCCTTTTGATTGAAATTTTTTATGATACTTTTTCGCTTACTTGTAGACTTCCGGCTATGTGAATGATATCCAATCACAGTAAGAGTACATTGTACCGATCTTATTCAAATATTGATTGAGGAGTGGTAAATAGATTAACGATTCATTTTCCCTTAGCCATGATAGTTAGTTATCAAAGTTCAATAACACTGAATTGTGAACAACTAATATAAGGTTTCTAACTTTCTGTTTGCGATATCCAACATTAGTGCCCGATTACAGTACTCGGTATTACAATTTTCATTGCTCATCCAACATGACTTTGTGTACAGACAGAGACATATATACACTACATGTCTCTGGTTCAGACAAGCCCAAACTACTCGGCACATTTTAATTGTGAAATCCCTTATATAACTGGTACAATAATTCAACACAAACAGAGAGAAAACATGAACTACAAGTGCTTTAACAAAATACAAATGATTGAATTCATCTCTTACTTCCTGCCTTTATACTCATTCTTCGAATATGACTAATTACTTGTGTATTCAGACAAGCAGAACAGACATCAAAATGTACAATTATATTGTTTTATTGTTCATGAACTTATTTTTAAATGTATTATCATAGTTATTACAGGAAAATGTAGTACTCAATTATGCATTGCATCACTGAGAGAATTAAATGAACAAGTGATAGGAAATATGTAAATGCAGTTTTATCAACAGGTTTATTCCATTTATTAGCCCTAGATCCGTGACACTATTAGCAGACGTTATGTACCGAGTCCTTGCATTTCGGTCTAGCTTTCACAACTAATTTCAGAGTAATTCTAAACTTTTCTGTAATTGTTGAGCGCTTGGCTTTCGGTTGAGGCGATACAGGTTCGATTCCCCATTTGCGGTACTATGTTTAAGAGTTTGATACCCTCCTGCTCCCATGCCATGACACAACTAAATCATTGTTCAAACCTATTAATTTTTTGTAATTTCCTGCATAAATGTTGCGTTTCGCTAATCTATCCATACTACTACATATATATATATTTTTTGCGAGGGATTTGGGTTTATTGGCATGTCTCTGCTACTATTCATCAGCAATGGTGATGATGGTTTTTCACACGAAACACGTGCACAATACCGTGTTTTATCTATATTTACTTATGTAATGTAAACAAGTCCCTGTATCAAATTTAAGTATGTCAAGTCTTTGTTCTTATTCCTTAATACACATTGATCATGTCGCGTCTTTATTACTTTGGTTGACTTAACTCTGTAACGAGTGAAAAGAGGTGAACATGATCTCGCTGCTAATGGACATATTCCATGTGGATACGAATCGAACGTATAAATCACTGTAGTGTCTAGGAAAGAAAACTGCCTAGACTCGTCACTATGAACTTAGTACTCCAAACCAGATAAACCGAAAATAAATACTACATTTGATCATATCGTAAGAAACTTACTGATGTTTAATAAAAGTAAATGTGAGTAAATACACAAGTCAATATACTATTGTACAAAGTTAACTTGTTTCAGATAAAACCCAGTGCTGTGTTGAAAATTTAAGGAAATGTAAATACCAAACCTTTGTTAGGAAAAAGATATGATGTTATTGAAAAATTTAAAATGTTGGACAGTTGCTAAATTGACTGGCAGGTATTTAATGGGTTTGTTAGTGAGGCCCATCGCAAATGACGAAGTTCAAATTGATCAATTGCCTATTGCCTTGTAATCGACGGCACGCTTAACATGAGCATAAACGGATCTGTTCATGGCTGTTGACCATGTTCACGTTTGTATTTAATCCAATGAAGTGAGGTTTTTCAGGTAAGTACGTCCATTACCTGTAAACATCTGATCGCCAAAGCGAAAACGATAGGCGACACGTGCACACATAAGTTTTTTTTTATATCTACTATTTTAAGTATTTAATTTATATATACCGGCGCATAATATGCGATAAGTATGTTTTCTCCGATTCAACTGATACCATTTATATAAAAGTATACGTAGAAATGACTACAGTCAACTCAAAAATAAAAGATAGCGTCACCCTCTTTGCCAAAACAAACGGTCCGCCATATTGTTTTAACGAGTCATTGATTACATCGACCAGAGACCTGTATACACATCTGCATCGGCAAACATAAACAATCGTGCATTATAAAGGTCTTGAATAAGAAAACTCAAAACAATGTCTATAGCTATAATTATGATTGTCCTATTTTTGAAAAATTTCCCCGTAGTTTTATTCATCAAATAGTTTCAATCATCATCCATAATACATTAATTCTAAGCACGGCCGCGTGGGTTTACTCTAACCGTGAACGATTTCGAATTGATAACTATTGGTATTTATATTAATTAAACATATGACAGTTTCATATAGTTTATTCTAATTTTATAGCTCTTGTATTAACACTATAAGATTTTCCACGAGTTTCCTCTGACTCGGGGACTTCCACGTACATGTATAGATTGGCCATTGAAAGCATATTATAGCTTCATAAATTGGTTTGGTCGATTGCTAGGAGCAACCAGATATGCGGATATTTTCCTTTTACATTTTCTTTTGCAGTTTAAAAAAAGAATCTAATGTTGATAATTCAAATTATTCTAGTCTTATTCCTACTCATAAACCGCATGAGCAAATCATTTCGGAAGGAAATTATAAATTGAAAGAAACAGCTGGTGTCTCACGACAACGTAACGTTTATCCAGAATGACATACTTTCGTCAGCTGTCAAACACTTTAGCGCAAAATACCACTTTGATGACGTCATACAAGGTTCGAAATGTCGGACATTTCATTATGACGTCAAAAGCATAACAATTAAAAGTCTGCCAAACATCTACAGTGGTTGTGCATATTATTTATTATTAGGTTTGTTACTGACCTTACACGGAAATATGTCGGGTTGATAAAGCCCATAGAGGGCGAGGCGATTGCCGTACACACAAATGATCAGTTCCAGAACACCAACGTACTAGTAATTTATATTATGATTCTCAGTCTAGTTTTGCTTATCGTCCGCCATTGCCGTACAAATTTTTACAACTGACTCTACACAAAAATGTGTAGGTCAGTCACATGACCAAAAGCAAACATTTCCATTGGGTTAAACTAGTCCGAGGCCAAATAAATTAAATTATAAGAATTAACTTTAACAATTTTACAATTTATTGAGATATAATATGGTTTGAGGCGCTGCACACTTTTTTTATAATCCGCTTCGTCATGTTCAATCAGATAGTCAGTTCCAAGACGAATTCTATAATATCTGTAATAGAGTGTTCCCATACAACCGTGTTTTCCTCAGATTAGCTAGAGTTATCTCCCTCATTGGAGTACAACTCTCGGACTTTATCCATCAATGCTCATATAAAACTGCTTGATTTAACTTAATTTTATGAAATAATTGCACTGTATATCTAGATGTTTTACAGAAAATTTTCAACTGATTGATTATATCTACTGATTAAATAAGACTGAAGTCACGAAATCTACCCTGATAAATAGTTTTTTTTTTTTCCAGAAATTTAATGAAGTTTACATAGATATAGAAAATATATACATTTTAATTTTGTGCACCAGATGCGCATTTCGACAACTTATGTCTCTTCAGTGATGCTCGTAGCCGAATGGTTGGAATTCTCATATCATGTAAATATTTGAAGAGCAGTATTGTAACCAAAATGACCGAAAAAGTGAAAAAGAATTAATCTAAGGACAGAGCTATGCCTGAGGGAGATACTCCTTAGTTTTAGAGTAATTTACATAATTTCATGACGGCAAATTTAAAGTATATATTTTAAGTCAGTGCAAAAGCATTGAAAACTAGACTTATGATGCCCTCGGGGTCTATCAGTCCACCAGCAGTGACACCGGCCTAGTGGTTATAATAGATATAGAAAATATATACATTTTAATTTTGTGCACCAGATGCGCATTTCGACAACTTATGTCTCTTCAGTGATGCTCGTAGCCGAATGGTTGGAATTCTCATATCATGTAAATATTTGAAGAGCAGTATTGTAACCAAAATGACCGAAAAAGTGAACCAAAGAATTAATCTAAGGACTGAGCTATGCCTGAGGGAGATACTCCTTAGTTTTAGAGTAATTTACATAATTTCATGACGGCAAATTTAAAGTATATATTTTAAGTCAGTGCAAAAGCACTGAAAACTAGACTTATGATGCCCTCGGGGTCTATCAGTCCACCAGCAGTGACACCGGCCTAGTGGTTATAATAGATATAGAAAATATATACATTTTAATTTTGTGCACCAGATGCGCATTTCGACAACTTATGTCTCTTCAGTGATGCTCGTAGCCGAATGGTAGAGATGGAAAAAGTCCGAAAGTTGTACTCCAACATGGCCACTAATGCTAGTAGTGTGACATCACATGGGCAAACTCAATAGCTGACTTCCTAATCAAGTTGCAACATTTTCAATATATCAAGGGTATATCGGGGTAATATCATCCAGGGCGATCACCTGTCACATGTGCAGCTAAATTATTACGTAACATCACCTCAGCCGGCTGTTTGACCCAGCAAATATCACCCTTCATTTCGTACCTTTTGTCATCTTTCAAGATATTAATTAGCGAACTTAATAAACTGGGTAGTCATAGTAAAGAAGGACAAGGACTTATTATCAGTTTTCTTGTTTATAAGACATTGTGAAGGATTATCATGAAGGAGACGTAAAGAACAAGAATTCTAATCAACCAAACTTTCAGACATTTGTCCTTATGTCATTTTATATAACCATTTTGAATAAATTTGACAATAAATATGAATCTTTTTCTTAGAAAATGAACTTTGATTTTGGACACTGTCATTTTCATCACATGAAAAAAATGAAAGAAAATTCTTCGTGAAGTTTAAGAGTTTATATTTGAGATAATAAAACTTATAATCAAAGTTATTATGTGTTTTATAATGAATATAATACATATAGTAAATCAATATAAAAATTAAGCTATGTAAAGATGCTGGATAAATCCAAACCACAAGTCCAAAAATCATGAAGCCATAAGACATACAAAATCAGTGAAAATGAAAAACAAATGGAAAATAACAAAATATGTCTACTTGAAGAGCATATGTGAACCCCTGTGGTGGAGTGAGATCAGGTGCCCTGGGATAGTGAGCATCTCCTGCTTGCTAGCAACACCCGTCACATATACCCAGTAGAAAGAGTCAAATCGTATATTGTAATAAATTTATACGTATTTCATATTTTTCTGTTTTTCCCAATTTTTAAAAAGAGTTATCTGCCCCTGATTTAGGTAAAAAAGTGTTTTGCTTCTGCAGAGCTTATTTTTGTCAAACGATTAAAATTCCTTCAAATATCATTAAAGAAACCATTTTGAATAAGTTTTTACATAAATTTAAATTCGTATATATGTTTTCAGAAAAATGACTTCGGACATTTGGACTTAGTCATTTTTATCAAATTAAAAAAAAAACATTTTTCGTCAAGTTTAAGAGTTTATATTTGAGATACTAAGATTTATAATCAATGTTTTATTTTTTTTTTTTCATAATACCTATGGTACATAGAGTAGACTGATTATAAATTACATATCTTATGCATAATTGATTAAGTTATACACTGATGAAATTGCAAGGTAGTGCATTTTGATTTGTTGAAAAAAGGTATGAAAATGCGATGTTGTTCATTTTCAAATCCTCATATCTTGTAAAGTACTTCAGATAAACCGCTGAAATTATCAGAACTTGTTAACTATAAAGTGTACTTTGTAACTTACTTATTCTTTGATTTATTGTGATACAAATGAATAATTCAGTTATCTGAAAAGTATATCTTATGTGTTGTTGAGGAAACACTTTGGGCCTCACTAGGGTTGTAATGGTTTTCACTCCAAAGTTGGTAGATATCAGTCAATCAAGCAACTCAAACAGAGGAACAATATACACACATTGTTAGTATGTTATACAATTTTCATAGAAATTACAAGAAAGTCTGAGAAGGGTGTCGATAGAAGTAAATGACGATGAAGTACCGAACGATTAATCACATCTCAAAGTCTATGGAATAAAAGGACAATATCGCGTTTGTCATGAAAAAAGTTAACGAACCATCATCCCCAATTGACAGAATTGATGCATGAAACAGAAGATGTGCCTCTCAGTTGTATCACCAACTGATAGGAGTACATCAAGGTATAAAGCAAAAGATGCAGCCTCAGCTGTATTTTTTTTTTTATCTCGAGTCTTTGGATATGATGTTGAGGTGATCCTCAAATACAGGGTTTTTAATTGACAAAACGTCATCGATGTATCTGTATGTAAAGATGAACAGAGATTCTAATTGTTTATTGTCTTTGGAGAGCAGAAATTGTATGAATTCTGCTTTGTATAGTACAATAAAATGTCATCTAGAAGTGGCGTTCAATTTGTACCTATTGGATTTCCAACAAACAATCTGCTGGAAAACTTTTCCACCAAAACTCACAAAAATATTATCTGACATTTGGTAGATCTCTTTTTCTACATACTAGCTGCTAAATTCAGAATGTTCCTTTACAAAATATGTATCATTGTGGCTTAAAGCTATATACAATGTACTTATACCTTTCCATCTCCATTTCATTGTTAAAGATGGCGTTTTGAATAATTGATGTTATTTTGTACCTCATTTTTAATGAGGAATGAGGAATGGTGGTACAAATAATTGAAGAAATAAAGGGGAGTTACTGGCTCAGTTATGTGGCAGAAGTCACCATGGACTAGCATAAAGTCAAAAGACTTTATGCTAGTGACAAAAACAAGAGATTCCTTGGAATTCTTTAGGGTCCACACCTGATTGATTCCGCTTTTAGAGTAAGCAGTAGTGCAGTATTTCTGAAGACAAAAATGAAGACAAATTTAATTGTAATCATGATGAAATATAAACACACCCATGGTATAAAATCATCTTTTTTTAAAAATCTGTACACAGAGTAACTAAAATATGTAAACACAGATTTTATCATTATCAGAAAAGTATTACTGTAAAGAACATAAATCCACACGGATTTACGATTTCATAGCTGTGACATTGATCCAGTATTATATATAACTCTAAGCTATATCGCAATTTCAGCGCACAGATGAACATTTTATAACGATTATAGTGCTTGTAATAGGATTCGATGATTTTTGTCTGTATGGAACACTTCCTCTATGGGCAAAATCTCTAACGCACCCAGTTCTTAACAATATAGAACGTCTTCTCTTTAATTCTGCAACTGCGCTGAAGATTAAAATGTGTCAGGCCGGCGACCACTTTCCCCTCTAAACTAGACTTCATGGGTCTACTAAGTGATATTCAGAAGGTCCCCATCAAAAACTCGTGAAGACTATGAATTATTTACCGAATGTGAATGTGTATGTTAGAAGACATAAGCGTGATACATCAAGAGAATTATGCATATCAGCTGGAAATTACGTGTGCAAGGTAGATCAATTTGTTCCAGGTTTCTTTATCTATTTCAGCATCACTGAAGAGACATAGGTTTTTGAAATGCGCACATGGTGAACTAAATTATAAGGTATATAAGTATTATATATATTGATAAGTTGCTTAAATCAGAACACATGTATCTAGTAATAAGAAATAAGGGGTTTGACACTGAAACGTCTTTTTTCTGTACCATGTTATGACTTTTATTTGTGTTTGCATTTGTACATGTATTTATGAATAGGAAACTGGGTCTATTAGTATGCATTGCATTGAAAATAAAGAAAATATCTATACTGCAGACTAATGTCTATACTCCAGACTAATGTCTATACTCCAGACTAATGTCTATACTCCAGACTGATGTTTATAATCCAGAGTAATGTCTATACTCCAGTTTGGTACCGTTTGTCCATTTATGATCACAATTGATCCAGATATGATGGAATATTCATTGCCGTTGCTTGAAAGCAATGGTTGCAATGTAAAATTATATTTAGTCCAAATGGAGGTCTTTATATATCAGCAAATCTCCCTAAACAACCAATGAAAACAATTTTAGATGGGAATGCATGTTAGGGCATCCTGCCCCCGGCGGTTCTTGTATGATCTTCAATTTCTGTTGTTTGTCAAGTCCCTACAAAGGTAGCTTTTATAAAGATGTCTTCAAAATGGAATAACACAAATTATATTTATTGTGAAGCCACTGTCTTCAAACTTCTGTTTAGTACACTTTCTGCGACATTAATGAGAAACGATCTGTGTGTCAATATAAGGAGTAAATTGTTGAAATTTTCACTTCTAGATAAGATGGTAAAATGAATTAATGTTTATCTTCTTGACTTCATGATCGTTTGACTTATTTTAACCTGATACTATTATCATAACTTTTGACTTAATCGTTTTAAAACAGTTATGTAATGGATAACATTCATTATTTTCTCAGCTACTCATTTGATTGATATGTTATTCAAATTTGTGATATGCATTAATTGTGCATAGTGTTCCATGCGACCAATGCGCATTAATGAGAGAAACGATCTGTCATATTGTAACATTGTTGCTTGGCAGTAGGATTACAGATGAAAATGATACAAGGCAAGTTGTAGCAAGGCATCTTGATTTATATCAGAACAAAATTCGGAAATCGGTCATTGGTACATATATCATGAAAAAGTTATAGCAGTAAGTGTTTAAAAGTTTGTACGCATGCATTGTACCTTGTTATTTGGTGTGTACACTTAAATTAAAAACGAAGAAGTACCAAAGTGTAAATCATATCTCATAGTCCATGGAATATTATAGCAAACTACTCTTATAGCTACTACTCTTTATCTCTGTGATAACAAATATTTTTTTTTCAAATATAAACTTCCATTTCTACTGAATTTAAAATGCATGGTGTAGACATTCATTAACATCATAAAAACCGTATAGGGCAGTGATTTTCTTTGGCAAATAATAGATTCATTTGCTATTCTGGTAGGAATTAATGGATTTTTAAACATGAGACGCATATATATCCCAGTAAACGATAACTGAAATTCGATAATAACTTGGTTACCATCACGGACCTCTCTAGCGACAAAAAACTCTCTCCCGTGGTCGATGACCATTATAGAGAGAAAATGAATATATACTTAAGCCATCAGAAAGGAGGCGATTGTATTAGAGATGCCCGAGCCTAATTTATGGCAAATATAGACCATCGGCGAATTGTACGTTAAATTTCAGCGAGCACGCAAAAGTATAATATCCTTCCATAGTTACAAAGAAAATAAATCTTTCCTTGCTACCTAATACCTTTGACTTGATGACCTTAAAAGACAGTGGGCACGGCATTGGTCTGTATTTGCACTGTAACTGATGACCCATAAAACATTATTCGCTTTCTTTTTTCCTTTTATTTCTATAATAAATCCATTTGATTTTCGGTGTGAGTGATCTTGTTAACCTTTCTGCACTGAATAACTTCAAGGTAATGGTCACCAATTAATCAACGCCTTAAATTTTTTTCTGCTTTGTAAATCAAATGAAAGCTTAAATAAGTTCAAAGGAGATTCTGTATTCTTTTTTATGATTTTATAATATATTCATTATATAATAAAGCTATGTGTAATCATGTTGTGTGTATCTTAATGATTTACCAAACTCTGACTAATGTGCTACATGTTTCGCACTCCTTATGGAGGTACGTACGTGGGATTATAGTATCTCTGTTACTTCTTACAAGTGATTAGTCCTGATATCACATGATACTCCAATGAAATGTACATAGTATCCATCATGAAAATCTTTTGTTTTCTTATAAAAATGAAGAAAACTTTGATTATAGTGTTTCTATTTTCTCTAAAAAAAATAGCAAATTTTAAAAGTCTGGAATGTGGTGACAAAACTTTAATCAGATAAAAGCTTTGAAAAAGCACCACAATATTGTACGCAACAGAGTTCCAACGAAGTATACCGAGTAATTGGTGGAACGTAAATGAGCAGAGTAGCCACTTAGATTCAGATTTAATACACTCACATTAGTAAAAACTTATCCATTTTTATGATAGTGAAAAGCATCGATGTTGCTTACATTTATAACCGACAGAGATATGTACTAGCCATGAGACCTCCATTATTTTATCCTCTATAAAGTAACTTCTGTATAGGCAACGAGGGATTTTAATGTACTTAGCCATCCCTTAACATGAGCGCTGGGCTAAATGTTGCCGTCAATGGACGTCCCTCATTTTATGGTTTCCTCGATATCTAAGTGGATGTTGATTGCATACTCTTTCCTCTCGTAATAACAAAGAAGCAGTATAGCTTACATCTTTATTGACCAATACCACAATTGTTGGAAGACTGAATTCCATATGATCGTTACTTTTATATATTTTGCGTTTTGTTTTCAAACTTATCCCTTTCGTTGTGTTAAACTCGTGAAAAGATTCTCACGGAAAAATTAACTTGAATATATGTTTCATTTAACGTTGATATGTACATGTGACGATTCCTACAGTGTTCAGCCACAATCATTTATATGTTGTACTGAATTATTTTAATACCGTATTGGTATTCTTGTCGTGTATAGCAAACCAAATAGGAGACGGTCACTCCTTTTGAATGACTGCCCAACGGTCCACGTTGATGCAAATGTCACTGTGGCATAGTCGCTAAACTTCCAGAATAGATTTTACCAAATGCCGGGATATTGATGAAGAAGCACTAAACACTTATCGTAAATGATGGTGTAAAAAAGAATGTGTAAAAGTGCATGCACAAAATCCTTTGTACCTGCTGACAAATCAGCTAATAATATCATCATTGTTTGAAAAATATACTGTATTGCAGTTCATAAATCTGACTTTAGTTCTACGTACATGTATGTTGAATCCCCATTATCGAAGGACAAGATCTTATTTGATCATTGTATATCTATGTGCGACTTCAATCTAAGCATTGATAAAAATAATCTTCCAACCGTATATTGGCTACTTAAATTACACAAAAGACCACACAAATCACGTTTTATATCAAATTCTAGTTATTACTCTACAACTATGTTTTCTAATTAAACTCCACTCATACATATGTGGAAAGCCCTACCTCAAAAGAGAGCACCTTGCACGATTACCTCATGACCATGTCCGACTTCAAAATTAAAACTGATAAATCTGATCTACCAACCATGTATTGGCTCCCTAAACTACATAAAAGTCCATATAAATCATATCTAATTCTAGCCACTGCTCTACTATGGTACTATCGAAACATATTACGTCTGCTCTAACTGCTATAAAAGATCATATTATCAAATATTGTGATGTGGCATTTCATAATAGTAACATCAATTACTTTTGGTCGATGAAAAATTCTCATGAAGTTATAGACAAACTTCTTTCGCTAAATTTCAAAGCGACTCAAATTTCTACATTTGATTTTTCTACACTTTATACATCTCTGCCTCATGATTTGATTAAAAGCAAGTTGCTGTCTCTTATACAATGGTGTTTTCACAGAGAGTCTAAAACGTACATATGTACTTCCAATAACTCTGGATTCTTTTCCAACAAACAATATACTTCATATAAATACTGGACTTGCAAGGAATTATGTAAAGCACTAGATTTTCTCATGAATAATATTTTTGTGCAATTTGATGGCAAGATATATCAACAAATAGTTGGGATTCCTATGGGTACTAACTGCGCGCCTCTGATAGCAGATTTATTTCTTTATTGTTATGAGAGGGATTTTATGGTTTCTATTCAAAAATCAAAACGTTTTGACCTCATTGACAAATTTAATAATACTTGCAGATATCTGGATGACACTTTGGTTATCGACAACCCTGAATTCGAACAATTTATATCAGAAATATATCCACCAGAGCTCACATTGAATAAAGCTAATACTTGAGATAAATCTACACCTTTCTTAGATTTAAACATCAAAATTTTCAACAACCTAATATATACTAATATTTATGATAAACGTGAGGATTTTGGATTTCCTATTGTAAATTTCCCTTACTTGGATGGCGATGTCCCTCGACTCCCATCATATGGTATCTATATATCTCAATTAGTTCGATTTGTCAGAGGCTGCACCGATGTTTTGGACTTTCATAAACGAAATTTACAAATTGCTACTAAACTTTTAACTCAGGGTTACAGATATCACAAGCTAAGAAAAACATTCGGCAAATTCTTCAGATCTTATTCAGAACTTCTATCTAAATTTGGAAATATTTCTTTTCAACAGTATGTATCCAATGGAATTTCCCATCCTAATTTTTACGGTGATCTCGTATATAAACTAAGGAAAGTAAAAGGCTCCGATAACGTTATTTTATCATGTAATAAAATAGTCAAACGTCTCCTAAATAGACAATATGATATTGAGATCATCAAAAAGACTATAGGTCTTGTATTTGGCCCCTCTACAGCCTTATGCAGACTTTTACTTGAACGTTGCACGCTGACTAACAGGGCGGTGGGGACTATATGACGGGCCTTGTCCAAACCTCTTTCAGAGGAGACATGGTCCTGAACCTCGTCCCCTCTGACTGTTAGTCGGGACTCCTACAGATCTAGGGTCTTAGCTCGCTTTCAGACTGGCAGAGCACGGTTTTTTATGTTGATGTCGCATATATTTTTATACCATTATGTTTTTTACAATACCTTACGTGTTTATATTTTTATGACCTCTCAATATGCGATACCTGTTGACCCTTGTTCTTTACATGGAGGATTATTTATAAATTTTTAAATGTACGTCTTTTGATTGTTCTGCTGTTACGGTGAGTAGGAAGGTGGGCCCGTAAACCGGTTAACCACACCATTTGTTTGGCTTTTGTCAAATTAAATGACCGTCCTAAGTCGGTATCGTAATTGCACTACAATCAAATATTTTTGTAATGTGTTAAATGTTCTATTATATTATTTATATTCATGTATTGTATAGCTCCATGGTGACTTCTGCCACATAACTGAGCCGGTAACTCCTCTTTTTTTCTTTCTAAACCTATTACTTCCGTTCTTACTGAAGGTTAAGACCATGTTATCAAATATTGTAATGCTGTTTTAACAATAGCAACATCAATTACTTTTGATCAATCAAATATTCCAGCAAAGTTATTGAAAAATTCTGTTTGAGAAATTTTGAATCGAATATTTTTGCAATGTCGTTTCCTGTGTTTATTTGACTTTATCTTTTATGTGCATGTCATTGGTGATTTGTGTCATACAGCTCGGTCAAATGTCTTCTGTCTTCCCCTTTGTATTTTACATTTAAGATTAATAAAACTCGAGTAAATATTTCAACTTCAGAAATCGGTTACTCTAGCCTACAATTTTACGAACTCAATTTTAAGTACCTTTACATAAGAATGTAAACAATTGCATAAAGGCAGGAGTTAGTGAATTTGCATGATCAAGATACTAAGTCTAGAGTTCGAATTGAGCTTTCATTTGTCTTGCACCAGCCTCCAAACTAATATACAGAAGACACGAACATTCAGTGCAGTAAAAATGTCTTAAATCACCTGCTGCAAATAAATAAATAAAACAATGAAAACAGCCGCGAAACATTAATCGACCAAATCATTTCCAAAGTGGAATTATCATATAATGGTCAAGTAATAAGCAGTTACTCGGTAAAGATAATAAAAGATTTACTCTTTGTGAGTTTTAATTCATTTCATTATCCAATATACAAAGTACGGTGATCCGTTAGCAGAAGTATTTGCATAATCAGTCTATGAATAGTTACAAATGCGGGCTTGTTCTAGAAATAGATGTTATACAGTCTTCCTGTGTTCGGCATCATCATGAAATATAGGTCCACTCTGTACAAGCAAAAAAAAAAACAACTTTAAAATTCTCATCTCTAGCTAGAAAAAATATAATGAAGGGGAATATTTAATTCCACAAGCTTAGCTAACTTTATCAGGTACAATCAGTAATTGCCAGGGCATTGCAAATCATTTCGAGAATACTAAAAATATTAAGAGAAAAACGTCAAACTACTACCATGTGTTACATTAATATAAAAGTGTTTTAGACGGAAAACATTCCATCAGTGTCAAATCTGATGGATCGCATACAAGATAATGCCACATCAATATGAATAAAAGAGTAGAAATATAACATTGAAATGACAATACTCTTTGTGGTGAATTATGTCAATAAAGCAGTATGCCCCGCTGTCAGCTCGACCTCCTACACTCGCAACAAAAATATATAATAAATTTCGAAGAGCTTCTGCGATGAAAGAAATACTACTTGTTTTCATAGCACATAATCAATTTATCTATATTGATGTATTGACAATTAGACTGTAAAATACATAGAGAGGGAGTGATTTCATCATTCAATATTTCATTTCACCATAAATTTCTTATAATACATCGTCATAAAGATTATAAAATGTAAGTTTGAATTGCAAATTTTAGTATCGTTCATAAATAAATGCTATTAAAAATATCATCTGTCTATACAATTGCTACAGATATAAACTATCAGTAAATAAGTTATAAATTACACTCATCAATAAATATGCTATAATATAAAGCATCAATAAATATTTTATATGTATCATTCATCAATAAATTGGTTTTTAGTATCAGCCATCAAAAACTGATAGGGATACCAGTAATAAACAAATAAGAAATAAATGTCATCCACTGATACATATTTATAGATATCAACCAACAATATAAGTGTTATAACTATTAGCCATCAAGTAGTTTAAAATATCACCCATTAATGTTTACCAACAATAAGTATTATAAACATCAGTCATAAAACTTTATAAATATCAACCATAAAAATGATTTATCAATATCAGCTATCAAAATTTCTTTTATAGAAATTAGCATTCAATGACTTTTTCTAAATATACAGTCAACGATGAATATCTTAAAAGTATTAACCATTAATAAATATATTATAAACATCGGCCATCTATGCCATAATAACGTCACAAATAAATATGTCATAAATATTAACCTAATCAAAATATTATTATGTGATAAGTATTACTTATGAATTAATCAGCCGTCGATATGATGAAAATATCATCCATCAATAACTATGAATAATTATCAATATTACCCCTTTTGCCACTTTCAGGTACGTTATTCGGCACAATTCCCAATCAAAAATAATATATTTATTTTTTATTGTTTTGGCCCTTAAAATTTCCAATCTGATGAAGCTGACAATTTGTATATTTGTATACAATTTACTCTGGTGGTTTAATTTGTATTTCCGACTTTATGAAATTGAAATTAGCAAAAAAAAAAAATGATAGTAATAATAATAATAATAATAATAATAATAATAATAATAATAATAATAATAAATGTCGAAAATGAAATTGTCAACAATCGCTTTCAACATTTTAAAGAGAAATAGGGTTTAGACTGGGCACATATGATATTGTTATCAAAGTGTGTTCTCTCAAAGTGAATACAGAAAATGTACTTGAAAATTTATTAACCAGGAGAGAAACAAGGACATTACTCTTTGAGCTTTGAAAAGTGTTCAGTTCTAGCATTTAGAGTATGATGAAAAGTGTATTCTTTTCTGTTTTGTTATTTTTTCTGTTCAAGCTGATAATATATGTAGTTTTAAAATTTCCCAAAATGCCCCAAAACGCTACTATTTCCCAATTTCACGGGCCCCGCCCCATTCCCAAAACATCTTAAATAAATTTCTGTCATATGAATAGAAATAGCCACACGGCTTCGCGGAATAGATTTGGGGAAAAGATTTTTAAAAGATATCATTGAATCATATATGAAATTCACTTTTTGCTCACATGAAATTTATTATTGTCCCAGCTGACAAAGCAGCAAACAATTATACCTTTTTATACATTAATTGTCTCTTAGAGGAACTTGGATTACACTCTGCACCTGGAAATCCAACATACACACAAATAAATTTATCTATTTCTGAAATACTTCAAAACCACAAATCTGTCCTCGAGTCTTTTGGAATTACCACAACAAACTCTGACCTTGAATTACCTTATATTTATTGGATTCCAAAAATGCACAAAACCCCTTACAAACATCGTTTCATTGCTGGTTCTACCAAGTGTACCACCAAACCTATATCCATATTACTAACGAAGATATTGACACACATCAAGCATAGTCTTCAAATTTACTGTGATACCGCATACTCCAGGAGCGGAATAAATCAGATGTTGATCCTCAAGAATTCTAAAGAACTTTTAGAGAATCTAAAATCTCAGAAATTTAATGATATTTTCAACATCAAATCTTTTGACTTCTCCACGCTCTACACTACAATTCCGCATCAAAAGCTCAAAAGCAGACTTGCTACAATTATTCAAAATTCTTTTTTCCATAAAAATGGAAATCGTAGATATAAATATCTTGTCATTGGGCGGGAAGATACATATTTTGTAAAAGAACACTCTGATGCAAAACACAAAACACCGAAGATCAAATAATCAAAATGCTGGAATTTTTAATAGACAATATTTTCGTGGTGTTTGGAGGGAACATTTTTCAGCAAATCATTGGCATCTCCATGGGAACTAGCTGCGCCCCTCTTCTTGCTGACATTTTCTTATATTCGTATGAGGCAGAATTTATTCAAAACATGCTCTCCACAGGCAGAAAAAGCCTTGCATCTCAGTTTAATTTTACGTATAGATATATAGACGACGTATTGTCAATCAATAATCCTAACTTTAAGGATTACATACATGAAATCTATCCCCATGAACTTGAGATAAAAGAGACAACCGAGAGCAATAATTCCGCTTCGTATCTGGATATATTTTTTAACTTTCGACAGTAATGATCATTTGGACACCTCTCTGTATGAAAACGTGACGATTTTAACTTCCAAATAACTAACTTTCCGTTTCTTTGCAGCAATATCCCGTCCTCACCTGCCTATGGAGTTTTTATATCTCAACTTATAAGGTACGCAAGAGCCTGTTCTCTATACGACGGTTTTATTTCAAGGGCCAAACGACTGGCCACTAAGTTGCTCATGCAGGGATATGTTAAAGAACGTCTGAATTGTCACTGAGGAAGTTCTACGGTCGCTATGGGGATCTTGTACGAAAATATGATGTGCCTCTTTCTAGAATGATTGATAATATTCTGGAATGCGACTAAATGACCTGTTCAGTGAACACCAAATATGACTTTGTATACCAGTTTTGTACTTTCGTATGTACAATTAGGAAATCAAAACTCTTGATTTTGGACATGTTTCTTAAGAACTTCTGTGACGGGTGATGCATGCAAACAGGAGACGCTTACTCTCCCCGGGCACCTGGTCTCACCTCGGAATTTTTCAGTATTTCGGGGTTCACAACAGTTTCTTTTTGAAACTTACACGATTTTGTATCTGTCCTTGGACTTTGAGAATGATTAACGGTTTGGTACTTCTTCGATATTGATTGAATGACTGATATTTTTCGGCACATTCGAACTTTTCAATCATATTTCGAAACGAATTTAGTACTGGTATGTAACCCTGCCTCTAAAACATACTCCAGTCATAGGCACAGCGTTACATGTAGAGTGCCTTTGAGGGAGGGGGTGGGGTGTAGTCTTAATGTTACGCGGTACCTGTGCTCCAGTGGCAAAATCCGAGAACTGAACGCAGATCGTCTGCACTAAAGGAAAAAAGTCTCAACGCCTCCTATGACAATTTAATACTTATACATATAGCTTGTGGCCTACAATTTACATAAGGCTAGGCATAGGACATCTGGGTTAGGCATACTTGATCGGCTGTGATGGCACTATCAACTTTTGATATACACTCGCAATAGAATATTAATAAATTTGGCAAAATAGGTACAACGTAACAAATTGTTAATCCACTTCAGCGAACGATAGAAATAAAACACGCAAGACTGAACTTCAATAAAGAACGCCTTTGTGGTTTTTTACTATCACAGCAATGGTTGATGACTTTATCATCAATAATTATAGTTTAGATATCTACTTTTTTATGAAACTATCGTCATATGTAATGAAAAAGGAATACATTTTAAATATTTTGCCCACGCAAAAAAATTAATAGCCGCGGGAATATACATTTTAAAATAAAGTTGTTTTTTAGTTTTTCTGTAGACGTAAACTTTTCCGCACTTTTCAACATATCCTTTAAGTAAATGGACTGTTACCGTCCATCATCCAAGTGTAGACAAAGTGCCACCGAATGCTGTCTGGAATCATTCTCTACCCAGATTTCCGTGCGCCAAAGCCACTACTATAAGCGAGAGTAAGGAGCGATAACTCTGGGTAGAGAATAGCCTAGAATTGACCATAGACTACAGGTTTTCCCCCATTGTTTCCTTTGTAAAATAAAAAATCATTGCAAAAATCCCACTGCTTATTTTTCAATGACAATTACGTATGTTGCCATGTCATATATGACATATATGAACTGTCAACGCTTCATCTGCAGAGAAAATTGCATACGCCAATCTCCAGATATACATCCATGAACACAATGACCCCCCTGACCTCACACTCAGGTCATGTGTTAGTGTATTCATAAGACAACATTTCAGCCTCATGACACCCAGGCATGCAACAAAAAGCTTTAATATCATTTTTACAATTTTTTTCACCAAAGGGCATGTTCATATCACCATAAATAGTGTCACAACACTGGTAAATAAATTGATGTCAACATAAATTTTTTGGGAGGACTATGTGCGTGTGGTCACTTGGCGAAAACCAGAACCGGGCGCGTACTAAAAAAAATAAAACCGGACCGGACCAGTTTTTCCGGAAATTTGAAAAGAAAAAAAATCGAATTTTTTGTTTTGTTTTGTTTTTTGGTTTTTTTTTTTTTTTTTGTTCGTGGATGGGGGACTCTCTGCTGACTAAGTCATTAATACATATTTTAAAAATGACAAAGAAAATATCTAAATTTAGTGGTCAATTGAAAATGACATGTCAAACTTTAGTTACATATGGTACAGGCCATTTCTGGCATTCTGAAGGACAACGGTTCAAACTGGCATGCTAAAGGGCAACGGTTTAAATCCTGCTATAGCTTTTTTTTTTTCTTTTTTATTCTGCGCCGAAACAAGTTCAATACCTTTACAAAGTCGTTTAAGAAAATAATCAATAGATAAAAGAATTCTGACTTAATTTTGTTTGTTTTCAAACACCTTTGTATTATTACATTTTCCAGTCAGCAGTCCTTTATCAGATACAAAATAAACTAAAGAGTGTGTGTCTGGAAACATTTTTCCAGCATCTTTTTTTTTTTTATCTTTTAAAAACGGATTTCCCTCGGGGAACTCTGATCTTGAACAATTTTTACTAAGAGGAAATCATATATTGTGTACTGTGGGTTAAGATCTACCCTGTAATACAGTTACGAGTAGTTTAAGTAATTTGGAATCCATGGAAAAGAGAAAATATAATTCGTATATTCATAATACAATAAATAAAATAGATATGGGCATTTTACTTGAACGTAATATAGTAAGAATGCATATTAGCACTAGATACATGTAAATGAGATTCAATAATTAATTATTCGATATATTATATGATATTATGAGTATTATTATCATTATCATTATTATTATTATCATCATCGTCATCATCATCATCATCATAATCATCATCATCATCATCATCATCATCATCATCATCATCATCATCATCATCATTATTATTATTATTATTATTATTATTATTATTATTATTATTATTATTATTAATTTTTCTATTATTATTATTATTATTATTATTATTATTATTATTATCGTTATCATCATCATTAATGTGAAATGTTGATTTTTTTTCCCATTTTCATATTTTAGTCTTCACAAAATTCAAAATGATGGCAAGTTATTATGGACTGACATCTACAAGACTAAACATTAAACATGTTTGCATTAATTCTCCCGGTGTGACTTATGGTATTCACATATTGAATTATCAATACAATGACTACTCAAGCGAGCAGGTTTGCTCTCGTTGGGAATAATAGAAATTCTCTCTACGGTTTTTGTAAACGTACTTAGATATTTAATGATGTATTCAGAGGATAAAAACAAACAAACTCTGTAGCATATACAATCTCAACATTTTATCGTCGATAGGTTTGAAAATAATGTGTGATCAATGAAAATGGGAGTAATGTTTTGGAAACAGAAATATAACACATATTAACGCCAGATTACAGTAAGTTTAAAGAAATTGGGAACGTGTAATTATAGCACGTAAACTTATATGCATTTAAAGATCTTAACGAACATGATATGTTTGTACTTAAAGTGAACATGAACAAACAAACATTCTTAGAGCATTCTTAGCGGAAAGAGAACGGGACGATATAGGGGGATTTGGATAACTAAAAGACACTCTTCATGTAACACAGTGCTTGTGATCTATGTGTGAAATATCAATTGCCTATAAATCAAATTTCGAATGTTAAGGTCAATGTTTCTGCTTGTAGAAGACAAGCAGAACAAAAACAAGTGTGCTCCATTTTCAATTACAGGACACAAAAATAACACTGAATGCATATCCAATACGCAAGAGTCTGCTTAATGTATGAACACTTCATAGGTACGAATTAACCTCTTACTAAAATTACTATCATAAGACTATATGAAATCCTGTCTCGCGTTATGTCGTGGTTTTACAGTTGCTATACTATCCAGGTTTACAAACCTAGTTTTCATTGTCTTATTCGATGATCTTAAGTTGATTATACTGATAGCGACCATTAAGAACTATCATAGGCTAAGACAGGTGTGACCAATCGAGGATGGCACCTTTTTACACCTCTGTTCCTCACAGAGACCAGCGTTTGCTCATTATTCCTACTTTGTATTTTGTTTTGCTTGTTTGTTTGGGTTTGTATTTAATGCACTGTATATAGGTATGCCGAAGAGAAACGTCGAAGTCCAACCCTCCATTTAAAATTTCTGTTTGAAAGCAAAAATGGAGATAAATCTATAAAGTCTACTTTGTTTCTACCAAGGAACCGCGTTATAGATGTTAAACTTTGAATAACATTAGATGTGGAGGTATGGCTTTGGAAGAAATAAATGTAATAGTAGTACTGTATACAAGTGACTGGTACTGTGAGGAGTTCCACAGCCAATCTGCGATTCCAACTTAGGTATAAGTGAGAGAACGGCTGATGTAAACAAGTGTCTGGAGAATATGGAATCTGTACATAGCTATTACCAACACAACTCATTAACACAAACAAGAGGCCCAAGTGGGCCGAAATCGCTCATTTTAGACATAGAAATATTGCAATAAACCAAAATAAACCCCAATTCTACCTTTTATGCAATCTTTAAAAAGTCATGAATGATCCAAAAACTAAAATATTGCCAAAATTCTTTCCAAAAGCTATTCCTTTACTATATTTTGGCTAAAATGAACATTTCGGGGCATCAAAAGTCAACTATAGGGAAAACATTGAAGAAAAAACAATGCTGTTTTGCATGAAAATGTTGAAGTCCAAAAGGATGTGAAAAAAAAACGTCAAAATTATTTATCAGATTTCAACGAAATGAACAAATTTGAAACAAACATTCTTTGAAATTACTTAGATGCTGTTAGTTTTATTATCCATACAGTGGTTCTGAAGAATGAGATTTTCAAAGAGGGGTACCCTCTGTGACCTATTTTTTGTCATTACGGTGCCACCTGTAAATGGATTTGGACGAAATGAACAAACTTGGTAGAGGACCTATAGTACTTCATGTATACCAAGATTTATAAAATCCATTCAGTCATTCCAGAGTTAAACTCGAAAATGTTGAAAAATACAACCACCACCACCCTGTACATTTTTGCAATCTTTAAACATTCATGGAAAATCAAACAAGAGCAAAGCCTCGTGTGGCTTAATACGCCCGTCGCTTACTTTGGACAGGATCAATTCGAACGTATGGTTTTATTACCCCCCAAACTAGGGTCTCTTTGGTAATATCATTATGAAATATTGAAATCCAAAAAGAGAGTAATTATTGAATTCTATTAAAGCAGTGAATTATAACTACACATTATTATATTATATTATATTATGTTATAACTTCCATTATTCCAAGTCCCATAACTCCGGAGCGACAAAACGGAATTTGCTCAAAATTGAAAGGCGGCTTCCCCTATACTATTCAAGCATTCTGTATGAGTTTCATGAAAAACGAGCTTACAATCAGTGTTGCATGCAACACTCGTCCCCTGCCACACCTGTACCTTCGAAGTAACCAATACCAGTATATAGGTCTCTGGCAACATGACAGTTAAGTGAACTTGGTAACTTTTTGCATGATTTAATCAGAATTTACATTTAATTCTGTGATGTTTATATCAAGTTCTAGTTAAACTGAATATAACATCGTTTTATTCATATCTGGCATCAGTATCTATAATCATCATCTGGAAACTGAAACTGCGATGAATCACTATTTTCAGTAGTAAGTCTACAACTGAACTATGCTGATGTATATATTTCAGTAACAGTTACCCTTTAAGTTGACTTTTTGACCCCGAATTCTATCCCATCATAGACCTATACATAAGCTAGCATTGTATGAAGTTTAAAAGAAATCAATTATCCTTAACTCAAGTTATTATCTGGCAACCGAGATGCAGTGATAAATGTGTATTTTTAGTAAGAGTGATCCTTAGAATTGACCATTTGACCCCATAATCAATCTCACCCTACACCTTTACATGAGCTAATCTTAGTTGAAGTTTAAAAGAAATCAATCATTTTCAACTCAAGTTATTATCTGGCAAATGAAATGCAGAGATAAATGTCTTTTTTAGTAACAGTGATGTTAAGAGTTGACCTTTTGACCCCTAAATCAATACCAACAAACACTTTTACATGAGCTAAACTTATATGAAGTTTGAAAGAAATCGGAAATCGATCATTCCTAACTCAAGTTATTATCTAAAAACCGAAATACAATGATGTCTATTTTTAGTAACAGTGACCCTTCAAATTGACCTTTTGACCCCAAAATCTATCCCACATTAGATCTTTATATAAGCTAACATTGTATGAAGTTTGATTTAAATTGGTCATTCCTCACTGAAGTTTCTGTCTGGAAACCATATGGACAGACAGACAGACAGACAGAGACAAACACTATAGTCCCCTCCAGTTTCACTGGCAGGGGACTAACAACTGACATTTACTTAAAAGTCATCATGTTCCAGTGCATTTTTTCATAGTAAAAATAAAATCTAAGTCCCATAAATCTGTAACGAGAGAACCGATTTTAATCAAAATCGAAGGTGGTTTCCCCTACACTATTTAAGCATTCTGTACGAGTTTCATGAAAAATAACTGTTTACTAAAGTTATCACGTTCCACAGCATCTTTTCAGAGTAAATAAAATCCAAGTCTAATAACTCTGTAACGATAGAATAGATTTTGCTCCAAATCGAAAGGCAGCTTCTCCTACACTATTTAAGCATTCTGTATGAGTTTCATGGAAAACAGCTGATGTTTACTCAAGTTATCCCATTCCATAGCAGAGAGACGGACATCACCATACCATAATACATCCCGTCTTTCGACGGGCATATCAAAATTGACGTTTTGTCAAAATTCTTTCAAAAACATATTCCTTTACCATATTCTGGCATTTAAGCATTTCAGTGCATCAAAAGTTGACTATAGGGATAATAATGATGAAAACCATTCTATTTTCCACAAAAATGTTTAAGTCTGAAAAGATGTCCAAAAAGCATAATAAATTATTTATCCAATTTCAACAAAATGAATAAACTTGAAGCATACATCCCTCTAAGTCACTCAGAAACCATTAGTTCCATTATCCATACAAAAGTTCTGTAGAACAAGATTTTCAAAGAGTGGTGTCCTCTGAAACCTATTTTCAGCCAAGAAGGCATCACCTATCAACAAATTTTGACAAAATGAATAAATTTGGTAGAGGACTTATAGTACTTTATGTATACCAAATTTCATAAACATTCATTAAGTTGCTCCAAAGTAAAATTTGAAAATGTGAAAAAATTACCAACCTACCACCCCTTTCACCTCTACATTTTTGCAATCTTAAAACTATATTCTGGCTAACATGAGCATTTCAGAGCATCAAAATTCAACCATAGGGAATATATTGATGAACATGAAAATGTTTGAAAAGATGTAAAGAAAAAGCATAATAAATAATTCATCAAGTATCAACAAAACGAACAAACTAGAAACATACATCCATCTAAATCACTCTGATGCCATTAGATTTATCATCCATACAGTGGTTATGGAGAAGAAGAATTTCAAAGAGGGGTGCCCTCAAATTTCATCAAAAGGGTACCCCAAGATTCATCAAAATCCTTCAGGCGATTCTGAAGAAGTAGAAAATGTTAAAAGTTTACAGACAGACGAATGGACAGACAGAAGGCTGACAGACAACAGACGATCAGAAAAGTCTACTTGAGCTTTCAGCTCAGGTGAGCTAAAAGCTAAACCTTCATCAATATATGAAAAAGCCATGTAATCAGGATGACAGCTTTACATACAGTCCTCAATCTTATACTTATTATCCACATATCTACACACAGGCAGATGAATTTTATTCCCATAACACAGATACAAGTAGATACTAAGAGAAAATAAAAAATAGGGCACCGCTAATGGGTGCATGATACGCCCGCATCATGTTTTAATGTGGTCTACAAGCCACATCCTTTCATTTGACACCATCAAAAGTTTTGTTCCCCCTTTAGATAAGGAGGAGAAGTCCGGAAAACCTTTCCGACTCCACCCATTTTCCCCCACCCCAGGGGCCTGACCCCAACTCTGAAACCCACATGCACAACTACAAACCACATCTTTTCATATGACACAATCAAAAGTTTTGTTCCCCAACTTTGAAACCCTCATGCACATGTACAAGCCACACCCTTTCATATGACACAAGCAAAAAAAGGAGGAGAAGCCCGGACAAGCTTTTTCGACCCCGCTGATTTTCCCCCACCCCAGGGGCCTGACTCTAACTTTGAAATCCACATGCACAACTACAAGCCACATTCTTTCATATGACACCATCAAAAGTTTTGTTCCCCCTTCAGTTAAGGAGGAGAAGCCCCGGACAAGCTTATCCGACCCCGCCCGTTTTCCCCCACCCCAGGAGCCTGACCTCAATTTTGAAACCCACATGCACAACTACAAGCCACACCCTTTCATATGACACCATCAAAAGTTTTGTTCCCCTCTTTAGTTAAGGAGGAGAAGCCCTGACACAGATGGACGGACGGACAGACGTCAGTGGTATAGCATAATACGCCCACATTTTTAAATGCAGGTGTAAAAAAACAGTATCATATGAAATGGTAAGCATAAGACCAAGACCATATCTTCACGATTTATTGCACAGCCAAGAACTACCTATTGATGATGTGACATCAATGGTTTATTACGTTAATTATCTCTCACTTAATGCAACTAAATATCATACTATATAATAAAATCATAACAATAATGAGTACGTAAATTGTGAATGAAATTAACATGGATTTTCTTAGAATATGACATATACTATATATCTAACAACAATAAAAACAACAGTCTTGTTTCATGGCGTTGACAAAAAGATCACGAAGATCGATTCTCCAACATTTTATCATACAAATACATCATCTTCACTAACTAGGGTCTTATGAACTGCAAAACCAATGACAGACAAAGCAAGATTTCTGATACTAGTTATAAACCATTATGTAATGCATATTTCAACTGAACACCTTTATTATATTATACACACAAATCATCATTCTGACTGAGGATATATAAATAAATGTTAATAAGGACCAAAATCCTGCTGTCCCAGCCAATGGCTTTTAGCATAATTAATAAATTGGCTTCGCGAAACGAAAACATTGAAGATGAAGTAAAAATGGATGACAAGACTAGAAGAGAAAAGAGCAAGTTCGTAATGAAACATTTAAGATAATATTAGCATATCTGAACTGGAACCAAAATAATAAAGTTCAACAAGAACAAAAATTACAAACATTGCACAAAATATCACATCGCCGAATGGACTGCTAAAACACTTCCTATGTAATACATCGATTAGCTTAGGTTACAACTCAATCTTAATAAATAATGGAATACAACCATCAATTTTAAATGTTAAATTTGACAAAATGTCTTTGAAAATTCATAATAATAAGAAATAATTCTCAAGACCATGTATGTTGTAAACATAAATGAAAGAAGATTTCACATGTAATATGATGTGCATTTGTCACTACACATTCACTACCACATAACTATGAATTTCTATTTACATGTTATACAACTTTCTTCACATGTAAAGATATTCTGAAAGGAATTTTTAAAATGTTCCCTTGACATTTCACAATATTAACTAATATAAAATTATTTTCAAATTGAAAGTTATTCTACGTTTTAATGTTTATTAATCTGTGATATGGACTTTCACACTGAGTGACTTAATTCTGGTGGAATCCATTTGTCAAATCTTTAGAGAAAAACAATTTAAAATTTCTGTTTTTACAAAGTGATCATAGTTCACAATTCATCAACTTTTATTTTTATAATATAGAGGCTTAATGAATAAACAGATCTTGTTTCTCATTCATCTACATGCTGCTCATAATTCTAGATTTATGAAATTTCATTGTCATAATACATGTAAACACTGTTGATTGATGTTTTTGAAAAATCATCAATTACTGATTTACACTGGTCTTTATGCAATCATTAAATAATTCTATTGTCACGACACAACATTAGTAGTTACATGTACATTCATGGTATAGTCAAAGAAATTTTAGTACAAGATAAAGAATATGCATTGTTCCCATTTCAACATGCTGTTTTTATAATGAAAAAAATGCATATTTATCAATACATCAAAATGTTTAAGACTGAGAAAGCAAGTAGCTGTTATAAAAAAAAACTGAAGTTAAATAATCTTCATATCCTTCAACATTGACCTCACTTGATAATTAGTTGATCAAGGTCTGAAGACCACTCCTGATGAGATTTTGGACTCTGAAAATATTCTGTTCAGATCACATATTATGCTTCAATATTTCAGAGACTGTAATTTATTACAAACATATTCTTTGGGTACATACACATGATTATATCATATCAACACATATATCTAATTAGTGAATATTTCAAATAAGTGACCACTTGTAAATCTAGTAAACTATACTACACATCAACGACCTACATTGTTCTGAGGTTTTCCCACTTAATATCCTCTAATTATGTGTTCATGCTATACAAGGCATTCAATGAATACAAACAATATCTACATATTTACTATATAATGTGTTCATGGATTTTTTATTTAACATAGTAATGAATTCACTGAGTTTTGAATTTAAAATACTTCATAACTGTATAGATGCCCAACATACGAATTTACATAAAGAAAGATAATCACAACTTTAAAAAAAATCACATCAATGAATTTATTTTCAAGAGACAGTAAGTAAGTTTGATGTATTACCTTCAACATATCAATTTGACAACTGATTTCAGTAGTGATATCCCTGAATATTATGCTGTAAAGCCACAACAAATACACATACTTTGCTTCCAACTTCAGAAGTAAAAGGTGAGACTGCTACCTTAAGAAACATTAAATAACATACATTTCACTTCAATATACCAACATTATGTATATATTTGATTGAATTAACATGAAAATTATACATCATAGATATATACACTGTAAAACACTCATTTCCAGAAACTAAATAAAGACAGAACATATTAATATCAGACTGCAATATCAGTACTTATAAACATGTATAACAAAGCAATGGAATGCAAGCTGAGTAGAACCATAGTAATATAGGCAATAAATAATAATAAATTATTACATCATAAAGAAAACCAGGAATATACTATTATCTATACATAAAATAATATAATCCATCAAGTATTACAGCTCATAACAGTACAAATTGATAAAGAAATATGTCAATATAATCTGAAAACAATCAGGGAAAATATACAACAAAAGTTGTACAGAAAATAATAAAAAAAAATTCAACCATATCAGTGATACAATTATTTCAATATCAACAAAAACTATATGAAAAATTTCCGGTTTTAGAGAAGACCTACAAGATTTTTACATCAAAAGTCAAAGCAATTAAAGGAATTGCATTATACAAATTCTGTAGAATGAAACAAATAATTTTTCACAAATTCAGTATCAATATATATGTACTTTAATGTTTACTATATATATATATATATATATATATATATATATATATATATATATATATATATATATATACATATATATATATATATACATATATATATAGAAGTGATTGATTTTCAATAATACTCAGCACCATGTAAATTTACATAAAACTGAACACATAAAAAAAACTTCTGAAATGATACATTATATATATATAATGATCCAACACAACTGTGTCACAATTACCATTTGTATACTTACTGTTGACAAATCAAAGTCATAAATAAATAATAAACTTGAGGTAAAATGTATCTGACTCGCAAAAAAGTTAAGTACTTGTTTCGATTAATATCAGAAGACACAGTTTCACTTTCAGCTTTCTGATCAACTTTACAAAACACAAACATTGACCTTCGGGAAGTTTTTGAAATTTCAAAAAAACCAAAACTGAAAATAGAACATGAAGCTCAATGTCCTTATAAAAACATATCAGATTACTAGCACGTCACATAAAACCTTATTTCACATAACAAAGTCTCCAGTCATTGCAAAGAATTCTAATTTGGCCTTAAGCATGTGCACTAGGATGTGCGGCTATGAGCTGGAGAGCTAGGATTGCTGTTGTAAGGGCATATGTCATCTTTGTGGTTCCCAACACACTCTACTGTAGGTACATGGCCACTGTCCCACATTCCTGGACCACATAGTAAACACAGACCATGTAGCGTACATGGTATCTTAGGAAGTCGCCGATACTTATGAAGAAGACCTCTTGCCTATAAGGAAAAGTATATGATTTACAAGAATGAAACTGATTTCAAAAACAAGTTAAGAATAATGAAAACAAAAAACAAAACCAACAAACTATCAAAGATTGCATGATACAAATTCTGTTATCAACATGAAATACAACTACAATTAAAGTACAAAGTATGATGTATACTGACAGACCAAGGCTAACATAGGAATGTCCTTTAATATGCAGAAGGCAATAATGAATGGCATTTGTTGGATTAAAACACAAAACAAAACATTTAACTTGGGCAATCGATGGAATACCCTTAAATTCAAAATGACTCTTTGTAACTTAATTCATATACACATTATTAGGGTGGCAGATTTTGTTGTAAGTTGAGACCAAATCTTACCAAGGAAATAATACTTAGTATTATTAAGAAGACCCTGTTGTCTAATACAAAAAACTTCAACTTGCTCATTGTAATTATACATGTACATGTAATATGTAAAGCTCATTCTGCTGCTTGCTGCCATCTGCTGGTCTTACCCAGTGGCCACTTTACTAAATACAAAAGACCACAAATACTCATTCAGTTGTGTTTTGTATTTCAGTAACCTCACAAATTTACTGTTCTAAACTTGGGCAGATTTTCTGCCTTAATGGAGAAGGAAAGAAAGGTGTGTATAAAAGCACAAGTTATATGGGTCAATCTGTAATCATGATCTTGCATTTTCTTCATCTACATGTAGTACAGTAGAATTAGGGCTCATTGCATGACAGGAATGATACTTCCCAACCCAAGATGTATGATCCACAGAAATATATTTGGAAAATGAAATGTGAAAAAAATTCAAAATCTCTAGATGCTGAAGTTTAAAGTGTAAAGGACCATATGTTATGACTATTCAATGGATCACAGTTATCTCTTTTTACTTTTTATCTCTTTTTCCCTTTTTTTTCTTTTTATCTCTTCATAATACAGACATATATGTCTTTCTTTGTGTGGATTATAATGGTTTCTCAGGAGCTAGGATATATTCTGGCTAAAATATACATTTCAGTGCATCAATAGTCAACCATAAGAAAAATACTGATGAAAACCTTGCTATTTTGCACGAAAATGTCAAAGTCCAAAAAGATGTCAAAAACGCGTCAAAAATTATTTATTTGATTTTAACGAAATGAACGAACTTGATACACACAACCTTCTAAATCACTCAGATGCCATAATTTTCATCATCCACCCAGTGGTTCTGGAGATGAAGATTTTCTAAGATGGGTACCCTTTTCTTAATTCAAAGTCCAGTAATTGACGAGTTATGGGCAAGGTTAAAGTTTTTAGAAATTAGATCACACTTCAAAGTCAACGTCACTGAGTTAAAAATGGTACTAAAGGCAAGGTCCTGTAACCAGGAATGTACATGTGAAATATGAAAGCCCTATGTTTAATAGTTTTGAAGGTATAGCCAATGTTAAAGTTTTTAAAAAAGTTAGTCACACTTCTAGGTCAAGGTTGCAAGGTCAAAATTTTGGTATGGACAGAAAGGTCTGTTCACAATGAAAAGGTGAAATATGAAAGCCCTACAGCTAGAAGTTGACGAATTATAAGCAAAGTTAAAGTTTTTGAAAAGTGGGTCAAACTTTAAGGTCAAGGTCATGGAATCAAAAATGATGATACCAATGGCAACCACAAGGAAAGTACATGTGAAATATGAAAGTTCTATGTTTAATACTTTTGAAAGTATGGCCCAGGTAACACCAATACAGATGCCAACACCAACCTAAGCACTATGACATTAGCTCTCTGGACATTTCCTCCTGGCGAGCTAGAAATGGTGAAAACAAGTTACAAAAATTTGACCATCATACTTTGTTTTGCAAAGGAGCAACCACAGATGGAAACACTTACTCTTATGTTCCTCTTTAACTATCTTGAAATATTAATAGATGTTTTTCCCATTTTACATGATGTAAGGGGGCTTATGCCAGACATGCTACTTTTATATAGGATTTTCATTATGGTGTTAATACTAGCATAGTGACGTCAGAGTAAAATGATACAAATTTTTACAGCAAATTATGGTATGTCTGGCATGGAATGAAAAATGAGATCAATAGGAAAAAGTTCTATTGTGATTGACAGATGGCTAAAGAAACAGATGGTAAGACATGTGGATCACTACATGCCTCCATCTTTATACATACAGGGTATAAATATTTAAAATTCTTAGTGTTAAGTGGTATAACTTCTTGTAAATGTACACAACCTGGGTAATTTCACTTTAAAGACATTGCCATACAACCGTTTTTACACAAACTTCAGTAACCATGGCCATAATGGAGTATTTGTGACATCATGCAGACGACAGGACAGACTGCCAAACAAGAAGTGATTCCTATATAACCCTCCCCTCCCTCCCAAACTTTATATGACAGAGGCATGATAATATAAATGCTTTTAGTATTTAGAACATAGAAGGTTGGGTATCCTATGTTTTCTGGAGTTTAAACTGTTATAAAAATGACAAAAATATCATTTGTGGAAAGAAATTATTCAGTTTGAATAATAAAACCTCACCTTTCTGAGCACCAATTCGCCATTCATATGCATAGCCAGACTGCTAAAATGAAGCAGAATCTCATCACTGGGCAATCCTTGATCTATTACATCATCACCATAAATGCTCACAATGGCAACACAAATGAACAAATGAAAATAGTCAGTCTGATAATGAGACCAACAAGCCTCCCAAATTCTGAGAGCATCTATCTCTGAGAATTCCCTCTTGAAGCAAAGAAGAATCCACCTATAATAGCAAAAATAAATTATAATTACTTGGACAAATAGAAAACTTAAGCTGTCACAGGAAAAATAAAAAGACATTATGCACAAAATGTAATGAAGTGTGAATATTTCTCCCATATACACAGATTACTACATCAAGTTGCCAATATGAAAATACTCACTAGAAGTTAGTAACTTATTGAGAAGAAAAGGAAGTTTTTGTATCCTTTTCGCATTTATCACATTTTATTTTTCCATATTGACTTTCTTCAAAACAGCAATATTTACATAGCACAATAAACTCATAGGCTATTTCGGTTATACATACAAACTCAAATATATCAATACTTCTGTACAAACTGATTAATAAGACCTAATAGGCGTATATCCCTCATTTTCCTTATTCATAAAAAAGGGACAAAATTTGCAAATACGTTTTTCTTGCTTTTTGTGATTTTCGTAACTGACAAATAACTGTAAACTATATATCAAGACAATAACACAAAATGCGTGAAAACGATCAAGTAAGAATTTTCCAATTTTTTTTTTCTCAAATGACTTTTTTGATATACTGAGTGCTGCAAAACATCTAAAACCTTGTTTTAATGTAAAATGAAATTAAAAAAAAAAAAGAGACTACCACTAATATCCTTCAGCAGCCAGAATTGTCCTATATCAAAATTAGACTCCCAAAAAAGTGATAAAAAATCACAAAAACTACATTTTGACATAAAACTTTCAAATAATTAATCCTTGAAAAAAATATTTTCTAACTGAAGTTGGCAAATAATTGCTTTAATGCTTCTCAATATCGAATCAATGATGAATATGACCCCAAAACCTGTGGAAATGACTAAGTCAGAAAAGAGGCCAATTAATTTGATTTCAGATTGGAACCAAAAATAACAACTCTTCTTAAGGCACCCTTATAGATCACTCTGGTGAATTTAATTTGTCTATCTTTGTTGCCAGTCAGTTTTTCAAAGGTGTGTACCCTCTTGAGTCTATCTTGCTCCACCCTGAATCCATTCCATGATGGATCTTGTAAAGAATCTTGAGTGCTCCAGACCTACCAAGTTTCATCAAAATCTTTTGATTAGCTATGAAGAAGTACATCAAATCTTACCCTACATACCAATAGTATATCTCCCCTCCTCCTTTTTCAATTTTGAACAAATAATGAAAAATATTCTAAAAATTACTATTGTGTTCCAACTCTATCCAATAACATTTATTTCAATAAAATTAGTTAAAATATGAAAAATCAATTCATAATAAGCAACCTACATGGACAAAATATTAAAAAAAATCTAAAATAGCACAAATAACAAAGTCAGAAAAGGTGTAAAAAAAGATATATCAAAAATCTGATTTCCAAATGCAACTCAAAAACAACTCTTCTTAACACACTTTAAGATCACTCTTGTACTTTCAGTTTGTCAATCTATACAGCTGGTTGGAAGAAGTTTGTCAAAGAAGGGTACCCTATGGGGCCTATGTCATCCCCACATAGATCTACCCCTGGACAGATCGGGTCAGAAAACATCACAGGTAGGACACCTTGAATATGTAAATCCTACTACAGCTAATCAAAATCCCTTTGGTGGTTAGGAGAAGAGGTAGAAAATGTAAAAAGTCTGTAGATGCTTGACAACCCTATGACAATAGCTTACTTGACTCTACAGCTTAGGTGAGCTAAAAGGTAGAAATGATAGAAATACTGTGATTTGTTGATAACTGTAATACATATTTTTACCTGTGACAGAAAAGCAGCTCCATTGCATCCTGACCTAGTCTTTTCAGATGAGCATGAAAATCAGGCTGCATCAAGCGTAACAGCTCCTTCAAATAATCCTGAAATAACAAATGTAATAAAACACTCAAAATAAAACACAGCTAATTCAAAATCCATTCGGTAAAAATTAAAACTTCTTTACAAATAACAGACTCTGAGCATTAACCCAAGGACTGAAATAACTAATACAAGTTCGCATCCTTCAAGCCGTAATACAGCATGTAAATTTCTTATTTGGATAAAATTAAATTTTGGTTTATAGGCCTCATAATTATCCCCTACCTTCAAACCCACATGTTCTGTCATTTACTACCCTCAGATTCTTTCCAAGCCTCCTAGTTTAAAAGGAGAAGCAGGAACAAGATTTTTGACCACACCAATGAACTCTAACCCAAGGGGGCCAGACCTCAACTTTGGAACCCAGGTGCACAACTTAAGTCATGTACTACTATATGCCATCAGCAGATTCTTCCTAGACCTCCTGAGCAGAAAAGATTTTTTTTGCCCCACCCAAGGGGCCAGACCCTCTCTTTGGAATCCAAGTGCACAACTTTAAGTCATATATTGTTATATGCCACCATCAGCTTCTATCTAAACCTCAAGGCTTGGAGAAGAATGAACAAGATTTTTTAACCACATCCATCTTCACTATACCCTGGGGCCAGACTCCCACTTTCAAACACACATGCACAACTTCAAGTCAGGTACGGTCATATGCCACCATCAGATTCTTTCTAGGCAAGAACAAGATAGTACAAAGAGACAAAAGGACAGATTTCAGTGCGATAGCTAATAGGCCCCATATTATATGGAAACATATAAAGAGTGTGTCAACAGGTAGCATGGAATTTGGAAATACAGTTGACTCTCATTTACTTGAACAGCAATGACTCAAACAAATTTTTTAAAGTCCTAATTCTAATCTCTTCGTACAAATATATATCCCTATCTCAAACTCTGCTGAACTTGAAACTTGGACTCTTCAAGTTTGAATTACAACCATCAACTGTAGGTACGCCATACTAAGACAAAATGTTTGAAAGCTAACCAAATAAACAGCAGAAAGACCAATGACCTTTTTACTCAGAATGGTGCATAATAAAACAACATTAAATGTCTTGGAATAGTATATTAACTTTTTACCATTTATCAAAATACTAATATGAATCAAAAAAGAAATATAAATTATCACAACACAAGCTTCTCAAATCTTAAATAATCTTTTTTGTTTTCCTTAATTTCTTAATGTACCCTATAAAGTGTTTGCATACCAGTTGTTTATCCATGTCACAGTCCTTGGGAGAGCTAACAAATATTGTGCCCTGCATGAGTCCTGTAAAACACCAGTAGGCATCAGCCTCATTCTGGATTTCTGCTAAGACAGGTGCTAAAAGATCAGACATGCCCTGGGTGTAACCCATCTTTGGGTTGCAAACTGCATAATTCAACAAGATGTTTCTGTGAAAATAAGAAGTTTAACCTGAGACTACGTAGCTGTACTATCATGAACTACAAGTAACTACAGTATATATATGGCTGCTATCACCTATCACACAATTCCATTTGATTTTCTATTCTTCATCTATGGTTTGAAAATCTGGTTTCAATTATATAAATTATTCATATAATTTTAATACAGAGATGAAATTTTTATTCATCTTCATTCATTTTTTATTCATACCTTTAAAAAACAATTTACCGGTAAATATAAATTTGACCTTACATGAACTTCTGTAACTCGAAGTAAATTACATTTAAAGTTGTGGAATTTGTATTATTTACAGTCGTATTGCATTTTCTATTGGCGTATTGCTTGAAGAACTAGACTGGTTGGGGATTCTTAATGACATCCACAGGAGGACTACTCTCAGTATCTGTACACCATTTTTATTAAATGCCATGAGAAAAATTGAAACAAAATCAGACCAAAATCTAAATACTGGAAATTAATACTTAATTTGAATCAAAATTTCAAAATGTTGAATCCAATACCGAATAATGAACCACAACTAGAGTGCATCTTGATAAATCATTTCAAGTCTAACTATATATTTCATTATTAATATTAAAAAGAAATTTGGATCTGAATTTGAAATAATACCCACTGCAAGACTTCTATGTTTGGGTTATCTTCTCCTTTGAAATATGGATGACTCCTATCTGTGCGGACTACATCTTTCTCTACAATAGACTGAATCTTTTTCCAGAACTGGACTCTTTCTTCTTCTGGCATACATTCTCTGATGATGCAAATGAAATGTCCAATGTATAAATACACAACATTATCCATGTCTTATCCTACAGTAACTTTTCTTGTTATCATGACAATTTCCTTATCTTTCTAATGACATGATATTCTATATAAACTCTTTTTGTCAATCATAATACCTTACCCTATCTTTTTATGTAAACTTTCTTTTTATCATAACAACGTACCTCATCTTCCTTATGTTCTGATACTCTATATACTGGTCATTGCGTATTTGTTCCCTCTCCTCCAATGTAGAGTCGTATGGATAGTAATGTAGCAGGAAGGGCCATGCCTTATGTCGTAAACTGGGATCTAATCCACCGAAGAAGATATGCTGCAAACAATGAGGTTTCATACATCTAATGTACAAGGAAACATCATGCTACATATTTTCCAAATGCAAAATACTTGATGCTAAATGTTCAGCATTAATGGGGCTTGAAATCTTAATTTCAATAACTACTTTATTTGTATGATGTCTAGAAAGTCTATAAAAAATACGCCGATACATAATCATGGAAAGACAGACAAACAGTAAAGCGTGGTACAAGGGATCTATGGATGATTAAAATTCTATGCCCAACAGCTATATAGGAGTGAGGGAAATTATCAATAAGCCTAAAAATTTGTAGCTAATGTGAAATATATTCAATAAGGTTATCAAACTATGACAACCTATTTATTCTTTTACAAACCTTCCTCAGTTGGAAGTCTTCTCCAATACGTCCATCAGAGGTCATGTGACACATCCACTCCTCCTCACAAACCATACTGTACACACCTTCTTCTGGATGACACTGTTCATCAGTTAACTGTGGTCGCACAATCAGGAATTGTTTGTACTGTCCTTCTGCCTCTTTTGACTATTATCATATATATATATATATATATATATATATATATATATATATATATAAATATATATATATATATATATATATATATATATATATATATATATATATATATATATATATATATATATATATATATATACACAGCAAGAAGTAATGATGCACAAACAACAAGCAAATTCAGAGAATAGTGTTCCCCTGCTTTCGGGTTCTATCAGTAAGGATGCAGTGATCTCTAACATATTGTCATGGTTGTGCATGTTTATAGACACACATGCCAAATATGAAGGCCCTACATCTTACACCAAAAAAGTTACATTGAAGTAGGTCAAAGGTCACGGTCAAGGTCACATGATAAAACATTATGGTACCAATGGAAATGTATTGCAATTAGAGACACACATGCAAAATATGAAGGCCCTACGTCTTACAATTAAAAAGCTACATTGAAGTAGGTCAAAGGTCACAGTCAATGTCACATGATTAAAATCATGGTACCAACAGAGAGGTATTGCAATTAGGGACACTCATACCAAATATGAAGGCCGTCTTACGGTTAAAAAGTTATGACCAAGGTTAAAGTTTTGTGACAGACAGACGGACAGAGAGATAGACGGAGAGACGAATGAGTTTTAATGTCCCCATGCTTTCGTGAAAAGCGGAGGACAATAAAAGACCTATATAAATAAGTTAAGATATTTCATTACCAGGGTATCCCTAGGGACTTATTTTGGTGAGTCCCTGTGACCTGATAAAATTAAACTTTGTGAGTCCCAAGGAAAATTTGTGAGTCTCATTAAGCAAAAGTGGCTTAAATATTGTCACTGGACGTACATACAAATAATTCACTATGGAGCACTGCATGATTAATGGGCTGAATGGTCTGTCGTCTTATACCCTAACAACACATAGCAACAGCTAATGTAAAGTAGTATTAGTTGATGCACAGTTTGAATTTGCCTAGGATGTTATGCATCTATGAGAAATAGCAGAAGCAACCCATAATTATAACTGGGTTCTTTAAGGGTTATTTCAGTATTTGACATTCAGCAATGAAGCTATCTGCTGCTAATTGAAAAAAAAAAGCAGAACGGAACTGGCAACATATCCATACTGTGACAGCTTCATTTCAAAAATATAGTGCATCATCTGGGGCTCCATTATAATTATTATGTGCTTCTTAAAGTGGTTTTATGCATCAGACACACATAAATCATGTGTAAGGGAAAACCCTGTATTATTAAAATGAGCAATTGCTGGCATAAGCATTTCAACAAAATCAAAGAAATAGACACATTTTGTTGTTAGAGTTTATGATGATGAAATGTGTCTAATATATTGTAGTCAAGAACAGCAGGCACATGTAATATAATTAGAAAAGAAACAAAATCAATAACATATAGAATTAATATAAATAAACATATAAGATATATAATCCATAAGCATGATAAATAAGAAGTACAATTTATTTGTGGACAATGGGATTGATAAAATATAACTGATGATAAATTTAAACTAAAGCTTTAAGTGAGAAAATAGTATAAAAAAGTAGTCATTAATTAATACAAAAAGCTTGCCTTGTTTTTTTTCCAATAGAAAACAAGAGCAACGCCTAGCATGGCATAATACGCCTGTCGCTTAATTCGGACAGGATCAATTCGCATTTGTTATGATTTTCATGAAAAACATCTGACGTTTACTGAAGTTAATTGCGTTTCATAGCATTTTATCATAGGAATAAGTCCAAGGGCAATAACTCCTGCAGAATGGTCCTATCCAACCCATCTTGGAACTTGACCTGCAAAAAAAAAACTTGGAAGTTTTTAGAACTAGCCCCCCTCTAACACCTCCACCCCCCTCCTAAAATTATAAATTTCTCAAAAATGAAAAAAAAGATATCAATACTCGTAAAATATGTGGAAGTTGGTACATTTTACTTGTTTCATGGTAAATTTCATAATGTTTTTACAAAAATTAGATTTTTAATGAATTTTCAAAACAAAATCTTGAAATTTTTAAGTCCAAGGGCCATAAATCCATCAAAAGTAGGTCAATTGTAACAAAACTTGAACTGGTACTCACGCCGCTTGGAATAAACCTATATACCATTTTTCAACTCAATATCTTGAAAGACAGCAAAAAAATGTCCAGAAAACATGACCTAGGACATATGGTCATCCCCCCCCCACCCTAAAATTATAAATTTCTCCAAAATGAAGAAAAAGATATTAAAACCCGTAATATATGTGATAGTTGGTACATTTCACTTGTTTCATAATAAATTTCCTAATGTTTTGACAAAAAATAGATTTTTAATGAATTTCTGAAAAAATCTTGAAATTTATAAGTCCAAGGGCCATAAATCCGTCAAAAGTAAGTGAATCGTAACAAAACTCGAACTGGTACTGACGCTGCTTGATATAAATCTATATACTAAATTTCAACTCAATATCTTGAAAGACGGCAAAAAAAGTCCGGAAAACATGATCTAGGACATATGGTCAACCCCCCCCCCTACAATTATCAATTTCTTAAAAATGAAGAAAAAGATATTAAAAACCGTAACATATGTGATAGTTGGTACACTTTACTTGTTTCATGAGAAATTTCATAATGTTTTGCCAAAAATAGATTTTTAATGAATTTTTTTAAAAATTTTGAAATTTATAAGTCCAAGGGCCAAAATCTGTCAAGAGTAGGTCAATTGTAACAAAACTTGAACTGGTACTGACGCCGCTTGAAATAAAGCTATATACCAAATTTCAACTCAATATCTTGTAAGACGGCCAAAAAAAGTCTGTAAAACATGACCATGGATGGACGGACGCACGGACGGACTGACGGACAGCGCCATAACATAATACGTCCCGTCTAATGACGGACGTATAAAAAGCAGAATAGTTTTGAGTTCCTGATAATTTCTCTTTTAAGCAGAGGATTTCAAGGGACAGTCCATGTGATTACTATAACATCTCTGTTTTAAGTTTAGATAGGTGGAGACCTGAACATATCCGAGTCCTAAGCTTAAGGAAGAGAGTAAATGATGCAACTTAGAAGTCATTAAAAAGAACGAGGGGGATTGTTTATTATTATAATAAGTGAATACATGTTTTCTGTTGCTCCATATTATATTATTATTAATCTAAGACTAAATATCTTCATACTACATTTTTAATGTTGTTTCTGCTTTTCCTACCTACATGCTCACTTTTTAACTAGGACTGGTAAATTCATATTTGTGTTTATCCAAATGCTTTTTAAAAAGTCAGAAAAACTAAAATTTTTCTTTTTAACTACAGAATATTTTAGTTTTGAAAGCAGAAACACAACACTATAATTTTAAGCTTAAATCCTAACATTTCTTTTCTTTCAATTCTATTATACATTGATCCACAACACCAAGATAAAGTGAAGTATTTACAACTGAAACGAAGAAATTAAAAAGTAATTTGTACCTTGTCTTTCATTTTGGCAAAAAGGTTCCAGTCATTAAAAATTTCAGCTAGTCTGTCAAGTCCACCATGGTGAAAATGGAGTATCTTATACTGACTCTCTCTACTAGCTATCACCACTTGGCCCATAGTACACAGAGCATCAGTGTAAAATAACCTCAGAGAACGCATCTGACCTAAAATGGTGACCAAGAAAAGCTTATGAAAAATCAAATTATATGGAGGAAATCAACTATTTTTAACATGAAAACAGTATTATCTCCAATGTTATTAAACAAGATGCCCAAAGAGCTTGTATTACTTACCTAAGTATCTTCAACACATATCAAAGTTAGAAAGCATCAAAACTTTCTCAAGTAAGAGTAACATTTTTACAGATTTTATTTCAGAAGAAAATTTAAAAATTCCTACCATTTTGGACATTCTAATACACTCTCATACATTTTTCTTTGTAAAAGCTCCTTGGATTAATTTGACCACACCATGAACCCAACTGATCAAATACAGCCAACAAGACTTGTTGATGATAACATAGCTGACCGAAAGGGCATCGTCAGAGGAAAAGCATGTATTTTCAATGTTTTCCTAATTCAAGGTCAAGTCCAAGGTAAAGGTCACAAGTGAAAAAGGTGAAAGCTCTGGTCACAACAAATCTAAATGTAAAATCCCTATCTGTAGTATTACTTAAAAAATTGTGAAAAGTAGGTCAAATTCCAATGTCAAGGTCAAAAGTTCAAAAGTCATGGTATCAAATGAAAGCTCTTGACATGAGGGACTTATGTGTAAATTATCAAAGCCCTATCCCTATTGGTTCAAAAGATATAGTAAAGATTTAAGTTTTTGAAAAGTAGGGCAAAGTTCAAGGTCAAGGGTTATGGTATCAAATGAAAGCTCTTAAAATGAGGGACCTATATGTGAAGTATCAAAGCCCCTAAAAAAACCCCTAGTGGTACAAAAAGATATAGCCAAGGTTACAATTTTTTAAAAGTATGTCAAAGTCAAAGGTCAAGGTCACAAGATTAAAAGTCAAGGTATGAAATAAAAGCTCTTGTCTTTGATATGAACAGATTAATTAAAGTTATACGATTACTTTCAAGATAATTCATACCATACCTAAATCCACAGAGAAAACTCCACACACTTGATCTTTGGCATTTTTCTTCTGTTTCTTACTATTTGAATATGATACTGAATTATGTGGAAATGTCAGGTTATGAGAAAATTGTGTGGAGTCTGTACTAGAGGGAGATTCTGGGTAGGGATTATCAAAACTAGGTGACATTGGAGGAGAGTCTCCAGGGGAAGGGGGGTGTGAGTCTGGACCAGATGTCAGTGATGATGATGAAGAAGAATATCGACAGCGAGTGACAGATATATCTGGAGTCGTTAGGGAACCACTGGTGTAGTTGGTATTTAGTTGTAGATCTGTTGGTACTTTAGTACGTGCTCGCACATTAACATCTGTCACTGTGTCTGAACTGTCACATGTACTGGAGTCATATTCCACTTTATTATGGTTGTCTTTTAACTCGTCAAGCATTTTGTTATAATGAGCACCAGAGGGACTAGGATGAGTGGAGTCAGAACTCAAACTCACACCCTCAACGTCTGTTGATTGTGAACTGGAACTTGTGTCAAATTTACTCTCATTTTTATTGAGATTTCTATACTGGATAGATTCCTCATTCTGATGTGCAATGTCTAATTCCTCTGTTACCACTACGATGTTATCTCCATTCATCTCAATACTAACTGACTTATTTGAGTCCAGTCTCTCTCTTGCTTTGGTATGAAGCTTATTTCTCTTTAACATTGCTGCTAATTTCTCTTCTGGTGTGAGTCCATCACTGGTTTCAGGAGAAGAAATTTCCTCCTCTTTATTCAACACTTTATTACCAGAGTTACTACTCTTACTTTCGTGAAGAACATTGACATTTGTGCCCACTTTTTGTGACATATGCTTGCCTCTAGGAATAGTTTTTTCATTGTTCTGTAGAATTTCCTCTGTGCCAATACCAGAATCAGTTGTTGATTTGTTACTAGAGCTCAGTTTCCTATTGACTTCCTCTGGTTGAGACCAGCTATCTGTACATTCATCAGAGTTCATACTTGAGTTATCAATACTATGCTTTTTGCCCTTGCGTACTGAAGATCTGTCCATAAAATAATGTTCTACTACATCACTGCCCATGGAAATACAAGAGCCTCTAGGAGAGCAGCTGGGGGAGGGTGTCTGTATTTTTGCAAACTCTTGCCTTGGAGGTCGACGAGGACTTGGTGTTGTAACTTGTGACCTATTTGGACTACTCTCTATACTTCTCGGGTTTTTCTTGAGGGTTGAGTTTGGTATCCATGTCAGTATTAGAGTTGGACCATTTACCTGTTAATAAACAATCTAAAGTCTATATCCTTTATGCTAAATATTGCTTCAATTTATTGAAATCTCAAAATTATAGGTCATTCTTACAGTGTAAAATCTATTACTTTTAAGCATGAATACATTACCCAATCATATAACAACTATACAATAAATCTACATCTATAGTCTTATGAAAAAACTTGAACACATTTTTTCTAAAATTAAATACTAGTATTACTTCTTCAACAAAATGTGTTTGTGAAATATGAATGTCCCTGGTGGCAACAAAGTCCAAATAAGGCAAATTTTATCCTATATCTTGATTACACCCCATCACATGGGAATACGCATGGGAAATATAAAAACCCTGCTCCTTACATTTCACATATTATAATCAATGTTAAAATTTTTGAAATGTAGGTGGAAGGTCAAGGTCAAGGTGATGTGGTCAGTGACCTTAGTGTAATTTGAAAGTATGCATGCCCAATATGAAGTCTCTATCTCTCAGTTCAAAAGTTATGGCGAAGGTTAAAGCTGACAACGGACAAACAAACAGACAGACAGGACAAAAACAATATGCCCTCGATCTATTGATCTAGAGGCTTGAAAATTACTTACTTACTAAAGATTAATTTCATTACTCATACAAGATACTACTAGAGCCTTAATGGAATTAGTAATGCATTAACTACAGAGAATCAAGTTCCCTCTTTGTTCTGTATGAAAAAACAAGAAAAACAGTAGATGTCTTCCAATTTCATATCTCCAGATTTAAATCTATAAGTGCAACTGATAGACTCATAAGATAAGTAGATCAACAATAAATAAAAGGCCCAAATTAGCCAATATTACTCACTTGAACATCTTGACAATATGAAAAATAATAACGTATCGGAATTTCCAAGGTATAATGTTCACTTCAAAATCTATCAAAAACAAAAACTGTGACTCATTTAGTTTTTTTTTTACTCTATGCAGTTTACTGAAGTTATTCTTCACAAAAGAGAGTAACCTTCTAGATTTACCCTTGAAAAAATCTAGCCAAATATGGTAAAAATTAACCTTGTGTATTTCATTCATGCCATGTTTAAGATTAAAATTCTTTTATAAGTTCTAAAGACAAAGTCCATCAGAACTTAGAATAATATTTTAAATCTCTAAAAATATTTTTGGATTCTATTTCTTCATGATAATATTCATTTTCCTAAAATACACAAAATTAATGTATATCAGGAAATCTTCAATGAGAAAATCTAAGAAATTACCTGAAAATGTGAAGCAAAAAAAGTCCAAAAAGATATTAAATGTGTGAAGACATTGAAAAAGATAAAGAAAATTACATATGAAATAATCTGTTAACTAACTTCGTCGTTCTGTGAGCGAAGAGTGAGGTATCCTGGGTGATGTTGTTCTGGTTCCATAACAGCCAGTGGCTTAGGAGGGTGAACACACACGTTGTTCTTACAATATATTATTTCTCCATCCAATGGTGGGGGCTTCAAGTCTGTTCCTAAACCAAGAAAGTTTGTTGCTTTCTTAAAGATGGAACTGAATGCCATAACTGGATCCATCTAACAATTCAGTTACTATCCACTCATCAAACCGTATGGTTTCTGTAAAGAACAGTAAAACTGAAATTTAACCCATGGCATTATTTGTATGGTAATCAGCAGAAATAAAGTTAATTCAACACAGTTCAGTAATTTTTTTTCCAATTTTCAATGAACAATACTTCTATCTCTACCCACGATAATTATGAGATCAAAATTAACAGCAAAACATTCAATTATATGGTAAAATCTTAATTTTCATGAATTCGTACACTACGATTGAGTGATTCTTCTTAGGCACGTACACTACGATTGAATGGTTATTAAAGGCATGTACATGTACACTACGATTGAGTGGTTATTGTAAAGCATGTACACTACAAATGAGTGGTTATTGAAGGCACATACACTATGATTGAGTGGTTATTGAAGGCACATACACTACGAATGAGTGGTTATTGAAGGCACATACACTACAATTGAGTGGTTATTGAAGGCACATACACTACGATTGAGTGGTTATTGTAAAGCATGTACACTACGATTGAGTGGTTATTGTAAAGCACGTGCACTACGATTTAATTGTTATTGTAAGGCACCTACACTACGATTGAGTGGTTATTGTATGGCACCTACAATACGATTGAATGGTTAATGAAGGCACGTACACTACGATTGAGTGGTTATTGTACGGCACCTACAATACGATTGAATGGTTAATGAAGGCACATACACTACGATTGAGTGGTTATTGTTACGCATGTACACTACGACTGCGTGGTATTTGATGGCATGTAAACTACGATTGAGTGGTTATTGTACGGCACTTACACTACGATTGAATGGTTATTGAAGGCACGTACACTACAATTGAGTGGTTATTGTTAGGCATGTACACTATGACTGAGTGGTTAATGAAGGCACGTACACTAGAAATGAGTGGTTATTGTAAGGCACATACACTACGGCTGAGTGGTTACTGTAAGGCACGTGCACTAATATTGAATGGTTATTGTAAGGCATGTACCGGTACACTGCAACTGAGTGGTTATTGTAAGGCACATACATTTTCTTAAAAAGATCATAATTACTGACAAATATTTGGTCCAACCAAGAAAGATCCTAAGCAGAAATTGTAAGTTACTAATGTACACGCGATTGACGTATTTTATTGTTGAATGAAAACTCTGAAGTCCTATCTAGTTCCTATGTAGAATGGTAGAGTGAAGGATAAAAATGTTCGTGTTTTCATTTTTGTTTGTACCTCAAACAGGCAGTTGAAAACATCAAAGCGTTCAATTCCATGACCTCTCGTCTCTGTCCGTAGTTCGATTCCCTGTAGAGGCAAGCGCCAAGGTTCGCCAGTGTACTTGGCAAAGGACAGCGGTTTCCTATGGACATACCTTCAGTAAACACTGGCCACCACCACATCGGGGAATAATCCTAGTGTGGTATTACCTACCACTAAAAACTTGCTGTCACCATATAGGGAAAATAATCCTGCGGTGATGTTATGCTCCACCACATATGAAATAATACTGGTGTGACAATTACCATTATACAGATTCCAATCACAGACATGCAGTTGCAGCATAAGCTGTGCTGACACTTGACTTGTGTGAAGCTAATGCATCAAATAACCTCTGAACAACGGGTGTACATCCGACATTGTTAAGAATTACACCCAACGCCCTCTAAATGCCAGTCAGTTCTAACAAAATATAACAAGAGGCCCAAGTGGGCCTATATCGCTCACCTGAGTACCTATATTATCAGTCATGCATGAAGGAAGAATTCATTTATTTTTGCATTAATGTGACTAAGTCAACACAGATGTTGAAAATATGTCAAATTTTATTTCAGGCTAGAATAAAAAACAACACTTTTTTGCACATCCATTCAGGTGATTTTGATATTAAGCATTTCCTTTGTCTCTGCAAGAAGTCATTCAGGGCAACAAGTTAGTCATTTTCTTTAAGTGGGGCCTTTTGTTGACTGATTTCAAGTCTGGGTCATGAACAACAATTGTTTCAAATATTGTCCAGATCTAACTTAAAATTGCCTAATTTCATATGTTGAGTGTTGAGAAACATCTAAAAACTTATTTAGATGTGTAAAGAAATGAAAAAAAATTTTTGACCACAGCTGGATTTGAACCGCTACTCTCCATATTTCAATTACCAAGTGGTATATGTACTATTGTGAGAACTGCTTTTTAGACATGGTGGCATTATCTGTTAACCAATTTGGATGAAATTTACCAAATTGATAGAGGACTTTTAGTACTTCATGTATTCCATGTTTCATTAAAATCTTTCATGTGGTATAACAGCAGAAGTGAAAAATGTGATTGAATTGTTCCTATACACCCTCATTTGGAAGTCTTAAAAAATTCATAGAAAATCCAAAAATTGAGATATTGACAAAATTCTTTCAAAGTAACAATCCTTACCATAATTATGATCACAATAGTCCATAAGAAATCATCATTATCAATTAACTAGGAAATATGACACTTTTTTCTGCATTGAATCACCAAGTCCAAAGAAATGTCGAAAAAAATTCTAAAATTTGATTTTGGAAGGGAACCAAAATGACAATACATCTTCACTCATCCCTCTAGATCATTTCTATGCATTCTGTTTGTCTCTGTATACAGCCCGTATGAAAAAGAATATTGTTAAACGAGGGAACTCTTTTGTGACCTACTCTTGACTATGGTGGCGCCACCTGTAAAAAGGTCTGGACGAAAACAACAGAATTTGAAGATGATCATAAGTGATTTATTTCTACAAAGATTTATTAAAAATCCTTCAAACAGTTTTGTAGAAAAAGTTGAAAATGTGAAAAATGGCCAACCCCCCCCCTTTTTTTTTTGGAAGTCTTAAACGTAAAATTCCTAATTTCATATGTTGAGTGTTGAGAAACATCTAAAAACTTATTTAGATGTGTAAAAAAAAAAAAAATTTTTTTGACCACAGCTGGATTTGAACCGCTACTCTCCATATTTCAATTACCAAGTGGTATATGTACCATTGTGAGACCTACTTTTAGACATGGTGGCATTATCTGTTAACCAATTTGGATGATCCGCACAAAAAACAAAACCTTTGAAAAGGACTATGAGTACTTGCATCCTACCCAGTTTTATCAAAATCCTTCAAGTTGTTCTGTAGATCAAGTTGAAGATATGAAAAATTATCCCCCCCCTTTTCTTGGAAGTCTTAAAAAATTCATAAAAAATTCAAAAATCGAGATATTGAAAAAATTGCTTCACACCAGCATTCCTTACCATAGAAATGATTAAATGAAACCAAATGAATGCATCAATGTTTACTAAAAGAAAATAATAACTCTTTAATGCATTAAAATAACAAAGTCCAAAATAAAAATGAAAAAACGTCAAAAATTTGATTTCGGAATGGAACCAAAAATATCAACACTTCTTCCCATATGCCTCTATCTCATTCCTATGCAGTCGGTTTGTCGCTGTATGCACCCGATCTGAATAAGAAGTTTGTCAAAGGAGGGTACCCTCTGTGACCTACTTTTGTCTGTGGTGGTGCCACCTGTTCATGGATCCTGACAAAGATGACCACATTTGTCGGGGACCTTGAGTATTTGATGCATGCCAAGTTTCATTGAATTCCAGCAAGTGGTTCCTAAGAAAAAGTTCAAACTGTGAAATGTTTACACCAATTATCCCACCCCCCCTTTTTCTTGAAAGTCTTAAAAAATTCATAAAAAATCCAAAACATAAAATATTGAAAAATTTTCTTCGCAGTAGTATTTCTTACCATCAAAATGATCAAATTAAACCAAATTAATGCATCAATGTTTACTAAAAGAAAAAAATACCTCTTTTCTGCATTAAAATTACCAAGTACAAAAAAACGTCAAAAATTTGATTTCGGAATGGAACCAAAAATAACAACACTTCTTCACACATCCCTCTAGATCATTCCTATGCATTTGGTTTGTCTCTGTATGCCCCCTGTCTGAAGAAGAAGTTTGTCAAAGGAGGGTACCCTCTTTGACCTACTTTTGCCTGTGGTGGCGCCACCTGTTGATGAATCTGGACGAAAAACAACAACACTTGTAGGGGACCATGAGTACTACATGCTTATCAAGTTTCATCAAATTCTGTTCAGTGGTTCTGGAGAAGAAGTCGAAAATGTGAAAAGTTAACGACGGACGACGGACGACGGACGGACGACGGACGACGGACGGTGATTGATCACAATAGCTCACTTGAGCCTTTGGCTCAGGTGAGCTAAAAACAAGTCCACTATATTTTTACTTCAATCCCGTATATACAGATTGACAAAATGCGGGTATATATGCATCATATGTCAAAACTGTAAATCACATGCTTCCTACTGTCTCACATTATGACACATATTATGAAGTGGAGGACCACGGCATATTCAGTATACGTCTCGTAAAATATTATCTTCCATTCGTATACCATAGTAATTGCTTTGTTGGTAAATCAATGTCGCTTATTCCCACTGGAATCACACTAATATTACAAAGTAAATCAATATACGATGCTAATTAAATCACTTTTTCACAAATGCAAGTCTTGTTACTGATCGATGATGCATGTAAGCATGTTAGCTATCTCCGACATCTGTGAAGGAGACGCATTGCGTCACAGCCAAATTCAAATTGTACGCTATGAGATCCAAACATCGATTTGAAAGCAATGTACAAGACAACTTTCTCTTTCAATCCAAATATTCCATATATCGTTGGTGTGAACGAGGGTTCTGGAGAATCCATCGGGATTTCGCATGTTTAGTTTATTGAAAATGTGATCACAGCTGTGTATTTCTTTCCATGTTTATTGTAATGAATATTATAACCATATTTGTATATATATATATATATATATATATATATATATATATATATATATATATATATATATATATATATATATATATATATATATATATATATATATATATATATATATACAGAAAAGAACACGAGGAAACCAGAGACATATGTCTCTGGAGGAAACAGAATGTAAACGACTTGTTTTTACTAGGAGAGAACAATTATAATAAAACTTTGAAATACTTCTCTTTCTGTAAAAGGGACGCATATAAAATTTAAAATCACATGTAATTAAGGTTTTTTTTAAACATGTACTTATTACTCTAAACTTACTTATTCATCAAAATTAAATTTTCACGTCTGACAAATATCATTCTCACTATTATACATGTAGTTCTATGTGGCAAACAAAAGACGTTTCAACTGAGTATGAAATGTGTAATTGAGAACGAGATTTAAAAACGAAAGTGACTTTTATAATTAAATAGAGATGTATCGGTGATGTCATTGCAATATGAATTTAAAAAAAGAAAGATATCAAATAATAAAATACACATTCTCAAATACACAAACACATCAAACCATCAAGTGTCTTGTGAGGAAATAGTGAAATATCGCGTCAAAATCAAATCCTGCCATGCATCAAACAGTTTTTAATTACATATTACATTTTTCATCTATAGGTAACACTTCCCTTACTAATTTTATGATGGTTTGCGATCCAGTAAGAAAAGCTAAGGAATGTGACAAGGATTTTACTTTTGATATAAGAAGCTTTGTATATTTAAACAACGTCTTGAATCAAAGACTGCTGCCGTGTTTGGTACATTGCGCTTCGTCTCAGGAGACTCCTGATTGGCAATAAAACATCACACAGATTATCTTTTCATTGGCCAAAATTGCCAAAGTGTATAGAGATGGTCATTTCCGATATCTGCATTCCATGCTTCAAAGCTTCTGAACTGGAAAACATTAAATGTGTCCAAACACAAACCCCACAACGTTTTCGCCTCTTACAATTGACGGTATCTATTGATTCCTTGATGCAAACGCAAGAAGTAAAACTTAGCATTATTCTTAATAATGAATTGGGGTCATTGTCACTGGGCTACGTCAATACTGTAATAAGATTAGGAAGATGACATATTCAGGGACTTATTGATAACGGAAGGGTTAATGTTTGCGAGTAACGTCAAATATGTAATTAATGAATGAAGTGACACCAAACCAAGTCTACCGGTATTTTGATCAATAATGCAGTAGGGTTAACACCGTAAATCTAGACGGCCTAAATCATTCCTTGGAAGACTTATCCGATATATAGAACACATATCATCATGTATTCAACTCGCAAAGATAAAACAAGAGAGGCCCAAGTGGACCTATATCGCTAAATTGAGCACATGATAAAATAAGAAAATACCAAATTTTTTCCAAGACAGGACACCGCTAAACTGGTACATGATACGCCCGCATTATTTTCTCGTAGGTGTCAGACAAACTATAACTAAATGTTTAGTTCAGTTTTCTTCTTCTTCAGTTCTTTGTAGGTTAATTGATTTTCTTTGAACATCCATCATTTCCCATGTTGACACCCCATCCACTCAATAAATACACCGACAATAGTTGTATTAATTCTGGAGGAAATGTGAAAATTCCAGTTAAATATGCACATCTTCATAATGTGATCTTTCGAAGACAAGGTATTTTGCACAGAAATATTGAAGTCTAAGGGTCATAGCATCCATAATTGTTAAGGACAGCATTTTCCTTCCAATATGCACACCTTCATGAAGTGTTCTTTCTTTGTACCAAGTTTCATCAAAATCCACGAATGTGTTTAAGAAGAGTTGCAAAGATACAGCATTTTGCATAGAAAAATTTCAAGTCCAAGGGTCATAATTTCTGGGGGTTTTTTTAATTATTATTTTCTTTAACAGCATTTCCCTTCAAATATATACATCTTCATACAGTGTTCTTCCTTTCTACCAACTTTCAACAAAATCAACCACAGAGTTTAGAAGAAGTTGTGAAGACAAGACATTTTACATTGAAAAATCTAAGAAAGTCTAAGTCCTAGGGTCATAACTCAATTCTATCTCGTCATAGCTACGTTCACTACGGAACCACGGGAGATAAGGCGCGGTGAGCGGCAGGTCAGTTTTACAGCTGTGTTTGGCAGTGTCGGACGTTATATTGTTATCGCTCTGTTTCCTTGGTGGAATTAAAGTTTTATTGTGTTCTTAATATAATTTGGATAGTTTTAATCATTACGTGTGATTCACACGTTTAATTTGTTTTAATTGTGTGACGCACACAGTTATATAATCGTGACACACGATTTGAGTTCCTTGTACAGCATGTCTGATGACGAGGAGCGATTACTAGGTGACGCACCTAGTACCGCATTGGGTGACAATAAGCTCATAATGCGCTCAGTACGCACAGTAATTTGGCGACTACGCCTAGTACTCCGGCGACAACGCCTACATCTGGTATCTCCCTGCTCCTACTTCAAAGTAACATGGAGAAAATCGCAAATTCCATGGAAGCCATGGGCTCCGCTTGGAAGTCTCTTGCTCTTTCCAAAGACAAAAGTCATAGCCCCCAACCTTCATGCTCAAAAAGACCACGTCAGTCCGACTCGGACACTGACAATGGAGGGGCGAAAAGAGCAAAGCAAAATGCACAATCACATGAAGATTCCGACTCGGACACTGACACTGATGATTGTGGAGACGATAGCGATGATGACAATGAGTCTGATGCCGAAGCTTTGGTTAATAAGGCTTCCACAAAACCAAAGGGAGATAAGAAGGAGGTTCAAGCCAACACAAAATTATCGGTCATGGCAGAAGCTGCCCTCGAATATGAGCTCAATGAAAAAGGACCTAAAGTCGACGATTCAGTTGCAAAAACAGTAAATAAACAATGGTTGGCAAAAATGCCTTTTAAGGTATTACAAAATAAAAGAGCAAAGTACTCTGTTCCTGAAAATTGTGAGAACCTTATGGTGCCTCTGGTCAACAAACCAATCTGGAATACGTTAGACCGGTACCACAAAACGCACGATCTGAGACTCTCAAATGTTCAATCTACGTGCGTCGCTGCGGGAGCAGCCATTACGAAAAGCCTTCATGACCTGGTCACCTCTGATAACATCGAGGTCCCGAGTTTAATTAGACAATTGACTGACGCAGTTGTCCTACTCGGCCAGGTTAATTACGATTTATCTTTACATCGAAGAGAAAACTTGAGGCCTGCTCTTTCTGGGGAATATCGAGACTTATGTAACTCAGAACACCCAATGTCACAAAACCTTTTCGGAGATGATCTCCATCAAGGTATGAAAATAGCCAAAGAGACACAAAAGCTAGGCAAAGACCTTAAGCAAAAAGGCTATAAAAAGAGCTACAAGTCCAAAGGCTACAAGAACCGTAAATACGGAAAGCAGGGAAATTTTCAGAAGGCCAAAAACTTCAAACGCCGCAACAAAAAAGTCCACAGACCAAAGCAGTCGAAATCGGACTCAAGCGACAACTAAGCATAGATTATGCGGTAAGTTGTCTTCATTCTTCTGTAGAAAATTTAAAACAGAATTTGTTAAATAATGCAGAGCATTTTCATGGAGGCAATATAAAATGTTTTGTTGAACAATGGCAACAGTTAACATCTGACCCAGAAATAATTGATATTGTCACAGGTATGCATATTCCATTTGACAGCAAACCGCGACAATATTCGTTGCCGACGCAATTAGATTTCTCTGATGCAGAAATGATGATCACTGATAATGAAATTCAGGGTCTTCTGGAAAAGCAAGTCATCAAATCATGTAATATTGAACAGGATGACTTCGTATCTACTATATTTGTTCGATCAAAACAAAATGGCAAACATAGAATGATTCTAAATCTAAAGCCTTTGAACGAACATGTGACATATAGTCATTTTAAAATGGACTCCTTATCATCACTTCTTCATTTGATTACCAAGAATTGTTGGATGGCATCAGTAGATATGAAAGATGCATATTATAGCTGCCCGATCTCATCTTCACATCAGAAATATCTTAAATTCGTATGGATGGGTCAATGCTATAAATTTACAACTTTTCCAAATGGACTAGCATGCTGTCCTAGATAATTCACAAAACTGTTGAAACCTGTTTTTGCGTTGTTGCGACAAATGGGTCACTTGTCAACTGTTTACATTGATGATACATATCTACAAGGTGAAACACCAGAAGACTGTTTTCAGAATGTTTATGATACTGTACATATATTACAAAACCTCGGGTTCATTGTTCACCCAGAGAAATCTGTACTGAGACCCTCACAACAAATTGTTTTTCTCGGGTTTGTGCTAGATTCTGTGAATATGACGATTCGTCTTACTTGTGAAAAGGCACAAAGGCTCAAAACATTTTGCACAAAGTTACTCAACAAAGACAGGGTCTCCATACGGAGTGTTGCCATGTTGTTAGGCTATATGACAGCTAGTTTTCCTGCTGTAATGTATGGACCTCTACATTATCGCATACTAGAGATGGAAAAAACGAAAGCTTTGAAATTAGCTTATGGCAATGATGATGCCTACATGACCATCTCAAAAAACGCAAAGAAAGAAATTTGTTGGTGGCAACAGTCTATTGCGTCCTCTTACAATTTGATCAATAGAGAGGCACCTACAGTTATCCTACATACTGACGCTAGCAACGCTGGCTGGGTTGGTGTCCTTGGAAATCTGAGGGCCGGGGATAGCTGGACATTAGCAGAGAGCCAATATCACATAAATTATCTAGAAATCATGGCTGTCTTCTTATCTCTAAAATCATTCCGCGACCATTTGCGGGGAAAACATGTGAAGGTCATGACGGATAACGCTACGGCCGTCTTTTGTCTAAACCACATGGGCACAAGCCATTCTAATAAATGTAATGCATTGACAAAATCAGTGTGGGAATGGTGTATTTCTGAATCAGTTTTCATAACAAGTGCACATATTGCAGGGTCACTCAATACGGATGCAGACATAGAGTCTAGAAAACGCCGTGAAACAGAGTGGAAACTTAATACATCTCTGTTAGAAAAAGCACTGCTACAATTACAGTTTAGTCCTGATATAGATTTATTTGCTTCAAGGACAAACAAACAAGTAGCGAAATATGTGTCTTTTCAATGTGATCCCGATGCATGGGCTGTTGACTCGTTTACACTTAACTGGAGGTACTTTAATTTTTATGCATTTCCTCCTTTCAGTGTGGTAGCCAAAGCTCTTCAAAAAATTCAGACGGACCAGGCAATAGGAATTATTGTAGTTCCCCACTGGCCAACGCAGTCGTGGTTCTCAAAACTAACCAGAATGCTGATATCAAATCCAGTAATCCTGCCATCGGGGAAACACATACTGCAACTGCCATCAAACCCACTGGAAATTCATCCATTGTACAAAAGACTTCATCTATTGATATGTCTTGTGTCAGGGAATGCCTCGAAAGTAAAGGACTTTCAGGAAAGGCTGCCAACCTCATTCTCGGAGCATGGCGACAAACAACCCAAAAACAGTATAAGACATATTTCGATCAGTGGCAAGCATACTGTAATACCGCAGGGTGTGATCCATTTTATCCACCTTTGAATATTGCAATTAACTTTCTTGCGGATCTTGCAGACAAAGTTGGCTACAGTGCTGTAAATACGGCTAGAAGTGCGCTTTCTGGAATTGTGTCATTACCTGATGGAAGCGTTTTTGGGAAACATCCCCTTGTAAAAAGACTTTTGAAAGGTGTTTTTGAAGCAAAACCATCATTACCACGATACAATGATATCTGGGATGTAAATAGTGTACTTATGTATTTGAAGAATATGTGCTCTTATGACGCCATATCATTGAAGGATCTTACCTACAAATTAGTTATGTTACTGGCGATCCTTACGGGACAGAGATGTCAAACATTGCATCTTCTGAAACTTCCTCATATTCAGATTACAAATGATGCATGCGTTTTCTATATTGTGGATTTACTGAAACAATCCAAACCTGGAAAACATATTCAACCTATTTCACTCCAGGCGTACACAAAAGACCGCAGTCTGTGTGTTGTTACATGCCTTCAGAGGTATCTTGAGGTCACGCAGTCATTAAGACATTCTTCTAATGATGGCTTGTTTATAAGCTATTTAAAGCCACATAAAACTGTAACACGAGAAACGTTGTCCAGGTGGCTGAAGACGGTTCTGCGAGACGCCGGCATTGATGTTTCAATTTGTAGTGCACACAGTACGCGTGCCGCGTCGACGTCTGCTGCTTGCGCAAGAGGTCTCCCGATTGAAGATGTAATGAGATCTGCGGGATGGAGCAGTGATCGGACATTTGCAAAATTTTACAAACTGCAAATAGACACTGCGAAATTTGACAATGCCATTCTTAGTGATGTTGTGTAATTATCACATTTTCAGTGTTGAAGTCATGTGTAGCATTGTATTTAGTTTATATTATAGTGGAGTTCTTTAAATAGATCTTATGTTGTTTATTACGACACTGTTGATCTGGTAGACTTGGCTAAACATAGCCAGTCTTTTGATCTCCTCGCAGACACATGGCTGTCAAGTCTCCCGTGGTTCCGTAGTGAACGTAGCTATGACGAGATAGAATTAGAAAATTAAACGAGACTTACCTGTAAGTTGAAGTTTGATTGGAATTCTATCGAGTCATAGTACGGAACGTAGGAATCATGGGCCCACCCGATATTGGGAACCCTCCCTAAGTGGTTCATGTGTCCACTTCGGGTTTTAAAGTCTGACCTGCCGCTCACCGCGCCTTATCTCCCATGATTCCTACGTTCCGTACTATGACTCGATAGAATTCCAATCAAACTTCAACTTACAGGTAAGTCTCGTTTAATTTTCTAATTAAACTCTAGGACAGCACTCCCCTTCCAATATGCACATCTTCATATGGTGTTCTTCCTTTGTACCAAGTTTCATCAAGACACCCGAAAGGTTTAAGAGGAGATGCAAATACAACATATTTTAAGGAAATCTAATTCAAGGGCCATAACTCCTGTAAATGTGTTTGGACAGCATTCCCCTCCCAGTATGCACATCTACATATGTTCTTTCTTTGTACCAAGTCTCATCTAAATCTTCAAAGGTTTTAAAAGCAGCTGCTAAAACAAGATACTGCTGACAGACAAACAGATGGAGCAGCAGCAGCAGTATAGCATAAAAAGATTAGAATTTATCCTAAAACAAAACTATTTTCTCTTCGAACAATGTGATATATTTAGCTAGGCTACTCAATGTAGCCTAACGTATCTGAAGTTTCTCTTCACAAAGGATCTTCAAGGCTCTGCCCAGAATCTAAAACTGAACAGATCTAGACAAAAATACATTTCTCAAAATTAGTTTTGAGAATAAATGATTTATACTAACATTGTTTCCTGAAAATTAGATAACATATATAAAATTAATGTATAATAAACCTGAAAATAAGTAAAAAATGTGTAAAACAGGGATTTTCAGAATAGGATTTAAATAAACCTCCCTAAGGCATTCTTTTAGATCACTAAGATACATTTAATTTGATGATCTATGCGGCCAGTTTGAAAATGAAAATTTGCAAAATTATAAAGACCCAGAAAGACATCATACAATTGAATTTAGAATGGAATAAAAAACAAACACACTTCTAAAGACATCCTTCTAGATTACTCTGATGCATTTAGATTGTTGATATATACAGCTGGTCTGGAAGATGAGTGTCAAAGGAGGGTACACTTTAGGGCCTACTATATTGTCACCATCAAGGCTACAGTTATATAGAGACTGTCAATAGGAATGTGGTAATCAATGTGGTATAGATCAGATCACTGCCAAACCTACAGTTGTAACCACTGCAAATAGGAATGTAGTAATTAAAATGATTTGTCAATGACAACATATTTTGGGCATTGTCAGAGGGTAAGCATGTATTTTCAAAGTTTTCCTGATTCAAGGCAATCTGATTAAAACCTGATCTTTATTCCGCTTCTCTATTTGTCCTATTGCGAATAAAGAGCTGGCGAAACTCCGTATGAGGTCATGTTCTGGTGAACTTTGATGATGGTCTAGTAACCAAAACCGTTATTTCCCATAGCCAATCAATGAATCGGCTAGGCACGTGATAGTGACGCAATATGTAACAAACACTATTCAAAAACTAGCTTGTGGGTCACACACGCTGCGGATGTTAATTTCATTCCTAGGAATTTGTAGCCTATCCACTGATTGGCTGGAAATCAGAGTTCACCAGAACATGACCCCCTTACAGGGTTTTGCCAGATCTTTATCTGCAATGGGACAAATAGAGAGGCGGAATAAAGATATGGTTTTAATCAGATTGGATTCAAAGTAACAGTCAAAAAATAACCAGATGACAGCTCTGGTCACAATGGATCTACGAGTGAAATCCCGATCTTCAATGTTTCAAAAGAAAAAGCTCAGGTAAAAGTTTTTGAAAAGTAGGTCAAATTCCAAGGTCAAGGTCACAAGGTCAAAAGTCATGGTTTCAATGAAAGCTCTTGACATGAGGGACTTATGTGTGAAGTATCAAAGCCCTACCACTATTGGTTCAATAGATACAGCCCAAGATAAAGTTTCTGAAAAGTAGATCAAAGTCAAAAGTCAAGGTCTAGGTCAAAAGTCATGGCATCAAAAGAAAGCCCTTGTCATGACAAATCTATGTATAAAGTATCAAAGCCCTACCCCTATTGATTCAAAAGATATAGCCCAGGTTAATGTCTTTGAAAAGTAGGTGAATTTCCAAGGATAAGGTCACAAGGTCAAAGTCATGGTATTAAATGAAAGCTTTTGACATGAGAGGCCTCTGTGTGAAGTATCAAAGCTCTACCACTAACAGTTCAAAAGATATAACCAAGGTTGACCTTTTTAACAAGGGCACCAGTACACACTCCTACACACAGGGGTACATGTATGACAAAAGCTATGCTAACATTCTGTCCTAGCATGCTAAAAGGTAAGGTCAGGTCACTGCCATAGCTACAGCTGTAACCACTATCAATAGGAAAGCGGTATAGATAAGATTACTGCCAAAGCTACAATTGTAGTGAATGTCAATAGTAATGTGGAAATGCAAAGTGATATACATGTACCTAGGTAAGGCCTTTACCAATAGTACAGTTGTAGTTACTGCAAGCATGAATGTGGCAATCAAAGCAGTATAGGTGAAGTAATTGCCAAGGTTACAGTTGTAGTTACTGTCAGCAGGAATGTGGTAATCAAAGCAGTATGAAAAATGATAAAGATTCTAAGAAGTCCTCCAAAGGGAAATCTGGTACATTAAAAGTAAATATTCCAAATTTTCTGCCTCACAGCCTTTATCAAAGAATTTAAGAGATGACAAATATAAAGCTATGTAAAATCCATGTCTATGTTTCAAAAATAATGAGAAGCTAATGTATTGTGTTCTTTTACTTTTAACAAAGCAGTATAGGTGAGGTCATTGCCAAGGTTATGGTTGTAGTTACTGTAAGTAGGAACGTGGTGATGAAAGCAGTATAGGTGAGGTCATTGCCAAGGTTACGGTTGTAGTTACTGTAAGTAGGAACGTGGTGATGAAAGCAGTATATGTGAGGTCATTGCCAAGGTTACAGTTGTAGTTTCTGTATGTAGGAATGTGGTGATGAAAGCAGTATAGGTGAGGTCATTGCCAAGGTTACAGATGTAGCTAATGTCAGCAGGAATGTGGTAATTCCAGTGGTACAGTTGAGGTCATTGCCAAGGTTATGCTTGTAGCTATACTGTAATATGAATGTGGTACCCCGGTAAACAAGGTTATCTATGTCTTGATATGTACTCCATTTTTATGTCCCGACAAACATCCAAGTGACATGATTATCTAACGAGATATGAACCCACAAAGATCCAATTACAAATTAAACACAAACAATCACCAACAACAGAAACTTACAAATAATCAAAGCACTACTAGTACATATAGACAAGACCATTTTATCAATATTGGTACTGAATTTTATTTTACACATCATCAAATCTATTGTAGAATATCAGGCTTCCATCAGTGATTTCTTGAGCACAATGTCAGGCAAAATTATACCTCAAATCATATTAATCTGCAATATAAACGTTTATGTGCATCTAGCTAACATACTGACAGAACTAAACCATATCCTTAAGTGTCAAAATAAACTAACTAGCAGAATTCCATTCTTTATTGCTGACCCAATCTGCAAAATAGCATTCATACATGTCAACTTCTGTCTTTGCTTTGCAACTTCATGTTTTCAATGACATATTGGCTATGAGAACTACATAATGTAATAGAGGAAGAAAGAAACAACCATACCCTATTCGACTATAAATTGATGAATTAAAACTTAAAAACCAGGAAATATAACTTATACAAAATTTTGACCTTTTCAATGGACCCCCCTGAAGCAGTGAGGGATCTTTATCGTGCCATGCATACCACGACACAGAGCCTCGGTTTTTACTGTCTCATCCGAAAGACAGGATACCGGCATAATCAGAGCAGGACTCGAACCCCGGCCTCCCAATCAGGAGCAGAGCGCGATACCACTAGGCCATGCCGGCTTAGGAAGGTGATTAAAAATTGCTAATGGTGAAATTTGTCTTGAATTATACAAGCTGTAAATTTTAAACAGTATAACTTAATCTAAGATAATGAGTCAAGCCTCCGACATCATTGAACAGTGTCAAAGCTGCAGATCTCCTTGTTATACATTATTAAATAAGAAGATGATATTTGACACGATATACATTGAAATTAAATAAATTGAGAATATTATATGCTAGTTTTAGTATTGAAGTGGTACAAAATGTACGTAAGTAATAATGTTCGATCTTTCACTTTCTAATTTCCCACGAAGTTCCGCAACTTCCAACACTCGAACCTACCGAAACTCGAAGTGATTTCGTAGGTCCTGAGCACTTCGAGTTCGACTTTTATTTCAAATGACATTTTATTCTAACAAAACTCTATCTACAAAAGCGATTGCAATGGGATTTCCCAGCTGTAAATCATGTAAATCTATATATTTGAGTTAAAGGAAAGAGGTTGGCAAGGGAAGGGAGAGTGTGCAAAATGTAAAATGTTTCAACTTTATCTCAAAATTTTGCTTCACCTTTTAAACTCAACTATGAGTCTACCCATTAAATATGTGCTAAAGAGAGAGAGATGTTGCTACACAATGAAAATTTGTTTATTCTTCAATAGACAAGGGGCGAACAGGATGTACGGACGCAAAGAAAGGTGCTGGAACAAGGAAAAAGAGGAGAGAGAGAATGGGAAATTTAGGGGAAAATTGATAAAAACTTTGCATGTCTCTCATGAAACAAGAGGCCCAAGTGGGTCTATATCGCTTACCTGAGTACTTATATTATCAGTCATGCAGGAAGGAAGAAGTTATTTATTTTTGCATTACTGTGACTAAGTCTACACAAATGTTGAAAATATGTCAAATTTTATTTCAGATCTGAATAAAAAACAACAACAGTTTTTTGCACATCCATTCCAGTGATTTTGATTTTAAGCATTTGCTTTGTCTCTGCAAGATATGATTCAGGGCAACAAGTTAGTTATTTTCTTTAGGTGGGGCCTTTTGTTGACTGATTTCAAGTCTGGGTCATGAACAACAATTGTTTCAAATATTGTCAAGATCCAACTTAAAATGGCCTAGTTTCATACGTTGAGTGTTAAGAAACATCTAAAAATTTATTTAGATGTGTAAAGAAATGAAAAAAAAAATTGACCACAGCGGGATTTGAACCGCTACTCTCCATATTTTAATTACCAAGTGGTATATGTACCATTGTGAGACCTATTTTTTAGACATGATGGCACCATCTGTTGAGCAATTTGGATGAAATGTACAAACTGATAGAGGACCTATAGTACTTTATGTATACCATGTTTCATTAAAATCTTTCATGTGGTATAACAGCAGAAATTAACAAGAGCAACGCCTAGCGTGGCATAATACGCCCGTCGCTTAATTGGGACAGGATCAATTCGCATTTGGCATGATTTTCATGAAAAACATCTGACGTTTACTGAAGTTAATTGCGTTTCATAGTATTTTATCATAGGAATAAGTCCAAAGGCAATATCTCCTGCAGAAATGGTCCTATGCAACCTATCTTGGAAATTGACCTGCAAAAAAAAAATTTGAAATTTTTTAGAACTAGCCCCCCCCCCCACCCCAACACCCCCCCCCCCCCTTCTAAAATTATAAATTTCTCAAAAATGAAGAAAAAGATATCAATACCTGTAAAATATGTGGAGGTTGGTACATTTTACTTGTTTCATGATAAATTTCATAATGTTTTTACAAAAATTAGATTTTTAATGAATTTTCAAAACAAAATCCAAGGGCCATAAATCCGTCAAAATTATGTCAATCGTAACAAAACTCGAACTGGTACTGATGCCGCTTCGAATAAGCCTATATATCATATTTCAACTCAATATCTTGAAAGACGGCAAAAAAAAGTCCGGAAAACATTACCTAGGACATATGGTCAACCGCACCCCCTCCCCCCCCTTAAAATCATAAATTTCTCATAAATGAAGAAAAAGATATTAAAACCCGTAACATATGAGATAGTTGGTACATTTTACTTGTTTCATGATAAATTTCATAATGTTTTGACATAAAATAGATTTTTAATGAATTTCTGAAAAAATCTTGAAATTTATAAGTCCAAGGGCTATAAACCCGTCAAAAGTATGTCAATTGTAACAAAACTCGAACTGGTACTGACGCCGCTTGAAATAAAGATATATACCAAATTTCATCGCAATATCTTGAAAGACGTCCAAAAAAAGTCATGAAAACATGACCCCGGACAGACGGACGGACACACGGCACGACGGACGCACAGACAGCGCCATCACATAATACGTCCCGTCTATTGGACGGGCGTATAAAAATGTAAAGAATTGTCCCTATACACCCTCATTTGGAAGTCTTATAAAATTCATAGAAAATCCACAAATAAAGATATTGACAAAATTCTTTCAAAGTAACATTCCTTACCATAATTATGATCAAAATAGTCCATAAGAAATCATCATTATCAATTAACTAGGAAATATGACACTTTTCTGCATTGAAATCACCAAGTCAAAAAAATGTTGAAAAAATTTTTAAAATTTGATTTTGTCAGTTAAAAGTTATAAGTACCAAGTCAGTCATTCAAATCTGAAAATTTATTTTCATTTCAATTTGTTTCGTTTCTACATGATTTCATTTTGTTTCGAATTTGTTTTCTTTTCTTTTCGTTTCAGTTTCTATTTGTTTTGTTTCAATTTTATTTCCTTTTTTTTTTTTATTGTTTTTTGTTTTGCTTCGATCGGTACATTTCAATTTGATTCATTTAATTGTGTATTCTTTTCAAATAGTTTCATTTCAAACTTTATAGGAACCCTGAAATCGAGTCAAAACCAACACTCTTATATCTGTGGCAAGAATGATAACATGTCAATATTCTCGAAGTCGGCATGACATCATTGTCTATATTGATCTATGTTGATACCCAAGAAGTCTGACCATGACACTTGGAGTAAAACTTGGGGTTTATCATTAGCGTTAATACAACTTTAAGTTCTTCTATATCATTTCTAAAGGGGTTTTTTTATGAAATAAGGGAATCCATCTAAGGGAAATATGCTTATGAAAATTAAGAAAACGGTTGTTTTTCAGTGGGTTTTTTCTAGGTATTTACTAAATATTTGTATTAAAAGTGTTTTAAGATATTTGCAAGTTAATTGGCAGGATTTTATGAAAAAAAAAATAGGCTATAACTTTTTTTCCTGTCTAACCTCACACATGCGCACTCCACCTAGTTTGAACATGGCCATTTGAAGGTGTTAGAGAAATACACCAAATATTTTGTGATGTATTTATTCGAGTATACATGGATTTTTTTTTACAAGAAAATGGATTGATATGATATGAATATGAATAGTTAGGGATTTAATTAGCCGAAAAGGTAAGTGATTTGTGCCTGTTACTCCATTTTTTGGATATAATGACTCAGTTTCTTTCGACAAAGTTTTCTCACACAAAATATGAGCGGTGAAATAGAAACAGTGGTAAAGTATGTGCTGAACCGTTTCAATAGAAATTGTAAAGTCGTTAAAGTGCCACTACATCTTTTTTTTTCTAATACTAATTTAATAATTTGATGTAAATAAAACCCCTTGGTGCCAAAATTTTTACAATCAGATACTGCAATAAGTAGCTATTGCTGATTAAACTCCAGATGTTTACCTGTTTAACGCGGCTGCGCATGCGAGAATATCAATAAATCTCTGTTGTCTGGAATCGAGATCGCTGACGTCACATTATGTGGTCACTTCATGGAAACAGGATATATTATAGTAGAAATACGCCGCTTTTTATATGAAATTTAGTAAGCAAAACAATTAGTACACAAGATTCTTTTATTAAGATTTATCAGACGAGAGTGATGTTCATTTTTCTTGCGATACATCGTCATTCGAAGAAGGTGAACATGATAGTGACGAGAAAAAAGGTGATGTAATCCAAGGCAGGGACGTATATAACACCCTTATATATACGTCCCTGTCCAAGGTACTTTGCGTACGTCAGAAGAGCCGTACCAGTAATCCATTCTGACGTTGTTTGAATTGACTTCTTTGTTGGTTGGGGCAAATCTTCATTTTCCATGTTGCTCTGTATAAACATTCATAAATGTAATATAATTGCAATAATATGTTTCTCGCAGTATTTAGTATGTGCCTCCGCACGGGCTGTACATAATTCATCAATATATTGTAATGTAAAATGTAGTTCAGATATCTTATGTATATATAATTATTTATGAAAATAATTAACCTTAAAGAACTGAGTTCTTTGTGTGAACCATATAATGTTAGGGATTCGGGGTGAGTGAGGGGTTGGGATTGGGCCCTACCACTGACCTCCTGAATCCATCACTTATATTCTAGTTACCGCATCTACATCCATTATATCTACATGGCAGTCACGGATTTAGATGGAGAGGCCTACCCCCCCCCCCTTTTTGGTCACATATTTACCAGTAAAAATCCAGATTTTGCACCAAAAATGGCTGAGAAGTTGACTAAAACCCATTTGGACCCCTCCTTTTCGGAAATCCTAGATCCTCCACTGCATGGGTATCTGATCTGCCTGATCACTGTCTTGTTCCTCCTGATCAGTGTCTCGGTATATTCTTATATAAAAAAGGTGATAATACAACACTTACTCTTAATACTTCCCTCTTTAAATCCGCTCTTCTGAATTTATTATTTGTTTTTTATTCATTTATTTTTTTTTTTTTTGTTGGAGCTGATGTTTGACTTGCCATTTTCTCATCCGGACTTAAAATTTCCAAATAAGGGTTACTTGCTCCTAAACTACTTAGAGACCCAGGTGAATCAAATGCGTTTACTGGTCGACATTGGACAGAAGGTATTGCACTGGGAAGTGACAATTGTCCCGCTTTGTTGCATTTCAAAGCGAATGGGAAACTTTCTGGTGTAAAATGCAGAGAACATAAGGTCGAATATTTTGTAGGAACATTTTGCTTGCTTTTCTTTAACGAAATGAATCCACTGGTGTCGTTCATTGTGTGTCTTAGGAAAACCGTGCATTGACACACCATCGCAATGGCGTTTCCATAATTAGTAGCAACACAACGAACACCCCTCCCCTGACTTTGCTTTACCTGCCCTTGTCTTCACGAAGCATTTTTTTCTCTTCAATATTATTAAACAACTCTACTCTTCGTACACTTCTAAACTAAAGTCCAGCACTGTATACAAAACATGACGTCAGCATCTCTTCGTCGCAGAATCTGGCGTTTCTGTATATTGACCAGGTGTGGCTTAGCAGCGCGCATTAGCTTATCACAAATATCTCGTTATCTACAGTTGATATGAACTTCGGGTTTTCGGCAATTTATTTATTGTATGAACATGCACCAATTGAGTGGAAACAATTAAATTTTGAAAATTAGGTTGAAGTGACACTTTAAAGATGAGCCTTTTTGAAATTCAAACCAAATTCAAAAATTTCTTTCTTACTACTTGAACTTTATTAATGAAAACAGAGGATGTTACTCATTTGAGTAATTAACTTTGAAATAAGAGGATGTACTCAAAATGTTAAGGAAAAACCTATGCCCCGTATCAGACGAAATTCTGGCTAAATCTTTATTTCTGTAGACCATGTCATAAATACTTTTCTAATTACCGTAAACATGTCCTTATATGTTTATAAATCTCTAAAACTATATACTTACTCAAAAATGTTGTTCCTTCGGAATGACAGCTGTTCGAACTTACTTATTTTCATCTCATTATGATTTTCGTCAGCTTATTGATATTTTCATTGGAGAATTCGATATATTGTTCCAGTTCGGGTTTTTAGTTTCCATAGATGATGAAGTACGAGAAGCATCGAAAGTTAAAAAATTTCCCGGCAGTCTCTGTAATATTATTTCCTGCCTAGCAACAAACAATATGGCAGACCAAGAAGATAGAAGGTATGAAATGCATCTGTATATTTCAGCTCGTGTACATTCAGATACCCTTTTTACGATTAATTTCGGTAATATCCTGTTATTGTTCCAGCGGTCTCTAAAAGTGTTCAACAATGTCTCGTTTATATGGAACAAAGCAAATAGAAATGAACAAAATTTCTAAACATGCTATTTTAGACTAAGTCTGTACTGCAGTATAGTAGACGCCAATTACTACATACAACTTACAAATATATATATATACCCTTTAAATACAACAGATGAAGGCTACGGGTAAATAACTGGATATTGTCTGAATTTTCTTCGAAGTGGTATTTTTTTACGGAGAAATTTTAAATTACAAATACTTATAACTTGGAAGGTGAAATTGATCTTATTAATCATACTTATTTTTAAATTCAAATCATGGATACTGCAAAGTAATGTGAAGTAATTATGCTTATAATGGGAACTGAAATGCAAATTTTAACATTATGCCATGTGTAAATGATCAGTAGTACAATTAGATTTATAGACCTATAGAGTGTTCCCATACAGCCCTGTTTTCCTCAAATTAGCTAGAGTTATCTCCCTCATTGGAGTACAACTCTCGGACTTTACCTATCAATGCTCATATAAAACTGCTTGATTTAACTTAATTTTATGAAATAATCGCATTGTTTATCTAAATGTTTTACAGAAAATTTTCAACTGATTGATTATATTTACTGATTAATTAAGACTGAAGTCACGAAATCTACCCTGATGAATAGTTAATTTCTCAGGAATTTAATGTTTACATGGTAGAGATGGAAAAAGTCAGAGAGTTGTACTCCAACATGGCCGCTAATGCCAGTGGTGTGACATCACATGGGAAAACTCTATATGTCACTAATTATGGTTTGGGAAACTACACCCAATTTGGAAATTTCAAAACCCGTGTCTAACAGATGTGAGAAGGGAAATGGTTAAAGTCAGACTTTTGACCGATACATATATATAGTCCAATTTAAACTTGCACATTTCAACCAGAATGAAGTGGACCCAACCTGTCAGTATATCTGTAGACGTCATAGTGAAGACTTACAAACATATGCTTCTTGTCTGTAGTGCTCTTCACAAATATTTTAAACCTCATATTGACAATCTCCGTGTGTTACTCTTAGAGTGGACTGGTAAGGGAGGATGGAATTTGTTTTCTTTGGGTGAGAAGTTACAAGTAGTGTTGGATGTAAGTGTATTTGTTAATCATGGGATGTTACGCGGAAACGCCAAATTCATCAACGAGTGAGAGAACATTACGAAATAACTGTGTTATACTATTCTCTTTGGACACTTACATTTACAGGGTGTACTGAAAGGAATATGCGAGAGAGGTCAACAACACTTAGTAATAACTATGTTATAATGATTTTTAATGTTTTAAAGTGACTTCTATGACATTTTAAACTACCACAAAGTGTCTTAATCGTGTGTGCACCTACAAAGAGGTGGAGGATACAAACAACAACAACAACATTGCCCATAACTATAGTTATTCTTTACAACTTTAGCTTTCATAAGGCCATTAAGGGCTGAATTGAAATATGGAAATAGCTAACACAGAAAGGGTGGTGTTAACACAGAAATGGCACTTAAGCAACATTTATACCAGTATATATAATGATAACAGTGACATATTTGCCAAAATATTTTTTTCATAAACTCTTAACTCAGTGTTTTGCTCAGAATTTCCTTTATTTCACATACATTGATCAGCCTTTGTAAGTTGTACGTATGTGTATATTGCTAGTAACTGATAGTAATTAATAACAATTAACAGTAAAGGAAGCAAATAATAAAGTAACTACCAACAAAATTATTTAATACATGTATCTCACTAGCCATCACCATTTGTAAAATTGTCTTATAATATGATATATAGATGTAGAGAACAAAATGAGTGAGATGAGGATCTCTAAATAATGAGAGGTTGTACTTAAACTGTATTACATGCAAAAAAACCACTAAATTACCAGAGGAAATCTACTTTAAGATTTTAAAAACCATTACTTTGCAGTATATTTATCATGTAGAATATAATTTTATTGATAAAACATGAAATCATCCAAATAAAAAATGTACTGTTTACATGCACAATATTTCTGTATTTGTATTTCAATTGTTTAAATATTAAGTTCTCATAAATTTATAGACCCCCTTCAGCTGAGGCCAAAGAAAGCATGGGTGATGTAGTCACTGATGCAACAGTGAAAGCATTACAAGAGGTAAACTTCTGTCATTTTTGAATAGAAACAATTTTTATGACACACAAATGGATACACATATATATTTATAAACAATCAGTTCTTAGACAATTTTGGTTTCTTGAATTTTGTGCTAATACACATATTTACCGGTATACTAATATTTGTTGATAATCTACTAATATTTCTTGATTTTATATTCTTTTTGTTTTTTGTTTTGATGTTTTTTTTTTTCATGCATAGCTGCCAAAATAACTCACAGTTTACAAAGAATTAGGAAAACTATGTCATTGAACTAGGGACGTATATAACACATGTATTATATATGTCCCTGATTTAACATATAAACCTTGTATTAACACTGATGATTAAGAATTTTTATATTTGATCCACTCAAATATTTGTTTGATGTATAGTTTGACTCTGGCGAGATGCAACAAAATGGAGAAAAGACAGAGGAAAAGCCTTCTTCCCGTCCAACATCTGCTAAACCCTCTTCTCGTCCAACTTCTGCAAAACCAGGTTAGAAATACAAAATTTGAATACATGCAAAACAGTAAGTTTTCGCCAAATCTGGATTGTACTCTTTTCAATCCATATGTATCAAAGCATTAACTGAAATTCATAGTTGTTGTCTAACCTACCAGAAAATCAGTTTATTCTAACAACTTACAATGTACAATGATGAATATCATATTTTGTTTGATGTATTTTACAGGTTCTAAAGAAGGCTCTCGTCCTACCTCTGCCAAACCTTCATCACGCCCACCGTCAGCTAGACCAAGCTCTGCAAGACCCCCATCTGCCACGGGGTCAACAAAGGGAGAAAAGCCACCATCAGTTGCTGGCTCTATAAAAGAAGAAAGACCAACCTCTGCTAAAATGGACAGACCCCCTTCAGCTGCAGGTTCTGTAAAGGCAGATGATAAGCCTTCATCTAGACCTGCATCTGCTGCTTCTAAAGGTTCAAAGAAAGGATCTAAGCCACCCACACCTGATCAGGCAATAGAGGGTATGATTAAAACAAACTCCTGACAAATATAAAGTGGGTTGTATGTGGATATAAAAATTAAGCATATTATAAAGGAAAAAGATTTAAGGTAAAGAGGGTTGGAGGAATATTCCTGTTTAATACTTTAGGAATCAATGTTCAGTGTTTTTTGTTTGCTTTTTTTCTTCAAATCAAGTCTGTTATAAGGACCTTTCCCAATGGAAGTTTCACTGTTTTTTTTCCAAAATTTGTCTAAATTTTCCCCAGTCATTGATTTTTTAGAATCATGCAAATGGAACAAAAATTCCCAAATGAAAAGGTACAGACACCTTTGAAAAAAAAATACTGATATTAGATGTAAAGCTGAATAATTATGACATAAATTTGTATTAAATGATACTCTCTTTTGTCATTAGAACCTATCGATGCAAATATGCCTTTATCACCTACTGGAAGTATCCCTGATGGTGGAGACGATGGTTTTGGTGGTATGGATGAAGTACCACCTCAGGAACAACCACAGGAGCCAGCTGAACCTCCTTCTCAAGAAGTTGCTAACTATATGAGCCAGGAAATGGGTGACCCAGAGGGTGGAGATGGTGGTGGTGGGGATGGTGGTGATAGCGAGGATGATGACGAAGAGATGGATGATGAAGAAGGAGAAGAATCTGATGCAGGAAGTGATGCAGAAACAGACATGGTTGTGCTGGACCCAGATCATGTAAGTAATTAACTCATTATACCAATGTAAAGCTATAGAGCTTATAACATCAGGTGGTATAATTCACTTGATCATTCTTTGCACAATTCTAGAAATTTAAATGTTTCTGAATTAATGAAGATCATCATTTTCCTTTCAGCCCTTAATGAAAAGATTTCAAAATGCACTCAAAGCTCACCTTACAAAGCAAGATGAGAAAGTTACGTTAGAATTACGTGAATTGTTAGAGGCATTGAAGAATCGTAAAAAAGAGCGGGAAGATCTTGGTGTCGATTTGTATGGAGTGCAACAAGAACTTGCTAGATTTCAGATGATGTTAGAAAAGAATCATGATGAGTTTGCTAATTTGAGTCAAGCAAGAAACCAGGAAGAACAACAATTAGAGGATGTAAGAGCCCTTTACAAAGATTCACAACTTGGTGTGGACAAAGAAAAAAAGAAATGTAAGAACTACACCTTAACAAAACAAAGAATGACTTTTTTATTATGGTATAGTGTTTTGTCCTCTAGAATAGTCAGTTTTTGATATTGATTACAAATTTTCCATGCAGAGACAATCAACACTTTGCTTTTCACTTTCCATGGTCTATTGATAAATTTTTTATATTTATTATCTCCCTGCAATATGAAATCTAATGGTTTAATTTACTTAAATAATGATATACAGTTATTCATCAAACATTTAAAACACAATTCTTTAAACAATTAACATTTTTTATAGATCATGTGAATCTTGTGTTAAGAAGTTAAAGTATGAAGCTTGTTTTTATAGCATGGTAATAATGTATATCAGAGGACTTTGTTATTCTTATAAGGTGCTGAACTTCAGAGTGAAGTAGAAAATCTGGCTCTGAGATTATTCTACATGCAGAATGCCAAAGAAGATGTGCGTTCTGATATTGCTATCATGAGAAGAGCAGCAGAAAAAGCTGAAACTGAGGTGTCAAAAGCCGAAATAGAAAAGCAAAAGCAGGTGAGTGGTAAAACAGGGGAGTGATAAAGCAAGTGAGTGGTAAAGCAGGGGAGTGGAAAGCACTTAAGTGGTAAAGCAGGTAAGTGGTAAAGCAGGAGTTGTGTGTAAGGTTATATTAATTTATTTTTTACAATTTAACTTTCATTACTTTTAGTAGTTATGATTATGTTGTGAATATTTTCTTTCGAAGCATTTCATGTGATCATATAAGGCACCATATGTTTCATGATAAATTGATATCATTTCAGAAGAATCCTGTTTTACTCACTATATTTCTATGTTTTGAATAAAATGTTTCTTAGTATTATAATGAATTATTTTTTGCCTAATGTTTTTTGCCTTGATATACTTTTTAGGATTTGTTTGTTGATCGTTTGGTAGAACGAGTGGATAAATTGAAAGAGGAGATTGCCATGTTTGAAGCACAAATAGCAGCTCAAACAGAGGAAACGAAAGCTGCAAAAGATGCCCTGTTAGAGGCACACATGGAAATTGAAGTAAGAAATAATGTCTGTATGTTTCTTTATTTTAGCAAAAAGTGTCATCTATTATTGTTTTAGAATTAAAAAAAAAGAAAGAAAAAAAAGCAGTGGATTGTTGGTTTGTAAGATATCTGTAAAAAGGATATTTCACATTTCATTAGAAAAATCTTCCACATTATTTAAGGCAATCCATCTGGAAAAGAAGCAGTTATACCAGCAATGGAACAGCTCTCTTATTGGTATGCGAAGGAGAGATGAAGCCCATGCTGCCATGCAAGAGGCCCTGAAGTAAGTGTGATTGTTTTGATGAAAAACTGGAAAAAAAAAAAACAAAGCTACCACATTTGAAATTGATAAATTACTGATGGAATATTTCATTGATGCTACAAATAAAAGGACACATCCTTTCATAGTCTTGTATCTTCCTTCATCAGTTTTCATCTGTCTCAGAATTTGTGATTGTCATCAACATTACATCTATATATACATGTTTCTAATCTCCATTTCTCTATAATACATACCTTTTCTTCTTGTCTCATCTTTCAACTCTAGTAGGAAGTGTAAAAATTATAGAGAAACGAAATTAGTTTACCATAATTAGATATATGTACTAAAACCTACTTAGACACATACATGTAATATGTATATGTATTGTATTGAAATACTAGATGTTTAGGTTTGTGGCATGTAAATTGGACAAGACTTAGATAGAAAACAATCCATTAAGACATGAGTTAAGAGTAATATGTACTCATATGCTTTTTTATTTCAGTACTCAAGAACAAAAGGTGCTATCATTGGAAACAGAAATTGAAGGGTATAAAAAGTCTATCTTCAAGGAGCAAGAACAAAATGAAAAACTGACCCTGATTTTGAACAAAACAGAACGTGACATAGAGACTGTAAGGAAACAGCTAAGCCAGTGTCAAGCCAAACATGATGCTCTGAAAGCAGAATATGCTACTTATACAAGGATGTTACATGAGACAGAGCAGGCTCTCAATCGGGCTGTTACTGTAAGTTATCACAAGGCATTCTTGACGGAAGGGTCAAAACATTTTTCAAAATAATTATGATTTTATAATGATAAACCTTTCCTTTCAATTTTACTGGAAAATCATATTTCAAAAAACTAGCTAGATATAAAGTTAATACAGTGTTCAAGTATATATCTTTACTTTTCATGGTATAACATGCAGTAACTGTTTTTGTTGTCATGCATTTTTCAGGATAAAACACTGCGCTTAAATGAACTGAATGCTTTACGAAAACAAATTGAGCGAGAGTATTTGGAGAAAGTAGAACTAGAAGATGAAATTATGGAGAAAATGAGAAGTCAGCTCACTATGGACAAGGCTTCACAGTATACAAAGAAACTAACCACTAAAAAGAGAGATCTCACCAAACAATTAGTGAGTTTAAGTTCATATATTGAATATTTTGTGAATTAGTATAAGACTTATAAATATATTCTATGATTAGTAAATAATTGTCCTTTTACATCCAACATTTTCTTGAAATACAATGTTAAACATTAATGTTCATCTGGATGGGAATTATTGAGTAAAAGTGGAAAAAAAACTATTTAGATAGACTAAGTACACACATCCAAAAGAAACAAGTAAATGGTTATTTTAAAATCTTGCAGGAAATTTGTATTTTCCAATCTAAAGCATTTTCTTCATGTCCATTTTAGGAAACCCAAATGGCTGAGGTAGAAAACACAATATCAAGAGACACACTAGAGATCTCAAATGTACAAACTAGAATTGAGAGACTAGGCAAGATTATGGAGCAGTTAGATGAAGAAATCGCCAGCAAAAATGAAGTGATCAGTAAAAGTGAGAATGAGATAGTACGCCGTAATGCTATCATTGAGAGGAAACAAAACATCATTGACCAATATAATAAAAAGTTGGAAGTCCTCATCAGCAAAGCTGGGGTATGTTGCAGTTTTAAAATTTATATCACTTTATCTGGGTTTGATTAAAATGTTTACAATTCATGTGTAATCTGAAAGTTTAAATTTTTGATATTGGTCTTTTAAATATTATTTGATCTGTTAGATTGTTTTCTTTCAAATGTGTAAAATTTTGTCTGCCATATGACTATATAACCAGTTTGATATTTTGTATTAAAACATGATTGTTAACTGGTTTAATTGAAATCTCTTATTTTTTGTGACCCTCGTTTACTGATTTAAAACTTGATATATGAATTCTTTTTTACAGGGAGTTGAACTAGGACCATTGGAAATCCAAATAAACTCTTTACAAAAGTCCATTGAGGCCCGTCAGCAAGAAATTGCAGAATTACAACAAATGTGGCTTCGTCAGCAAAGTGAACTTGTACAACTTTCCAAAGACAAAGATGCCCAGTCTAGTGATGTACAAAAACTCAAAAAGCAATTGACTATACTTTCACAGAAAAAGATAAGAACTGAAGGTTTGTTGATGCAAATTTATTTAGAAATAGATATTTAAAATTCATTATGTTATATTCATTTCATTTTTTAGACCTCAGTTTTCAAATGAACTACAGCCATGTACTGCAACCTGCTATTCATCTATGTCAAGCTCAGATAGGAAGGTTCAACATTGTATATACCAAAGAGTGGAAGGTCCATCAGTTCTCATACTAAAGGGTGAGAAGATACATCAGTGTACATACCAAAGAGTGGGAAAGTGCATCCATTAACTTATCAAAGAATGGGAAGGTCGTCTAGTGTACATACCAAGATTTGGAAGGTCTAACATTGTACCTACCAGGAGTGGGAAGGTCCAACAGTGTACCTATAAAAGAGTGGGAATGTCCACCAGTGTATATACCAAAGAGTGGAAAGGTCCACCATTGTACCTACCAATAGCAGGAGGGTCCACCAGTGTACTTATCAAGAGTGAGAAGGTCCATCAGTGTATCTATCAAAAAGAGTTGTCTCCTGCTACTCAGCTGTTCTCCACAATTAAACACTGACCACTGCTATCAAGGTGAAATAACTCTGGTATGATATTAAACATTACATCTCACATATTCAAATTTCACTAAAAATTTCTTGATTTTTTAGGTGACATCGATGAACAAAGACGTGAAACATATGATATCGAGCGTAGTATCAGGAATATGCAGAATGACATGATCAAACTGAACACCCTCTTGAACAAGGAGAAGGGTACTCATGAAAACTTGCATCAAGATAATATATTACTAGAAAATGATTTCATCATGGCACTCAAGGTAAATCCACTTAAGTCTCTACTTTTTCAACATCATGATTCTGCGCTTGTTTATGAATTTAAAGTTAAAGATTCTTTAAACTGTCTATAAAATTTTCTTAACATTTCTTTAAAAGTATTTCTTTTACAATAAATATAACAGAATTACAATTATTGATATCAAATATTTTGTATTACTATTGATTTCTTTTTTTGTGATAGGAGGCTGAAAAAAATTCCATAGAATTGCAAAATGATCTTGACAATATCAAGGAGGAGAAAGAGAAGTTATTGAGCAGTCTTGTGGAGGCAGAGTATGTATAATATATAAAATTTTAATTTTACTGTTACATATTCTACTCACAATAAAGCAGTATATTATGAAAAGATATCTTGCTTAAAGTAAAATTCTTTCACATTCAGAACACATGATGCTAGTAAATGTCCCATGAATGTAGCATTTTGACTTTACACTAAAATTTTGTGAATTCAAACCTTACTACTGCCATATTGCTGTCTTGTAATTAAATTGTATTTTAAAAGAATAATATACTGTATTGGGTTGGTCCACAGAATTTAAATTATATCGAATGCAGTCTATGAAATTACTTGTTTGTACCAATTTTTAGTTTTTACCAATACCTTTAACTGTATTTCTATATACTGTATGGCATTTGAATAAACTGAATTGAATTGAACTGAACTTATATATATTTGAATGGTATTAAAGATATCTTTTTCTGGTACTAAAATTTATCATAAAGTTAACACTTGGCGTGTGACCAAAAGAGTCAACATTCCATAATCAAACTGATTTAATACAATTCCAAGCAAAACAAAGAAAGATAATGAAAACATGTCTGGTAAAAGAGTTGGCTTTCCCTTTTTTTGTCTGAAGTTATGTGGTTAAAGTATCACATCAATAATAATGATATTTCATTTAAAAATGCCAGTGTGGTGTTGTCCATTTCATTTGTTAGTTGTAACAATATTCAACCCTAGACAATTCTAATGAGAAATTTTAAAGTATTAAATGACCTTTTGAGGGTCTTTTGTATGTAGCAGAGTATCAGCTTTACATTGATATGATAATTTTGAAGTTTTGAAAAATTAAATGGATTAAAATTTTAATGAAATAAAATATTCAATGCAAATAGATGTTACACTAAAATACGAATAATAAAGTTGTACATGTATTTTGTTATATAATAGACGACAGATCATGTTATGGGAGAAGAAAACACAGTTGGCCAGAGAGACTAGAGCAGCTGTAGATTCTGAAGTAGGTCAAGGTGAAATAAAAGCCATGAAAGCTGAGATCCATCGTATGCAGGTCAGGTACACGCAACTGATGAAACAACAAGAGAAAATGATCCAAGAAATGGAGAAAGCTGTCTCAAGGTAGTGACCAAATTCTGTAAGATAAAAGCTCAGAACTTTATATACACATTATCCATTCAGAAAATGAAGTACATATAGAATTTTAGTAGTAGTTCAGGAATGGGGAAGAACAAGAGTCAGAACTTCAACTTTCTGATTTATATGTAAGAAGGCATTGGTCACTGGTTTCACTTGTGTAAACAAACGAACTATATATACCAGGGTTGACTTAATCTATTAACAGAACAAGTTAGTAACTATTTTCTTGTTTGATATATTGAAACTTGAAATATTTTATAGACGAGACACAATAGTTACCAGAGGAGATGCATCTCAGAAAATCAACAAAAAGGTGCTGACTAAAGGGACTTTTGAGAGACAAATGGGTGAACTACGAAAGAAAATCAAGGCCACTATAAATGTAAGTGGTGGCTATGCTAAGTAGAAACTGTAACTTACATAGATCTTCCATATATGTAGATATATGAGTAACTTGGGTTAAAAACTTTGCATATAAGTTTAATATCCTTGAATCTTTTTTTAAAAAAATAAAATATACATATAGTTTTGAGTTTTAAAACTATGGCAGAATAGACTGAAATAATATGCTGAAACTGACTGTCACCTGCAGAGTACAGGTTATATCCACTTTGGGCTTATTTAGAATATATGCCACTATACCTGCCAAAAGTTTGTGGCTTTATATGGATAGATTCCTCCATTACTAAATATCAGAAATAATATAATCCTGATGTTACATTAAATCATGATAATCTCAGTAATATATTAATTGAAACACAAATTTTGCCATTTAAAGCATGCACAAAAAAAGAAGTGTTTTAGTATTGAACTCATTTCCATTTTAACAGGAAGCCAGCTCCTGTGATGGCGAGATAGGTGATTTACGGTCTCATCAGGCAGATCTAAGCTCTCAGCTGGAACAGAAACAAGTCAATGTCCAGCAGCTTCAGAGTACATCTGACACCATGGATGGTGATGTGGAGCGCCTTTATGAAGTTAAACAGAAGGTATAAAATTTTGAAATGTTGATATTGTATAAATAAAGCTCAAAGGGCTTATTAGACTATATGAAGACAGAGATGAGATAAAAATCTATTATTATAGCACTGCTTACTTTCTATTTAAGGTACCAGTACTATCAATTTCGATTCTTCCTATGTGAACGATAAAAAGCAAACACATTGTTGCACTTCTTTTGGGCAGTATCAAAATGCTTTCAAAGTCAAATTTCAGATTACCAGCATTTAAGTATCATTAAGAAAATAAAGTATGAAATAACTGTTTTCAGAATCTGACAGAGCTTTTATCTAAACAACAAAAAACAAAGTATTACCAACAAGCCAAAGATGGAAAGTATGTGATGCTGTGTAAATCTGAGTCATCTTTAGAAAATGAACATACTAAACAAGTGGACAGGATGCAAGCTTTGAGTGCTATAGTGGACCGACTGAATCAGGAGTTCCCCCATGTACAGCCAGCTCTCAGAAGGGTCACACTGTCCCTGAGCACTAGAGGAGATCCTAGCGAAGATTGATGTTGTTTTTCAGACAGACAATGCCAACACTCCATCCAAATGTTTATCTTGGATTTATTCTTAATTGTTCTTCTATGATCTTATTGAAGGTTTATATATTTATCTTGACACTATGTATTTGTTTTGTTATATGTTTTCTGTGATATGAAAGCATCAGGAAGTCCAGTCCAAATGTTATACATGCATATGATTTTTATTTATAATGTTGTATGTAATAATAGCACTCTAAATTTCTGAGAATATATTGTATTATTTCTTTGGAGTAAGAATATCATTGAAATGAAAGAGCTTTATGCATAGTTCTTTATTGTGCCCAGCATCTTGGTATAAAAAAGCTCAGGGCTTCAAGTCTGTCCTAAAATTCTAAAAAATCCTAAATTTTCTGTCAATTTGCTAAAATTGTAAAAAGTTAAAATGCCTATAAAGGAATATGAAGGAATCCGAAAAGTGTCCTAAATTTTGAGTTAAAATCCTAAGTTTTCGTTGATGTCACATCCGTATCCATACCATATAAAACTACTGTTTAGTAAAAAATAAAATAAATTGAACAAGAGTACTGCAACGCCCAGCATCTTGACTTTTGACCTCAGACTTTGAATACTGAAAGGGCACTTTGTCACATCATAATATTATATGTCTTCTAAACAATGGTGGATTCAGAAGTGGCAGAGGGGATGTTTGCTCCCCCCCCCCCCCCAAAAAAAAAGAAAGAAAGAAAAAAAGAGAGAGACAGAAGCTATCATCTAATTGTCTTCATGACATATTAGTGTGAATCTGATAATCTTATTTCTACTTGACTTTCTCTGAGTCATTTAAGGGGAGCTTAGGATTTCAACCAAAATCCCTTGCCTTTCCTTACTTTTATTGAACTTCAGGAATCAGTTTATAATGCAGTATACAAAGTGTCCTCAATAATCTGTGTACCATCAGCAGCATTATTATCAGAAAATCATATTCTCCCTTGTCACATAGTACCAACTGGGTGGCACAACATATTACTTTACAACATGCGCAGATTTACAGGGATGGACCGGTGTTATATACATGTAGTAGTTTTTCCCCATGGTAGCCCCCCCCCCCCCCCCCCCGGAAAAATAGCTATATAGTAGTTTCCCCCATGGCGGAAAAACTGCTATATAGTAGTCTTTCCCCCATAGTAGTTTTCCCCCTATAAATAACAGTTGGAAAATTACTTGTCGTCATTGTATAAATTAGATAGTATTTGAAATACGAATGTGGTACGGTAATAGCTTGTGGATAAAACCGATTGTGTTATGGTTAAGGGGTCTCTATATACTGTTAAGTCTTTTGTTGTAAATGTGTACAAGCCTTTCTTTTTACATATTTACCATAGTGTGGTATTTTCTCCAAATACTTCATTGTAAAATAATTGTTCTTCATTTGCGTATACATGTCATTCATGACGTCATTCATTCTACCAGATCTCAAATTTTCGATCCTATCCCTCAACAAATATGACCGCCAAGGACGCTGATTGGCTGATGAAATCCTTTGAATCCGCAGCATGAAATCATTGGCGACAAGTCTGGACTGTATGGTGGCCAATCGAGCACTGGGCGTTGTTGTGAGTCAGAAAGTCGCGACAAATCCTGGCAATATGGGGCCTCGCGTTGTCCTGCTGCAACGTTAAGTTACATTGATAGACAAGAGGAAGGACGTGTGGTCCCAAGACCTGATTCCGATATCTTATTGCTGTGAGATTGCCATAGATAACCATGAAAGGTGTTTCTACGCCATGAGATATCACCACCCTTACCATAAGAGACCTTCCACTCCCCCACCCCCTTTCCCCGAATATGTCGCTTTCCACTTTGCAAGTGTCAGAATATCGCTCACCACGACGTCGATAGACACGTTGTCGTTCATCTGACCGAGCGTGAAGCGAGACTCGTCTATTAAACAACACGTCTCCAATTCACCAAACGAAACCGGTTAGGCGCATCATAGGGAGTACGCACCTGAAATATGAAAGCCTACCTGTAACAGTTAGAAAGTTATGGCCAATGTTAAAGTTTCCATAATGTGTGCCAAAGTCATGTTGGGCGTCATTACATCAAAATTTGGTATCACCTGAAAGGGCTCATCTTAAGAAATATGTATGTGAAATATGAAAGCCCTACCTGTAACGGTTGGAAATATATGGCCAATGTTAAGGTTTTTAAAAAGTAGGTCAAACTCCAAGGTCAAGGTCACAAATGATAGGTCTCATCTCAAGTAATCTATACACGTACGTGAAGTTTCAAAGCCCTACACCTTTTAATACAAAAGATGTAGTAAAGGTTTTTGAAGAGTAGGTCAAGGCCACTAGGTTAAAAGTCATGGTCCCAAATGAAAGGTCTCATCACCAGGAATTTATATGTGATCTTTCAAAGCCTTGCACCTTTTGGTACAAACAATATAATCAATGTTTTTACCAACGAGTCGGAGTCACAGACAGGTGAAAAACTAGATCCCCCCCCCCCGCCCAAATTTCATTCCGGGGGCATAAAAACGAACTTTGGGTTTTTCCCGTTAGTATATGTATAGATTTCTCGAGTTAAATGAAGATATCTCGAAATTCTAGTAGATATATCTCTATTCTAGATATATACATCTGTATTTGAAAAAAAGATTAAAATTAAAGACATTTCTATTTAAGAAAATGAGATATCTCTAAATTCAATGGAATTATCTCCCTATAATAATCCCCCAAAAAATTACACTAACCAAGTGTATTGGCGCATTCAGAATTTCCGAAAAGGGGCACCTAGAGTATAGAGGAAATGTACATGCGCTAAGTAGCATACATAGCTTATTAAAGTCGGCTACTAAGGATATCTGTGTGTCCATGTCTCCGTCCATCTTGGAAAGAGGATCGGAGGCATTGTATGAGAACGACTAATACAAGGTCCCTAACTACACCAAGTGAACTCTTGGTAGATGACGCGTTTTCTGTCTAATAGCACATTGACTTTAATTTTAATCCTGTGTAGCTATATACAAACTATATGATTTGTTTCCAAATAATATGCCTGCTTTTTGTCCTAATCCCACACTCTTTGCGAGTAGTCCAGATTAAAACCTATTTTATTACATATGTCCTACCATGTGCTTCCTCCATTTACGAGATCCTTCTAAATACTGCCCAAGTTGTATTCTAACCACTCCAATTGAGTGACGTTTATTACTTCAATTGACCGTCCTAAGTTGGTATCGTAACAGCAGCACAATCGAATATTTTTGTAATGTCGTTCCGTGTATATTATGCTGTCGTCATTTTTTGTGTGCAGGTCCTTGGTGATTTGTGTCATACAGCTTTGTCAGATGTCTTCTGTTTTCTCTTTTGAATTCAGGATCGTTAATACATGTAGTTTAGTGAATGTTAATTACAACACTAAATAAAGAACAATCTGATTAAAACCATACCTTTATTCCGCTTCTCTATTTGTCCCATTGCGAAGCGGAATAAAGACATGATTTTAATCAGACTGAACAAGGAAAGAGAATTTTTTAATTGTTTTAGTATCGTTATCGCTTACCTGTGCTTTTATATTGACCCCTTTTTCTCGAGCGATTTGCATTAACCTTCATTGAGGTTGATCCGATACTTATGAATAGTGAATGTTGTTACAATTTCCTTTTTTGTGCTTTTATATATATATATATATATATATATATATATGTATATATATATATATATATATATATATATATGTATATATATATATATATATATATATATATATATATATATATATATATATATATATAATTTTTCTGGTAAAAGTAAAACTTGGCCTCGATACCCCATAACTAGGTCCCGTGACAAATCTCGTTTCAGTTTCTTCCACCATAAGCGAAGAAAGTCCACTGAAAACTAATTATCAGGTAAGATGGGAATGGGTTTCAAGCGAAATAAAAGTCAAACTTGAGCTGCAATACTCAACAAAATCAACAGATTTCAGGGGCACCGATAAAAATCACGGGTCTCAGTGTAAATGTTCCATTAGTTTATCGGTTAAGCGCTTGGCTATCGCTGCAGACATTACACAATCTGGGTTCGATTTCCAGATAGCGCCACTAAGATTATGAGGGATATGTTACCTCCCGCTTCCATGTATCAGTGAAAACTTGTTGAAAGCGACGTAAAATATCAACCAACCAACCAGCTATAACAAAGTTAGTTCAGTATTTCAAAGCATGTCCGAAAAAATCCTGAAAATTGCTGGACGAACGCCTGTATGGACAGCAGCCAAGCGACGGACGTATAGAATGGAATGATTTCTATCAACTTAGAAATATAGATAGGGTTCTCTCGCCATATATCGTTTCCCCTTACAGATCCACCAATGAATTTACTTCATCTATCAATTTTTACTGTTGGTCCACAGAACGAACAAGTGTCATACCTAGATAAATCCAAAAATACCTAGCCATGTGTCAGGTAACAATATAGGTTGATGGATAAGATAAAATTCGCTAAAACTTAAACTAATTCACATTGTTTGTCTTTTTATGATGTATACACTGTGGTAATGTGTATAGAATTAACCGTGATGAAATAAATCATAGGTAAGTGAAAGATAAGACAAGACTTATGACCCCACTCTTCCTCTCCCACCGTAGGATTACTTCCCATGTACTTGAAGCTATGCCATGCTTTAACTAAACTATACTTCTACTATGCAAGGCGAGTATCTTTTAGTAGTTAAAAGTGAGAGAAAAAAGAAGACAATGCAAACAAATAACAGCGCCTATAATCAGTCTTACAAATATATGGTTATGATGAGATGTACTCGTCCATCCAACCCCATCAGGTTGCGACCGCGAATTTTATTCCTAACCCCCATATTTCAAGCAACTGTCGACCGGAAATAGTAAGTGAGCACTGAATCCAATACTATTTATGTCTAATCAGTGTATAATGCACAGGAAGCAAGTCATGAGAATAGAAACTATACACAGCACAAACAGTAGTTGGTTTTTTTTTTTTTCTTTTTCTTTTTTATTTTCATTTATATGTTCATATGACATATTTACTTTGATTCCACTGCAAAATAAGTTGATGTTTTAATTTGATGTGTAAAGTAATTCTCTACGACATTTTTATGTATTTCAATTTCAGCAATGCTTTTGTTTCACCTTAGTTGGTTTTGTTGCTTTTATGTTCGAATATTCGTATATGCGTTGTATACTAAATGTCAAACAGAATTTCTTTAGACCTTGCAGTAAAATTTTACATGCAATTTGACGTGACATAATCTCATGTGATAAGAAACACTCGTAGATTAATCGTGGAATTCGGACGACATAAACGATGTGCATTAAGCACGACTATGTTATCGATCCTGTAGTTAATTACTCGTGTGAAACAGAAATAAAAATTGTAAGAGCTATATAATTGATATATATTTGTATTTCGAAAGATTTATTACTCTATCCATATTCTGAATAAATTTAAAGCATATGTATTATAGAAATCTTGGATAAGGCAGTTGTCTAATCTACACGGAGACTGCTAGACAGAATGTTCTCTGAATTCCGGTATACTTTCCTAAATACGTGTATTTGTCGAAGTCATGTATATCAAAGTCGCTTCATATTCATTATCTGATTTTGAATAATTGGTTGTAGTTTGAGTTCTCGTTATATTTATACCTCACTGCAGTTTAAACTTAAAGCATGACATGAACTCTCGACATCTACAAAGCCATCAGTTATGATTTGGATTGCTATTGATCGTTCTGTACTGGATCCCACGTATCGTATCCTGATGCAGAATGTATTTATTAGAGCGAAATATTCATGAATTATTTGTTACTAGAGCTCGTTTTAAAACGCACACGTTGATTTTTTTCTGTTGTGCCTGACAAATAACAGTTTTTATCCCACTTCTGGCAAAATTCTTTGAAACTGATTGGCTAAGAAGAACCAAATATTTTATTGTATTGGATTACCCATCAATCCCCACCAACCGAGTATTATTATTTTGATATTCGGTCTTTTCCTTACACATTGTTACTTTCCATTTGGGATGGTATCTGATGTAAGACAGTTATAACGTCATAAAATTCTATGGACACTGATCTAAAGCTTTGGGAAATGATAATCCATAAATGACGTCTTCCTAGTAAATTAATAACTTCATAATTGTTATTCGTCAGATACCGTCCCATATGGAAAATAACTCGGTTTAGTGAAAATACTCAATACCCCTTATGTGGTATCCCTAATATCATAATGTCACTTTCTCACTATCAGACGAGAACAAAATCAAATTTGGCGGGACTATTTGCTCCGAGGACGGAGGAAGAAATAGCACACACACACACACACACACACACACACACACACACACACACACACACACACACACACACACATTATAATTCAATTGCTTGAATTAGTTTTACTTCTATTTTATATGACCATGCAATATATGACAATTTGACACAATATTTGACAAGTTAACACAATATCTGACAAGTTGACACAATATTTGACAAGTTAACTTGTGACAATAAATGATATTTTAATTATATTGTATCGACCGTCGACATAACATCTGACAATTGACAATTTACAAACCCTTATATGCACCGTTGAATTTGTGAGATTTAGTCAAGTTAAATATCAATAAGAGTTTATGTTTTAATGTTTTCTTTGCGCATGATGTTGTTACTATCATATATTTCATAAAGAGACTGTTGAAGGGTTTTTATTCATACATGTACATTCTTTTACAAAATAAATTCATCATTTTTCTAACAAGTAATCCTGTCACACTCTAAAGACAGTAAAAAATGTCTGTGTTTGAAGAACAAAATGTTGTAGAACGTTCCCGAACATTTAAGCCAGCTTTAATCTATAATAAGAATTTTTACCATTATGGTGGCTTCAAACGTCACTGCGAAACGTTCCATAATATTCTCGTAAAAAGTCAGTCAATTGAAAATGAAAGTGGTAGCGCGACATCCGGTCTTGTCCTTCGAACGCACTGCATGACTAAGTACCGAGTCATACAATAGTCGCTCTTGATAGAAGCGTGCGTAAATCTTCTTCCTCCTACAGTAAGTGTATTTTTATGAACAGTATATACTGCCTCGTATGTTTACATGTGATAATACATTAAAACATTATATTTCAATTTTTACATGTCCTGATATTCGAAGTGTCGAACACTCTGCTAGCATACACGAACTAGTGCTTATTGTGTCCATGGTGTTAGGGTTGAGTGTAGTAGTATAAGTGGTGTTTGTAAAAGCGATTTCAACATACGAATACGAGTTTTTGCAGAATTCCTTCAGTTAAAGTTTGATTATCTAACAACGATTTAATTGGAACGGGCTTTGACTAAATTAACTGGTTGGGTGCATATTCTCTCATTGTAGAGAACGTAGACATTTCTTCATCGATGTCAAGGAGAAGGCTATGACAAATTTTATGTAGCATTATAATAAATAAAGATGGAAAGGGGGATCCTGTACTCGCCTATTAATCCATAAGTGTCTCATTCATTCCATTCGATTTTATCCAATATCCAATTAGGATAATTGATAAAAAAAAAGAGAAAATCAAATCTCAAAGTATCTGGTTGATTGGTGTTTTACGTCGCTTTCAACATTTTTCAGTTATGTCGCGACATGGAAGCAGGAGGTAACCAAAGTCTTAAACATAGTGGCGCAGTCTAGGAATCGATCCCGGATCGTCGGTGCCGCAACCCAAATGCTTAACCACTACACCAAGCCTGCCCCACAAAGTACTCTGAGATGTAATTAATATTGATTGATTAATTGCTAATCAGTGGCGGATTCAAGGGGGGGGGGCGTAAGGGGCGTACGCCCCCCCCCCTAAAATTGGTCAATCATAGGTAGCACACATTCAATCACTGTCCATCTATACACAAAGTAAAATGAAAAGTTAAATCCTGATCATAAAACTATGTGTGATTAAATATTTGTCAAATGCAATGCAGCATTAATTGTCTTAAAATTGATCAGTTTAATATTTACTGATCGAAATCCGTTTCTTTACCCGGAGCGTTTCTCGGTACTTGGTGTGTAAGATGTGCACCTGACATTTGGGTTTGATTGGATATTTTTTTTTTCTATTTTTCCCCTACTTGGACTTGTTGACCAGGGGGATGTTACATATTAACTTTGCTTGCCTACCCGGGGAAGACAAGTTCAGATTTCTTGTCGTACAGTTGAGCCACATCTACCTCTAATAGAAACAATCATGCCTGAAATCGACCTCTGATATACCATAAAGCACAGCCAAAAAATGTCTGGTCACAAAACATTTAACCTATTTTGGAGTCACGAAAATGGGTTCTAAAAAGCCATAAATGCAGGAGCTTCCGGGGGGCTTCGCCCCCCTGGGCCCCCTACCAGGGCTCTGCCCTGTACCCGCTGGGGACCTAAGCGTTCCCCAGACCCCTCGCTATTTTTACCCCCCCCCCCAACTCAAAAGCTGGATCCGCCCCTGCTAATAGTTTTACGTCATTCCACGATTACTTCATATAAATGGTGACGGCATCTGCCTGATGCATTGCATAGTTTATACATTTGCAATAGACCCACCCGAAGCAGTGAGGGATCTTCCCACGCGTACCATAACACGAGACCTCCGTTTTAACTGTCTCATCCGAAAGATAGAATGCCGGTGTGTCCACGGCGGAATTGTACCTGAGACCTGTCGGTCATCAGCCGATCACCTAATCCATTAAGCCACACCAGCTCTGTAGTCACTAAGATGGGATGAAGGACAAAGAAGTAATGTCTGAGTGCGATAACGGTATGAATGATAAGTGTCGCCCACTAGGGCTACTTGAATCACTTGAGTGTAGTCATTCTCATGATAACTAAGAGGAACTAAAGTCTCAGTATCATTTATACTTACATTTAAAAGAAGCACGGTTTCATTTCCCGACTTCCAAATTTTGTACTATTTCGAACTTAGTCGTGTGTTTACCTTCAATTTTATTTTAGTTACTTGTATGAATATATGAAATTAAAAGTGACGACAACTGTAATAACTTCTTCATCCTAACCTGTGCACACACTTCTTAAACCGTATAAATTCAGGGCAGTAGGACAATGGGGCACTGGTTGTATGAACAACCTCCTCCAACCCAGTTGAGAATTGTTGGAACTTTAGATTTTTTATTTGATTTGAATTGAGAGTTGCAAGTATCGCCATTTTTTCTAGGTGAGCTACTACTGCTATTCCATCATACCTATCATATATATATATATATATATATATATATATATATATATATATATATATATATATATATATATATATATATATATATATATATATATATATATATATGTGTGTGTGTGTGTGTGTGTGTGTGTGTGTGTGTGTGTGTGTGTGTGTACAATCACTTCTTTGTAAGATACACATCCGTCAGTCGCATGTGATTTATTTATTTTCAATTTTCTGCATTGAAACAGTTAAAAAAGTAACTTTATTGCCATGCGTTTTATATTGGATTTGTTTGTAAAGCTATAAACGGACGTTGAATTTCATTATGTGTATAGCAATTGATATCGCATGAGCAAACAAACATATCAGAGCAAGTCTTTCAATCTGAATGTGCTTGAATGTTCTTATGTTAGCTTGACGAGGTTTAATTTTCCAACAGACCATGACACGAGGAAACGACATCAGAAATTGACAAATCCACTACAACATATGTAGTAAGGGACACGCATCCTAGAACATAGAAAGTAAAAAAGAAACATCGATCAATGTAGAAACAGGATACTAAGTTTGTAAACAAACATACTGTTTTTGTATTAAAATTGAAAGAAGGAAGTTTGAAAACAGCATTATGGCTACACATGGTAGGTAAAATCTCGAGTAACTGGGATCCAGCACGTCGTCAGAGGTACTTATCAGGAAGCAGTATCTAGTGGTCACACACTACTCACACCATGCTTAACAATATATTTACACGTGTATGATTTCACCTGTTACAAAGACCAGGTAAGTCGAGTACGGTAAAATCAACAACTGTGTACTTACACAAGTTCACACGTTAAAGAAGGGGGATTTAATACTGGATATACTTTTACGCAGTGATATCGTCTAAGGAGACGTTTTTAGACAGACAGTTGTATATCATGCTATAACTAATAACATTTCTTGATTTCGAAGAGGGTATTCATTAACTGAAAAGGGTATTTTCTGAATTTAAAGGTAAGAGCAAAAAAAGGGGGAGCTCCCCTGTTCACCTTTTTTGGTAACAATAATGAAGAAAGCGTAGCTCAGTGGATGAGGTGCTTGGTGCTTGACTGAGAGAGTCCAGGTTTGACTCCTGTTGTGGACACACTTGTCAGGTCTTTAGATTAAGATAGTGAAAACCGAGGTTCCTTCTCATTGTATTCGTGGTACGAGGTCCCACACTGCTTCGGATGGGTCCGCTGTAAATGTATGATTTTTTTGTGCAATGCATCAGACAGATACCGCCACCATATACGTGAATTAAGCGTGGAGTTACGTAAAACAATAATCAATCTATATAGCAATAATGTTTATTCCACAGGTATGAAGGACGATTATTCCCGTGTACCGCTAGTGACAGGGGACGATTCCGACCTGGACACGGAACTTTTCAATCAGAAACAGCTTCAAAACACACAAAGGAAAAGGGAATTTAAAAATAAACTACAGCTTATATGTGTTACTTTGGGTATAGTTTTACTAATAGTTGTTACAGCTAGTATCTTATACATGTATATCAGATCTGCCAAGAAAGCAAAAGAACCTTCATATATAGGAAATAGTTCATCAGAGACACTTTCACATAGTGGTAATATTTCTCCAAATGTACACAACAACAGACAATCTACAGTGTATAGTGGTCATACCACAAAAGGAAAACCAACTAGGACTTATCCTCAAACAAATGATTGGACGGTACACTTTGAAGACATAGGTGAGTAAATCAGTTAAAGATTTAGGCTATGTACATATCGATGAAAGTACCAGAGTAACATAGTCGCGCACTCGACATGTAAATGCATCAAAATGTACATAGGTAAGTACATGTTATAAAGACTGATAAGTAAAGAATGAGTTTCGAGTAACTTAATCACTTCTATTTTTGAAATACATGTATATCTAATTATATTTACCCAGTTTTTAAGATGTTTATAATGACTGATAATATTTTCTTTTAAAAAGTGATTGTAAAGAATACATAAAACGATACTCTTGAAGTTCTACATTTCGACTTTCTCAACAACTTTCGGGATTTTGTTTGTGGGTGGTTAAACTTGCAGAAGAAATGTCTTTTTGATCTCGATGGTTTGGGTAAGTGGCAGTTAAAAAGGGATTATTTATTTTGAATCCAGACTGAATAAACATTTTCTAGATTTACCTACGTACTGGGTAAATCATATTTCTCGAATTACTTTGCAAAGATGCAACAGCCGCTGAGCATTCGTACATAGAATTGTTAGTACATGCCATGTATTTAGATATAAATGTGAACAGTCGAGAAATCCGATCTCCACAGAAGGATGCATACATTCTGTAATGCAAACATGATTTTGATCATCCTTCGATGTTTGTCATTCCAATCTTTCTACGACAGCAAAAAATCGAATATGATTGAATGGTCTAGTATACCTGTGACCTACACCTGATAAATGGGAACCAAACTCTGGATGTGTATCCTAGAGTGAGAAGGACAGAGGGTCTCATTAAACTTCGGAATGAATTGTAAAACCCTCTGCAATACTAATTTTTACAACTTACTGGCGGATTTAGAGAGGAAGAGGGATCATGGGCGGATCCTAAGGGGAAAGGGTGTCCGGGGTTGGTCTTAATTCCTTCAGTCCTCAATGTGGCTGTTTTATGTCCTACACTTGAATCCGATATGATCTCTACCTCTTTAAAACAGGACTTAGTTTGCATTTTAGTATGAGCTTCGATGTCTTAAATCGGTGGGGTTTGAACTGAGAATTTCGATAGCATTTGGCTGATGTTAAGTTGAAACTACTCCTCGCTCTTCTTCTGGTGAGAGAGAGAGAAAGATCTAGAGTCTCAATAAATGTTGATGTGGGAATTATCTATCTCATTAACGACTGTTCTAGTTATTTTTGTTTTATAATCTGTATCCAGAGTTACCGTTCTTGAGGATGAGTTCCAAAATCGATCCTTCAAATATAACAACTATCCCGTTCAAGTAGTAGTCGAGGAAGTTGCTGCATGGTATTTGATAATTTTCATACATTTGTATTTGGTCAGTATACTGTTAATTTTTCGCATTGCAATGTCTCTTTGATGAAAACATCTTCTTATGCTTTTATCACTTTTATTTGTTTTATTCAGTGCATAACTGAATAAAACGCGATATCGTAGAACGTTGGGGTTAATTGGTTGATAAAAGGATATTCGTCGCATTCAACAATTTTTATAACCGTGACGTCGTAGACGGACATAGTATGGTGTAGTGCGTGCTTCTTTCTGAAGGTCTGTGCGTATGTCTGACCGCTGAACTTGTAAACATGATACAGACCAAAGAAGGAAACCATTTAAACTCGGTATACATACTATTGATGTTAGGAGGACGACGTCTATAATTTTCAAGGTCAGGAGTCAACGGTTAACGTCACAAATTTTAAAACATTGTTGGTAAATGTTGTAAAGAAGATACAGATCGAAGCACTTGGACTAGGACCGTTAAACTTGGTATACATAATCCTTATGATGACGCTTGTATTTCAGGGTCAGAGGTCAAAAGTGAAGGTTGTAAATTGAACATTGTTTGTAAAGCTTATTGACACGATTCTTGAACCATTTAAGCTTGGACTGTCAAACTTAATACATATACTCAAGTACTGATGTTTAGAGGACAAAACAGATTGTTCATAATGGTTAGCGGTCAAAGTCACACGCTAAACATTATTGATGAAGATTATAAGCATTAAAACCAAATCCTTTGGGCTAAGAGCCTAAAACTTGATGCACATGCTACAGATGTGAGAGGAAAATGCATATATTTTTCTAAAGTCAGACGTGAAAGGTCAAGGTCAAATGCAAAATGTTTTCGGCAAACCATATAAACAATATACAGACCGTCGAACTTTGTACACGTACTCCTTGTAACAAGAGGGCAATGTCTGTTGTCTCCGAAGGATAACGGTCAAGGTAACATATCAAATATTGTGTTTAAACTTGTAAACACGAAACAGATAAAATCGTTTGGGTTAAGACCGTCAAAATGAGAGGACGATGTCTTTATTTTTCAAGGACAGGGGTGAAAGGTCAATGCCCCGCTTTTAAATTGTTTATGAAGCTTTTACACAAGACACAGACTGAACTGCTTGACCAGAATCGTCGAACTAGTTACACATTTTCATTATGACAAAAGGATGATACTTATTGTTGTCGAGGTCAAGATCAAAGTCACACGCCTAACATTTATAAACTGTACCTTCTAAACAACATACACACAGCACCATTTGAGATAAGACCATCAAACTTGGTACACATACTCCAGAATTCAAAAGGAAGATGTCCATTGTTTTCCAAGGTCAGTGATGAAATGTCAAGATCACATGCTTAAAGCTGTCCATAAACCGTATTTTGTAAAGAATAAATAGACAAAACCGTTGGGATATAATCTGTTCACATAATACTTATGGCAAGAGTTATAACAAATCTTATTGCATTTAGTAGTTATTTTGCCCGATGTAGAAACTTTCACTTAAACAACAAACGTTTAACTTCAACGTAGACTTTGCTATCTTGTTCAGTCATTTCTCAACATGGAAACTGGGGAGGGGGGGGGGGGTAACCTAACTTTAAAAAATAAACGCACCAAATCCACCCACCCCTGTAATATTAGGATACATTGTCATGTTTGTCGTGCTTCCCAAATGTCCGTTTCCATTTACAGAACTTAATATATAATCCCTTCTAATGCATCACCAAAATTAAAAGATGAATTTATTCGCTGATCAGGAAATGTTTTTGGATATGGGGTGTTCACCTTGATTTTGACTTATTTCACCACAAAAGGCACAAAGAAAAAGTCGTTTTGTCAAATTCCAATGGGGGTGTTTCAGATCCCTTTGCTATATCCACCTATGAAATTCAAGTTGCGTTATATATGAACATAAGATTGACCATCAGTCCGCTTCTTGGATGGAATGCACTTCAATTAACAAAAACATCTATAGACATTAAAAACGGATCGAGTCAGAAGCCTGCTTAATGTCATCAGATCTCTGACTATTCATCGGAGGTAACACGGTTGATGACAACTCATTAAATACTTTCTATAATATGCTAGTACTGTTTAAACAATTTAAAATACATGTATTTACAATAATTCCTTGTATTTCGTACAGGATCTGAGTCTGTTATACGCTTAGTAGATATAGATGGAGATGGTCGTCAGGACATTATCTTTGGAGGGGCCAGAGCAGTTGACCTGAACAAAATTGCGGAGGTGTCTCACTTTGGAGATCTTGAACAATATTGCCACAAAATGGGTACGGATTGTAATCTGCATGATGAATGAATCTATAATTTATATTTGTGATATCAGAAGACGTGTATATTTAGTTGTTTTTCGGTGTAAGGATACTCATAATTAAATATATTTAAATATATCCTTTAACATCCATATCAGTATCTTAATGTTAAGGCATAGGAAGTATTCAGTACATGTATTTCCAATTCGGTAAATATAATGATTCTAAGGGTTTCGTGCATTTGATTATCTGGGAAGGGGCTCGAATTTTTACTTGGACCAGATTTTTTTCCAACACAGCATTTGGGCAAGATATTTTTCACATAAAGTTATAGAAAGGGTTAGGCGGGATTTTTTTTCCATATTTGTAATATATTGTTGTCAATATTTTTATATTTGTATCCAAGATGGTATTTCCTTGTTACATTTGTTTATTTATTGGCTCTGATTCACGTGGATAAACATCTTGAATGATTCAGAGTTATATATCAGCTGTTTATAAAGAAGTCATTTGGATATCTTGAGGTGAACACGTCAATAGATCAAAACATTAAAAAATTTTACGATATCATGCATGGATTCCTTCTCATAACAATACAGACAGTGGCTTGCTATAAGGGGTTGTAATTTATGCACATTGGAATCCCAATAACTTATTGATAAAGTGCTTTGTTAATTTGAGCATAGATATTGATATTAATTAGAATAAACTGATCCAAAATAAAACTGGAGCAATAGTATTACCTTTTCAAAGCACCAGCAGATGTGTCAACCAAGGACTTATAAACAGGAATCTTCGTGTCAACTAAACCATCGTTTATTCGGGTACTGAGAGCAAAATTTTATATGTTATGAAATATAGAGCAAGAAACTTTCTGAGTTTCACTGTTCTCCATTTACACACATTGACATAGAGATCTGGCAACTGTCGATAAAGGATAATATTCGATTAATTTTATAGTTTGCATTTTTCACGTAAAAGAAAACACGGGCTGCATAATATCGAGTTGTTATTATTATATATTTTTCCAATAAACACAACAAAATGCATCGTCGGAAAGCCACGTTCGGTTGCTCTTCCCTTAATCATGCCTTTAAAGTCTTCGCTTTAAACAGTTTGAGTAGTGTAATGTTTATACTATCTGTAAATCTGACACTGAGCCTGAGGATAGTTTCATTTTACGATTAAATGCCCCGCCTTTTTATATCTAAGCACTAAATTGTTGAAATCCCTTCAATTACAGAAGACCTCCTGTCTTTAAAGTAGTTAAGTTACTCAGCTCAAATATTAATAAAGAACTATTTAAGCTTGGAAAATTTTTGAAACATGCTTATAAATAAATTAGAAATATTAAATTTATGTTCATGAATGACACATTGTCATATACTATTTCTCAGCATTTTTGTCAATTAACTTATTTACTGTATAACATTTATATATATATATATATATATATATATATATATATATATATATATATATATATATATGTGTGTGTGTGTGTGTGTGTGTGTGTGTGTGTGTGTGTGTGTGTGTGTGTGTGTTTATGTTGATCTTTACGTAATGTATTTATATTGTTTGAATAATACTTATGTATATAAGTAGTAATACTTTGGATCAATAAACAATACAATACAATACAATACAATACAAAAGTGTCATCTTCGCTAGCTAAGCGTGTTCATTTTGAGGCTTGGGTAGCGAAAATGATCTAATTCGATCATGAAATACATGTGGTTGCTCATTTCCAAAGTAGTGATTGAAATATATATTACCAAACTAGAATCGTCGATCCAATATTTCAAATATATTGTGATATTCAAATCTTGATGATTTAAAAATTAATAATTTTTTTAAGTGTTGATCGTAAATTATCGTTGAAGGTATTGCAGCATCATTGATAGTGGTATAAAAGTTACACCTATCCGCTGGTAATGTGATTAACTTTTGCTACATATGACTTGAAACTCACCATGTGGTATATCTCAACATATTTTCAGGTTTGTCATACCCGTGTTTGGGTATTCTGTATGGACTAAGAGGTTATGACGGTAAGATACTCTGGACAACTAAAGTTCGCTCTGGAACCATCCTTTTGAACTGTGTGGACTTTGATATCAATAAAGATGGCATCAAGGATTGTATCATTACTGGTAGACAGGCTCTTATTGAAGCCATTGATATCACAACTGGTAAGATTGTACACACAAATTGGTAGTTAATTAAAGGAGCATCCATTCAATTTTCATGCGGGGAGGGTGGGAGCCGGAATATATATATATATATATATATATATATATATATATATATATATATATATAATATATATAGGTCAAAATTTGTATGCCCCGCATCAGGCAGATGCCGTCACCATATACGTGAAATATTCGTGGTGTGACGTAAAAACAAAAATCAATCAATCAATCAATATATATATATGCCAATATTCAGATTCAGAACCGTATTTTTGAGTCGGCTTCGGTGAAGCCGCACTCATTGCAATCACTTCTTTTCAAGGGTTATAACTTTCACTACCGATATAGAGCTTACTACGCCGCTGAAAAATTAAGTGCCGAAAAATTACTTATGTTGTCTTAAAAATTCTTGATCAGCACAATGTACCTTTAGCTCAGTTAATTTAAGCTAAACATAAACTAGTTTCAATAACTCGAAAAAGGAGTTGCAATAATGTTTTCAAATTTCGCGTAATAATATGTAGTTGTGACTACTTTACGATGTGTTTACCACCGACACCGACACATGAAGTTGTCGATTGCACGTTCATTTCGGATACAAGCAATTGCAAACTCTTTGCCGTAAGATAGTATGAAGAGAGCAATTTTATTAGCATTTTGTACATAAGTATAATGACGATGTAGTTGCAACAAAGACCTAATTTTTGAACCAATATATATGTGTGTGTGTACTCAAAATTTCTAGCGGCCCTTCGGGCACCTGCAATAAATAATACACCTACATATTTACTGACCCCTTGTCCGGATTATTTTTTATCGGCCCTTTGGCTGGAAAATTTATTTTTCCTACATTGCCAATCTGATTAAAACCGTATCTTTATTCCGCTTCTCTATTAGAGAGGCAGAATAAAGATATGGTTTTAATCAGATTGCTACATTGCGAGCCAGAAAGTGTAGTAATCTTGGTGTGGTGTTAAGAACCAATTAAACAAATGAACTAGATTGAATATGACAATATGACCTAAGTATTATATGACCTAACTCACCTGAGCTGAGGGATGATGCGAGCTATTGACATCTGTGGCTCAACTGGCATCTGTCTGCCCAATATAAACTTTCCGTTCATTTGACTTCTTCTTCAGAACTGCTGAAGGGTTTTGGTAAAACAAGTTAAGGATGAAGTACTCGGTGGTAGCCTGCCCCTGCAGGGCGACAAAGACACAAACTTCACCAGGCTGACATACAAAGAACGATATACTAAATGAGTTAGAGTGAACTGCAAGGATATCTTAAAAATTTTATTATTTTTTTCATTCCGAAAACACATTTTTATACTTCCGTCTTCAGACGGGGCGTATTAGGTTATGGCGGAGTTTTTTTTTTAGCTCACCTGAGCGTAGCTCAAGTGAGCTATTGTCATAGTGCAGCGTCCGTCGTTAACTGTTCTACATTTTCGACTTCTTCTCCAGAACCGCTGCACAGAATTTCACCAAACTCCATAGGAAGTAAGTACTCAAGGTCCTCTACCAAGTTTGTGTTTTTTATGCCAATCCGTGATCCAAGATGGCCGCCATTGGCTCTGATTGGTTGACACATTTTCGACTTCTCCTCCAGAAATGCTACACAGAATTTCACTAAACTTCATAGGAAGTAAGTACTCAAAGTCTTCTACCAAGTTTGTGTTTTTTATGCCGATCCGTGATCCAAGATGGCCGCCATTGACTCTGATTGGTTGACACATTTTCGACTTCTTCTCCAGAACTGCTGCACAGAATTTCACCAAACTTCATAGGAAGTAAGTACTCAAAGTCCTCTACCAAGTTTATGTTTTTTATGCTGATCCTTGATCCAAGATGGCCGCCATTGGCTCTGATTGGTTGACACATTTTCGACTTCTCCTCCAGAACCGCTGCACAGAATTTCACCAAACTTCATAGGAAGTAAGTACTCAAGGTCCTCTACCAAGTTTGGTGTTTTTATGCCGATTCGTGATCCAAGATGGCCACCATTGACTCTGATTGGTTGACACATTTTCAACTTCTTCTCCAGAACCACTGCACAAAATTTCACCAAACTGCATAGAAAGTAAGTACTCAAGGTCCTCTACCAAGTATAGGTTTTTCATGCCGATCCGTAATCCAAGATGGCCGCCATTGGCTCTGTTTGATTGACACATTTTCATCTTCCTCTCCAGAACCCCTGCACCGAATTTCTTGCTTGCTTGTAAATATGCACTTTGTGCTCAGGTGAGCGATATAGGCCCACTTGGGCCTCTTGTTTTTTTTAGGGGGGGGGGGGTTGGGGGGGTTGGTTTTTGTTTTTGGTTTGTTTGGGGTTTTTTGTCCGTCCGCTACAGTTTGTACGAACTGTAACTTTTGACCTCTTGCATGGATTTGAGTAATATTTCACGGAATTGTTGTCCATAACCGAAGGGTGTGTCATAAGTTGAAACAAGACTATATCTGCAAGGTCAAGGTGAAACTTTGAATAAAATGCACAGAATGAATAACTAAGTTACAATGTTTTACAGTGTTGTAGAAGTATGCAGTGTTATTTAGATTTAGGACATGACCTATATTTTCTGCTTCAGTGCGCTTGTAAAAAAAATTGAGCAAAATGTTAGATAGTTTCATTTTTTCATTTGGATAGCTAGGAAGTCCGAACTTCCACAAATGCTGTATCTTTGTATGTAGAAATGGATTTAAGTTTCAGATCTAGGTCATGACCTATATTTTAGGCTTTAGTGCACTTGTTGAGAGGAAAACAACATGTGAAAAAGTTTTATATTTTTTATTATTTGGACAGCTACCAAAGTTCTTGGTTCTCTTATAGGGATTATATTATGTTTTATTGGCAAATATGCTAAATGAGGTGAGCTTTGTAATCTTTGATTACTCTATGTTTTTTAATTATCTTGATAATAAGACTGGACATAACAAACACCAGTGATATTAAGATACATATTCACTATCTTGTTTTTTTTTTTTTTTTTTTTTTGACAGGAAAGCATATATGGACCGGTAATCGTACAGAGTTTATGGAAGCTTGGAACAATTATCAGGTGATGGCATTGCCAGATTTCAACAATGATGGCATCAATGAAATTCTCATCATGCATGGAGGGGATCCAAATTTTGACGCTGATGTAAGCAGAATATGACACAGAACAAAGCTATTCATTGCTTTGGTGTCAAATACATATCTATATTACTAATCTATATTATTATATATTACTAATATATATGACTAATTAACATGTTATTCCATAGGTATTTAAGATTATTTTACTGATTGATTCTATTCTGGAGAAAAAATTCAAAAATCTAAACATTACATATATTAAGTTTATGTACAGAGGAATGCCAGGATGTATGTTTTTCTTTATATTAAATTATGATTGTTTTTACCTAGGTAATTCTCATTGTTTTTACCTGGGTGTTGCTGATTGTTTTTACCTGAGTATTTCTGATTGTTTTTACCAGGGTATTTCTGATTGTTTTACCTGGGTATTGCTGATTGTTTTTACCTGAGTATTTCTGATTGTTTTTACCAGGGTATTTCTGATTGTTTTACCTGGGTGTTGCTGATTGTTTTTACCTGGGTATTTCTGATTGCTTTTACCAGGGTATTTCTGATTGTTTATACCTGGTTGTTTCTGATTGTTTTTACCTGAGTATTGCTTATTGTTTTTACCAGGGTATTTCTGATTGTTTAACCTGGGTATTGCTGATTGCTTTTACCAGGGTATTTTTGATTGTTTATACCTGGTTATTTCCGATTGTTTTACCTGTGTATTGCTGATTGTTTTTATCTGGGAATAGCTGATCGTTTTTACCTGGGTATTTCTGATCGTTTTTAACTGGGGTATTTCTGATTGTTTTACCTGTGTATTTCTGATTGTTTTTACAGGGGTATTTCTGATTGCTTTTACCTGGGTATTTCTGATTGTTTTCGTTAGGGTATTTCTGATTGTTTTTATCTGGGTAATTTTAATTGTTTTTACCAGGGTATTTCTGATTGTTTTTACCTGGGTATTCATGATTATTTTTACCTGGGTATTTCTGATTGTTTTTACCTGGGTATTTCTAGGAGCTGGCACGTGTACCAAGTCGTCTTATGATGTTAAATGGTGCCACAGGTGAGAAGATAGGACGACACCTAGAGATGCCTCACCAGAAGGAAAGCTACCAAAGTCCTGTACTGTATACTGCAGAGGATGGATCACAATATATTCTGCTGGGCAGTGGAGGAGAGACTGTTGCAGGTCAGCTTGTGTGATGTAACATTCAATATTGTGAAAATAAAGTTATGTTACTATCAAAATTTATATAAATTAGATCTCTTCAATAACTAACTACATACATTTTTGGATTTATTGGCATAAACTATAAATGCTATAATGTTGTAGAAATAAATGCTACTTTTTAATCGCCAGAATAAATTAAACCAGCATTTCAGAAATTTGTTGGTAAATTAAAATCATACCCAAACCACATACAATTAAATCATTTGAAATACAGGAATTATATACATGGCTAATATCAAGATTAAAACTGCAGTGACATGTCAGTAAAATTTCATTAATCCACTGATATTATGATTTCAAGGAGACTTCATGATGTTATCAGTGCCTGATTACTATCGTTATGTAATGAACCTTCCACAAGATGCCCATGTCCCTAAAGTACGAGGTTCATATAGACAGTGGCCTCACCTGTTTAGAGCCCCAGGTACAGGTCTCATCACTCTCTATAGGTAAGTGTCTAAAATTGATGTCCTAATACTCAGTCAGTGTACAGGAATTGTATAGACAAAGAGCAGTTGTTTAACAATTTACAGTGTACTATGTACATGCATATTGACAATTTTAGCAAAATTAACGTAACCAAAACAAGATCAACTGTTTCCAATGTTTCCACCAATCAGTCTGGTACTTATAATTGAAATACGTACAACAAGATTACAAAATTCAAATATGTGAAATATGCATTAAATATTGATAGTATAAGCCAGTATGATATAAGTGTGAAAGTGAATAATTATAAAAGAATAAATAAACCTTGGACACAATGATACATTACCAGAAATGGTGTAAATTGTGATCTAAAAATAAAGCAAATTATTTTACTTGTAATAATCTATTTTAATATTTGTTCTTTAAATTGCACATGGTAGAGGTGAAAATAAAGGTGTGATGGTTCCCCCGCTTACAACTGATGTCAACAAGGATGGTGTGGATGATATAGTAATGTCTGCATATGATGGGCTCATCATCTTGTATGATGGTAAAACAATGGAGAGGATATGGACAGCTCGGTTTCCAGGTTGTGAATCATATAGGTATGTTACTGATTGAATCATTAATGTGAAATGACAGCAATGTTTGAAATTGACTTTGTATTTAGTATAATAGAAATATTTAATTCTTATTTCATACAAGTGACTGATTATATAGAGTCAAATTCACTTCCAATTAATTCTTATTAAAATGTATGTATATGTATATACTAGTGAAAGAAACTGATGGTATGTTTGTTATGTAACAATTTCAATATGCATGTACACCAGTAGTTATATATTCATACTGGTAATTTTACAGTATTTCAATTCATGTATGAAATTTTCATTTCGTGAGTTTAAACAATCAATCAATCACTTGATCAATTCATTATCATAAACTTTGCATATACAAAGAATATACATGTTTCAGGTATACTTAATTATACACCCATATGAATATAAGGGGGCAAAACTGCAAGGCGTATTATCTGGTTATGAATACATGGCTTTGATTTCAGAATTAATATAACAGAAAAATTGTTTACAACACCACTCAACCATTCCCACTATCCATGTGAGTACCACATGTGTGTGTATCTCGTTTTTATTTATAAGCATTACTCATTCATAGATTATGGTTACTTCATTGCAGTACTCCGGCACCAGGCTTTTTTAATGATGATGACACATTAGATTTTATGGTACATTGGAGCTATGGATTCTGGCCATACTACAATGCATCACAGGTAGGGAATGAAATTAATGAATAATTTTCAGGAGTTATCTTTCTTGGAGAAAAATTACTTCAGTGCTGCATCATTGAGAAAAAGTATACATTAATTTCATTAAGTATCCTCTGCAATACAGTCTTTATTCTGTATCATCAGTGATGTTAATTACCCTTTCATATATACAGATGTTTAACAATTAGATTAATTTGCATTTCAGTTTGACAGAGTTGTCTTTCTTCAATATTTAAAAATCCTTTTTATTTAGGAAAATATTTATTTCAGAGCCATAGACTACTTTCTATGTCTCTCATTTATTTGCAGCAATATTGAATAAATTGTGATGTGTGATTCTAACAATTGTAGAAAGTAATAATAGATGGAAGAGATGGATCAATAATGTGGAGAATGAATATGAAAAATTATGAAATGGCTTCTGACCTTACTGTCCAAACATATGAGAAAAATAGAGATATATATGTATACAAGACAAAAGGTCGTGGTGCTAAGTTTTACACGGATATAACTGGAGAAGTACATGGAGTGGGAGCTCAAAGAAAAATACTGGTATATATATATTACTTCATCTATGGGATTTATAACTAAATATGATGAAGTAACTAGATAATGCACAGGTATAGATACAGAATACAGTATATGGTCAATTCACTAATTTTTGTCACTCAGTTCATTGCTATTTTGGCAATAACACCAAATTTTTTCAGGACATTGTTATATAAATTTCTCATTAAACCACAAAAGTCGCTATCACTATTTGCCACATGTACAGTGGTGTGAAAACAAACATCCATTTCAAAGTTTCAATTATCTCATAACACCACCACAGATCCCTGTAATCAGTAAAGTGGCTAATTGGTCACTATCAATCCCTGGTTTAAACCAGGCAGTAGTAGAAATATCTGCCGCAAGTAGATCAAGGCAGTCAAGTCTGGATATGTATTTTAGATTACATATATGTTTGTGTTGCATCCAATGACTTAATTATTCTATGATGTGTACATTCTTTCAATATTAAAAAAATATCACAAGAAATATAATGCAAATGATTAACAAAATATTTTAAATTTAATGTTTAGACAAAGATTCATGTGCACGATTATATGAGTGTAAGAAAAATAACTCTATGATACAAAAGAACAGTTCCTCCTCCCAAGCTGTGGCATGTGTGTAATGCATATTGTGCCATTGGTGGTCTGTCAAATCCTAGGAATGACTAGGAATGATCCCATGTTATAGCACTCTGCAATGCATATTGTGCCATGGGTGGTCTGTCAAATCCCACATTTGATTCTGTGTTGTGGCACATTTTCAGTGTATATGGATATGAATGAGTTTGCAACTGTATGGATATTTTGATATTTGATTTCTCTGAATTCATACTTGAAACTGTATTTGATATCTGATAATTGTAATATTAATTTATTTAGGTCAATGAAACAAGTTCTAAAGAGTTAAATAAAGAGAAGAAACGTCATGGAAATGAAGAAATTGAACCTGACCACCCAGAATCCTTGACTTGTAAGTCAATTGATCCATTGTAAGCAATTATTTAATGTTTGAGGAATATTAGATATGTTCTTTACCTCCTTAAAACAGAATTAAGGTTGAGTAGATATTGACCAATCAATAAAGGTTGCCTCTTAATACAAGTTGATTTTGTAAAACAAAATGATATATAGTTGCTTTTTAAATCACCAAACAATTAATCTTGGTTTATCTTACAATGAAAAATATCGTGATTCCAGTGAACATAACAATATATCAAAATTTGTTATGTCATGATCCTTCCATCAAAGTTAGATTTTTCACATTTTTGACTAGGGGTTATGGTTGCCAGGTGGCTTTAGACTGCTGCACTGCATCTCACAGTAGTATCTTGCCTTTAAGTCTATGTTCCATCACCTGTCCAGCAGTTTGATCTGTCATACTATGTGACAGATGTCTGTTGGTTTTCTCCAGTTAATAAATTAATTCTGTGTGACTATAAAAATGAACATGCAAACAAGCATATCGTGTAATTAAGTCAAGTGCACTGACTTTACTTTCAGCTGAAGAAATATATGAAGATTTTAGGAAGCATCATTTCTCCTGTGATAGTGACATTGACATCAAATCTGAAGCTTTCCTGATGGATAGAACCCTATTAGATACCCCTATAAAAATAATGGAATCAGGGGTCATCAGACAAAAGTATTGTAAGTGCTTTTAATTAATTCAGTTTTTGGAAATTCAACTTGTGTTGTTCAAAGCAAGAAAAATCATAATTTTCAATTACAGTAGAAACTCATTATGTCGAAGTCGACGGAACCAGAGCAAATATTTTGAATTATCCAGAATTCGAGATAAACATCAGCTGTTTATGTAACCATTTCCTATCATTCTTCTGAACATATGTATATACATGCATTGTTCTACCTGTTATTCTATATTTTAGTCCGTGTTATGCATCTTTCTACCGACTAAACTCTAACTATTATCCGTCATCTTAATGACAAGCCGATAAATGAAGAAAAATCTGAAAATCATATTTTCAGCTCTTTATATTTTTAATTCATTTAATAATTTAAAAGCTTCCAAAACACTACTGGCCTATTATCTGCCCTCAATGAAGATGTTTTTACTAATGAGAGCATATTTTAAAATGACAAGTGCCGATGCAATCCAATTATCTAATCATCGTCGATCAGTTGAAATGGCTTCACGGTCAAACAATCAGCCTACATCCTACATTCCACTGGGATTATATATAATTGGTTTCTACCTTTACTGCTGTGTTTACTTTGTACAAACACTGACACTTCGAGATAACTCGAGATAACGAGTGTAAAATAATATAGAAAATGGAGTTTTGGGACTGTAAAATGCCTTTGGCATACCGGTAAGCAGAATTTTGACTTTACCGACTTAATATTAGTAACCGAGATAAAATCATGTATTAGAAATAAAAGAAAAAGATTCGGGACTTAAAATTGACTTTGAGATAAACGGAATTTCAACTTAGGCGACTTTGAGATAACGAGTGTCAACTGTATATTTTTTGTAGCAGATATATGTTTTTAAATGCCTTATGTTATCTATTGACATATTGATTTCACTGCTTTTATGACGATTGGGAATTTAAGACAGAGCTGCAAAATACACATATTTATTATACATAAATAGTGGTACATGCCTGTCCAAGCTGTACTCCATGATCACCATGGCATCGAAAGTTTTATGACATTTTACATGTGTTGTCATCTTAGTCACCTTTTCATTTAGTCTGGAAAGTCATTAAAATGTTATGTTGTCATGTCTGATCATTTATCTCTCTTGTAATTTGAAACAATACACTGAACTTTGCAGTCTTCAGTTTTAATTAAACTCTTCTATCATGTCTGGTTACAGCAGTATTATACTTTCAAATTTTTCATGGTAATAAAGTTATGCCATACACTTTAATTCATAAATATAAATTGTTATTTGTATTTCAATATAAGATCCAGTAAATGAACTAACACTTAAAGAAAATAAAACCCAGAAGTTTTGTTCAGTACTCCAACCAGAAGATAGAAGCACAGGTATGAATCATATTAATTTAATTTTAGATCTATGCATAGTATTTTTTGTAGGGACTAAATATACCACTGAAAACATAAAAGAAACAAGGCTTTATAAATAAATCGTGGACTCTATCAAACATAGATGGCATGTGTATTGTTCAGTTCTAGGATCTATAATTAATGGTTGTGCTGGGATGGAATCCCAATAGAGCCCTGTATGTGTCTTGTCTTTCGGATGAGATGGCGGAACGTGAGCTCTGATACAACACATTGACATCATCTAAGTGCCTTAAGCGGTTCTATAGCATTATTAATTTTTGCAATGACAATACTCCAGACAGGTGCTAGTTCCACGTGCATATAGGTGAAATATTTGTGGCATGATCATAAAAAATAATCAGCATTATATATATGGCACAGTACAAATTGTCTTTATGATATGGTCTCCTCTACAATAAAAAAAGTCAAAAAGATTACTTTTTAATTTCCCTATCATAATTATATAACCCTGCAAAATTAAATATCAGTATGTATGAAGATCATCTATATTAAAAAGTCATCCTTAAATTTTCCCTTCGGTGACTGCTATGTTAGCAGCACATGCATGGTGCATGGCCTTTCTACCTACAAATTAGACTGAACCACACCAGTGAGGGATCCTTTATGTGCCAGACTGTAGATATACTATAACATGGAGCTTCAGTATATACTGTCATCTGCAGGGTAGGAACAAGGCAGGAGAAGTAAATCACTTTAGAAAAATCTGAACCAATTTTTGCCTCCGGAATCAAACCAGGGTTGTCTGATTTAAAGTCCATAGCAGTACAGCTGGACCAGTTTAAAATACCCTTTAAAAAGTTTCCAAATAACTCAGTGTAATATATGTACAGATAGACACAGTACAATGTCTCATAAAATTTTATGGGACCAAGTTTTATCAAACTCTCCAACATCTTCAGTCATTCATGTACATATAGTCTGTCATTGTATATAATTGCAATAATCATAGAATAGGAAGTAAATATACTTTCATATATTGTGATTTTTCTGTTCTTAGTCTGTTGTTTTGGGTTTTCATTCTTTCCATACGTGCTTTTTTAGCATCATTAGGTGATGTGGATGGTGATGGAACCTTGGATTTTGTAACACTACTCGCTCATGCTGGAGAAAAAGTCACCACTGGATACAGCTATGACAGTATGTTCTACCGTTTCTCCATCATCAAGAAAAACCTTGAACCCTTATTGAAAGATATGTCAAAAAGAACAAAGGTCAAGGTCACAACCACAATGAAAAAAGATGATTTCAAAAATGAAAAATCTATTGAACAATTGCGACTATTACCAAAGGATGAACAGCAGTGGTTGACATACTTCGGAACAAATGAAAATGGGCATTATGACAACAAACCAAGAAGATAATGACTCATTGGATATTTGAAAATATATACACAAAGATAAGCAGTGAGAAATGTTTTATGTTTTGTTATTTATGTTCACATTTCATACTTTTGTACCATGTCTCATTTTAATTGCTTTATTGAGTATGTCATCAAAGTAGTATCAGCAACTCACAGGTATACAATACTAATTCATTTCTGAATAGTAAGCAGTCTACAAATCTGAAGAGTACTAAGCATTCCTTTAATATCTTGTCAATATAATGGGGAGTTTGTTGAAATGCCTCATCATGACATAATGGGGAGTCTGTAAATATACCCTGTCATGATATAATGGGGAGTCTGTTGAAATACCTTGTCATGATATAATGGGGAATCTGTTGAAATACCCTTTCATGATAACATGGGGAGTCTGTTGAAATGCCTCATCATGATATAATGGGAAGTCTGTTAATATACCCTGTCATGATATACGTTAATGGGGAGTCTGTTGAAATACTTTGTCATGATAAAATGGGGAGTACTGAGCCTTCATTTAATATCTTATCAATATGATATCATGGGGAGTCTGTTGAAATACCTCGTCATGATATAATGGGGAATCTGTTAATATACCCTGTCATGATATAATGGGGAGTCTGTTGAAATACCTCGTCATGATATAATGAGGAATCTGTTGAAATACCCTTTCATGATAACATGGGGAGTCTGTTGAAATGCCTCATCATGATATAATGGGGAGTCTGTTGAAATACTTTGTCATGATATAATGGGGAGTCTGTTGAAATACTTTGTCATGATATAATGGGGAGTCTGTTGAAATACTTTGTTAGGATAATTCATTTCTGAATAGTAAACAGTCTACAAATCTGAGGAGTACTAAGCATTCATTTCATATCTTGTCAATATGATATCATGGGGAGTCTGTTGAAATACCTCGTCATGATATAATGGGGAGTCTGTTGAAATACTTTTTCATGATATAATGGGGAGTCTGTTGAAATACTTTGTCATGATATAATAGGGAGTCTGTTGAAATACTTTGTCATGATATAATGGGGAGTCTGTTGAAATACTTTGTCATGATATAATAGGGTGTCTGTTGAAATACTTTGTCATGATATAATGGGGAGTCTGTTGAAATACTTTGTCATGATATAATGGGGAGTCTGTTGAAATACTTTGTCATGATATAATAGGTAAGGTGTTGAAACTGCCAGTTTTTGTGATGTAATTTAGTTTGTGTTCATTTTATCAATGATGGATGAAAACATTGTATTTAAATTTGATATCAATTAAAATGTATACTGTAATCTGTAAGATGCTGGTCAAATTTGTATTTGGTTTTGGATGGCAGTTAGTGATTAAGATAATTTCCTTATATTTCTTTTCCAGTTTTAAGTTATTTTTGAGCCAATGTTGGACACATAAAATTTGGTGTCATAAATTCTATTTTGAAAAATGTGTCCTTTTTACATTTCTGTGCAGTTGACTTAATTTTACACAGTGCCATATATAGGCTCTTGGCCGGATTACACAAATTTCAAAAAATATGTTTTCTGTGCATTTTTTAGTGATGTATTATTGAAAGAATTACTTTCTTTTCTGGTACATGTTATATGGTAATGTACGTCCCTTGTAAGAACTTTTTTACTTTTGCCATATCTCTTTGAGGTATAATAAAATGACTGCTCCTTCACAGACCATTTAGCTTGCCAAAACAAAATAAGAAAAGAAAACTTAAATAACGGTCATTGCAACAACTTTTATACCACTCCTTTTGCACGTCTACCTGAATAAGCAAGGGCAGATAACTCCCCTTATCAAAACGTATCTTATTTGTAGATGCAGGTGATGTGAGAATATTTCAATCTCGTTGATTAAATTTTTGGCAGACATTCTTGGATTTGAAAACATCAATAAAGTCACAAGTCCCTGCTCATTCCTCAGTGATGCAGGAAAATGTTAGATTGGTTTGACTCCTGAGCTGTTTTTTTTTTCTTTGAACATTTCATTAATTTAATTTCCTGAAATTTGTTTTGGTTATGCTTGCATATATCAATTAGCTATGTTCCCAGGTTAAAAACCTGGACTAAGTTTTTTATTGTTTTGTATATCTGCAACTGAAACCTTTAAGTATTAACCTTAATTAGTATTAAACTGCTTAATTCAAAAGACTTCACACTAAAAATGTTTACTACTTTGGGCAGGCTTGATTTAAAAGTGAAAGTAGATACACATTTTTATAAATGTTTCATTGATACTATACTGTTGAAAGACTATGAACTGAAAATAAGGTCACTTCACCTTAAAATATTTCTATAGGTCTTAATGTATACTATATTGCATAATGGTTGTTGCTGAATGCATAATATTTCAAACGCAAATACTATGTATAGATCTGGTAAATGGTTTTATTTTATAAATTTGTTGAATTATCTAATAATTGTTGTTGAATTCTATTTCTCCATTATATACAACCATTGAGTATATTTTACAAGGAATGGGATATACAGAAAGCCAAATGCCAAAAAGAGGTTGGGTATGATCTGGCACAATCCAAATCAACTGAAGTTAATAACTGCATTTTTGTTTGAATATCTTAAATCAATGTTTACAAAATCAAGAAATGATAAGTATGTTATTAACCATATAATATTCTGCTAATCTTGATCTCTCTAAGGTAAGAGTGAGGTTTTTTTCTCTCTACCATACAAAACAAAAACAAGTACACTTAAAGTTATATAATACACCTATCCCTTAATTTGAAGAGGGGTTAAGTGAATATATGGAGAAATTCCTTCCTCCTTCCTTAGGGCTTCAAAATTGCACCCCTGATTTTCTAGTCAGTTTCACTAAAGATACAAGATAATGCTTATAATGAAATTTAACATAGCTCCAAGTCATGATACACCTTTGTGAATATTATTCAAATCAATGCAGGCAGTTAAAGGTTCAGGCTTGAGCAAAGATTTACTATACATAAGCACTGTGAAATTCACCTTGCAGACATGACCTTGGCTCAAGGTTATGACACACCCTTGCATCCATGACAACAATTCTGTGAAAAATTATTCAAATCTATGCAAGGGGTAAAAAGTTATGGCCCGGTCAAGGAATAATCCATTAATTGTGACCTTGACCAAAACTTTGGTTCTTGGCAAATATTCTGTGAAATATTTTTCATATCCATGCAAGGGGTAAAAGATATGGCCTGGGCCAAATTTACCCATCATATGCATTGTGACCTTGAACCTTGCAGATATGACCTTGGTTCAAGGTCATGACATAATCTACAGGGCAAAAATTCTGTGAAATATTATTCAAATCCATGCCAGTGGTAATAATTTACCCATCATAAGCATTTTGACCTTCACCTTGCAAATATGATCTAGGTTCAAGATCATAACATGCCCTTGGGTCCTGGGCAACTATTCTGTGAAATATTTAAATCAATGCAAGGGGTAAAAAGTTATGGCCCAGACAAAGATTTACACATCTTGGTTGAAAGTCATGACAAACCCTTGGGTCCTGAGCAATAATTCAGTGAAATATTATTCAAATCCATGCAAGAGGTATAAATTATGGCCTGGACAAGAATCTAACTGATGTAAGCCCTGTGACCTTTATCTTGCAGATATGACCTTGAAAATTAATAGGGTTCGTCTTCCTGTCATAAGCATTAAGTGTGCAAAGTTTTAAAGTTCTAGCATAAACAGTTTGGTCTGTATCTCATTTACAATGTGCTTTCTCAAAAATTTGCTAGTTTTGACCACAAAAGAACCTTGATATTGAAATCAATAGGATTTGTCTTCATGTTGTAAGTAATAAGTTTACAAAATTTGAAAGTCCTAGCCTCAACGGTATGATATGTGTCTTGAATAAAAGGTGAAGACAGACCCACAATGTTATACCATAATACACATGTACACCCATCTTCAACGCAGTGTATGATAACACTAAGCATTAGCAAAATCCATATATATTGTCCATTTGAATTGCAACAAGAATAATCTGTAGTATGATTACCAAAGGATTTCGAAACTCAATCTACTTAATGCCCAGTCAGTAGGTGAAAATTTGTAATCTCAAAGGATCTTTTAAAATCTCACCAACAACCAATTTTGAAATAGCTCAGCAAAAAATTGTCTGCAAAATCAAGGTTCTAACACTTGCTGCATGCAGATACTATGTAATTTTACATTGTCTGACAATGATATCGGTATCTAAATGGCAAAGGAATATTCTACAGGTTACAAAGACTTAATGATTTTGTCCTATACTAAAGACCCACCTGAAGACATCTTTAAGATGCCAACATATGGGGAGCCAGATTGATTGATTATTGTTTTACGTCACTCCATGATTATTTCATGTATGTGATGAAGGCATCTGCCTGATGCATTGCATACAAATTTTACCTTTGCAACGGACCCATCCAAAGCAGTGAAGGATCTTTAACGTGCCACACCTACCATGACACGGGACCATGGTTTTTACTGTCTCATCCAAAAGACAGGACACCGGTGTGCCCAGAGCGGGAGTCGAACCGGGGACCTCTTGATCATGAGCCAAGCACCTTATCCACCAGGCCACATCGGCTTTATGGGGAGCCAGGAGATGACAAATCACTTCAGAAAATTCCGGACTGATAGCCAAAATATAACTTCAGGGTCCTTGGATTGTGATACCACTGGACCAAGTTGTTCCTTATGGCAGTGAAATATCCTTGAAATCATGATTAAACATGAGAAAGAATATATAAGACAAGTGTTTTTATTTTATTAACAATATGTGGTGCATATACACCTTTAACAGTAAATTTGATACCAATGTCAACAGTCTACAAGATCAGTAAGGCACAAATGGTAACAAACAAATAAAATGTAAAATGTACATCTCAACATCGGGTAAGTAATGTACTTCTTACTCGTACAGACTTTTTTATATCTGATGTCCGTAATAAATTTAGCTGGAGTAATAAACCATCAAAAGATAACTCTGAACATTTATCTTGATCCTTTGATCGAAATAAAAAAACACATTAAGAGACCAACAAGTCTCTTATTCCAATGCATTAAAAATAAATATAAATGCATATATATCATAATTCAATAATTCTATAGAATAAATCTAAACGAGAGTATCAGTAAACTGAAGGATGCTCCCAAAACAGCAATTATAATGCAGGAAATTGATGACTCAATTCATATACAAAAATATCAGTAAAACTGATGGATGCCCTAAGAAGCACAGCAATAATGAAGGAAATGAATGACTCAATATATAGGAAACCACTGTATTAATTGATGACAATTTCAAATCTCAATGTATTATATGGATATCCAGTTGAGCCACCTGTAGAACAACAAGTGATCACAATATCTTAAACTAAAATGAGTAAGCTTGACCTTGATTAGTTATTAAATAAAACTTTTTATCATGGCCTTGGCCTTTCAGAAACGATCTTGAGTTACTTTTGTCCAAAAGCTCTTAACCTAAATAATATTTTTGGTGAAGTATGATCAAATTATGATGAAAGGTGTAGGAGATTAAATACTTCATGGTATTTTAAGTCAGTTAATAAGTGACCTTGACCTTTCAGAAATGAACTTGAGAGAACTTTGTCCAAAAGCCCTTAACCTAAACAACATTTTGGTGAAGAATGATCAAATTCTGATGAAAGATGTAGGAGATATAAGTACTTCATGGTATTTTAAGTTATAGTTAATTAGTCACCTTGACCTTTCAGAAATGACCTCGAGTCATCTTTGTCCAAAAGCCTCAACCTAAATTATATTTTGGTGAGGAATGATCAAATTCTGATAAAGGTGTAGGAGATATACATATTACATGGTATTTTAAATCATAATTAATAAGTGACCTTGACCTTTCAGAAATGACCTTGAGTGACCTTTGTCCAAAAGTCCTTAACCAAAATTATATTTTGGTGAAGTATGATCAAATTCTGATGAAAGGTATAGGAGATATGAGCTTGGACAGATGGACAGACACACGGACATGACAGCGACTATATGCTTTATGCATAAAAAAGACATGCAAGCACCAGTTATAAATATTATAAATACAAATGGGCAGTTATAAATATCATAAATACAAATTCATTGTTGAACACTAACAAACTAGAACATGCAATTTTACATATACAGGTGTAAATACAAATATTGATAATAAAAGACTTTTGTAGATTATATTGCATCACATCTGTAAATTGCACATGACAAGGAAAGCCCAATAAACAATTTTAATATCTAATGGTACACAAAAAATGTTCACAGTATTTATTAGAAATTTTAATGCATACATGTTTATATGAATTTTTACACCATGAATCTTCTTTTGTTGGAGAGAAAACATATAACGTGTAAGCTCAGGGTCCAAATGTTTGTTTAGCCTTTTTCCATAGCACAATCAAATTCACCATGAGAAAGTGTAATTCATACATATTTTGCATTTCATTTTTACATTTTGATATAATTTAAAATCAATTACTATTTTTTTTTTTATTTTATAGTAGATACAGAAGTATCAATGTGTTGAAGATAGCTAATTCCTATTCTCAGCAAGGTTCCCCCAGAAATCAAAGCAAATGCTGGCCTTATGACTACATCGTCAGCTAATAATGGTTTACTTGTAGCCCAAAAAAGCACTGAACCAAAGTTGAAAATGGCTGTCCCAAATACGCAATATATGATTTTCTTCATAAAATGTATGTTTTGGAGGTGCTGTCTGCTGTAGACATATAGTCCTATTCCTATATGAGCATTAAACCATGATGATGTGGCTGCTATGACATCTCCATCTCCAAACACCCTGTGTAAACAGCATCATATAACTACAACATGAATCATATAATGTATATAACAAATTGTAATATATTAGATTAATATTAAAAGTTTTTCTGAAAACCTGGAAACTTATAAAGTCATGAAGGGCCCTGCTGTGTGACCTTAACCTTTTAACTGAAACCTGAAGTTGCAACCAATTGCATCACAACTATAGTGTCGAGGGATGAACAGACAAACACATGAATAGACATACAGACAATGTGATTCCTATACGGTAGAACACCAACAACATTAATGCCATGCCCAGCTAACAACAAAATAAGGATATATGCAGAGACTATTTACTACAAATTAAGAACCTGACTGTATGACATGCATTAACAATTTCTAATCTTCTGTAAAATGATGCTTTTTCAAAAAGATCAGTTTGTACACAAGAATATCCACTGTACAAAACATGTTAAAGTTCAGTGGATCAAAAATTTAAATTTGAACTTACAAAGCATGTTAAGTTTCAGACCAAAATTCTAAGTTCATAACTTTCAGAACTAATGAAAATCAATGAAAATTACTAGTTCTCAGAATAGAGATTGTCTTATACTTGAGACACAAGAGATATATGTGCATGTGTCCAACCTTTTGAAAAGCATGAACTTAATTGTCTTGAAATTACATGGGGCAAACAATTAGATTTATTATCTTTTTAAAATAGATAGTACCAGTAGTAAAGCAAAATATTCTCACTCATTCCATTTCTTTCTTGACCAGTTAATGAAAATATATATACCAATTAATGTCATTCCCCGACAAGATTTCAAAATTATACAGTTGTGATATCTGTATCTAAAGTAAATATGAAATCAATATTTTCTTATATTAATTCCCTTGCAAAATAATAATTCAAGTAATATTTATATCCTTCTTATTAACAGGGACATAATGTGTTATATATGTCCCTGTTATTAATCTTTAATTTTGTAAGTGATAATTCTTTCTTATGTAAATGATAAAGGCTAGAGCACTTAACGTATGTGCATAATTTTAAAACCAATGTATATGTAGATCTAGTCAGTACTGGTGCTGTAGCAGTTTTGGTGATACGGTGAACAATAGGCAAATATAGTCATTGGAAGTATCTCAAATAACGTGACGACCGGAAACTGCTTTAGTTCGGAAACTGCTACAGCACCAGTATAGTCTAGTGATTGTACATTATCTATGTAATATTTTGGATGGTTTTGTATATAACTTAGCTTCAATATTCCTCCCTTTCCATATTTTTCTATCTTCATCCATTAAAGTGAAGGACCGCATATGTATTTGTGTGGGATAAACAACAGATAGAAACAACGTGACGGCGTGGAAAGGGCGAGATATTGAAGCTACACATAACTATCTTTCCGCCTGGTAGATACACGGCAGTTCAAAGAGTTACTCCCCTTGATGTGGATGTGACCTGTACTGTTCAGTAGTCCTGTAAGTGCAAACGCACTAAATGGAGTACTTACGATTTAAATAGTTGTGGAGATAAAATGCGTAGTGCAAATAATTCATAACTGATACAGCCGGATATAGGAATGCATTTGTAGAAAAACACATGAGCAATTTTTCCAACGTTAATGCTCATCCTTCTAAGTTTTTAAGCATTTTCGTGACGTTGATTGCGTATCCGGAAAAAATGGAAATCAGTTGGGTGAAAGGGCAGCAGTGATGATACACAATATTTTCATTGTTTGTCAATCAGCCAGGAGGTCTTTTGTCATTGTTTTGCTTTGAGTATTTGTTCACATGTATTAAATCAACAGCGAAGATAGGAAAATGCCGAGTAAACAACAAAACCCAAGTCGACATGGTCGGAGACAAGATAATTCTGAAGTCAGCTGCTGCATCAAGTATTTGATGTTTGGGTTCAATGTTTTGTTTTGGGTATGTATATTAATGCTAGGAAATTGAAATCTATTTTATTAATATTTTTGCTTGATTTAGGTTATTCATTTTTTTTCCTTTGTGTAAATTGCACATACTCAAACCACTGTGATGTCTTTAAGATCTACATCATCGTTTGAAACCTGACTTCACATGTGCATGTACTGTACAGTGTACATGTATGTACCATACACTGATACAGTAGGGATCCACTGAGGTTTCAAAGGTTAATTAACAAACATTCAATCAAAATACAAAATAACAAATCCACATTTTTTAAATTGCACTAAAAAATTTAAGTGGATTTGTGAAATATAACATCATGTGTTAGGGTGTGTGTGTGTGGGGGGGGGGGGACTTATTTAAATCATTGATTTTTTCATCATGTGACATGTTTATGAATTTTCAAAGATTAAATGGATATGTATTATCTCTGTACATTACTTGGTTACATATACTATATGTATACTGTATGTCTACACATTTTATATTCTATAGGCCTACATTTTATACAGTATGTTGAACTAGCTGGTTAATACAAATACAGTGATATATTTACTTCTGTGCCTCCAATAAATTACCTGTCCAGGTAGACGAAAACTTGGCAAGATAACTTGAGATAAAAGTGACTTGTCTTGCCCATTGTACAAATGTCAAGGAAGAAAATCTTTGTATTGTTAGTTACCAAGTGCTTTATCTATAACTTATAAGTGAACCTTGATTCATATTGTAAAAGTTGATCACTGTGTTTGTCCTTTAGTTTATCTCTTTATTACTGTAAGTTTGTAAATATAAAGTACAAGTGTATATTAGAGAACATACCTACAAAGAATGCATGTACCTTAATTCTTGGCTATAGAAGTAAATTTAGCCAGAGTAGCTAAATCGATAAAGTCCCTTACTGGTGATGAAAAGGTTCGAGCTTGGACTCCCATCTCCTGCCTAAATGCTTCTGGGTGTCCAGTCTTTTGGATTAGACTGTCAAAATCAAGGTCCTGTGTCCCAGCAGACATGAATCGACACATAAAAAAATCCCCCACTGCTTCAGGTGGATTTTATAGGTAAATAAGCATAATTGTAGAGATGAGCATGGTTCTGATATCACATTATCAGTTCTAATTATCAGTAGGTCAAAATAGCATATTCTTTACAAAATTCTGGAAAAATAAAAATTCAAAAATAAAAGTGCTGGTTTCACAATTTAATTTATAATAAGCAAATTATGCGGACACTTAACCAATAAAATTTTAGCAATTGTCAAATCTTGTCCAAAAAAAAAAAATTTTGGCCAGAGTGCAAAGCAATGACAGTCTAAAGATTGGCGATGTCTGACTGTCTGATAAAGTTTCTGATTGAAGCAAAATCTCAGCAACTAAGAGTAGTATAAGACTGATGAGAGTCCAATAGTTATCAGTACAAATGTCTGCCAAAAATTCTTTTCAAGAACTCTGAAACATTTGTTGCTGTCTACCCAAATGCAATTGGATTTATAATTTAATATGAATAAGTAAGATACATGTACTTGCAATAAACTCATATGAGTTCATATATGAGCTATACAGGTAGTTAAAATGAAAAATGGTCAAGGTCAAGATTTTGATTAAAATGGGTGTTTGTACGAGGCATGATCAAAAAGTCCTCTGGCTGATATACTTTTGAGTTTGATACAATAAATAAGTATAAAAACCCAATCAAACCATTATTCAAACATTTTGAATGTTTTAAGTAGAGAGGATAGTATCAGTATTTTAAAGCTTTTGATTATATATGGAATTTGCTGGTATCTATGTAAGAAGGGGATGACTCCCAAGGAAATTCATTAGGGAGAAGGGGAAGGGAGAATATCGAAGATGATGAATGGTTGGGAGGAGGCTACAACAAACGAAAATGTTGATATTGTTCACGTGTTGGCATGTGTGATAGAAACCTCTGAGATACAGCCAGATAAGTTGGCATAAGTTAAGGTGCTGTTCAACCAATTTATACTTGGGTTAAACCTCTTGATCCTTTTAATCTAAGAAACAAAGCATACAATGGTCTCACCCCCTCCTAAAATTTCAAGAGAGTTTCCTCAGCTGAGAAATTCATGGCCTCTATCAGGGGCAATCAGGGAATAATAATGATTGATTTTCTTGAGGAAAGCAGTACGACTAAAAGAGGCTGCATCAAGAGATTGTGAGAAAGAGGAGACAAAGCTAACCAGAGGCATTCTGCTCTTGTAGGATAATTATAATGCACCCTTTCACACTTCCCAAGCTCAAGAAATTGGAACAAAGATCGAGAAAGTGTATTGAGATGAAGGGAGATTATATTGAAAAATAATGGCAATTCTTTCAATCCTTGGTACATGGGGCTGAGAAGTTTTCGGTTATCCCTTGTACATCAAGATTTTAGAAAATGTATGAAAAAAAAAAATAGAAAGTTTCTTTATTAATACAGTAAAAATATGGCACGGATTCACTTTTTTTTTCAAAGTGGTGATTCCAAGGGACTGATCATTTCAAAAGTCTACCAAGAACTCTGTAGACAGTGCAAATTCACGAATACAAAAAAAGATGTACATGTAAATGCATCTCCTTTAACTTCTTGAAGTTCTTTATACTTCGAATTTAGATACGATATCAAATGTTTTCACAATTTACATTTATTACTAATGCAATGAAATTCAGATTCCTCAGTGGATATCAAAATCATCTTAATAACCAGTAGTGTATTTTTTTATTTCATATAGCTTGAATAAGATTTTGTCTGTTTGATTTTTGTTTTATACCAAATTGGTTTAAACAAGAATAATTTATAAAAAGTTTTCTCATGAAGTATATTTAACACTGACCTGTTGAATATACCTCATGGAAATACAATTAGCCACATTTAGATCACTGAAGTCATTAAGGTATTTTTAAAAATACCAAAAATTAAAAAAAAAAAAAAACATCCATAAATTATGAATCAGGAGGTTAAATAGAATGAAAGTAATGATAGTAATGACTGAAGATACAATGATGGTATGCTGAAGATGTAGAAAAAAAAATGAGATGTATAAATTTTTTTCTGTACAACCTTACATGTATATGGAGAATGGAGTAGTAACCTAATGGCTATGCATGAATAATGAATTGGTTAGGCTGTATATAAATAGAACATCAGTTTGTAATAAGTAACGTTAAAAGTCATTGCACTTATGGTGATGGAATCTGCCTGATGGAATGCACAGAAATTTAGGCTTATACATTTGACCCACTCCAAGCTGTGAGCGAATTTTTACATGTCATGTCAACTATGACATTGGACCTTGGTTTTTACAGTCTTATCCTAATGGCAGGACATCAGCAAGCCACTGGTGGACTTGAAACTGGGACCACTTGGTCATGAACCAACGACCTAACCATTTGAGTTATGCCAGCTCCATGATAAGTGTATACCATGATGAGATAATTGTTTACATGTACTAGAAAAAGAGGAAAGTATTCTTATAAAAAAATCAACATTAACACTGTTTTATCTGAATATGCTCAATATTGTTCATATCAAGTAAATGAAACTATTTTCTTCTAGCTAATAGGGACTGGGATATGTGGAATTGGGCTCTGGGCATGGATGGAGAAAGACACGTTTCAGAACATAGGAAAACTAACCAACATCACAATGGATCCTGCTCTGTTCTTTATCCTTACTGGAGGTGTTATGTTCATCATTGCTTTCTGTGGATGTATAGGAGCTCTCAGGGAAAATACCTGTCTATTAAACATAGTAAGAGTATATCATTTGAAGTAGAGCTGCAACGATTCAGAGAAACTTGTACATTTGTAATTTGTATCAAATCAAATATCTTTCGTTCGATTAAGTGATTTTAGGTCGACAATTAACCTCATTCAAATACAAAATAACAAGAAAAAACCCAAAGCATGTCCCTGTAACAACAAAGCAATGTCGCGGATTTTAAGGGATGTCGTATTCACTTTTTCCAAAGAAGGCAAGTCGCAAGCAACTTCCGTAACATGCTTTGTAGGAACACAGAGATCGTACCCTGCACTTTTCATTCATGAGGAAAAATATGTTTGCCTGAATACTTATTAAAAACACATGGAATGATGGAAATTGTAAGTTATTGTACATGCAAAAAAATAAATAAAATGGGATGGGATTTATCCACACGGATTCGCTCCGTTCTCAAGTTCCAAGGTCTTGAGACAAATATATATATATATATATATATATATATATATATATATATATATATATATATATATATATATATATATATATATATATATATATATCTATATATATATATATTGCCGCCGTACTAGTAGTTAAACCCTCGTCCCAAACGACTGCGTCATTTTTTTCACATTAGAATGAACGTGCGTGTCCACATAAATTACGTGAACTGTACGCGGATATCGCCCATGTTGGTGAAGACATAATAAAGAAAGAATGAATGAATCGAGTGTTTTAAGCAGACATAGTCTAATTTAAATACAATTCTTAAATTAATCTAACATTCTTATGATAGTAAGCTACACTGCCGATGATCGTGCCGTTGCGGTCAAGTAATTTCACTTGCTCCGTGACTATCAATTAACCAATTAAGGTTAGATCACTATATCATCCGTACACTTTGCTAATCAGAAACCACTGTCGTGATAAAGACAGCGCAAGTCTTCTATTGTATTCTTTTTGAATAGTACTCTGAAGACATTACTCCTGTTATCGCCTTGGTCATTTACTACGGGAAGCAGACAGTATACTGACAATAGACATATCTCACACCTCGTAGGTTTGATTGACGACTTCAGGTACTTTAACGCCATGTAAGCGGTCGTATATTTCTAAATGAAAACAACTGCTAATAAACGTCCATATGAGTAGACATCTGTAACATGTTCCACTACATAAAGCATCAACTTTCGCAATTTCGTCTAATCTGATAGCCCGCTTTATCTGATAATTTATTCGCGCAAATAGGCCATCAGATTAAACGGAATCCAATATATATATTCGCAAAGAATATAGGTCAGTATAGATCATTTAGATGATACTCTGTAGCTTTATTTCCTTTCAGTTCTTTCACAAATATAAAAATTATAAAAAAGACACTATTTACAAAACTTTTGAACGGGGTGGAATCTGATCAGAGATTACGTATTAAAGCTTGTAGAACTAAATTCTTCGGAAAGACAACTCTAAGAATGAAGACCAGAAAAAAATGTTTGACCTTGCGTGTCAAAATTTTCTTACAAGGTTCATGAAGGTATATAAGAAAGTTACCTCTTGCATTCACTGCCTTAATTTGTCCCAAAGAGATATAATCACAAAAAGTGATAGTTCTTAATTCATGTTTTAATTTCAAATTAGATGGTATATATATTAATCTTCTTCGCACTATAGTTGATACATGCTTATTGATAAAAAATCAAAGGACTCGAAAGTCCTGAGAGTCGGCTTTGCTGATTTTAAGTATGTAATCATTTTACCATTTTAGTGGCGGATTCAGGATTTCAAGAAAATTGGGGGGGGGGGGGGGGGCAAAAATTAGGTCTTTGTTGCAACTACATCGTCATTATACCTATGTACAAAATGCTAATGAAATTTGTTCTCTTCATACTATCTTACGGCAAAGAGTTTCCAATTGCTTGTATCCGAAATGAACGTGCAATCAACAACTTCATGGTAACAAGTTTTACTGCATTGTTGTCACGAGTCGAAGCTGAGCCAAGGAACGACATTCCTTCAAGTGGGACATTAAATAACCATCTTATTCACGATTCTCATAATGTTTTAACATCATTTATATTTAGAAACATACAACATTTACCTAAATATTTATAATGCATTTTCATTATCAGAGGAAATGCGGGAAGATCGATCTTTAAATTTGTCATATATGTGAAAAAGAACTAAAGTTCCAGAACATGTTGGGGAAAACTTTAATTGAAATATCTCGATAAAACAAGCGATACAAGATCAAGACAAATACTTTGTCCGGAGAATTACACAATCGAGTACATCCGACGGTGTCGGTGGTAAACACATCGTAAAGTAGTCACAACTACATATTATTATGCGAAATTTGAAAACATTATTGTAACTCCTTTTTCGAGTTATTGAAACTAGTTTATGTTTAGCTTAAACTAACTGAGCTAAAGGTACATTGTGCTGATCAAGAATTTTTAAGACAACATCAGTAATTTTTCGGCACTTTATTTTTCAGCGGCGTAGTAAGCTCTATATCGGTAGTGAAAGTTATAACCCCTGAAAAGCGAGAATTTGAAAAGCGATGCCATTGAGTCCAGCGCTCTATGAGAGCGCCGACTCAAAAATAGTTTCAACTGTTTGTATTACTGCTACAAAGAACGCCAATACCAACTTTGCCCATATATACATTCTATATCAGAGACAAGTTTCACCAATGGGGTCGTATCAAATTTTCTTTTTAATTTCATGCTATACTTCTTCCCCTCTCCAAGAAAGGACAACAGGGAAAATGGCCACTTACATAAATAAGTAGTGACATAAGTGAGACATACAGACCCCAAGATATTAACATTGTTGCCAATCAGAATTCATTCCCTGGTATTTCTTTTAAAGTTCGACTATTCATCCTTTGATTCATTCTAGTTCGTAGATGTTTGATTACTATCCATTTCAACTTCCTCTAAGGTTGTTTCAACAATACATTGTTTGTATAGTGCATGTAATGAAATGTTCCGTAAAACCGACCCTTGCGTTAGGATGTATTTAGTTCTTGTTGAAAATATATAGATATCGCACATTTAATATCATTAATTTCTGAGGTTGTGCGTCTGATATTCTCAAATTGCAATATTCTCAGCAGAGATGTATATTTGGACTTGGTTATTACAGGAAATGGCAATTTTGCAGAAATGTGCTCTTCCAAAGTTGGGAATAGATGTAGCAATCAATCAATCAATCAATCAATCAACCATTGCAATCGGCAGATGAAAACATCGTGAGACAATCGCTATAAACGTCTCGGTTTGACTTGTGCTATTAAGTTACATATACACAATCCATTATTCATTATTTACGGATGACTGCCATATCGATACCATGTAGGTATATAGAAATAATTTGATCAGAGAGCTTCACGCTCTCACTACTCGAAATACCGAAATATTAGTCTCTGCGTGAATCAATATTTCTATTATTAATCTGAAATTCAGTTCAAGGTAAACTTGCTATCTCGATCTTATGGGGTTTATATTGTCAATTAAGATGACGGCTTAATGAAAAAAAAAACAAAGATATTAAATTCCATTTGAAAATTCAGTAAACCTGATAACAACAATTTCTCCAACAATTTTTCAGTTATAGGGACACTGACCAACCAATAGTGGTCTAATCTGGGTATCGAACCCGGATTGTCTGCTCTGCAAGCCATGCGCTTAACCACTATACCAAGCTTATCTCTGTTAGGGAAAAGAAACACCGTCATTATATCGATTTTAGAGAAATGTAGAACTAAGGTGTTGTACGCTTAAGTGCTTTTATTGGTTATTGTAAATAGGACATGTACAAGATAACAATATACTCGTTGTAACTGTTTAATGTGGGCCAGAATAGACCACACTCTAGGCATCTCCATACATAGCTATGAGAAGACATAAATTGCAGTCGTTTGTATCTGCCTATTTGAACACGTCGTTACCTTGTAATGCTGATTTATTATTTCCGGTTACTAAATGGTTGTAGATATACAAAATCGGACGAAATATTTTTAAAATGTTAATATGTTTTACTAGTTAGTTCTCAACTTTTATTGTACAGCCCCTTCCACAAAAAAAATTGGAGAAGGGGTATGTTTATATAGGAATCATTCTGTCTGCCCATGTGTCTTTCTGTCAGTTCGTGTGTCCAAGAATGGTTTCTGGATCATAACTGTAATCCTATTAAACCTATGTCCAGGAAGCTTCACACACAGATTTCCTGATACTCGATGATGTGCTTAGTTGAATTGAAAGTCAAAAGGTAAAAAAAGGTCAGGGTCACAGAGCATAGGTAACTGAAAATGGTGTCTGGATTATTACTGATTTCTGTTCAAATATATCACCGTTAAACTTCATACACATGTGCCCTATTGATTTGATTTTGGAATTTAAAAGGTCAAGGTAACAATGGATATTTGAATCTGGCTTTCATACCTTAATCGATTTCCATTTACCTGTATGGTCGGGAAACTTCACACACCAACTAAATGTTAGTCGAGTATATGTCCTTTTGATTTAGAGATCCAGAGGTCAAGGTCACAGAAAAGGGATAACTGAGAAAAAGGCTAAACATTATACACTCTTTGTGAGATAAAATGTGATGTAAAATATATTTGTATATAGAAAAAGGTATTAATCAGTAAAGTAGCATACAAAGCCTATGCAATTTTAAATGGAATGGTTTTATTAATATTATTGAACAATGAAAGAAAAAAGAGGAGTTACTGGCTCAGTTATGTGGCAGAAGTCACCATGGAGCTATACAAAACATGAATACAAATAATATACTAGAACATAAAACACATTACAAAAATATTTGATTGTAGTGTAATTACGATACCGACTTACGACGGTCATTTAATTTGACAAAAGCCAAACAAATGGTGCGGTTAACCGGTTTACGGACCCACCTTCCCACTCACCGTAACAGCAGAACAATCAAAGGACGTACATTTAAAAATTTATAAATAATCCTCCATGTAAAGAACAAGGGTCAACAGGTATCGCATATTGAGAGGTCATAAAAATAGAAAAACGTAAGGTATTTTAAAACACATAATGGTATAAAAATATATGCGACATCAACATGATAAACCGTGCTCTGCCAGTCTGAAAGCGAGCTAAGACCCTAGATCTGTAGAAGTCCCGACTAACAGTAAGAGGGGACGAGGTTCAGGACCATGTCTCCTCTGAAAGAGGTTTGGACAAGGCACGTCATATAGTCCCCACCTCCCTGTTAGTCAGCGTGCAACGTTCAAGTAAAAGTCTGCATAAGGCTGTAGAGGGGCCAAATACAAGACCTATAGTCTTTTTGATGATCTCAATATCATATTGTCTATTTAGAAGACGTTTGACTATTTTATTACATGATAAAATAACGTTATCGGAGCCTTTTACTTTCCTTAGTTTACATACGAGATCACCGTAAAAATTAGGATGGGAAATTCCATTGGATACATACTGTTGAAAAGAAATATTTCCAAATTTAGATAGAAGTTCTGAATAAGATCTGAAGAATTTGCCGAATGTTTTTCTTAGCTTGTGATATCTGTAACCCTGAGTTAAAAGTTTAGTAGTAATTTGTAAATTTCGTTTATGAAAGTCCAAAACATCGGTGCAGCCTCTGACAAATCGAACTAATTGAGATATATAGATATCATATGATGGGAGTCGAGGGACATCGCCATCCAAGGAAGGGAAATTTGGGTAAATAATCCAAGATTTACCGAAATTTCTATTTCAAATTGTACGAGTCAGCGTAAATAAGTCCTTTCAGTATTTCTAAAATGACTCTGCCCTAATCTTGACATAACACTCTGCTGATGTCGAAGACATAAATTTTAGACCAGCTACGTCACATTTACATGCAACCTTAGTTTCAAACTTCAGATCTGACCCACTGAGGGACAATTTTGTGGAGTCAAAAATTCTTTTCTATTTCCATTATAGACCTGTGCAATTAATCTGATGCAGGATCTTGAAACGGTATCTACTTGAGATTGGACCATTGTGTAGGAGCAGAAATGGGAGAATGGGTTTTTAAAAAATCTGGTTAGCACCTCTTAATCGACAAGATTTCACCTGCAGTGATACACTTGGGGTTTCAAATAAGGGGCCGTGCTTATGACGAATGGTTGAAAAAGGTTTTTAGAAAATATCTTGTCCGCGCTTCTCGTTCTAAACATGATTCTTGTGTAATCAGAATAGGTGTAATCAGACCTTTTCCTTATATTAGCATGTTCTACGCCCGTCATAGACGCAACGTATTATGGTGTGGCGATGTCCGTCTGCTATGGGACGCGATAACTTTAGTCAACGTTCGTGGTTTTTCACAAAATTTTAACAGAATGCTTAAATAATGTAGAGGAAGCGCCCTTTCGATTTTGAAAAAAAAATCCGTCCTTCGTTACGGAGTTAAGGAACTTTGATTTTGGACAGTGATGGGATAATGGCAGTTTCTATGGGATACGATACTTAAGTCAGCTTTAGTGGATTTCCATAAAACTTTTACAGAATTCTTAAATAATATAGATTTTCAAGAAAAAAATCCGTGTTGTCGTTACGGAGTTACGAGACTATGATTTTTCTTTCATGACAGTTTCCATGGGACACAATAACTATAGTAATCGTAAATGGATTTTCATAAAACTTATACAGAGTTCTCTGATAAGATAAAAGAAGATGCCTTTCGATTTTGAAAATACTCCCATTGTCGGTACAGAGTTATGGGTCTTTGAACTTTTTTAATCAAGCGGGGACGAATGTCCGGGGAGCTGATGTCACAGCACTAGCGTCGGCGTCGGTTGCGTAGACAAAAACTTAAGCTTTGGCCATAATTTTCAAACCAGAAGAGATAGGGCTTTCATATTTAATATGTGTATTCCTTGTGACAAGACCTTTCACTTAGTACCATAATGTTTGACCTCTTGACTTTGACATCGACATTTGACCAACTTTAAACTTGTCCGTAATTTTTAAATCTGAGGATATAAAGCGTTTACTTTGCAAATGTGTATTCCTTGTGGCAAAACCCTTCACATGGTACTATAATTTTTGACCTTGTGACTTTGACTTTTGACCCTCTTTAAAAAACTTTAACCATGGGTTTAACTTTTAAACCAGAAGAGATAGGGCTTTCATACATGTATCTTACGTGTATTCTTTCTTAGAAAACCCTTTTGTTGGTTTCAAAAGTATTTTACCCTTTGACCTTGACTTTATTGATTGCCTTTCTTTTATAAAAACCGTAACCTTGCCCATAACTTTTAAACCGGAGGATATAGAGCTTTCATATTCACAAGACTTTTCCATCAGTACCATAAGTTTTGTCCTGTTGACCTTGACTTTGCAGTTTGACATACGTTTTCAAAAATTTAACCTTGGCCATAACCTTATACTGAGGTCAAATGTGTTTGAAGGCAGCACTCATGAATACGGAGTAGTTTTAGTCCCACTGTAAAGCAAAGACTTGTAAAGTAGCAATCTACTATCACAAATTATGTAGATTTAACAAAGAAACCGTATTTACTGATGGTTGCCTCCCGGCGAGCTTTGTTGTCTTCTGACAACTCTTGTTTATTGTGAAATTATAAGAAATTCATTTCTTACTCCAACTCTTTCAAATTTAAATTGGTGCTAGAATTATTTATGTACTTTAATATATATTACAGGTTTTTATATTTTCTGTGCTTTACATATTTGACATTTTTGAAGAAAAAATGCAGGAGGGGGTTAACTTCTCTTTGCTACAACGTTTTACTGCCTTGATGGATTTCCATAATATTTCACTGGATTTTTGCTCATGGCCAAAGCATGTGTTATCTTGAGGTCCTGAATAATAGGGTAACTGACTGACTGACTTTTGTCACACCACGAATATTTCACGTATCCATGACGGCATGAATAATAGGCAAAGGGGGAATGTTACCATACTTTCAAATTTCGTCCCTTAAAACTAAGCGACGGGCGTATTATGCCACGCTAGGCGTTGGTCATGTTGAATTTACTTTCGGATGGTGAAGACAAAAATTTTAAAAACTTTGCCTTTGGGATGGTAATTACAAAAATCAAGATACTGTACTTGAATATATTTTTCAATACACTGTAACGTTAGACATAACTTTAGGAAGGTCATGGATACGGCTTTGACATTTCACACAAGTATTCTTTGAGACGACACCTTCCATTGCACCAATAATGTATGCCTAGTGACCTAATGACTGCCAAAATGCATGTATTTCTGCACAGCGATGTCGACATGTCGTCCTGTGAAACCAGACCAGTGTTTCAAAAACTTATCTTGCTTTTGTTACCCTTTTAGTCCATGTATCCCAGGTGCTTTATTTTAAATAATTATATGTTGCACAGTAAGGTATAAAAGTCATCGAACGGCCATACTTCTTTTGCAAATTGTACTAAAATAGTAATTGATTTTCTTGTTCAATCATTTTTATTGTACAATACATGTAATGTTCTTATAAACCTTTATAAACTTGACATGGATCGATATGCCGGAGTATCTCATAAATCTTGGCATTGTAATAAGAACTGAAGGGAAGATATTAACGACTCTGAACATTCAAGTCTGTGTCGAGGGAATCGTCGGGATTTGAACCCTGTTGTACGCTCACTGGCATCACATAGATGAAATGATGTTCAGTGAACCCCACTGTACGCTTGCTGGAATCACATTGATGAGGTAGTGTTCCATGAACTTTGTTGTACGCTAGCTGGAATCACAGGTGCTCGTTTTAATATAAACAACGGCTCCGCCCCTGTACAACCCTGTACGTCTCCGTCTCGTACTATAAAATAATAATAAAATAATATTTTATAGTACGAGACGGAGACGTACAGGGGTGTACAGGGGCGGAGCCATTGTTTATATGAAAACGAGCACCTGTGGCTGGAATCGGTGTAATCATTGATACCCGCTTTCCGCTAGCTAGAATCACATAAATGAGATAGTGTATCAGACGCTTGCACGAGTAAAAATGAAAACAATTGAATAAGCATGCAATAATATTGTCGAGAAAATTTAAACTAGAGTAAGCAGTGTCAAATTTTAATGCGATAGAAATTTTATAGAACGTTCTGCAGAATCAAAGACTTTACTTCCTTGGCTGTATATATGATATGATGGAAGTGCGAAATCAAAATACATGTACATGTACGTCTAATTCGACGAAACTATACGACAGGATGAGATGTCGCTGATTCAGAACGTGAAGGCTAGGCGGCTTTTACTTATTTCACAGGAAAGTAAAACAGTAATTTCGTCATTTAAAGATGTGTCAAACATCAAGACTAGGGCTATCAGGGAATTTAATCAGTATCTCTAGAGCTGTGGAAGCCTTTCCAGAACTTGAATGAACATTATCAAATCAATAAGGGAGTGAGGCGAGTTTATGTAATTGACAATATCTTGAGAGTTTATTACACAACCCAGCTTCTTTGTAATTTAATCATCATCACACAGTGACTGTCCCCTGGGGCTCATTCCTCAGTGACAAATAAGATTGATAATTGATCATTAGTTTCCAACAAAAGGAAGATCTGATTCCTCGTTAATGGAAAAGTAGCGCATGCCAGTCTGTGTGGATATAGTGGGATACATTGCATACTAGTCAACGAACACATTTCGTTTTATTTTAACATACACATAATATAATTATAAGTTCTTTATGATAGAGTGTCCATCAGTTGGTTTGTACAGGTTATAGAATTAGTCAGAGTCAGATACACACACAGCATCTCTACGTAAGATTCAACACATGTCCGTGTTCATGGATCACCGAGTCATATTCGGTGGCGGATCCAAAATTTTTGAAAAAGGGAGGGGGGCACATGTCTATTAGCCAAACTATTCGGCCATTTTTGGTGCCAAATCTGGATTTTTACATGTAAATATGTGGCGAAAGGTGGGGGGCTATAAATCCACCTCTGATATTAATCCTCATAATACAGTCTTGAGTTTCACATCACATGCATGTGTGTGTGTGTCTGTTTGTGTGTAGGTGTGTGTGTGACTGCCTGGGGTCATATCTTCTTTTAATTCGTTTTGGGAATATATTGGAATCGCCCTGTCTGTCAGTCCGGTTAAGAAGTTTAACAAAGTAAGTTTCTAAAAATGTACAGTGGGACATCAATAACAGTAAGACGAGTGCTGTATCTTGGGATACATTATTGCATGTTTCATCCTATGTTACCACCGGGGGAGAGAGGTATTTGTCCCGCCAGGACAGCTCTACAAAATTAAATCATACTTTACACAACGTTAACTTATCACCAAATCTTTTAGAATATCCATGATTAGTTTTACCGATTTGTTTCCCTTAGATTTCTATGCCTCTTTGTTCATATAATTTGTTGTTGTATTTTTGTTTCTTTCAGTTTTGTGTAACGCTGGGTTTGATATTTGTCATGGAGTTGGTAATAGGCATACTTGGATTTATCTACAAGGACTGGGTAAGTCTTGCAAGTGTATTTTCTTTTTATATACAAAGTCATGAGTAGGTTATATGCCTCTATGCAATGTGTTTCATAGGTAAATGATACTATAGAGCCGTGATTTCAATATTTTAAATAAAGTGACTTCTTCAAAGTAATATGTAAGTAATTGGTGTCAAACTTTATTTAGACCCTACAGCAATATTAATGCTTAGTTGAGACATTAGGTAAGCCTATCTGATGGTATCGTCATTGGTGGGAGGTAATCTTGAGGCATCAACACCATCACATGAGACTGTATGGCTTTTGTGCTGGTTTCCTGTCATAAAGTCATTAGTGATCACTTATATATTAACCGTATGTATTCACATGCTTCCAGTAACATTCAGATGAGGAATAAATTTCAGATAATGGCATTTCATTATATAGGTGAAGGACCAGATAGAATCTCAAGTAAAGAATATGATAATAAACTACAGAGAGGATGCTGATCTACAGAACTTAATTGACTGGGTTCAAGAAGACTGGGTAAGGGGAAGGAGAGTTAGCTCACCTATGTCAATAGTTAATAAGAGACCCAAAGAGTCCTAACACTCCTTCTGAACACAATTTATGATTAAAGATTCGGTGGCATCTACCAGTAGTTTTTGGCCTGTCTGTCTGTTTATCTGTTTGTCCGTGACAAAAAAACTTTAACATTCCACATAACTTTTTCAGCTTTAAGAAATAGTGCTTTCATATTTCCCATGCATATTCCTTGTGACAAGACCTTTCAATCAGTAATTTTTGACCTTGTGACCTTGACTTTTGACCTGCATTTCAAAAACTTTTACATTGGTTATAACTTTGAATCCTTTAAGATTTTTGATCACATGACCTAAAGGTAGGGCTTTCATAATTCACATATTATTCCTTGTGACAAAACCTTTCCATCAGCTCAATAATTTTTTACCTCTTTACCTTGACAGTGACCTTCAGTCTACATTTCTAAAACATTAACATTTGGTATATCTTTTGAATGGTAAGTGATAGGGCTTTGATATTTCTTATGCATATTCCTTGTGATAAGACTTTTCCATCAGTACCAAATTTTGACCTTGTGACCTTGACATTTGAGTTTGTCTTGGAACAGCTTGTACTGACAAAGTTGCTGCTGGGGCATTCATATTTCACAAATACAGCTTGTTTTTTTTTTTTTTGTTTTTTGGGTTTTTTTGTCTAAATGGATATACCATTCTTGAAAGCTGTTGTACAAAACCTTTTAGACTTTATGTCCCAAATGAAATGGAATTATTGGAGGTATGATATAAGATATTTCTAGTAAACAATGATTAAAAATAGTAGTCAAAATACTGTAGGAAGTTTATGAATAACATAGATTCCTGATCTTTTAATTGTTACACATGAGATTACAAATAAAGATCACATGTAATCTTTTTTTTGCAGTTATATTGCTGTGGTGTTTCTAACTACAAAGATTGGCAACTTAATCGGTATTTCAATTGTTCTTCTCCTGGTACAGAGGCCTGTGGTGTACCCTTTTCATGCTGTAAACCAACAAATGTGAGCAGATCTTACTAATATGTCATTGCAGTAAATGCCATAGGAAGATTCTTATGACAATTATAGAAATAAAGCATATACTTCATCTGTGAGCTATGAAATTTTTTAAAGGAAACCCTTACTCATTAACTACTCATTTTTGAAATGAAAACAGCATGTCATGTTTATTCTTTGACTTTATATCATTAAACATTGTATTACATCTCAGGTTGTGTGAAAAGTATTAATAGGGCCCCGCTTCATAAGCAGGGTCCCTATAGCCCATCATCTGTCTGTCCGTCAGCAAAAACTTTCACATTGGCCATATCTAGTACACTGTCACAGGTATAGCTTTCATATTTCGCATATTTGTTCCTTGTGACAAGACCTTTCCGTTGATACTAAAAAATTTTTATCACATTACCAAAACAGTGACCTTTGACCTGCATTTGAAAAACTTCAACATTTACCATGGCTATTGAACGTTAGAAGTAGAGCTTTCATATTTGGCATCTGTGTCCCTTATGACAAGACCTTTCTGGTTACCAAATAAAGCCCTTCTGACTTAATCAGTTTTGTAATTAAATGTAAGTTTTCTGTATAATTCCCACAGCAAATATTATTATCATTGAAATTTTTAGAAAGCGCAATTATTCATTTGTCAATGCATAGAGTATTTATGATGAATTGATAGTGAAATTTATCATAGATAACCTTTAAGAAATGAAAATGGATGATTTGTTTTTGTTTGTAGGATGTAATAAAGAATAGACAGTGTGGATATGACATGATGTCCTCTTCACATGTAAGTATTGAATAATTTTATATTAATATTGGGTAGTCTAATATTTTCAGAAAATCCATTTCAAATAGATATGACTGCTTCATTACTGATTAGCATGGTTTTTAGAAGAATACATGAATTACAATGAGTACATGTACCACAATCTCTTCAAGCCCTTACTATCTCGTTATGCTGGTACTGACTGTGCATTTATCAAATGGGGAGAGTGTGCTGTCATATTGATGTGGGCGTAATACATTAAAAGTTAAAATTGCTGTGATTTCCAGTATCTTCAACAGTATCATCTGTGAGTTATAAAATTGAGTATGTACTCAGGGGATCTTTGCCAAGTTTTAATGTATAAGGATTAGTTAAGAATGATTTGGAATCCAGAGTATATACAATGACAATCAAACTCACAATGACAAAGTAGATTTAAGGGTTGCGATGCCTGTGTTTTACCAAAAATTGACAAGGTATTAGCGAATCCTCTGTCAGAAATGAGTTTCTGACCACATTTGCAGATACAATGTATCCTGTCAATTTCTCTGATGGGTTTCTAGAATTTACTGATACCTTACCAGTAAAACATGCTCATGATAACCCTTTTGTAATGCATTTTACCTAAATAATGAGTAAACTGTACAAAATATTTGATTTTGCTATGACATCATATGAAGATCTGCTGTGAATATGAATCCCTGTGCAGTTTTTAAATCTGTTAACCAAGTAGGGACAAAAGTTATTTTGCTCTGAATCACCACACACAACATTATAATCATTTATATGCCGTAACTTGATTTATATTTTAATTGTCGGATCTTGACCAAATTCAAAATATGAAGGTTTTTTCAGAGATTTCAAGTTCAAGTTTTCAAACTTCAGTCAGTCATTTTCAGTGAATTTGAAAATTTTGTCAGTTGGGACAATGAAATATATAGAAAAAATTTCAAAATTTTGTCTGTCGGAATCAAATTTTGTCTGTCAAAAGCTTCAGAACTGACATTTTTCAACATCACTGCCTTTTAATAAAGGTAGTTCATGAATTGTACAGATTTTCCTGTAGCTAGACTAAAAGCTATGGTTACTCTGTCAACGTTTGCATCTTCTGACAATATTTAAATTAGATTTTTATGCTACCTGAAAAATTTTGGGCCATCTGTCAGTCCGTCCGTCCGAGCTGATATCTCCTATACCTTTCGTCAGAATTTGATCATACTTCACCAAATGTTATCTACATTAAGGGCATTTGGACAAAGGTCACTCAAGGTCATTTCTGAAAGGTCAAGGTCACAATAAAAAGTTTTATTTTATAACTGATCAAGGTCAAGGTTACTCGTTTTAGTTTAAGAAACTGTGATTTCTTGTTGTTCTACAGTTGACTCAATTAGATATCCATATGATACATTGAGATTTGAAATGGTCTTCAGTTAATACAATGATTTCCTATCTATTCAGTCATTCATTTCCTTCATTATTGTTGTGCTTCTTGGAGCATTCATCAGTTTTAATGATTTTTTTGTATATGAATTGAATCATCAATTTTCTGCATTATAAGTACAGCTGCCGTTCGGGGGGCATCCATCAGTTTTACTGATACTCTAGATACAAAACATATTTAACGTTTGATACCAACTCAGATCCTGTTTAAAAAACAGATACAGAAAAGGAAAAGGCCTGTTAACCTATTTCATTAGTTGTTGAAATGTATCACCTCTTGACTTTTTTTTTGTTTTGTATTACATAGAATGCAATTTTAACTATGCCTATGTATTAATTAAGGTATTCTATACATTTTCATATATGATTTCAGGACAGTGACAGAAGTAGAATTATTTACACAGATGGATGTATACCATCTGGAGAGAAATGGTTAGAACTTAACCTTATTCCTGTGGCATCTGTCATGGTAGGAATAGCTGTCCTACAGGTAAACAAAGCATGTATTTTTAGCAGCATAAATCATGTATTATAATACATTGTATACACATGACTGGTAACAACAGTAGTTAACTACAGTCAAATTTCTATAGCTCAAACATTGATATTTAAAACTTCTGTGTCATTTCAAAGTTTTTACCTATTAGCCTGTTTAATTTTACTTTTGACGTGTTGAACAGCAATACAGTCAAACTTCTATAACTCAAACGTCGAAAACTGGAAAACCCCCGAAAACTGGAAGTCATCAGACGAGAACATTTGGAATATTTTAAAGCTATTTGCCTTCCCAAACTCAGACTTCTGAAACTCGAATACCCCCGAAATCTCAAAGTAATTTTCAAGTCCCAATAACAAATTTGTACTTAATTTCACCTTCGCAAACTCAAGCATCTTTCCATTGGAAACTTGAAGCAAATAACAGGATAGAATGCAATTGGCTTGTTTACACGGTTGTGTGCGTCCAAGCTTGACGGACTTGTGTATGGGGTCGTATATTACATTCACCTTAGTAACAGGGACGTATATATCTATATTAGATATATACATTCCTGTTAGTAATGAAACAATCAGGGTATCATCGTTATTATCTATGGATGATTTATTCTAATTTTAACTGCAGTAATTATGAAAGAAGGTTTATAAAAACTGCTTATGCTGAAAATTGTCTTGAATTATACAAGCTGCAAATTTTAAACAGTTATCAACGTTAATGAACTTCATCTAAGATATTGAGCCAAGCCCCCGACATTGTTGAATAGTGTCTATGCTGATAGAATAGCTTTATAAGAGTGGATCTCCGTGTTATAATGTTTTTTTGTAAGTTTTATTAAATACTTAGATGATATTTAACATGATGTGCATTTGAATTAAGTAGATTGAGAACATTATATCCTCTTCATGCTATTTTTAGAATTACCGTAGTACAAAACGCACATAGTTAATAAGGTTCGATCTTTACCTCTCTTATTTCCCGCGAAATTTCTGCAACTTTGATAACTCGAACCTACCGAAACTCAAAGTGATTTCGTAGGTCCCGAGCAATTCGAGTTATCGAAGTTCGACTGTATTTTGAATACTGTGCTTATTTTGAATATATTTTCACATCCTGAAGCTCTAATTCATATGGTTTATCTTGAGGTTGGCTTCTTATTGACATACTCATTAGTATTTTCCTTTAATTTGTTTACTTCAGGTATAGAAAGATTAATTGACCATGTCATTACATATGTCAGAATTTGCATAATAGTACATAAAGCTATAACAGTTTGTGTATTTGTTACAAATTTGAATAAAACACGAATGTAATTAAACATTACCTAACAAAGCAAGTTGTGAAAACTGCTAGTTAATTAAATGATGAACAAAACTTTAAATTCTGAAAGTTGTCAGAAATAGAATAGTATTGGGCAAAAAAGGTATTGAGACACTTCAATACAAAATTAGTAGAATTTTCTTTAAAATGGTAGAATTTCTCAGTCATCTGTCAAAGTATGTGATGTCAACAGCATTATCCATTCTGGACATTTATCTTAATGTAAGGACTTAAGATTCAGTCAAATATACTTTCTCAAATTATAGAAGATTTTGTCACAACATTTACTAATAAAGTGTTAGCTTCGGTGTAGTTTATTTAATTCATTGCAAATAAAATTTGATTTAATGAATAAATCAGATATACCCGGTAATAATAATGGCACACATTTGTAACATGTCCTTGATGGTTGTAAAGTAAAACTTTGGAAATATTCAAAAGGTTTATAAATCATTCCAGATTCTAACAGAAATCCAAAATAGAAATAATGGTAATGAAGTACATTTCAAAAAATTACTGGCTAATGTTTTGCTAATGTGAATACCACATAAATTCAGCAATGAATCATGCATATTTTAAAATTCCCAGATGTATAGTGTATACATTTACCTTACATTGATATAACTATATACATTTTTATCCTTTTCAGATACTTGGCATATGCTTTGCTCACAATTTAAAAAGTGATGTAAATGCTCAAAAAGCAAAATGGAATTATTGACAACCAGCGACACCATCTGGAAGACTTATCACAAGTTCATCATATTATTCTGAAGAAGGCACAACCTTTTTGTAGTTTATCAACAGAAAGTACCGCTATTATTTTTCTGCACTCAACATATTATATATATACAAGTATATATATAGATAGATGTGTCATATGTTACCTATTATAGTCAAGTATTTATTGACAAAATTGCAAAGAGGAAAAATATTTGTAATACTACTTTTGATGAAATGCCACAGCTTGAGGATATTTTTCAACATTGCTTCCTCTCTTTTTCTGTAAAGTGCTTGCAATGTTTTGCTGAAGTTTCAATGCTTTAATCTAGAGAGGGAAAATTCATTTACAAAATAAGTCTAAATTCTGTTTCAAATGTTTGCTAAAACTGTTGTATTTTAGTTCTTCAGAAGGTAACTATGTGATTCTCTTACAGAAGGTGTCATAATGTTAACACTGTAATATATACTTCATTGTGATTGTTCATCATTATATCATCCAGCAAATTGTGATATAAAGTGTCTATACTGAAATATGTATTGAGTAACATTCTATCAATTATATCAATTGAGATCTTCCTGAAAAAATCAATATTAACTTGATCAAACTAATGCATCCATTTTGTATATGGATTATCAAATGATTGACATGTCACTTGAAAACTGAAATATTTTTGAAGCAAAAATTCTTGTCCATGCATTTGTGTATTTGTACCATTTTGATGTGAACTGATATGTGTGTATTTATTGTGTGTGGCAAATTCTAAATAAGATCAAAAGAGAAGGTATAACAAAGAAATAATTTGTGAATTCTGCAGGTATATACAGAATTCTTTGGTAAATGTTCTCTAAAGAGTGGCAATAAAATGGGAATTATATTTGTTTAAACTACCTACCATTTCTGTTTTTCAAACTATCGAATTGAATTCCTTAGATGATTTATCAATTCTTAAGATAAAAGTTTGGTTTACTACCAGTGCATGTATTTGCTTGCTTCTGATGTAATATCATTAAAATATGTCACTGTTCATCATTGGATTTGTCACAGTTTGTACCACAGGATGTGAAGAAAACTTAAATTGTATTAAAGGACCTGCTAATGTTATTAATTATTGTTGCCACAATGTGATTTAGGATGTATTTGAGTTTTGACATTATATAAATTGATTATTATAACAAAACATTCACAGTTGAATTTCAGGATAAGCAGTGTTTTAGTTGTCTGGAATTTTCTTGTTTCTGAGAGTAATAGATATTTTTATATGCCCATCTTCATATGGGGCATATTATGTTACGGCAATGTCTCTCTGGTGTCCACCTGGTGTAGTTTGTCTGAGTCATAACTTTTCACTTCGTGCATAGATTTAAGTAATATTTCACAGAATTGTTGCCCAGGACCCAAGAATGTGTCATGACCTTGAACCAAAGTCATACCATAAGGGTTACAGTGCATATGATAGGTAAATCTTTGTGCATGCCATAAATTTTACTCCTTGCATGGATTTGAATAGTATTTTCACAAAATTGTTGCCCAGGACCCAAGGGTGTGTCATGATATTGAACCAAGGTCATATTTGCAAGGTGAAGGTCACAGTGCTTATGTCTCATGCTTCCCTTCAATTTGAGGGAACGTTATGTAATGTTAGGCATTGCTCATGTTCTAATTAAATATGATGTAAGAAGCTTAGTTGCCGAACATGCTACTTTTTGGCCTGGATTTTCATTACGATGTTAATACTAGTATTGTGATGTCAGAGAAAAGTACTGGAAATTCTTACAGCAAATTATCCTATATCTGGCATGGAATAAAGCATCTATTAATTTAGTAAAGTTTTTGGTTCATTATTGTCCTTACTTTGACCACTATCTTAATACATTATCTGATTATTTTTCCAAGGCTGTACGTGTTTTTTATAATAATAGTTAAAAATGTAGATTGCATCGCATTTGTTGTGATTTGTATATAAGTACAATGTACATGTATATGAAACTTACTAGACTATTCACCCACCTATTTTATACTGCAAATGTACCCTTTTGTGCCTAATAGAAAAAAAACATGGTCATATTCAGGAAATTGAGAGAAGATTACATTCACTCTCTAGTGCATGTATGTACATGCATCTATATATTACAACCATGTACCATTATTTGTAGATGAAATGGCTTTAACATGCATTCTTAAATCCAAAGTGATTGATTTGATTTGTATTTCATGTATCAAAATTAATCCTAGAATGTTTTAAACAAAATGATTTTCTGAAAATCTGATACTTGGTATATATAACAAAACATATTGTATATTTTCTGAAAACCACTAGATGAAGGTCAAGTGGCTGAATTTGTGAAAGCAGTGTTTCTGTTATTATATAATGACTGAATTCTCCAATGAAGGACTCTAAGGATTATTTAATACTTGGTATTTTTTCTAACATCTTTGCAAATATTAAAACTTGACAACATTGTAAGTACATGTATTCGGAAAATGATGTTGAAACATTAAATGCTAAGTAAGATCAATGATATTAATTAGCTAACATGCTAAGAATACATAAAAATTGAATCTGTTATTGTCCCTTTACAAAGGAGGTGTGATTGTATGTAATTGTTGTGTAATGAATCAGGGTATTTAATAAGAATCCATTGAATTTAGTATATAGATAAGCTGTAAATTATTGCTTCTTTCTTTACCCCAAAATGTGCATGTAATGAAGTTCATGATTTATCATGAAATCAGAAAAAGAAATATGTGTGTCATGTAATTATAATTTGTAAATATTGTTTTTCTATGTAGGACATCCATTTTGCACTTCCATAATTAATGATTTTTGGAAAGAAACATCAAAATGTAACAATATACTTTTATTTGGAACATTTGAAATCTTTATTCATTAGTAAGACACATTTTCATGAATTTATGATTTAGAAAAAGAATTTGTGTCATGATGTTATGATTTGTAATCTTCCTTATACAACTTCTTGTTCATTAAGCGGTTGATTTGTACCACTGGTCCCTACAAACGCAATTGCCTTTAGTTGATAACACACACATATACAAACTGTTTAGTAAAAACTCCTATTTCATAAGTATGTGAGCTTTCTGTCATGTCGAGGTTATATTTTTGTAGCTTTATGACCTTTTACATTTTATCGTTGATTGAACACTGTCAGATGATTATTTATACACTAGAAGATTGTTTATATCAAGATCTACAGTCACTATTTTGGCTTTATTTTCATTATTTGAGACAATGTCATATTTCCTATCTATAGCCTATTTATTCTAACTATGTTTTGTATGGAAATGAAATGTTAGTGTGATTTGTTTTCAAATAACAGAAATATTTACATTATTTCTGATAAGATGTTAATAACTTGAATATGTTATAATTTAGTATGAAAAAAAAAATCTTTTTTAACAAATACTACTTGAGATAAAACAGTGTTGCATTGTAGTTATATACTTGTGTATTTGCCATATTTTTAGTTCATAGATTTTTTATGCTATGTTCAGAAATTTTGCTACTACTTTTTTATTATTCATAGCATAAGGTTAGTGACTTGGTTTACTGATTTATTTTATGCTTCTTGTCACATTTAGTTTTTCTTTTCCATGCATTTTCTTTATTTTTATTGAATATTGTATTTTTTGCTTTCACATTTTTGTAATGCGTAAAGTTTTTTAGTATTATCACATTACGTGTATATCCTAATGGAGGTAAATTAAGTCCAGAGTCTGGCACCATTAAGTGAGAATATACTTAAGTCATAATTTCAGATTCTTTTGTTCATCAATGAATAAATAACTGGGATTTGGATTTTATTTAGTTTTATTCTATTAATAAATAGAATTAAACAATTGTGCATCAGAATTTATTTGAACATTTGATAATGGAATAAATTAAAATGAAACATTTAACTTAAGTATATTCTCAGTTTATGGTGCCGGAGCCAGATACTTTTATTCTGGAAGTTGGAAATTTAACAATGATGAAGAAATTGTTTATTATTTAATTGAATTTTATTTGAATATCATCCAAAAAATATCCCATCTACATATCATCCTCTGTGAATACACCTCTTGGTATGATATGAATCAACTCAAAACCATGGTTTACTTTCCAAATTGACATTTGAATTGATGACCGTAATATAAGAAAGCTTAGAACTAAATGCAAAAATGCTGTGTTTGATGTTTTCATAATAATTTTTAGATTTTAGAGGCCGTTCTGGGTAAAAATATCTCAAAAACTACAATAGGAAAATTAATCTTTTTTTCGTCAGTGATGAAATGCTAAATAAAAATAATTTTCAGAGAATTGTAGAAAAATTCACAGCTTGGTTCAATTTTGGGGGAAAATCTCAAAAAACACTATTTTTAACGTTGTGAAATGTCATAATCAGATGTTATGGGAATTAATTTCGATATATTAATGTTGGGTAGATACATTTCGGGTAAACTATGCTGATTTTATAATTTGTTGATAATTTTTTAATATTATAAAGGTTTTTAAGACGCCGACTATTTTAACGATTACAATCAATCAGCATGTGCTAAAACTAGCACAGCGCATTAAAACTCGTATCAAGAACGGACTCGTTAAGCACACTTGAAGTTTACTTGACGTAAAACATTATGAGTCAACACTTCATTAGAAATGTACATACTAGCTTCTGTAGAACTGTATTCTTAATACATGTATGACATGATGAATGGAATTGCCAGAGTATAACCATATATATCCAACATGAGATCTATTATAACTGATTCACTCCACTTCTTTTTGTTGCCACCACAGTGATCACAGTTTATGTAAATCCTGAAACATTTCCTTTAGGGTATATACTGGTATCCTTATTCTGTTTACATGAAGATAACACATTTATCCAAAGACCTTCATAAAAATTTTAATATTCATTGTTTAATATTAGAAAATTGTAAAACATTGTAAAAAAAAGTTTTGTTTGCTCATTGCCATAAAAGTCTTTGAAATTAGGAATATTTTAAAAGTGAAAATTGTCTTTCCCATAATTTAGATGTAAAGCCTCAAATAAATCAACATCTCTGAATACGTGGACCTGCTTAGGCAATCTTGGAAGTCTATTGTGTTCAAAGTAAATATTTTAAAGGTAAATACACTGTGTATTGAAATAATCTCAACATTACTTCACTGTAATTTTATATTTCAGTCTAATCATTTAACATATATAAAAACCTTCTGGGAGAAAACTTAAACCTATTTATGCAGATACCACTAAGGCCAAGATCACTCTGGAAAAGTGATCTTGATATAGTTATTACAGTGGTATATCTGAAGTTGCACCCATAAGATAATCACCAAACAGGTAAAAAGAATTGTTATGAAAAGTGTGTAATTCTTTTTGTAAGTACATCATTGGCAATATGTGCTTAGGTAAGCTTATATTCATACAGTGTATTGTAACTTTGGTTATTCCATTTCATCAAACCTGATTTCTCACAGCTAGAAAATTGAAAGTTTTTGTCTGAAAAACATTTTACCAAATTCCTCATTCAGTAATATGTGAATAAAATCATGTACAAAGATTACCTTGAAGTATTATTTTGAGCTGACCTGAGCCACAGCCTCTGATGTCCTTAAGTGATAATGCATTGTTTGTTTGTTGTCCTGTAAACTTTCCACATTTATATTTGTAAACCACTGCATGGATTTGAATAAAATCTTAGGAAAAGGAGATGAAAATTGTTCAAGTAATGATTAACATCTTTGATTAGGGGCTAGAGGGAGCTAAATAAAGATATTTAATTAACTAAATATTTAAAAAAAAAAAAACACCCTGAAAAGAATACCAAATCACAATCACTTCATATTTGTTATTGTACATTCTTATAACAAGTATAGTTTGATTGTGACAATATTTCGTCCAGCCCCAGAGGATATCACTTTTAATGTAGACTTGGATTTGAAAAATATTCAAAAAATTTCTCAAGACCTTCAACCGAAGAATACTTCATATTTGGTAAAAGTTTCCTCATAACAAGTTTAAGTTTGCTTGTGGCATTTGTCCTTATCAAAGGGGACAACAATTTTTAATTTTAAAGAATGCTTATATATGTAAAATATTCTAAAATTTTCTATACCAGAGCAAGCCTTAATGATTGCATATTTGGTTAACAGTATCTCCAAGAAAAATAGTCTCAAATCTTTCAAAACAGGTCTTACTGTATAGTTTTGCAGCCTTTCAATGGCCAATTTGTGCATGTAAAATGCTTTTTAAATTGTTTTCTCAAAAAGTACTTCTCATTTTTCATATACGTGTAAGGTGTATTTCAACATGTAGTAAAAACTTTGATCTTATGAAAGCTCTACTGCAGTATTTTGCCTTGGCCCTGAAGTAGGCTATGCAATTGGAATATATGTTGCTGTCTGCTATAGTGTCATTGGCCATGAAAATCAAATACCTTTTAAAATATTTACAAATTTCTTGATAGATGGACATTGACGTTCTGATAACCTACTATAACAGAAAGATAATTCCAAGTAAAGTGAAATATTCGGAATATTTCTCTTTTTATGAATTTTATTGGGGTAAACGTTGTGGTCCATTGGTCTCGTTTTATCACGTTAAACAGAACTGACTTTATGTTGACAAATTAAATAGATATACATGTATTTGACAGTTTTCTACAAAACAATGTGTGTGTTTATTTCGTGTACAATAAATCCTTATATTTTTAAACTGTGCGTCATCTCTTATATGTGTTGCTCATTCAAACATGTACATGTATTATTTCGGTAAAAAGGGACTGAATTTGTTTCTATGAAATATCTTTACACGTCACTGAAACAACCAGCCATATTTGGAATGATGTGGTTCAATGAGGTTCAAGTTCATTGATGTGATCATACACCCTTCCCAGTTATATCATCGGGGGATTACCGTTCATCGATGTGATCATACACCCTTCCCAGTTATACCATCAGCGGATTACCGTTCATTGATGTGGTCATACACCCTTCCCAGTTATATCGTCAGTGGATTACAGTTCATTGATGTGATCATACACCCTTCCCAGTTATATCATCGGCGGATTACCGTTCATTGATGTGATCATACACCCTTCCCAGTTATACCATCGGCGGATTACAGTTCATTGAGGTGATCATACACCTTTCCCAGTTATATCATCGGCGGATTACCGTTCATTGATGTGATCATACACCCTTCCCAGTTATATCATCGGCGGATTACAGTTCATTGATGTGATCATACACCCTTCCCAGTTATATCATCGGTGGATGACCGTTCATTGATGTGATCATACACCCTTCCCAGTTATATCATCGGCGGATTACAGTTCATTGATGTGATCATACACCCTTCCCAGTTATATCATCGGTGGATTACAATTCATTAATGTGATCATACACCTTTCCCAGTTATATCATCGGCGGATTACAGTTCATTGGTGTGATCATGCACCCTTCCCAATTATATCATCGGCGGAATACAATTCATTGATGTGATCATACACCCTTCCCAGTTATATCATCGGTGGATTACAATTCATTGATGTGATCATACACCCTTCCCAGTTATATCATCGGCGGATTACAGTTCATTGATGTGATCATACACCCTTCCCAGTTATATCATCGGTGGATTACAATTTATTGATGTGATCATACACCCTTCCCAGTTATATCATTGGCGATAATAAATGTATAGATGTCTTGATGCACGTTAATGTTTGGTCTGATACCGGAACGACCTAAATTTCAATTTCATTTTACCCAAATATAGATTCAAAGGAGTTTACAACGCCAAGCTGTATTTCTTCCCAATGTTGGGCTTACAAAATTTAAATATAAACCAAGAGCAAGGCGTGCGTGTATATCCACCATTGATAATGATCCATGAAATTAGAAATATGAAAGGTGTATTGTGAATTTCGGTCATTGGATATAATTTAGCTAAGCTTTTTCTATGCGGCATTTATATGTTTAACTGTAAAATTACATATCTTAATGCATAAACATAATAATGTTGAATCTGATACCAGAATGTCCTAAATCTCGAGCTCAATTTACCGAAATACCGAGTTAAATAGATAAATTAAGCCAAACGGTTTTTCTTCTTTAATGCCTAGTTTTTGCATATATAAATATTGATTTCTTTTCGATCGTGGGATTATTGTGTTATTTAACTCGGGCGACTTCCTTTTAAATAGTGCCTTCACGTTAGATTGTAAAAATTGACTGTTTGATGCTTAGATCTATCTTATACTGCAATTACTGAATTACTGTTTACGTAAACAATAATTCTGTAATTGCAGTATGAGATAGATCTAAGCATTAATAATGTGTAGATACTCGTACGCCTTTGTTGTTGGTAAATTCAATTTGCGCATTGCTCAGCATGTTGAATTCTAATTCAATTCAATTTGGTATATATATAAAGCTATAAGAAATTGAACGCTAAATCTATTTGGTATTCATAGAGATAGCATAAAATAAATAAGTACACATACTGGTAATGACATGCGCCGATACATGCATATCCTTTGTCCTTTCAAGATCAGTATTCGTTGGCTTTCTTAACTTAAATTCCATTCGTTTAGAACACCTCCTTTTTTCTGTTAAATAGCTGAGGATTCCCCGGATGATTGGTGTTTTACGTCGCTTTCAGCAATTTTTCAATTATATCGCGACATGAAAGCAGGAGGTAACCAACCTCTTAAACTGAATGGCGCAATTCGGGAATCGAACCCGGATCGTCGGCGTCGGAAGCCGAACGCTTAACCACTACACCAAGCCTGCCCCAGGATTCCCCTATGGGCAATACAGGGAAATGTTTGTTGAAAGCAATGAAACAATAATACAATGTCTTTGATGAGACATGGCGATGTTGATTTGTTTGTCCGTTTGTATCTCTCTGTCCAGATATTCCTATGCATGATATGCATTTCACAGGAACAAGTCCATACTGGGTGTAAATATTCCTCATATCAAAAAGGTGTTGTGAATCTTGATCCATAGTCAAGATCACTATGGACTTCTACTATCTTGTTTTTTCGGACTATAATTTCCATGTGTCTCATGCGCGGATCCAGAGGAGTAGACTCGAGATTCGGCAAAACTGACTTTTCTTGTAATTAAACAAAAACATGGATGGGCCCCCTCTTTGAAAATTTATCGGGGTAGACCTCCTCTTGACAAAATTTCTGGATACGCGCCTGTGTCTCGTTTGTGTTTCATACTTGGTAGAGATCTTTCTACCGGTGCGGTGACGTGTAGTGATTAAAAATAAAATGCTAGGATATCGTATACGATTAACGTTGGGAATGTTAAATGGTATATTGTCATGTTCTAATTATACCCTCCCCCCCCCCCCCCCCCCGCGCAAACAAAGTTTTGGGGTATACAAGAATCACCCTGTCAGTCTGTCCGTCCGTCCGTCCGTCTGTCTGTTTTCCGCCTGTCAACCAAACCTTGTCCGGGCCATAACTTCTCACCCTGTCAAGGATTTCAATAATATTTCTGCATGGATTTCAATAATACTTCACAGATTTGTTGATTGGAATCCATGGATGTGTCATGACTTTGAACCAAGGTCATAGGTCAAACACCAAGGTTATGATAGGTAAAACCTTGTCCGAGCCCTAACTTCTTCCCCTGTGCACGGATTTCAATAATATGTCACAGAATTGTTGCTTAGGATCCAAGAGTGTGTCACAATTTAAAATCAAGTTCAAAGGTCAAGGTTATAATGGACACAATAAGTAAAACCTTGTCCGGAACATAACTTCTTCCTCTATGCACAAATTTCAATAATATTTCACAGAATTGTTGGTTAGGATCCAAGGGTGTTTCGTGACTTGAACCAAGGTCATAGGTCAAAGGTCACGGCCATAATAGACACAATAATTAAAACTTTGTCCGGGCCATAACTTCTCTCCCTGTGCACAAATTTCAATAATATTTCACGAAAATGTTTCTTTGGACCCAAGGGTGTGTCATGATCTTGAACCGCAGTCATAGGTCAAACGTCAGTGTCACAATAGATACAATTGACATAACCTTGTACTGGTCATAACTTCTTCCCTTGTGCACGGATTTCAATAATAGTTCACAGAATTGTTGCTTAGGATTTAAGGGTGTGTCATAACATTGAACCAAGATCAAAGGTCAAGGTCACAATAGACACAGAGGGTAAAACCTTGTTTTCATTTATTATACCTCAAAATGTGCTTGTAAGTGGGACATCCATTACACTTTTACCAGTGATGTATATTGGGATGAATTATTGTGTGTTTCTTCTTTGTTGCCGCGGGGGTGTATTTGTCCCGTTAGGACTGCTCTAGTTTTTAATCTACTTGGGGGTGATAAATACAAAAATTGTCATGTTTTAATTTTTGTATTTAATCCCACCCCACCCCCACCCCCACCCCCACCCCCTTCCAAGTTAATTCAAAATTTAGAACAAGACAATATTACAAAATGAACTTGACGGGCAATTATTGATCTGAAGAAGAACCCGAGCTGAGAACAGGTGCGTATCCTCTGCCGATAGGTTACATCTGCCGTGATGCCTTAGTCGGGATTCATCGGATAAAATAAGCTTATAATCACATTGGGTATAACCGCAGTCACACTCGGCAAATAGGCACAGCTACCATGTATCGTAATGGCCACAGTTTTTGGTGAATGAAATTCACTGGAAGTTTCCTAATTTATGTGAGTGTCCCTCTGACGAGTTATACACTATGATAGCTTGTTTTACTATGTCTGTAATATTATTTCTAATTGTCAAAGATTGTGATTTCTGAAGAAAGACGTTTGTCATATACGCGATAAGGTTTGAAAAATGTTAGGACTACAATTACAGTTTTATTCTGTTGAATCCAGTGGCAGATCCAGGATTTTCGAAAAGGGGCCCCACATGTATATTAGTCAAACTACTCAGCCATTTTTTGTGCCAAATCTGGGTTTTTACTTGTAAATACGCAGCGAAAAAGGAGGCCCGAGCCCCCCTTTAAATCCGCCACTGGAATCTTACCTAAATCTGAATCTTTAATGAAAACGAAATCAAGAGTAGTCAATTTTATTGAAAGGTAACATTCACTATCAAATTCCCGATTTTCATATATTTTTCAAAATTTCCCCACTTTTTCGTTCAAGGTGTTTTTCAGCATGTTCCCTGTTAGCCCTACTTTTCATAGTTTGGGGCCACCTTGTGTATGGTTATCATATAATGTACCAATATAGCATAGTGGCTAATAAAGAACTACATGTACTGCCAAATAAGACAGCAAAGACGTCAGACAATGGTTTATGATTCACTGTAAACCTATTCGTAAACACAGAGAAACCGTAATATTTGCAGAAATGTTGACTTAAGACATGATTGTTCGCATTCTTGTGACACTAATTTTTCACGAAGAAGTTTGCCTCGTTGAACAAGTTCTTGCAAATCAGATTAGTTGAGAAGCATGTGCAGTATATGCGTATAGCAAACGGACATTACTACGTGTATGTCGAAAGGTAACAATTGCAAAAATGAGGTCATCACTTTGGTCATATGACCTTTACATTTGGTCATTCTTCCAGGGTAATAGTAAGTGTGAACTGTGGAATCTCTTTGTATGTTTTATCATTGTTAATACTCAGAAATTGAGCACGAAAAATGCACTATGCAATATGGTTCCTATCATTGTCCATCTATCAACTTATCACCCGGATGAAATCAAAGAAAAAAGAGGAGTTACTGGCTCAGTTATGTGGCAGAAGTCACCATGGAGCTATACAATACATGAATATAAATAATATACTAGAACATATAACACATTACAAAAATATTTGATTGTAGTGCAATTACGACACCGACTTAGGACGGTCATTTAATTTGACAAAAGCCAAACAAAATGGTCAATACCTATAACACTATCTGAATTACAACCTGTGGTCTGTTCTGCAGGATCGTTGATAAGGTAATGTGTAGTTCTGAAGTTTCTTGAATTTCTACATGCATATCCAAAACGAGACATCGTGATAAATGTTCTGAAACTTGCGTGCTAACCAAAATATTTCCAGGCCTAACATTCAATGTTACTAAAACAATTTAAAGCGATTGCAAGTTTAACATATATGAAATTTTGCAAACAGTTTCAATATAAAACAACTTGCTTTTCATATATTTATAACTTAGATTTCCACGATTTCGACCTTGAGCATCACAGAAAAGACATGAAATGCGCATATAGCGTACTAAATCTATACATGTACATGCGCGGATCCAGAAATTTTTGTCAGAGGGGGTAAATTTTTCTCTTAGACGAGGGGTGGTCCAACCCCAAAAATGCCCAAATATTACATTTTTGGTAAAATTTTCGGATTCCTGGGGGGGGGGGGTTCCAGACCCCCTACCCCCCCCCCCTCTCTGTATCCGCGCATGATGTACATGTATATATTTCTTAATTATTAAAACAATTGTGGAGAAATCGACTAAACCAATATTATTCGTAGGATTTCTATTCCTTGAGGACGATCACACACCACTGTCAACGATCATTACAGAACCAATGCATAACAAAAACATAAATTGTTAACGATTATTACGGTATCAAAGAATAACAAAAAAGCTGTAAACTACCATTACGGTATCAATGCATAGCAAAAAGAACTGTTAAATACACTGTTAACGATCACTACAGTTTAAATTCATAGCAAATAGAACTATTAACGGTTTTACGGTATCTATGCATATCAAACAGAACTATTAACGACCATTACGGTATCTATGCATAGCAAAAAGTCCTATTAACGACCATTACGGTATCTATGCATAGCAAAAAGAACTATTAACGACCATTACGGTATCTATGCATAGCAAAAAGAACTATTAATGACCATTACGGTATCTATGCATAGCAAACAGAACTATTAACGACCATTACGGTATCTATGCATATCAAACAGAACTATTAACGACCATTACGGTATCTATGCATAACAAACAGAACTATTAACGACCATTACGGTATCTATGCATGTCAAACAGAACTATTAACGACCATTACGGTATCTATGCATGTCAAACAGAACTATTAACGGCCATTACGGTATCTATGCATATCAAACAGAACTATTAACGACCAATACGGTATCTATGCATAGCAAACAGAACTATTAACGACCATTACGGTATCTATGCATAGCAAACAGAACTATTAACGACCATTACGGTATCTATGCATAGCAAAAAGAACTATTAACGACCATTACGGTATCTATGCATAGCAAAAAGAACTATTAACGACCATTACGGTATCTATGCATAGCAAAAAGAACTATTAACGACCATTACGGTATCTATGCATAACAAAAAGAACTATTAACGACCATTACGGTATCTATGCATAGCAAAAAGAATTATTAACGATCATTACGGTATCTATGCATAGCAAACAGAACTATTAACGACCATTACGGTATCTATACATAGCAAACAGAACTATTAACGACCATTACGGTATCTATGCATAGCAAAAAGAACTATTAACGACCATTACGGTATCTATGCATAGCAAAAAGAACTATTAACGACCATTACGGTATCTATGCATATCAAACAGAACTATTAACGACCATTACGGTATCTATGCATATCAAACAGAACTATTAACGACCATTACGGTATCTATGCATATCAAACAGAACTATTAACGACCATTACGGTATCTATGCATATCAAACAGAACTATTAACGACCATTACGGTATCTATGCATAGCAAAAAGAATTATTAACGATCATTACGGTATCTATGCATAGCAAGAAGAACTATTAACGACCATTACGGTATCTATGCATAGCAAACAGAACTATTAACGACCATTACGGTATCTATGCATATCAAACAGAACTATTAACGACCATTACGGTATCTATGCATAACAAACAGAACTATTAACGACCATTACGGTATCTATACATATCAAACAGAACTATTAACGTCCATTACGGTATCTATGCATATCAAACAGAACTATTAACGACCATTACGGTATCTATGCATAACAAACAGAACTATTAACGACCATTACGGTATCTATGCATAGCAAACAGAACTATTAACGACCATTACGGTATCTATGCATAGCAAAAAGAACTATTAACGACCATTACGGTATCTATGCATAGCAAAAAGAACTATTAACGACCATTACGGTATCTATGCATATCAAACAGAACTATTAACGACCATTACGGTATCTATGCATATCAAACAGAACTATTAACGACCATTACGGTATCTATGCATAACAAAAAGAACTATTAACGACCATTACGGTATCTATGCATAACAAAAAGAACTATTAACGACCATTACGGTATCTATGCATATCAAACAGAACTATTAACGACCATTACGGTATCTATGCATAACAAAAAGAACTATTAACGACCATTACGGTATCTATGCATATCAAACAGAACTATTAACGACCATTACGGTATCTATGCATAGCAAAAAGAACTATTAACGACCATTACGGTATCTATGCATATCAAACAGAACTATTAACGACCATTACGGTATCTATGCATATCAAACAGAACTATTAACGACCATTACGGTATCTATGCATAGCAAAAAGAACTATTAACGACCATTACGGTATCTATGCATAGCAAAAAGAACTATTAACGACCATTACGGTATCTATGCATATCAAACAGAACTATTAACGACCATTACGGTATCTATGCATAGCAAAAAGAATTATTAACGACCATTACGGTATCTATGCATAGCAAACAGAACTATTAACGACCATTACGGTATCTATGCATAGCAAAAAGAACTATTAACGACCATTACGGTATCTATGCATAGCAAAAAGAACTATTAACGACCATTACGGCATCTATGCATATCAAACAGAACTATTAACGACCATTACGGTATCTATGCATATCAAACAGAACTATTACGATCATTACGGTATCTATGCATAGCAAACAGAACTATTAACGACCATTACGGTATCTATGCATAGCAAACAGAACTATTAACGACCATTACGGTATCTATGCATAGCAAAAAGAACTATTAACGACCATTACGGTATCTATGCATAGCAAAAAGATTACGGCATCAATGAATAACAAAAAGAACTTGCGACCATTATAGTATCAATGTATAACAAAAAGAACTGTCAACGGCAATTACGATATCAATGCATAGCAAACAGAACAGTTGACGATCTTTACGGCATCAATGCATAATAAAAAGAACTGTTAGCGACCATTACGGTGTCAATGTATAACAAAAAGATTTGTTAACGATCATTACCGTACCAATGCTTAGAAAACAGAACTGTTAACGATCTTTACGGCATCAATGCTTAGTAAAATGAACTGTTAACGACCATTACGGTATCGATGCATCGCAAAAATAAGTGTTACCGATCATTACGGTATCAATGCACAATAAACAGAACTATTAATGACTAACACGGTATCAATGTGTTACAAAGTGTATTGTTAACGATCTTTACGACATCAATGCATAGCGAAAAGAACGGGTAACGATTATTATGGTATCAATACATACAAAAACAACTGTACACGATGCATAGTAGGCAGAACTCTTAACAACCATTACGGTACCAATGCACCGCAAAAAGAACTCTTAACAACCATTACGGTACCAATTAATGCACCGCAAAAAGAACTCTTAACAACCATTATGGTACCAATGCATCGCAAAAAGAACTCTTACCAACCATTACGGTACCAATGCACAACAAAAAGAACTGTTAACCCACATGACGTCATGGTGGCGTCATGACGTAAATATAGCGGCGGGTATCCCGCTCAGAGATTTGCAAACGCGTCCGAAAAGGAAATTCAGAAGATGATAGGGACGTTAAAAACACTAAGAATGTAATCAAAACAGCAGTGAATTTGTTTAACGAGTATCTAGAGACAATGGGAACTCATTTTGTGAGTACCACAATCACATTTCGTAAAAACATTTATTAGATGACAAGTGGTATAACAAAACAGTTGTCGACTGCGATTTTCCGCCAAAGCCTTCGGCCTTGGGCAACAATTCGTCCTCGGGTCCAACAGATTAGCTTTTGCCTTCAACCCCTGTCAACGGCGTAGGAAAATCATCTTTGATAAATGTAGCATTTCTTATATCTCACTTGCTTTGTCGTTAATCTGTTTTGGGGGGTTTATTTATTTATTTATTTATTTATTTTTATTTTTATTAAATAAACTGATGTATACATATATAGATGAAGTAGATACTTGTCTCTCATGCACTCACCTTTATGGCGAACTACTCTGACGGCGCTTGTCACAAGCTGAACGTAAACGGGTACAAGAGTTGGAATATGGCGCCACTCACTTGTCATATAAATACGGCAACTTGTCAAAAAATATCATGTACATGTACTTGTTATATGCTGTATCGACTTGTCAGTAATTATCATCAACGTTTATTGATGCTTTATAATGATGCTCTTTATTTTGAGTGGTGACAAAATCTTTGTAAAAATTACTATGACAGTAAATGTGACGTTATGAAACTGATAAAAATTTAACAAGATATGGTTTATATTCATAATGCATGAAAATGTTCCAAGCTTTGAAATAATAATTTAACTTACATAAACTCTTTCACTTCACTTTCAGACCTCTCTTTAAGTTTTGCTTTTCATTTATATGAATTTAAGTTATAGTATATAGTTGTCATGTGATCACTTTTGGTCAGAAAAATCAAAAGTTCTCAAATGACATTTGTCACGATGAAAATTTTGCTTTTTATGTAATGTTAATATTCAAATTTATTGAAATTAATGACATATGTATTATACGCTAATTTGCATTGTATTTCGTGAAGATCTCGAAGCAACGCCCCTTGTTGTTAGTTACAATCTATACCCATACATATTTACATATCTGTTAATGTCAATATTATATAACTTTTTGCGGCATCCCGTTTAATGATGTATCACTAATCATGCAGTGTTGTATGTGATTCTCCACAGACTTACACATGTCTCTGGATTCTCTTGAAAAGGCCCGGCCATTTCGGACAATAAATCTATTATATATCTTTTTTTCTTACTCCATTTTAAAGTTTACTCAAAAATCGAGCGCTAAATACTTCATGAGCCCGGCTCATAGTTACAAGTCCCATCATGTAGATACTGTAAAATTTATTGTACTAATGTAACGGAAATTTTTAGGCTTGCCAAATTGCAGAAGCTTAAGTGGATGGGTTATAAGCAAAGACTGCTAGCCGTCTCAATTTATAAAGTCACATGCAGAACTCTTGTTTTATAGATTGGCCCCCTCACTGTTTACAGAGACATATATGTCTCTGCTTTTTACAAGTTCATTTCTGTTCAATTTCACCATTCATGCAGTCTAATATACGATAATTTATTGAATCTACCACTGTGATATGATATATAGTCCCTGGAACTTGAATCTGTGGACTCTACAGTAGAGTTTTATTATAGATCAACACAACACACAATCAGAGATGTATGTCTCTGACACAATACATAATTACGCAATACTGTAAGGTACACACCTATGCAATGACGTTAATACACAGTGAGATGTCTGCTTTCATTGGTCGATAAAACACACCCTCTTATCGTAAGTCACATGAAGGTCAAAATATCAGCCAATCAGCATTTAGGTTTCATTTTACATTGGTCGACAACGAGGTCCGTGTTGTTTTGGTGTTCGAACAGTTCAGGGAGAAATCGGACAAAGTCAAGATCATACTCGGGGTTTAGAGATTCTCCGAACAGAGTGAAATATGTTGAGGAAAGTAATACCTCAAATGCTAAATAGCATTAAACATTCTAGATGTAATTCATCTCTGTCACAGATATCGAGAGTTTCTCGTGCTTCATACAGCACTGATGGAAGTGACGTCGTCACAGAAGAAATGCGAGCAATGGACCAGCTATCTTTTGCAGAAACAGTTGACAAATTCTTTGATAGGGCCAGTAGTATATGCGAAGACAAGCTTGCTAAAAGTATGATTACTAGAGATATCAAAATGGACCCTGGAGAGAAAAGGAAAAAAGTGAAAGGCATTATTAACAGCATAAAACCATGTAATAATGTGTTGGAGATCAGCTTCCCCATCAAGCGAGATTCTGGCGATTATGAAAATATTCGTGCATGGAGGGCTCAACATAGTGTTCACCGTAAACCATGCAAAGGGGGTTAGTTTAACTCTATACTTCTTACATTGAAATAAAGGACCGCATGTGCGGCATCATTTCACTACTTTAGATTGATTGATTGATTGATTATTGTTTTACGTGACTCCACAATTTTTTCACGTATATAGTGACAGCATCTGCCTGATGCATTGCATAGAAATTTAGACCTTTGCAACGGACCCACCCGAAGCTTTGAGGGATCTTTTACATGACACGGGACCTCGCTTTTCACTGTCTCATCCGAAAGACAGTACACCTTTGTGCCCAGGACGGGAGTCGAACCCGGGACCTCTTGATCACGAGCTGAGCTCCTTATCCACTAGGCCACACCGGCTTAACACTACTATAATAGGAAATTTTGATTATCACACAATATACAGCATAATCTCAATGAAATGACTTGTAATACATCGGTTTCGAGATACAAATCCAGACTGTCAGTTTTCAGTTTTTATGTGTTTCTTGGGCAAAAGTTGATGGTTGGACACCACTGGCCATTATAGTAAAGGATATCTTGGTAACTGTGAATTATAGGGAATTTTTCAGTGAAACTACCAACACTAATTTGATGAGCATTGTAAGAATGAAGTATCCTAGATGTTCATGTATTATATTTTCACTGATAATTTTCATAATTCTTTGTAAAAGTCAACTTTCCACTGGGATCTGCCATATTGAAGATCTGAACTGCCCCATATAATAAAACAAAGTTCACTTATAAAACTAATAGTTCTCAGTTTTATTTTTAAATCTATTTGAACATACGTTATTATCCTTCATGTATTTGTTGTTTTATTAGCATTTAAACTGAGCAGATCATTAACTTTACACAGAGACAGATGTAAATATGTCCAGTTTTGCCACAAGGAGCGCATAATAGATAGTTTTTGAATGCATAAAATTTAACTGGAGTTACTTCCCTTTTCTGCCATATTGGAGGTATATGCCTGAATATTTATGCATACATGTACATGTAAATCAACCAAATTGTGTAAGGAATTTCTCCAAACGAAGGATGCTTCTTGAATTTTTGCAATGGTTACGCAATAATAAAGCTATTGAACAATGTCAAAATGTTTTTCAAAGGAGTGAAAATATAGATATCTTTCTCAAATCAATTGAAATTTGAATGCAGTTGGTATGAATATGAAGCAAAAACCCCATCTTCACCTTCAAAATGACGGAAAAGGGAAGTAACTCTAATTGAATTTCATGCATTCGAAAGCTATCTATACTCAAAAAATGTTGGTAAAGATTGGTATCTTGAAACTGGTATATTGGATAAAGCTGATGTGGGTCAGTTGATGAGTTGCTGGGCTTATGACTGAAAGGTCCCAGGTGTGACTCCTGCATTTGAAAGGAGTAGAGCTTGATGATACTTGATTTAGATTAGATCAAGACAGTAAGGCCAAAACAAAAAGAAGATATCTGCGATCACTGTAAGTGGTGCAGGTCATGTGGTAGGTAGGTTTATTTTGGCTTCTTCACACTTACATGTAAAGCATTCATGTCACTTCTGCTATGGACAGACTATCACTTACCAATCAGTGAAGTATGATATTGAATTTCAGTTTTTAATGGGTTTGCACTGACTCTTAGCATCCAGTAATTTTTGTCATCAGATAACTTTTTATTATAATTGACCTTGAAACTAATTACAGAATTGTAATTGTCTAATTTACTCAATTTGGTAATTTGTTTTCAGGAATTCGTTTTAGTATGGATGTTTGTGAAGATGAAGTGAAAGCGCTTGCAGCTTTGATGACCTATAAATGTGCAGTGGTTGATGTCCCATTTGGTGGGGCCAAAGCTGGAGTCATGATTAACCCTAGGGATTACTCAGAAAGAGAATTGGAAAAAATCACTCGCAGGTTCACATTAGAAATGGCAAAGAAAGATTTCATTGGTGAGTTTCTCCTCATTTGCATTTAGGTAGTTTAATCATGAAGGAAGAGATTTAATTTTTTTTTTAAGGATATGTAAAGTAAAATTTTATATCGTTATTATTGACATTGTTCAACAATTTCAGTTTAGAAATTAGAGCAATATTGATGAATCTGTAGATATACATGTACATGTAAAACACACTTGTGTTAAATCATTAATATTTAACAGAACTGTATGACATGTAGAGAGTTACAGTATGGCATACTATTAATGTTATAACCTGACAAAGTATCACGGTCACACTGCTGATCATAATGATAATATTATGCCATGTATTTATCTGGTAGGGCCACATTTAGATGTACCAGCACCTGATATGGGTACAGGAGAAAGGGAAATGGCATGGATTGCAGACACTTATGCAAATACAATAGGTATATTATTTAGCTTTATTATTGGAGAAATTAAATATGAACACTTCGTTTCTTTGACAGGTCTACGTAAATCTGAACATAGAATTAACAAAGTTATCTTTACCTATAACACTGGTAATTTTAACATTTCTTTTTTCAGGAACCAATGATATTAATGCTCATGCTTGTGTAACAGGAAAGCCAATTACCCAGGGTGGTATTCATGGACGTGTATCAGCTACAGGCAGAGTATGTTGACCAATGAATTTAGTGCGTAAGACCTAAATCAGTAATACACTAATGGTCATAAAGAAAGTTGTCCAAAGAATTATACCCCACCATAAAATGGCCAGGTCATTTTGTGTTTGCTTTGTCTGTCATTCATTGGCATCATAGCATGTCATTGTACCTTCTTTTACGTTCCTTGAGCCAAACTTGCCAAAAGTACCGTAATTTCTGGACTAAAGGTCAATGCGGAATATAGGTCGAAGGGGCTTAAAATGGGGTATTTTCCCATGTTAGGCCGTAAATAGGTTGAAGCGTTGTATAAGTTGAAGAAGTTTTGGTACACCGGGAGTTATACATGTACCCGTTCTGACGGTGTTAACAGATCAATCGTATCATTGGCACCTTGTCAATGTAAAGCTTTGAATACAAATGCAAAGCAGTGTACATGTTCGTTTTTGTTATCTTTTTGTGCAATAAATGGAATGTATATAATGATTTGCATTGGTTTTCAGAACCGATATTGCAGATAATTTTTGATGTACATGTAGACACAAATAATTTACGAGGTGTATATTAATGAAAGTTACCGATAACATGTTTATATTGCCATTAAAAAACCCCGCACACTGACTTGTGTTACACAACAATCAGGATCATCTCTGCTATTTTAACTGACAGTTATTGACTGTGATTAACAATCCGTGAAATCGGCTGTTTCTCTCTGTGCCAACAGGGCTTATTTCCGCGGAATGCTTTCTTAGATTTATTAGTCACTTTTAGAGCGTCTTTCTGCTTGTGCCAGCCACGTATCACTTTCTCACTAACATTAAACTCGCGTTGAGTGGCAATATTGGAACTTTCCTCGGCAAACTGAGTAACTTGCAGTTTGAACGAGGCAGTAAAATTACGTCTAGAGGCTGAAGGAGGCATTTTGACGAATGATGACAAGGTTGATTTTCAACCTGTATTTATTTCAAATCCAGTTCCTTATTTCATTTTGTAAGAAAAAACTTGATTTGTCAATTCATTACGAGTAGCTCAAAATATGAAACAAGAAATATCATTGGAAAATCATTATTATTGGTTAATTTATTCCAACCAATGGGTGGAAATATCAGTCGAAAACAACATAACAATTAATTTGTAATTACTCGGGGAAATAAAGATTAGCAATTAGCAATCAAAACAAACATGTCTAATTAAACCTTCAGCGGTTAGATAAAAGTATATCACGGTTGTTACAGGTATAAGCTTATAGTCAGCAATTATCGAACGAGACGACATCTGAAGGATTTAAATACACCACTTTATTCTTTGAAGTCAAGGTTGCGGTTTCTATCATGTTTATACTTTATTGCCCTAGATAAGGCATCAATGGCAAAGAAATACCATATAGGATTAACCTACATATTTCTTCACCAACTTAGGAACATGAGTCTATTGTGTTTAAATGTCTTATGACCATGAATAAAACATTAATGACAAACAAATAAACTGGTCAGATAGAATCATTCACTCATTTAATACCTCCTTTTTATAGTTGCTTTTACCTCTTTAGTACATCTTCTACAAAAGATAAGATCTTTAATCTGAGCCATAGTTTGGTCGAAGCACTGTATAGGTCATTATTCCGAAAAAAAATATCGACCTATATTCCGAAAATTACGGTATTAAACTACAAGTGAAGGCGTGTATCAAAGAAAGTAATTCTGATTAGACAAATTTTTACAAATTTAAATTTGTTGTTATGGCGTTTGAAATTGACACTTCAAATTTGACACATTCTTCTTCTTCTTCCAATACGAAGTGTACTCAAAAGTTGAGCGTTATACTTCATTATAGCTTTTCATCACAACTTTTCGTACACTATTGTATGGTGGAAAACAAACTTTGCCACAAGTCTTATATTACAAGTGTAGAAGTGCATGCATAGGAAACCTTCTCATTTTAATAATTTAACAAGAATAGTTGCCCTTGACACTAGGAATTCAAACACTTGCAGCTTGTCATAAAAATTCCTTCTGCAATATTGAGTCGTTACTCTATACAGAGTTATTTTCAATTTGGGCAGGTATTTGATGTCACACCATTATGATGTAAAGAGGTTATATGGAAACCAATGTAAAAATATGGGAAATAAAGTAAGAATTTGATGCTTTCATAAAGATTATATGATGTCATAATGGTCCGGATGTCAGACACCTGTTCAACTGAGAAATAACTCTGTATTTTGAAAAGACCCAATAGCTGCAAAATATGGCTGTATTTTGTTAATAAGGGCATAAACTTTCAATTTTGATAAAACGATAAGCCAGTAAGATTGTGTGCATTCCAGCATTAAAAGAAGCAAATATTCTACATACCGGTACATATATATAAACATTAAACAAACAGTCTGTAATATTACTTTACCACCAACATGATATTTTTTTTAATGGAATATGAAGAAAAATTGCTTATAATGTACAGATTGTATTGTGCCACAAAGCCTTAGTATCTGGATATAGTTTGAAGGCATATTATCTGTTTCATAGGGAGTATACCATGGAATAGAGAACTTTATCATGGAAGCCAGCTATATGAGTATGATTGGTTTGACACCTGGCTTCAAAGATAAGACTTTCATTCTACAGGTAAATCTTGCTTACATGTAGTTTTGGTGTTATTCTACAATGTTCTTATTTCTACATACTGGTGAATTACAGCAGTTCATTGTTTTAAGTATAAATTCAAATGCAGGCATATATTAGATAATGTCTAATATTGCTTGGCTATTCATAATTTGCCTTGTAAATTATATGAATGAAAGCTATTCATACTATGCTTTGTGAATTATATGAATCAAAGTAAATGCTCTGGTATCCTATTAGAATAAAATGAAACAGTGAAGTTTTAGCTTTAGGGAATTTGTAATAATGTACCAAAAAGTATGCACAAGTCATAAATGTTAGCATGTATTTTGTATGTTATGTTTCATTTTGATAGGGATTTGGTAATGTAGGTCTGCATTCCATGAGATATCTACATAGAGCTGGTGCTAAGTGTATCGGTGTTAAGGAAATAGATTGCAGCATCTATAATCCAAATGGCATCGACCCAAAAGACTTAGAGACATACAAACTAGTAAGTGATACCTACACATACCATTACTTTAAAATATAGTTAATGTCATCAGAAGTATAAATATTTTAATAGACTATTTATCAGGATTTATTATTCAAATAAACGAATATTCAATTACACGGCATGACAAACGAATGCAGTTTCAAAGACCAAGATATCGACAGATTGTGCAAGAATTGCATACATGTATAACTTTCATCCTATCTTTACTGGAATCAGTGTACAATAGATTTGATAGAAAATGGTTTAGGATTTCAGCATCTGATTCAATAAAACAAAATATTCAATAATGCAATTTTCAATACGGAGTATTGCAACTACTAAAATCTGTCACAGTTTGCATTTAGTCACCTATCAAATCCATTGTTCTCAATGTGGGCCCTTTTATGTGGGCAACTTACATCATAATAATATGACGCCATAACACTCACAAAGTGCTCGGGTATATTGACGTTATTGTAGTTGCGATATTCCGTATTTAGTGACGGGCGCTGTAATACATGTAAGTGCATGTAGTTTAATTACTATAAAGAATACACATGTAGAATTTTCCGGCAATTTTGAGTGTGAACTAAGGTTCAGTTAGAGGGTTCTGCTTCTACTTACATTTCTTAGGTTACCTTTTTGCAATTCAGAAATTTAGAAACAAAGTAAGTATGAATTGCACATGCACATTGCTGTAAGCTATAGATGAATATTAAGAAAATAAAGGATAGTAAGTACAAATACCATTTAAGCAACAAATAACTAGAGGATATTTAACATTACCATACAGCTGATGCATAAAAAGAAGGTCTAAAGTTAACAATGCTCTATTTATTGTATTTAGATTAGGCATGTTGTTCTTTTGTTTGCCAATGTGTTATGAATATATAAGGTGATTCTCAAAGGACAGTATCATATGTATATTTTCAAATATTGTATATAGTCTCAAGAAAATAAAATTACCTGTCATACTGCAAACAGAACATTTTTAATGCAGTGATGTAACTTTTAAACCAACTCTGAGTTAATATTGCATGTATAATGAATTTTTGTTTGTCTGAATAGTGTCCTAAGAATTATTACATTTTTTCTTGATTTAGGAAAACGGTACAATTAAAGGTTATCCTGATGCTGAACCTTATGAGGATGACTTGTTAATTGAGCAGTGTGATATTCTTGTACCAGCAGCAAGTGAACGAGTTCTTAATTGTGATAATGCTCCATTAGTGAAAGCTAAGGTAGGTCTTAAAGAGTTTCAGTTAGGCCTCCATCCCAGAAAAAATCACTTAATTTTCAACTCTTGATATTAATCCTGCAAATCTTAGTATTTTTTAGCAGCAGGACAATGACGTTCTGCTAATTATTGTTTTTCACCCAAAAATCTAAAGGGAGTTGGGGGTTTTTTTGTTCACTTGTTCCCGGTATGTGTTTGTATACATGTGTTTATTCTTTCATTTAAAAAGTTTTCAATAACATTTGAAGGTACATGTTAAGGTTAACTAAACTTCCACCTTGTATAGACAAATAAATAAATAACATAGATAAATGGAAACAAATGTTACTTTGAAATTATGTTTATACTGATTGTTTTCTCCTCATGCTGTTGTGTACATGTATATACACCACCATATTTGGGCAGGTCTGGATAAACAGGGATCGAAAGTAACAAGCTTCTTAATGTACATCCTTCATCAAAATACTGGTTGCTTTATTTGTTTAGTGTGAAAAGTTTTCATTTACCCAGGAAGTTTGAATGGGGCTTGCATTATCTAATTACTAAAGAAAATTTGTTGAAGTTTTTTCGTAAGTTAAATTCATGAGATTTCACTTAATAACTTACCAGTAAGTTTGTGAAAAGAAATAAAGATTTCACTAACAAAGTTTTGAACCCATATAAATTTGAAGATGTTTTGTGAAAAGTGCTACCGTATTTACTCGAATATAATACACACTTTTTTTTTGCCAATTTGACTCCTCATTTTCTCACTGCGTATTATACATAGGGTTAGAATTTTGGACTTGTTTTCCATGCTTTTAAGCTTCAGTGGCGGATTTAGAGGGGTGCATTTGTCCGTTAAAGTATCTAAAGCCATCAATCAAACCCACGAGGCATGAGATATATCTATTGTTTGTATACTGTCTGCTTCCCATAGTAAATACCCAAGGCGATAACGGGAGTAATGTCTACAGTGTGCCATTCATGAACACAATGAACACAATAGAATACTTGTGCTGTGTTATTTAGCAATGGTTTCTGATTAGCAGATTGTACGGGTGATATAATGATTTATCCTTAATTGGTTAATCGATAGTTACGCAACAAGTGAAACTACTTGACTCTAATGGCACGAGCATCGACAGTTTGGATAACATTCTATTTTGTCTTCTCAAACATTTGCAATCTCCGTGTAAAGTTCACGTAGTATAGTAGACACGCATGTTCATTCTAACAAGAGAGAAAAAAAAGAAGCGAGTGTTAAGACATTTGAAGTCTATGAGAGTTTGATTGTAAATGAAATGAAAGAGAGAAAAGCGTTGATATCACACGATGAATAAAGGCTGGTCGATCTGTGCTGCTTTTGATGATCATACATGTTACGCGATTACACTGTAAAAGATATACAGTGAAGCAAATTCAGCTCATTGTCTTGCTGTTTCAACACGAAATTGACATCTTGTTTTGGATTTTTTCCCTGCGTATTATACATGGAGTTAGACGTTTTTTCATGATTTTCAAGGTCATTTTTAGGGGTGCGTATTATACTCGGGTGTGTATTATATTTGAGTAAATACGGTACTCATTATAATCATGATGAATAAAATAATGCTAAACATTGTAAATATATTCTTATATGTACATACTGATTGCATTTTCTCTGTATGCAATTAGAAATAAACTGAACACTATTTTCCTATGTTTACATTGGGGTCATGACCCCATCAGAATACACTGATCCACTTTTTTTTAATTTCAAACATTTTAGCGCAGAATATGAATATGATGATGTCACACAAGGTTGAACAAGTCACATGTTTGATTATGACGTCATAAGTCTACCAATCAAATGTCCTCTAAACATTGCTTTCTGTGTTGAAAAGTGGATCAGTATATTATGTCACCTCGTAGGTTATGCAGTTATTTTGTCAATTAACCGCCCCCTTGGAATTATGATTTTGACACATAAAAAGGAGCATTCAGTGGGCTCAGTTTTTGTTTCCATAAAGCAAAAAATATTTAAATATAAGAATTGTTTTCATTTTGTGCTAAGCATTGGTGTATGTTTCCTGTCAGTCTTGGAAAAAAAATTATTGTGCAGCACAAATGCACAGAATTTTTCTCCAAGACCGACTGCAAGTATACACCAATGCTTTGCACAAGATGAAAAACAATCTTAAGTATGTATTTACTCATAAGAGCAGGTGGAATACAGTATAAATAAGTGGTAGTGTACAGTGTGTATCATGTAATATTATTTTGTATCTTAAGCCAAGTGTAGCTTAGCAATTGTTAAATTCCACTTAATGCTATAAGGTCCAAGGTTCAGATCTCAGTTGGCCCCATGTCATGCCTGTTGTTCATTTAATAGTTGAGACATAAAGCTGTCATTGTGTTTAAGACAGGAGTAGGACTATACAGATAACTTGCTTTCCATATTGAAGATATTCAGCAGAAACTGAAACCATGAACTGGTGTAATGATACATTTAACACTAAACAGATCACCTTTTGTTTACCTTAATTTTGTTGAGTTTTAATGATATTTACAGATTATTGCAGAAGGAGCAAATGGACCTACGACAATGGGTGCTGACAAAATCTTTCAAGCTAGAAAAATCCTTGTCATTCCAGTAAGAAAACTACTTTATATAAACATTTATAAACTGATGTTATATACTGATACATTTATGAATTACTCATATTACTGCCTAAGGATTTTTGTGTTGCCAGCAAAGCTGAACCATACTTTGGGATCAATGTGTCAATTTGTCTATTACATCTGTGTGTATGTTTGTCTGTGCAGGTAACACAGTGCTTGTTGCATTAATGTTTAAGCCAGTTTGATCAAGTGGTTTTTAATTAGACTTGAAAATTATTGGTTTGGTCTATGCCATTTTTTTTTTTTTTTTTTTGTATTTATTATGGAAATCTTGAGATAAAGTCTCTGTTACAGATGTACATGACACTTTGCCATGCATTCATATCATACAGTGGATGCATATGTTAATTATGAACAGAGCACTAGTATTAAAGGTAAAATGTCAAAAAAATAGTGTACAACAGCAAACACTTGCTGTACTGTAGTACATGTGTGTGTATTTTATGATAAGTTTGTTTGATCCTTATTTTATACGACTCCCATGATTATTGTACTAATACGGTGGCAGCACCTGGTTGGTGTATTGCTTCATACATTTGTCCTTTACATTTGTAATATGAGCTCACTTAAAGCAGTGAGGAATCTTCTACATGTCCATGTATACCGTGACACAGGGCTTCACTTATTACTGTTTCGTCCTAAGGATAGACAGGTATGCAGAAAATGATAAAACACCATGAAAAATCCAAGTCTATCCATGTCCTCATTTATGATATCACTGGATCAACCTGCCCCATTTTGTGATCAGTATATAAATAGTGTTTACTTACAGAATATTGTTTTTGCTTTCAGGACCTGTATATCAATGCTGGTGGTGTAACTGTCTCCTATTTCGAATTCCTTAAGAATATCAATCATGTCAGTTACGGTCGTTTAACCTTCAAGTATGAAGAGGACTCGAATACCTATTTACTTGGTAGGATCTTTAAATTCGCATCAAGAAGAACAAAGCTTAATGTACACCAATTATATCCATATTCTGGTCAAGTCATTGTATATTAGAGAAAGAGGTTTTTTTTTATTTAAACATTATTATTAAATTTAGTCTGTCATTATTTTTGTCATTTATAAGTCTGTATGTCAAAGTATGCTTTAAAGCCTTATTAATAAAGCAACAGAACCCAAAGTTTGATCCTTGACCAATACAGTTTGTGGGATCCATACTGCAATAAGCAACAGCAACTTCATAGATTATGAGAGGTTATTTGGTAGTTTTTCTTAAATCTTAGCAATACCTTTACTATTCAGTTTTTAAATTCTCAGTCGTATTACTGTATGTGTATTATTGTAGTGCAGTATGTAGAAAGTAGAGGATTATGACATAGTTGGAGTAATCATGAATTAATAGATTTGCATTATAAATGAGAACACATGGACAGTGCTTATTCTGCTAAAAGTAGTACGCATACATTACAATTCAAAATTTCTTAAATAATTTCTATAGCAGGGTTCTTATTTCCTTAATTTACATGGATATTTATTTTTCATACACAGACAGCGTACAGAAGTCTTTAGAGAAAAAGTTTGGACGAAGCGAGATAGGAGGTGGCATACCCATCAATCCATCAGAGGAATTCAAGAAGAGAATGGGCGTATGTATTTTACAAAATTTATATTCATATACATTTAAAATATTACAAAGAACTTGACTTTTCTTGTCTATAGTAAACATTTATCACATCAACTCTCAATGTGATATAATATTCTTCCTTATTTTCATACTTGATCAGTATATAGGTAATCTACATTTATTGTGATTTTCTTGAAAAACTACTATTATTGCCCATGTACAATGCACACTATTTTTTTCAGAATTTCTGACATTGATTTCATGGGCATGCATTATACATGGGAACTAAGATATAAAAAGTTTTTACCAAGGATTTGTACATGATGTCAATATGAATATGACCATTTAAAATGTCAGCATGTACTAAAATTACCATGGAATTGATACACAGGTCCTTCATTCTCATATCTGTGATAATTCAGATGATCCATGTATTTACTAGAGTTTTACATATTAATCATCAGTAGCACTGATTGTAGGTTTGATATTTAATAAGATGGTCAAAAAGTTACTGTTAATTGGCCCAATATACATGTATACCTTTCTTCTATAGTTTGATACCTGCTGTGCGCAGTATCGATGTCACTTTCTTAATATACCTGGTCAACAAATCACTAAGCATTGTACACACATATCAATCAGACAAAGTGTTAATTCAGCATATAACAAGAACATCGAGTATAATGATCATGAAGGTATATAGCATACATCTCTAATTTCATCTGAGATAAAATTAAGTTATGAACCTATGGTAACCATATTATAATTATGAGCACCAGTATAATTAATCCGTAAATTGATATATCCAAATGGATATATTTTATCAGGGATGTATTAAGATATATACGTCCCTGAATTTTGTCCAGTTTGTATTAATTGATGTGTGAAGAAATTAAAGTGCTGGATAAATCACATTACTGTACATTAACAACAGGAATGTTAACTTCACAGCTCACTTTTCATCAATTTTTTACCTGTGCATTATACATGAGAAGTAGGCATTTTCTGGATTTTTTTTCTCAATTTTTAGGGTGCCTATTTTACATGGGTGCACATTATACACAGGTAATTATGGTAATGAATTATAAAAATATGGTACGAGGCATTAGAGTTGTGTTCATTACATGAATAATTTATGTATGATACTATGACTTGTTCCTCTTTCATTAACACAGGGAGCCTCTGAGAAAGATATTGTCCATTCTGGATTGGAGTACACCATGGGTAGATCAGCTAAAGTAAGTGTACTTTCATTTTTAGATATCAAGTTATCCAAGAGCTGTATTTTAAGAATTGTGCTCTAAAATCCTGATACTGTACTTCCTATATTTTGGTCATGGTGGTCCAGTAGGCTGACATGTTAAGCTAGTACAGTCAAACTTCAATATCTCAAAGTTAAAGGGACCATGGAAAATATTTGAAGATATCAGCTCAAAAAATAACTGAATTCTGACTTTTTGTCAAAAAATGAAAATGTGCTTAATTACATTGTACAAAGCATATTGAATAAAAAACAAATACATTTATATTTTCCTATTCAATACTTAATCTTTTCTCATTTATACCTTATATCAACAATGCATAAAGACAAAATGTACTCCAAAGATGATGTAAAAAGATGTGTTAGGACTTCAATGCTATCATATTTTACACATTCAAGACTGGAGATGTATGTCTTATACTATAACTGAAAAATTAGGATGGCCTGAAATGAGACATTATTAAACTTTTATGAGGTATGCAAAATCTTTACTGATGAATATAATGGTAAGGAAAAGATTTGGTTCTGGCATTTGAATTTGAGATATTAGAGTTCGAAATATGGAAATTTGACTGTATTTATGATTACTTTATAGTATTTGAAGTATACAAATTGCTTACAAAATGGTAAGGTTATAGCCAAATGACCTATTTATTGAACCAAAATAACAAGTGGGTCTTTGATAAGTATAATTTTGTGCAATCATTTCATCTCTGTTGAGCTGAGGTTGAGCTCTCAATACTGGCTGTTTGAGAGATCTGAAGAGCTTTGTTACAAATTAAGAGTCTTCTCTGTTTTCTGCTTTTAACTCTCACTAGATATTGGCTGCCATAGTATAGATGAAATACCCCTCTGATCTGGTATATTGTAAAGCCATAATTTTAAAAGATGAAGGGACTGAAGGTCCTGAAGAGGACATTTTGTGTATACTGTGGTAGAAAGAGCAATCTATTAGCTATTACTGAAAAGCATTTCTTTATGATTTGTATTCATGGTTCAAACATGAAAATACTGGCTCTCACTGTATTGGGGAAATAATCTGACGTGGACAAAAATTAAAACTTGAAAGTAGTACACAACAACAAGCATCTTAATGATTGAGCTAAGTTGGCTATCTATCAATCCATCATTCTTTCATCCAACATAAATTTTTTTTTCTGATCATATCTTATTGCTGAAAGTTGCATTAGCTGTCAAAATTGGTATAACAAGAATGTTATGTTTCATTTAATTATCATACAATCAAACTACAAAACAAAGTTATACTACATCGAAAGTCAACTCTTTTGACGACATTGACACGTTTTTATAAACCGGACAAATTGAGAAATGTCAGTTACATTCACTATTCACACAACATTTGACATGAATGTAGATTGGGTCAGAAAATCACGTGATAAAAAAAATGTACTAAAGTGTGTCGCTGAGTATATCTTCGTAAAAACATGTTTTATCTAGCTTTCTACACTCAAAGATATATAGGCGCATACTAAATGCACAGAAGAAAAGAAAAAAGGTCATTAGTAATACTGTCAATAGCAATTATACTATATACAACGAACATTTTAAAGCTATATGTCACATTAGTAGTCCCACATGATTTGATCGAGGGGCCCCAAAAAGGGACTCTTAAAATAATTTCTTTTAAAGAATTTTACAAAATGCATTTACGTTTCTTTCATGTCGTCCACTTTACACATTATTATCAACAGTTAATTTTAAGAGATTACTATACCTAATGACAGTAAATATCGGACTGCTTTCATAATACAAACACGCAAGTAATCAATACAATGGAATGTCAATGCCTCATGCTGACATGGTATTGAAAAACGTAAGTATTAAAGACTCATGCGAAGTATTTTGTGTAAATTGACAACTCTCCCCTGTTCCCATCGCTCTAGTGCAACTTCTATGTTGTTCTTGTTCTAAAAATGTTTCGTCACAGACTTTTTTCATCCCTGATGTTATCGAATTCTGCCTTTAATCGAGGACGTCTCATCTCCGATAGCTTTGTCTACGTCACCAGTGTTGTTGTTATTAGTGAAAGTTTCCTAATCTCGCGTTAGTTGGCTAGGTCATTGATACACTGAGCATGCCAGGTGAAGAAAAAATTACCGACTTTGTGTGGGTAGGTCGTAATTATTTAATTACATTTTAATGATTTTTTCCACTACTAACCAAACTTATATAACATTGGAATTTCGTATAAAGGCTTAACTTCAGGAGAGAGTCCGGGGTTAAAAGTTACAACTTTTGTTTTTAATACGGAAAATGACAGCTAGTGCAACTTGAAGATACTGAGATACAGAAGTGAGGTTTGGTTTATTGTAAAATGTACTACATCACTGTACTCTTATTTGAAAAATTCAGGCTTTATCTAACTTTGTCAGGTGCTTAAAGGTGCTCATATGAGCAAAAGCAAGCCACTTTCAAGATTTACCATTGTAGGTGTCATTCAGACATATGTTTTATGTAATAATGTTCTTGATTCTGTTTTCTTTCAGACCATCATGCACACTGCCATGGAATATAACCTCGGTCTGGATCTTCGAACGGCAGCATATATATCTTCCATTTCAAAGATTTTCAAAGTTCAGTATGAAATGGGACTGATCTTCACTTAATCCCAAGTTAATCAAAACATCAGGGAAAAGTGGGCCACTGCAATTGGTTTCTTTACATGTAGAACAGTAGAGTTTAGATCTGTGCAGATGAGATATTGTAAACCTGTAGAAGAAATATTTTTGTGATACAATGTACTCAATCAAAAATATTAGGATTCAAAATGGAATATTGTTTTAAAGAATTTCTAGCATAATTCTTGTATCTGATTGCTTTGGTCTTACTTGCATTGCTAGTGTGTTACAACAACTGAATACAGATTCTGTGATTATATGTTGAAGTTTTATGAGATACGTTCTAGTTTGAAGAATGATAGTATGGAATATTCTTTATTAAGTTTTATCAAATCACCTCAGTTGGTGTCACAACACTTTTATTTGTATTGACTTTAAAGTAATTTGTCCTCCGTTGAGATTGTGAATTAAGCAGTAGTATGGAAGAACTCGCATACTGAATAACTTGTTGTATGCTTCCCAGTTTTCCTCTATATCCTTCACATTTAAGTGATATTACTCACCTCCCTATTTGGGACCATTTTGTGTTTATTTTATTTTTTCCCGTGTTCAAGGTTATGCATTGTCTTTTTCTGTTGAGTTGTATCTTATTTTTGTGCATAGAGGGTATATATACATTTTTGTAGTATATATTAAAGTAGATGTTTAAAGATTTATACAGTATATATGAAACACAGATTTACACAAGATATATCATTAACATGGTATACTGAACTTAACAGTATAATTTTTAAATTTTCACTTATTTTATCTGTATTGTTTTTTTCACATTTAGTATTCTCTTCTTTTTCTATACGTTATATTATCAATAGCCATCAACAGAACACATGACAAAAATTACTTTACTGAATACATGAATTCTTGCTTTAGGTCTTGCATTTAGTTTTCTTTCACTGCATGAATGTATAACTTGCCCAATGCATTTATGCTTGAATAATCTCAAATATAAATATTGGTTTTTAAAGTCATGTTTTGGTCTCATTATATCAGTTAAGAAAACTTTGTGTGTTACTCACCTATGATGCACTGGATTTCCTATCCAGGGAAGTGGTAAGGTTTGTCAGTGTACCTGCAGAATGACATTAGTTACAGATTCTCTATAGCAAGCATACTGGTAGCTCCTAAGGTAGCATACTAGACTCAGGTCTTATCGAGCCGTGCATTTGATCCCCACTGACTGATGGCTTGGCAGTGACCTATCTTTAAGATGAGACAGTAAAAACTGAGATTCTGTGTCACAATAGACATCGGCTTGTAAACTTTCCACAGCATTATGTGTGTATATTGTAAAGGTCAGAGTTTCTGTGCAGTACATCAGGCACACTAGACATCAGCTTGTAAACTTTCTACAGCATTATGTGGATATATTGTAAAGGTCAGAGTTTCTGCGCAGTACATCAGGCACACTAGACATCAGCTTGTAAACTTTCTACAGCATTATGTGGGTATATTATAAAGGTCAGGGTTTCTGTGCAGTACATCAGGCACAATAGACATCAGCTTGTAAACTCTCTACAGCATTATGTGGGTATATTGTAAAGGTCAGAGTTTCTGTGCAGTACATCAGGCACAATAGACATCAGCTTGTAAACATTCTACAGCATTATGTGGATATATTGTAAAGGTCAGAGTTTCTGTGCAGTACATCAGGCACAATAGACATCAGCATGTAAACATTCTACAGCATTATGTGGGTATATTGTAAAGGTCAGAGTTTTTGTGCAGTACATCAGGCACAATAGACATCAGCTTGTAAACATTCTACAGCATTATGTGGATATATTGTAAAGGTCAGAGTTTCTGTGCAGTACATCAGGCACAATAGACATCGGCTTGTAAACTTTCCACAGCATTATGTGGGTATATTGTAAAGGTCAGAGTTTCTGTGCAGTACATCAGGCAGATGGTGCCATATAGGTAGAATAATCTGGGTGTTAGGTAAGCAAGCAACAAACGAATAAATATATTCTCTGAATTTCCTTATTATTAAACATATTCTGACATAATATAAGTAAAATAATCTTGAGCTACTAAAGGTAGGGGCTTTGGTGACCCATTAGGTTAATACATGATCATCACAGAAATTAATTTACGCCTGTCAAGCAGATGGGAATTACAAAAACAAGCCAGCATATTTCTACTAAAGTTACTGGTTTTTCTCTAGGTACTTGAGTATTCTTAACCTCTCAACATTGTCTTGAACAATTATAGGTGAAATAACCCTACTGTGCATTAACTTCACTTCTTGCCACAGAAAATTTCAATTATTTTACTAATCTACACCATGAAAGTAAAATGAATGTGGCTACGTCTTTCTTTCGCTGTGTGATAACTGTCACAGTGGAATTGTCCTCTTATCACAGAGTATATTGTTTTTATGTTATATTCCTCGGATACGGGATATACGTCCCTGGTGAAATGCGCATGCGGAATGATGTTATCCATGATATTTCCTTTCAATGGGGGAGGGGGTGGGGGAGTTGAAATCACAATAGTGGATTCAAAATGAAAACTACATGTATAGTAATGGTTAAAATGCCGTAAATAATGCACATGTTGAATCGTTAGTTCCTACATCAAAGGGTTGTTATATTCTTTTCCAATTGATCTTGTGCCGTTTCATGCCAGACATACAACGATTTCCCTTGGAGGGACCAGTATAAATATTTAAAACAATGAATTTCAGTTACCACAGATGAGGATTTTGCACAGAAAAGAGCTTGTGAAATGTTTTAATCTTCAGTGTGGACAACAAAATTCTTGATTATTTTTTTTTTTTGTAACTTTATTCAAACTTGACGGTCAAGGTTATGAGGTCATCAATTATGGAATCAATGGGAAGGTAAATGCCACAATCAACACACGTAAAATATGAAAGCCCTGACAAAAAACGCCATGGTTGTGATGAGCATTTTTGTAAGAGTAGGTCAAAGTTCAAGGTCAGAAGCTTATGATACTCATGGAAAATTCTCACCACAAGGAACAATCATAAAACATGAAAGCCTTGCCTCATACGGTTCAAATATTATGGCAATGTAAGCATTTTTATGGATGTTGGTCAAACAGGAAAGTCACAGTTACAAGGTCGCAAAGTAAGGCATCGATATAAAGGTCCCGCGACAAGGAACACACGTGAAATATTTCCCCTGGTTGAAAAGAGTAGGGCAACGTTAAACTTAAATTTGTAATTCAGATGTGACACTAGTTCACAAGGTCATATTAAATAATTGTATCAACAGAAGTGTCTCGAGGAATACTCATGGAATATGAAAGCCCTAACTCTAATGGTTGAAACATTACGGCTACGGATGATGTGTTTTTTAGATTAAGACCAGGTTATAAATCATAGTATCAATGAAAAAGAAAAAGTGAATTATGAAAGCGTAGTTCCCATGGTGGAAAGGTTGCGGCCAAAGATCAGTGTTTTGAAATGTAGGTCACACACGATAGTCCAATGTCATAAGGTCATAAACTAGGGTACTAATGGAAAGTTCTTACCATAAGAAACACGCTAGTGAATTATGAAAGTTGCTTACACACAAACAAGACAAAACAATATGTCGCAAATTTATTGAGGGGCATAAAAATTATAAATATTGGACAAGAAGTCCGCTTTTGAAGTCTAGGATAACCGTGCTGGTAAATGACGATGGATTATGGTACATGTTTAACATGGTTCGCATATACTTGAAAGATTACATATTAGGGTCTCATTGAATCCACTACATTTTCTTTTACTTCACAAGACAAAACACTTCATCTTCATTGTCTTGATATGCCCAGCTTTACATTTATGATTACAAAACTATATCATACTCATCACTTGGGGTTCCATTTGGGTTATATGGTATGTGATGGAGTTATTTGAACTCAAGGTTCCAAACAGCACCTTGTGCGATTTATGATAAAGAAGTAATACACCTTTGCTAACATTCCCCTCCCTTTTTTTAAATAGCAATTCATTAGATTTGAAAAATAAGCCAGAGTTATATAGATTTTCCAGCAGTTTTATACGCATTGAAGAATATATCCTTAGATTACCGTCTTGGCCAAGGAGTTTCAATTGCGTAAACAGTAAACGCTTCCGACTTCCGACATTTATGTTGCTAGAGATCAAACTTGGAATATTGAGCAAACACTTCAGTGGGAAATCTCGCACTACCTGGTTATTTTCAAGACTTTTAATTCAGCAATCATGCATTATGAGAGTCTTCACGTAAGTGATCATTTTCTTTGTGATGGCATTAGGAAGTGACCTGACGGTGGGTGATGGTGGGTCATCTTCCAGAGAACTGAATCCAGATTCAGTTAACATTCCGTAAGTGATGAAAAGAAAATTATCATCATTATATATCAGCCTGTCACTTGGGATTGATTGATTGATTGATTTTCGTTTTACGTCACACCACGAATATTTCAAGTATATGGTGACGGCATCTGCCTGATGCGGGTCATACAAATTTTGACCTTTGCCTCGGACCCACCCGAAGCAGTGAGGGATCTTTAACGTGCCATGCATACCACGACACGGGGCCTCGGTTTTTACTGTCTCATCCGAAAGACAGGACACCGGCATGACCAGAGCGGGAATCGAACCCCGGCCTCCCGATTAGGAGTCCAGCGCGATACTACTAGGCCACGCCGGCTTACCTGTCACTTGTGAATTTCTTTGACTGTTGATCTCTTTTATGTGAGGAATTTTGTTATTGTTCTAAACCTCAAATCACTGCTCAAAGTTAATCTACTTACTGTCCGCGCCACTCACTTTGTAAACCTGAAAATCTGGATTTTCACTTATTTATCTTTAAAATGATTTTACAAAATTAATATCAATCGACAGATCTTGTTTAGTCGTAACTTTTGGTGTATGTTATATGTTTCTACGAAGAAGCATTCGTATTTTATAGGGAAAAATCATTTTAGATAGGGCGTTTTCTGTTAATTTTGACGTGACGTCGCCGATGTTTAACATTGAGTCTTGGCGACGTCACGTCAAAATTTAACATGGAAATCGCCCTATCTAAGATTCTATATATTCTTCATACAAACATATAGCATACACCAAAAGTTACGACTAAACAAGATCTATCGAATGGTTTTGCCTTTTTGAAATTATTCTGAAGATGAATAACTGAAAATCCAGATTTTCCAGTTTCCAGAGTGAGTGGCGCTGACAGTAGAATGTTTCTGAGGATCATAGAAAAATTGTGACAAATAAATTTTGAACTCCGTGTGATGCCGTGTTATCTGGATTAGTTAAAATACCCTGAATCCCTTTTTCAACAAACTTTTACTGCCCCCTGTATCATGAAATTCTAATCAACAAAAGAAACAGGTTTGTTCAGTAAACCAGAATTATGGAAATCGAATCTTGATACCATGTTATTTACATAGACCTGTATCAAGAGGGACCGCTAACTCTAAAAATAGCACCACGATCTTCCATTTTTCGCAGCGCCCTCATCGGGAATTATAGATATACGTCTATGGTTATTTAACAAAATTTTACATTTTCAATCATTGTAAGGAACAAATGAATCTTTGGATTGAAACTCAATTTACAACAAATTGCACAAAGTAGGTAAATTGAATTTAACCTCATTGAAAAAAATTATAACAAATATACAGGAAGGCAATGGTTCAAGGTCATGACATACCCTTCGGTCCTGGGCAACAATTCTGTGAAATATTATTCAAATCTATGAACAGTTTGGTCTGTATATTGTTTACAAGGCACTTTCTCCAACATTTGCTTTTTTTGCCCCCAAATGACCTTGGCCTTTGGCCTTGATAATGAAAATCAGTGGGCTGCATCCTGTCACATAAAATAAGTGTAAAAGTTTGAAAGTTCTAGTCTAAATGGTATGGTCTGTATCTTGTTTACAAGTTGTGGACAGACTCATAAACCTACAGATCCACATGACAGGTGTATAAAAATTATTTAGGACATCTCAGCCAATAGCCAGGAAGTTTTAACAAACCAATACATGATTTAGGATATAAATCACTTCAATCATAACACTACATGGTTATACAATAATCACATTTATACTATCCTGTGCACTGCTTATCAAATAAATGGAGTTAAATTCTAAATACTTCTGGTAAACTGACCAACTGTTTTCATCAAACTAAACCGAAATCAGAATTTCTCACGACCTTATATTGACAAAACTGTGCAACACACATAATAGTTGTATGAATTTGAACTGTGAGTTTGTATTTTAAGTTCTCTGATAAAATTTCTCATTTTATACCTCATCTAATTTGAGTTTGATGTGTTACTGAAAGCAGCTGTATGGATTCTGAGGTACTACTTGTTTTCACACAGATATATACAGGTATTTGTTTACATCAAAATTCAACAGACTCTGTGGGTTGTGATGTTGTAATGAATATTCCTTCTGCAATTCTCACCCTAATACCTCAATATATAGATAATAACTACTGACTGCAGTTCAATGAAATTAAACGAGTATGAATTTAATGTCAACACCAGGTGTTAGATGTCACCTTACAACACATCATTAAAGAAAAAAGTGTTCTAATCTTCCTTTCCATTTATTGTGATCAACAAATGAATGAGAATGCACACTTGTCATATATGAAATACAAGGGTGTAAAATATAATCTTCACACTGCTTTTTCAACTTCATCATCATCTTCTTCATCAACATTTTGTTTCTTTTTCTTTGATTTGTGTTTTACTGCAACATCATTGTCATCATCATCATCAACATCATCATCATTTGTTAGTTTTTTAGAACCTTGCTTTCTCACAGTGTCTTTTTTATACACTGAAGATTCCAAATAAAATTCTTCTGGTGATGGTGGAACTATAAGTTTTGCTTTTGTTATAATGGGATCTATAAAAAGTAAAATGAATTTGTTAATCAATTAGAAAGAATAATTCTGTTTTGAAGTATACTTGTATAATAAGAACACTTGTATAATTTCAAAGAATATTTCACAAAACACTTCAAGTTTGAATAGAATACAAAGAGCACAAGTTCTGAAAATAGTATCTAACATACTGAATATTCTTTTGATATTGAATCACTTGACTTTCAGTCTATGTGTATTATAATACAAGCAAGTCATTATCTTAAATCACTTGGCTTTAATTCTATAATAATACAAGCAAGTCATTATCTTAAATCACTTGGCTTTAATTCTATAATAATACAAGCAAGTCAGTATCTTAAATCACTTGGCTTTAATTCTATAATAATACAAGCAAGTCAGTATCTTAAATCACTTGACTTTCAGTCTATGTGTATAATAATACAAGCAAGTCAGTATCTTAAATCACTTGACTTTCAGTCTATGTGTATAATAATACAAGCAAGTCAGTATCTTAAATCACTTGGCTTTCAGTCTATGTGTATAATAATACAAGCAAGTCAGTATCTTAAATCACTTGACTTTCAGTCTATGTGTATAATAATACAAGCCAGTCAGTATCTTAAATCACTTGACTTTCAGTCTATGTGTATTATAATACAAGCAAGTCAGTATCTTAAATCACTTGACTTTCAGTCTATGTGTATTATAATACAAGCAAGTCAGTATCTTAAATCACTTGACTTTCAGTCTATGTGTATAATAATACAAGCAAGTCAGTATCTTAAATCACTTGACTTTCAGTCCATGTCTATAATAATACAAGCAAGTCAGTATCTTAAATCACTTGGCTTTCAGTCTATGTGTATAATAATACAAGCAAGTCAGTATCTTAAATCACTTGGCTTTCAGTCTATGTGTATAATAATACAAGCAAGTCAGTATCTTAAATCACTTGACTTTCAGTCTATGTGTATAATAATACAAGCAAGTCAGTATCTTAAATCACTTGACTTTCAGTCTATGTGTATAATAATACAAGCAAGTCATTATCTTAAATCACTTGGCTTTCAGTCTATGTGTATAATAATACAAGCAAGTCAGTATCTTAAATCACTTGACTTTCAGTCTATGTGTATAATAATACAAGCAAGTCAGTATCTTAAATCACTTGGCTTTCAGTCTATGTGTATAATAATACAAGCAAGTCAGTATCTTAAATCACTTGACTTTCAGTCTATGTGTATGATAATACAAGCAAGTCAGTATCTTAAATCACTTGACTTTCAGTCTATGTGTATAATAATACAAGCAAGTCAGTATCTTAAATCACTTGACTTTCAGTCTATGTGTATAATAATACAAGCAAGTCAGTATCTTAAATCACTTGAATTTCAGTCTATGTGTATAATAATACAAGCAAGTCAGTATCTTAAATCACTTGACTTTCAGTCTATGTCTATAATAATACAAGCAAGTCAGTATCTTAAATCACTTGACTTTCAGTCTATGTGTATAATAATACAAGCAAGTCAGTATCTTAAATCACTTGACTTTCAGTCTATGTCTATAATAATACAAGCAAGTCAGTATCTTAAATCACTTGACTTTCAGTCTATGTCTATAATAATACAAGCAAGTCAGTATCTTAAATCACTTGACTTTCAGTCTATGTCTATAATAATACAAGCAAGTCAGTATCTTAAATCACTTGACTTTCAGTCTATGTCTATAATAATACAAGCAAGTCAGTATCTTAAATCACTTGACTTTCAGTCTATGTCTATAATAATACAAGCAAGTCAGTATCTTAAATCACTTGACTTTCAGTCTATGTGTATAATAATACAAGCAAGTCAGTATCTTAGAGATTATGATAATAGAGTAAACCAGCGATCTTCAGCAAGTACCTCAGCAGATCTTCAGCAAGTACCTCAGCAGATCTTCAGCAAGTACCTCAAATGCTTAACAATTTCTATTTGTTTCAAACTGTTACTGATACATAATACAACTATATGTAGTATGAAGACATATGTGACTCCTACCAAACAGTTTGACACATGAACACTGGACATATCAATCCCTATATGTTTTCTTGTTTTACAGGTGGCACAAAATGCTACATACCAACAGGGTTTTCTACTGCTTTGATAAGAAATGTGATATTTTCTTCAAGATCTTGATCTGACATATCCAACTGAAAAATATGAAATATGTACCAGATTAAAATGAAACTTTATTATCATGCAACAAAGCTGCACCTGTTATGATGTCCACTACTAGACAATGAATTCATCATTCAGAGACTACAGATTCTTTCACATTTTCTCCTAGAATTATAACAGTGAATGATTTCCATAGTCTGTGAATGTCCACAATGGAATATGCATGTCCACTGTGAAATTAGTAAGTTCAAGTGTTTTATATTTTAAATTAGTATTCTTTTTTTCATCTGCAATGGCAGAATATTTTTTACATATCACCTCGATCATTTTAGTGGAAACATGAATTTTAGCCATCCAATATTAGATCTCCACAAATAAAGTGAAAATATCATTCAATAGCAAGAAGATTTAATTATGCATCAAGTTAGTGTCCTTCTACATACAGTCAAAATTTGATATTTCAAAAACAATAGTATTTCGAATATCTGGGTTGCCTTAAAGTGCTATTAGAATGCTGACATCACATATTACAGAAATTACCGACTGAAAAAACAATTGATCTGTTTATGGATTATAGTATATCTCTTGTGATTGGAATCACGCAGAAGCATAGTTTTTGTCAGCGACTCGTGTATGTAAATGCATGCATTATATACAAAAATTGTGAAAATTCTTCTATCACTTTAAAGTCAAACCATTGCCTAGATTGTTTCCCTAATAACGTGATGAAATTTACGTCCAATGTCGAACAGCAATATGTCAAATATTATCACTATCTTGAATACATTTTCACATCCTTAAGCTTCTAATTTACACAGTTATCTTGAAGTTTAATCCCCCACCCCTTTTTCCTTAATGTTTAATTGTGGGTATAATAATATCAAGTGACAATGTCAGCACCTTAAATGATACTTGAATAATGACATATAAAGCCATTGCAATTTTGCATGCTTTTATTATTTGAAATAATCATCATCAAATAATGATAGTAAAATAAATGGTAATCTGAGTTAAGTACAAATTGCATTAAATATTGCCAAATATGGCAGTTTGTGAATATTACTTCCAAACCTGGGCCCGACGCAATAAACTGAGGATAAACTTAAGTCAAATATTTCATATTAATTTATTCCATTATCAAACGTTCAAATAAATCCTAATGTAGAATGGTTTAATTCTATTAATCAGTAGAATAAAACTAAATAAAATCCAAATCCCAATTATTAATTCATTGATGAATAGAAGAATATGAAATTATGACTTAAGCATATTCTCAATTTATGGCGCCGGACCCTGATATTGAAGTTTAATTAAAAGTATTTTGCAAAAATATTTCAAAGTTATCAACATACTTCAATGGGAAATTTGCAAAATTATCCTATCAGTCAAGATATGCAATAACCATCCTGGGTTTCTGGTTTTTATATGAGATTTTTAGATCTAGTCTTGAAAAACAAATAAGATTTTTCAAACTTTAGAAGATGTTTTCTTGATTTTTTAATAAAATAAAGGGTGTGATTAGACTTATATCAATTTTTTTATTTAGAATAATATATACTAGAAATACACATATTTAATTTAATATTTCAATTAAGTTCCTTTGTCTTTGAGATATTAATGTTGACATGTATTTATGTTTCCTATACTTAAAAATGCGTGTGTCTGTATGTGTGGGTGTGTGTGTATGTGAAATTTATAATACATTTACAATGTACATAAAATATTTAATTTGTAATAAAAGTATGTAAATGTGTTTGCATATCTTTTCTTACCATCCCAAAAGGTACTTGAAGTGTGCCAATTTTATCCAATTTTGTTGAAGCATAAAACACAGTATTTTGAAAATCTTTTATCATGGCTTGAATGTCTTCCCCAATACTGCCTGTAGAGTAATCAACAACATTAAAAAGGTAAAAAAATATTCAAAATGCACAACTTGAAAACCACATTGTTTTTTCAGTAAAATGAAATAAATGAAACTACTCATTTATATAACAAGAGTTTGCTGCATGTGTTAAAATGGATGGAAAGAACCCAAGATTGAAGATGGTATTTTAGTACAGAACTACCTTCCATACATGAACAAGGTAACAATATGATTTCATTCCAAAGCTCTGGTTACAAGAAACAGAAATGTTACAATGAATATTTCAAAACATAAAAATATATGGCTATAGTTTTTCAAAAGAAACAGCTCAAATGTCAAGGCCACTTAGTCAATTAATATTGTACAATGCAAAAGTTCTGGTAATTATTAATATACATATTGATTAAAAAGCTATAGGCTTATCCCTTATTATTAAACAGGTATGTCCATATCTAAAGAGTTAAAAATTGCTCAGAAGTCAAGATCTGAAACTCTATAGCAAGTCTCATCTTATTACCATTCTCTTTTGTAGGATACAGTCCTTTGAAAATACTTTTATGTTCTGCTAACTTCGTCTGCATGTCTGGTGTTGCTAGGACTATGTCATAACTTTCTGGAGGTATTGTTCCTTTTCTGGGATGCAACTATAGATAAATAAATAAAACCATTCAGTAAACAAATTGTCAGTACACAAAACAGATTGAGTGGTAGGTCAAAACTAAAGCTGAAATCTACAAGGTCTCAAAATAATAGATAATAAATTATGGTATCTATGAAAAGGAAAAGACATGTGAAATATGAAAGCCCTGGCTCCCATGGTTAAAAAGTTACATCTACGACTTAAAATTTTGAAATGTAGGTAAAATGTAAAGGACAAAGTTCACAATATCATAATTATAATAACCATGGAATGGTTTTACTACAAGGAACACACAAAGGAAATATACAAGCACTTGCTGGGATAGTGAAAAAGTTACATCCAATGTTAATGTTGACTTGTATTCAGATAAACAAAGAGACAAACGGGACAAAAACAAAATTCCCCCTAAATATTGATCTGGGATGAAAATTAACCCTTAAACAAAAATAAAATTGCTGTTTTTGCTATTCTTGGCCTTATGACAATTACTTCATTAGCAATTTCTAAAGCATCAACTTTTGTTATGTTGTTATGTCATATATCCCTTTAAACTAAAACTGAACCCTCACTTTTGCAGTAAATTGGTTATTAATATCTTTACTATAGGAATTTACTATTGAAATTTCTAAGCAAAATTTTCAATATTTTGTTATCAAACCAATGGATGACTCTATCAGATAGGAAACCTTCAATACTCGGAAAGTTATAAGGAAGCATAGGTTTCGGAGTATTGAGGGTTGAAATTGAAATTGGTGAAAATTTGAAGCGGGTTTGGCTCAGTGAATGAGGTGCTTGTGACCAAGAAGAGTATATTTGATTTCATTTAGGTTTTACACCTTTCAAGAACTTAAACCTTTAATTGCAAAAATGAAGAGAAATCATTCTTACCGGTATTCATTAAACATAGAGTCACAATCCATGGATGTCAATCAGATTGCTTGCACTACAAGCGAAAGCCTTCACTAATCTTACTTAAGCTTTACTAATATTACTATTGTTACTTAAGCTTTCTGTATAAAATCTGTGTAGATCACTTAAACTTACTATGTTTATACACTGTACAAATGTATTTCTGAAGATCAGGATTTGCTGAATTCTGGATGTTCATGATACATAGATTTTAACAGACAGGGGCCTGTTGTTCAAAACTGTAACCACTGGTAATGCTAACCAATGATTAAATTTTATCTAACTATATCTTTGAAATGAGAGTTCTCTAAGTCATAGTCTGTGTACTGATTTGTAGTATTTGAAACAAGCTCTGAAAAGTAATTTAGATTTTCATACAGAAATCTTGCAAATTAAATTAATTGTCTCTAAAACTTTAACCACTAGTTAGCTTAACCAGCGATTAAAGTTCTGAACAATTGACCCCAGCTGTATAGGGAAAATCATCAACATATATGGTTAAAACACTTTGCAATCCGTTACATTTTAATGTATAGTGAGTTGGAGTGAGTCAATGTAAGATACCATATCATGGAAGTTTTACCTACCATTGCCAATAAATCATCACCTCCTGCATATAATGCACCATATTCCAATGCTTCCACCCGCCGATCACTCTACAATTAGTATTTCATCAATAACATTTATATCATAAACAATGAAAGAGTTTGTAATAAGGCCACGAAAATGATGCTAATGCTGTACGTTTAATAAGTTCATGTAACAAAGAGATGACTGATTTCTTGTCAACCACCAAGTAATGTTATTTAGATTTGTGTTTAGGGTCTTTCAATTCCATCAGAAGACCCCTCTGTGTAAACATTACAGAAACATTTAATTTTATTGTGAAAAAAAAAATGAGTTTCTACATTTAACCATGATCATTAAGTGAGAAATCTAGGTTTAAAAACTTTCCATGGAAAATTTCAATTTATTAAGCTACACTTCTGAAACCAAGTTGTTCTGAGTAAAAACTTTTCATCAGCTCATGTTCCATGATTCTCAATCTTTTTAGCTATTTAATAGCTATTACCGTTTATTTTTCAAGTTTACTGTACATTTTGTGTTACTTTATCATTCTCCAAATATTTGTCCAGGATTTCAATTTTGGGTATTGATCACTTTTCGCAAAGAACAGCAATTACATAATCTGCATTAACCTAGTGACCTTGTTTATTTCATACCACATGGTTATACAAAGACTTAGTCACCTCTGTGGTACATAATAGCATCTTATGTTGTTATGCTGATCATACAATATTGTGTCCTTTGTAAATGGTAATACATTGTCACTACTGCATGTACAATCATGCCATTTCAAATGCATATGCTCATTCTTCTTTTTTTTCTTTTTTTAAAAGGAATATCCCTCTGTAGCGTCATCAACTGGTTACTCAAGTTTCTTTTTATTTTCCAACCATGTGAAGTTTTGTATACACTGAGATTAATTTACTACTATTAGTTATGCACACTGTAAATTTCAATCTGATACTAAACATTTTTTTTTTCATGAAGCATCAGAAAATTTTGATTGGGATAATTCTTGTGAAGGAACTTCTAGTTAAGGAATTTATCATTCAAGTAAGTTGTAGAAATGAGCATCTAGTGCACAAAATTATAATGTATATACATGTATGTTTTAATATCTATTATAACTGCTAGACCAGTGTCACTGCTGGTGAATTGATAGTCCCTGAGGGCAAAAAAAGTGTAGTTTTCAGTGCTTTTGAACTGACATGAAATATATACGTAAAATTTTCAGATATGAAATTCTGTTAATCACTTTAAAATTAAGGAGTATCTCCCTAATACATAGCTGTCTTTACATTGATTCTGTTGCTCACTTTCTGAGCCACTTCAGTTTTAACTCTGCTCTTCAAATATTTATATATTATTAGAATTCCAATTGTTTGGCCATAAGCATCGTTGAAGAGACATATGTTGTCAAAATGTTCATCTGGTGCACTAAATTATAATGTGTATATGTTCAACAATTATCCCCCCCCCTCAACCCTATTAAAGATAACACAACTATGATGATATTTTAATTAATGCATTTTCATCCATAAGGCTGCTATTGTGTTAAACTTGAATAGGACATAATGTTAACAACAGAAAAAAAAGTTATTGCTATTAAACAAGTTTGACATTTTTTGCCTTTGGCGTTGGAATCAACTTACTGGGCATATTACAATGCATCTCACAGAAGAACCAGTTTCAAACTTATGAGGAAAACGTATGAAGTCTTTCAAATTTGCCTTGGATTTCGTCTGAAATAAGAAATCAAAAGTAATTTTAACAATATTTTTATAACAAAAGCTAAACACTATACTAAGAAAAGACAGATTGCTTCATCACTATCAAATTAGTTTGGAAAATGCAAATTGATGATACTGAATGGAGAAAAAAATATTGAAAATACTTTAATACAATTTAAAATTTCACCAGATACATGCAATAACATTGATGAAGATACATCATTTCACAATGACATTGACCTTTGATATACTTAATCCAAAATCAATACATTTTCTTCACAACTTTCCCAGCAATACCATTATGATAATGATATAAAAAATATTACTCTACAATGACATGGTTAAGATTATTTCCAGATCAACTTTATACCATAGAAGTACATACTCCAAAATCAATCAGATACCATGTCTTTCCAAAGAGATCCATGCATCAAAATCTGTTGAGAGACTCTGAGTACAATTTGCAGAGAAATGAACAAGGTGAATTTTTTAGACATTGTGACCTTGATATTTGATAACTTCTACTAAATCAAGAGAGTTCCACATTCTTATAAACCATCCCCCAAACAAGAGCAACACTTTGTTTAATACACTTGTTGCTTAATGTCAGATACACATGTATACCTAATGACTCATCTTAGTTTGCAATGACCTTGACCTACAATAAATCACCTTGCAAGGTTTTCAAGGTTATGACACACACCCTTCCCATTAAGAATATTTTCTCTACAACACTCTCCAAGGCAAAAATGATCTCATAAAGTTCAATACAGTGAAAACTGTCCAAATATGTCCACAGATATGTTTGTAGATTTTTGTTGTACTGACATACAGCCAATTATTTACTCATCATTATGTATTTGAAGATTACCAAATAATTAAACATATCATTAGTGTCCAATATACATACTTGTATGTAATAGAAATGACCATTTTATGCTTTACAACACTTCAGACAAAATTGTTTATTTTAGAAAATTTGGACCGGAGATTGTGTTCGATGTCCAGAGTAGACAGTGTCTGTTATTTGGAGAGTTCACATTCAAGGAAAATAATAGGAAAAAATAATGTTCCACAAAATATTTCCGTTTTTCACAAGATTCCGGTTTTGGTAATGTCCGCTTTGGAAGTTTACATGGTATATATTCTACAATCATTCAATATCTTAATACTTCTAAAAGCCTCTTATAAAACCTTCAAAACATATTACATACATGTATATATATTTATCACCTGTTTTGCTGTTTATGCATTGAAATATCGCTATGCCATAACTTAATTTATGACATAAGTGATGTCATAGCATGGAAAAGAATTGTGTCAAGCTGGTGTTTAATGAAATAAACACCTTTTAACTGAGTGTAAACATGTAATAAGAAGAATCTGAAATGAATTTTCATTTCATACGGTATTTATGAAACTCATGTGTTTTATAAAACAAACAACTCGTTTCATAAATACCATATGAAATGAAAATTCATTTCAGATCATATATATTTATTTGTATCACTATAGTATTTCAGAAACTTCTGGCCATTGGAAATTACTAGATAGTCTCACAGGCCACAGGCTTTCTCTCATGGTGTCAAATGAAAGCTCTTGTCATGAGGAACCTATGTGTAGTATCAAGACTCTACCCCTATTGGTTAAATATATATACCCCAGGATAAAGATTTGAAAAGTAGGTCAAAGTCCAAGGTCAAGAGGTCAAAAATTGTGGTGTCAAATGAAAGCTCTTGTCATGAAAGAGAAAACTGAAGACATCTGACAAAGCTGTATGACAAAAATGACCAAGGAAATGCACACAAAAATGAGGAACCTACCGAGTATGTAAGAAGTATCAAAGACTCACCACCTACGGTTCACAAGATATAGCCCAGCTGCCGACCACAAAGACAACGCTGGCAGTATCACATTAGCTCTGTAGAATTTTGGTTCTGGCGAGCTAAGATTTGTCAGTCCTTAAACCGGGGCCAAATATTCACAGAGGACCCTCCCTTAAATAAACATGTATTGCAAGTCAGAAAGATATTGTATGCCAAATATAAAGTCATTCTGGTTTGTGGTTCTTTAGAGGAAAGATTTAAAATAATTTTTCTATTTCTCCACACCTGGGAAATATAAATATTCCCTACAGACCTTTTCTTGAACAAATGTGATACTGCATGTCATATAGATGTTATATAACAGCATATCAAATTAGTCTGAGATTCTCCCGCTTGAAACCACCGATATCAAAAGTGGGAGAAGGGCAGAGAATCTCAGACTATATATCAAATATGAAGTCATTGTGGCCGACGAAGGGCCTTCCTTTCATGTGACCTAACACAAACAGTCACAAACATGGTTATACCAAATTCTGGCTCGTGGTTCTTGAGAAGAAATTTTTGAACTTTTTTAATGTGAGCTTATTACTAACTCATTTTGAACTGAAGGTCTGAAGAAAAGATCTTTTAAACATTTCACAAATTTATTTCTTTTTTGTCTCTTTGACCCTTATGCATGGGCAATAACACAATTTGAAGAAATTGCAAACTTTATGAAACTTTCCTAAAGATAATACATGTATGGTTTCATTTAAATATTTGTAATTAATTTATGTGAAGAAACAGAAAATGTGAAAAGTTTAAGGTGGATGTCAGATAATGCACAATCACAACATTCACTTCAACCTTCGACTAATGTAAGCAAATAATCTGAAAAAGAGCTATTTTAAAAGCTATTTACCTTTTTATTCTTCTTTGCCAAATTTAATTCAAAGTGGACAAATACTTTGCCTTTCATATTGTTAAACATGCTGGGATCTGCATATTCCCTGTGAGACTTAAGAGCCTGACGTAAAGATTGACAATGAGGCGGATAATCATTCATGAAATATACATCTCCAGTAGGAACACTGCCTATATACTCTGTCTTTTTCTCTTTAACAGGAGAAATCTTTGTTTGGGGACTGCTCTTTACAAATCTACAAAAATGAATGCTTAATAAAAAGAATGGCTCAGTGTGAAATACTATTTTAACTTTTATGTACCTATTGTATTACTAATATGCTCTCTACACTTTATTCTGTTTGTTTTTATTGAAGTTTTATGAACAAGGTCTTTAAATGCAGTTGAACTGGAGCCATTGGCTCTTGAGAAGAAATTCAAAATGCAATAATAAAAAGCATACATTAAATTCTAAATTAAAAGACAGCTTCACAGTGAATACTCTTCATATGCAATTATAACAACAGAAAGATTTTCAATGATTAGTCAATGTCAATTAGTTTTCCAATCCCCTCATGTAGGAGCATGACCCAACAATTTCTGAAAAAGGGATTATGCCGCCTTTGGCAGGTTTAGTAGTTGAGCTAATGAAAGTGGTTTCACCTTCAAAATGTACCAAAATAACTTTTTCATTAAAATTTGCCATCCAAAGGGGGATTCCAACTACAGGAACCTGTTTGCAAGATCTGTTCCTGTTATAACATCTAGAGAAAAGACTTCTTTAAGATGGAATTAGAATGATCTGTTGACAATATTCAATATTCTATGTTCATAACAATAAAACTTGATTGACTGATTGATTGATTTTTGTTTTACGTCAAACCACGAATATTTCACGTATATGGTGATGGCATCTGCCTGATGCGGGGCATACAAATTTTGACCTTTGCAACGGACCCACCCGAAGCAGTGAGGGACCTTTAACGTGCCATGCATACCACGACACGGGGCCTCGGTTTTTATTGTCTCATCTGAAAGACACGACACCGGCATGATCAGAGTGGAACTCGAACCCTGACCTACTGATAAGGAGTTCGACGTGATACCACTAGGCCACGCCGGCTTTCACAACATTAAAAAAGACAATTCATATATGAAGTATAAGAAAATCTTTGATTATAATGTACAAACTATACAACATGTAAATAGAATATAGCAAATTTTTACATAGTTATGTACCTTTCAAATTTTAATGCTCTTTCTTTTGCTATTTTTGGATCTTTCAGCTTTTTGTTGGATTTTGATTTGTAACGAACATATGTGGAGTTTATTGCAGCTGAAAATCGGAAATCAACGGCACATCTGAAGCAAGATTGAGCAATCTTCTTTGCTGAAACAAAAGACTATTTATGTAATACACTTATACACATATCTAGGAATGGTAGCTGACAGATTTCAAAAAATAAACATATATGCACATTTTCAAATACAAACACCTATATTTAAGCCAACAATTATTGTTTTTTGCTCATTAATGCCAAAATAAATATAATCTTGCTTCCTTTCTCCCAACCAACCCTATATTTTACACTCAATCATAGGGGCAGGCTTGGAGTAGTGTAGATCTGGCTTCCATTCCCAAATTGCCCCCCTATGTTTAAGAGGTTGGTTACCTCCTACTTTTATGTCATGTATATCTAAAAAACCTAATAGGATAGGCTATGTAAAATATCTAAAACACCAATCAACTACTCTCATTCCTATATGATTTTATAGCATTATAGAAAAATTATGTTTGAATATAGAAATGTATCTTAATTTTTAGTCTGACTGACGTCAGTTTGAACAAATCTGGACCAAAGTTTTAATCTTCATTCCTTAATTTTGTTCTCATAACCAACTTAACGCTAATGATTTCTTCTATTTTTATGAACATGAAATAAATTAATGAAAAACAAAAAAAAAAAAAACCTGTCCTTTAACAGTTACTGCTCAAGAATATGATATACGAAATGGAGTGAGAGAACCAAAACCTTTGCTTGAGGAATCACAAAATTCACAATCAATAGGACTTGGATTTATGCTCTTTCTAAACATGCACTTAATTGTCCAGACCTGTCAAACCTAAACCCCTACAAAATGGGTCATGAAATTAACAATTTTGGTAAAAAGCATCATGTTCTTCCTAAACTTGTAGCAGGCTTCCTGCTCTTTCTAAACCTTTTATGATTTTTTTTATATGCCAACAGAAGAGTTGAGAAAATTTTTGTACAGGCTTCATGCTCTTTCTAAACTTGTATTTAGTTTTTCTTCTCAATAAGGAGAGTTTATATTTGAAAATTGGCCTAGTTTGGCTACAGTTGGAAGAATCATGAAATTCCCATCTATGTTCCACTTACCTCAAAGATGCCTGATAGCAGTTTTGTGAGAAATGAAAAGGTAGTTTTCAAGAGAATGTAAAGATGGAATATGACTTGTTGGATTCAATAACAATTGGTCACTTTAGTGATTCAAGTGACCCAAAAATGTGAATAAAAGCTTTTTCTGTCTTACATTCCCTTTTTTAACTCAATCAGGAAGCAGGAAACAAGACAATTATGCATTATGCATTACTTGAGTGAGATGGTGATGGTGAAAGCCAGTCTAATAATGCATACTAAGTTATCATGGTTATCAAAAGAAGCCATTTCACATTTCTTGTATTTTCAAGGGTTATTTCACATATCTATTAGAAAAAAACCTGCCTCCCTGATAACTTTTGTTTTAATCTTTATTCTGTTACTGATTCTCTTCAACTTTATCCTGCCCTTTCAGTCTCTGCCACATTTATGATTTTAATTTCTAATTATAGGACATGTTAATAAGGTGAGTTATCTGCCCCTATTTACTATAATAGTTCACAGAAGTGGAGAGAAGTGATATTAAAAAATTAAAGAAGTGGAGACAATTGATATACTAGAATGGAAGTTCAAGTGAACATGTGTCACCTGTGGGGCTTTTCGTAATACTGCAACATTGTCCAAAACAGCTATTCTTAGCAAAGAGGTTACAGTATTGTAATGGCTTCACTTTTTCTATTGACATCACGAGCATAGACTTCTAAACAAAATGCTTGACATAAATACCTTCATAATAACTAAAGCATCAGTATGGACTAAGGATGAAAATGTAATCTATAAATGTGGAAAAAGTATGAATACTGGACAATCCTAAAAGTAGGTCATTCTTTAAGGTCAAGGTCACAAGTCCTTCTCATAAGGAATAGCCCTATCACTTGCCATTCAAAAATTATGGCCAAGGTTAACAACCTGATTATAACCGTTAACAACAGTATTGGCCTGGATATCGGCCCGCTTAACTCAAAGGTGCGAGCGTCTGCCTTGATAGTGGAAGGTTTTTGGTTTAATTCCCAAATTCTGTAACAGGCAGGATGAACAATTGTGGCCTGGGAATCGAACCCAGAACCTTCCACTATTAAGGCGACGCTCTTACCATTGAGCTATCCAGGCCGATACCGCCATCCGTCATACTTTCCCCCTGGCAGAGGTTTCCAAACCTCGAAACCCAACAGAGAAATTACCCTGGTTTTCCCTCACATGAGAGTCACTCTCACTGCATCACATTCTGTAACTGTCAGGGTGAAAAATTGTGGCCGGATCTGGGAATTGAACCCTAAATGTGATTTCTTTATTTTGAATTTATGATATTATGAATTCATCAATATTATCAATTCATCTCATGATATCATGACATTGGATTTTGATATTATTGATACATGTATTATATATTATTTTGTGATACCATATATATGATACCTTAAAAAGAATTTTAGATATCACAAATTTCATTAAAGATACTATGAAATAATTAATAGACAAGCAAGTTCAGAGAATTGTGGTCCAACACTTTGGGGTTCTATCAGTAAGGGTGCAGTGATCTATGACATACAATCATGGTTGTGCATGTCTTCAAACACACATGCTAAATATGAAGGCCCTACATCTTATGGTTAAAAAGTTACATTGAAGTCAAAGGTCACGGTCAACGTCACATAATAAAAAATTTCAGTACCAATGGAAAGGTATTGCAATTTGGGACACACGTCAAATATGAAGGCTCTATGTCTTACGGTTAAAAAGTTATGACCAAGGTTAAAGTTTTTGTGTCAGATGGACAGACAGACGGACAGTATGACACACAGACGGACAGACAGAAGAAAGAGATCTAATGCCCCCACGCTTTTGTGAAAGCGGGAGACAATAAATCAGATTCATTTATGATATCACACATTTGTATAGATTTCATGATATTATGAAATCCAATTCTGATTTAATTTATCGAATTTTATAAGATCACAGTACTGTGCTTAATGATATTATTAAATGGATTTCATATCAGTATATCACATTGATTGTAATCTTTACAATAAATTTCAGATCATTTCACATGTTTAACAGGTATTCTTACAAAAGTTTTGAACCAAATGTCAAGATGAATTTTAATATTCATGAGGAAAGAATGCAAAAAACAAATACAAGTGAGAGAGAGAGAGAGAAAGAGAGACATAAAAGGTTTATGGGCATATTGATTTTACTGAACATTGCTTTTACTGCCATGTAATTTTCCAGATATAATATGTTCTCACTGTGAAGGATCTTCAATATACCAACATATATAGAGATACAGGACCTCAGTGTATATACACCGTTATGTCAGTAAATTATATATACAAACAAATAGGGAGGCAGAAGACGACAAATCACCTTAGAGATGTCTGACTCGCAAGTCGAAACTGAATCCCATGTCCTCAGATTTGAATGGAATCTAACCAAGAAAGAGGAGAGAGAACAGATTTAAAACTAGTGGAACAAAACATTTGAGAAAACGATGTTTTTTTTTCAACATTACAACATCATTCTATTATAACCACCTAATATGATTTTATGCTTTTAACTTTATAATTTAGTTTATCACATTGGAAGCTTAATAAGATTTTATGTGTTCAAATTATGTCAAATGACAATTCATTTTGTTTCTAAATAATTGTTTAGGGTCTATCATATTTAGTACTCAAATGGACCAAAGACCAAAAATACATTTAATAAATGTACTGGGTAGAGGAGGAACCTACTCTGACTAGAAACTCAATAAATGTATCTTTGATCCTCAGGAACAGGTAAACAGAAGGACCCAATGCCTACATGTACGGCATTACTGAATGCATATGCGAAAACAGATGCTCCAATGCATCCAATAATTCTAAACAACTGTATGTGTGTTCAAAACTACAAAAAGAGAATTCAATTCATTTTTGATTAATATTGTTTACTTTTGACTTTCATTGCAATAAATTGTTCTCGCTCTTTGATTTCTATATGATTATCTTTAATTTTTAAAGTAAGTTCTATTATAGCAGAAAACTTTTCCGTTTACCGGCCCAGCAGAAAGAGAAATAATTACAATAAATTCATCAGTGAGGTCTGATTTTCAACACAGATTACTAGTAATTTCAGCTTCAACAGTCAACTGAGAATGTCTCACATCAATAAGATTTACAAATTAGGGGAAATAATAATAATACATGTAAAAAGAAATTTTATACAGGCATCATGTTCTAATATTGACTGACTCAGATTTTTCATTTTGAAAAAATCTAATATTTTGTAATGTCCCATCTAAATAAAACTTAGTTCTGCAGACATTTTCATGAAGAATCACACGTAATTTCTTTTACCTATGTACAAGATAAATCATGGATTTGGACTGGCTAGTACACCATAGCAAAAAAAGGTCTGGGGTGGTAATAACAAAAGATCATAGTAACCAAATATGTTCAGCAAAAATAAACATAGATATGCCTTAATAGGGGAGTTTTGGGGATTTGCATAATATGTTTTGGGTTCGAATATATCATGGGCCTCTTCAACTTTATTATCCATAATGATTTCCAGTTTCTCTGTCTTCTTTCTGTTGAACACATAACATTACAGTAAACAACACCACTGCATTCAACTAGTGGCAGAATTTGCTTGGGTAACCAATGTAAATAATCTAAGTGAAAGATTCGATGGCTACTTCTACCGGTACTTCTATGTGGATTATTTGCAGCAAGGATCCATATTGCAGATATGCCAACCAGCACACACGGGCTAAAAGAATTAAAAAACAGGGTAAAAACATTCCCTCTGACTCACTTTAGGCACTCCCACAACCTCTCTTGAAAAGTTTCTGTGGAGGGTGCCTGGAAGACCTTCTCTGGCAGCATATTCTAGTCAGCTATGGTCCTTGGAATGAAACTGTATTGGTAGGCATTTGATGATGTTCTGAGCTGTGAGAATCTGTCTTTCTGGTGCTGTTTGGTCTGTATATCTGATCTTTTGACATAGTCTGGAATGGTAATTGCTGCTTCTCCCTTCAAGACCTTGTAGAATAGGATGAGTATGGCACCCTTCCTGTGTGTTTCAAAGGTAGGTCACCCAAGAGACTGCAAGATGTTTGTCACAGTTCCTGGCTCTCGACTGTAGATGTTAGTGACAAATCGGGCAGCTTGCCATTGTAGAATCTCGGTATTGTTGATTTGATATTGTTGATATGGATCTCAAACCTCAGAAGCATATTCTAGGTGTGGTCGCACTAAGGTCTTATAGGCTCTGTCCTTGATGTAAGCTGTACATTTGCCAAGATTTCTTCTGATGAAGCATAGGGTCTTATAGGCCTTGTCCGTAATCTTTGAGATATGATGGTCCCATCATCTGGTCAACTGTCTCCAACTCGTGGCTCATCGTGTGGTAGTTGTGCCTTGTGGATTAGCGGTTGGCGTTTTCTTGTGACTCTTACAATGTAGCACTTTGAAGGATGGAATTTCATCTGCCATTTATTTGCCTAGTCTACAAGCTTGTCAAGGTCTCCTTGGAGTTGGACATCGGACTTGGCTGTCTATTGTTCTGTATAATAAGGAGTTGTCTATGAATAGGTACACTTTTGATGTCTCTGAGTCACCTATATCATTTATGTCATACAGCTCATCTCTCGGTCTAGGCAATCCAGTCTAGCACTCTCCCCCTAATAGTGTAGTGACTCATTTTGAGTAGTAGACTTTGGGGTAGCACCGTGTTGAAGACCTTAGTCTAGTACCAAATTGTCTATCTGCTCTCTCTGGCCCAGTGACCTGGTTACTGACTCAATGGTATTTATCAAATCTACCTTTTTTTCAATGATAACGCCTTTCGTTTGGACGCCATATTTCAAACTGTCTTATTTTATACAAAATCAACTCAGTTTTCTACTCTCAACAGCCCTAAGGAATACACACCCTTTTATACTACAGTGAACATATATCGATCGATGCATACAAGCAAACAATCATTATCTATCTGTATACATATACAGGTAAAACTTAATTGGCTAATTATCAGCTTATCGATTTGACATCGTCACTGTGTGTACATTGTACAAGAAAACGTAATTGGATAATAACCGGCTTGCGTTTGTAAAATAAACATGCATGGTTGTTACATTGTCCATTAAAACCAGATCATTTTGAAGTGATTTATTAGCATTTGGTATGGAAGAAGTGTTTGTTGTCCGTAGAAGACAGTGTCCATTATATAGAGAAATATTTTCAAGACTTTAAGAAGAAAAAAACCGGTTCTATTAAAATCTGTCCATTATATGCGAGTCTCAGCTAATCCCGAGTGTCCATACGGACAGGTTTTCCTGTATAATTATTTATGTGTTTTCAGTGAGTTATGTAAATATTCAGCACTTAAAGCAAGGCAGTGCTGTTTACTCTGTTCTGAAGTTTGGTCCCTTTCTCTTACTATACTATCATGTCCCCCCTCCCTTTTCACGCTTGGCCCCTGTGAACTTGATGTCTGCTCTAAGACCATCGGTTATTTGGTATGTAGCAGGAAGGTTGAAAAATCATTGGCCAGACCGGGACTCGAACCCAGGACCTTCCGCTAACAAGGCGGATGCTCTACCAACTGAGCTATCTGGGCCGATGTCCCAGTCTGCCACACACCTCCCCTGCCAATTTGAGGTTTCCCGAAACCTCACACCAAGTCCTCCTCTCACAGTGGCATACAACCTCTGCCAACTGATGAGAGTTGGTGGAACCTCCAAACTGTAGCAGGAAGGTTGAAAAATCATTGGCCAGACCGGGACTCGAACCCAGGACCTTCCGCTAACAAGGCAGATGCTATACCAACTGAGCTATCTGGGCCGATGTCCCAGTCTGCCACAGGTATTTGCTTTTTGGTACATGTATAAGTCGATGTTGCGTTGCCAGGATGTTGCTTTCATATCTATATCTGTTATTTGAAGGTCCCTCATAACAGGGTGTATCTCAATTTTGTTGATAAAGCCTCGTTAGGTTGTGAATACAATATCTAGAATACTGTTGTCTCTTGTTGGTTGTTTGACCATTGGCTCTCAAGTCCTGCCCCTGCCCCTGGGCCATTTCTATCATTCTATCATTTAGTACTTTACCATGCTGTGGCCCTGTTTTGGTTAGCAATGGTTTTAGCATTAAGATCCACGTCGTCCATGGAATGTTCCTGTTCTTACTGTCCAGGTCAACAGTTTGTGTGACCAGGGCAGAAAAATCCTGGCGATTATTATATCAGAGAAAATTCGAGATAATGGGTGAAAAATTAGTGCATCCATTACATTAAGTACGCTGAGTAGTGTAAGATAATCTACTCTAAATTTGCATACAATCATAGAAAGAGGATTTAAATGAAAGGTTATCTAAATAAATATTTTGAGAAATTTACCCAAGGGCGCTGCCATCTTGATTTATCCACCAATCAAAGGACTGGTTACGAAATTGTGTAGTTTCGTGAATTTTCATTGCGTACTAGGATCTTAACAAAGACACACCGAAAACCAGAAGAAGCCATGTTTAATGTTTCTAGAATTTAAAACAAATTTCAAATCTCATCACTTCATACAAATTAAATGAAGGTAACACATTTATACGTAAAAAGATAATTGTGTTGCATTACATGTCTTTCCATATTGCTCAAAATTTCTGATAAACATTCAAACTAAATCTAAAACGAATTCAAATATGTCGAAACCCATTCATTGCATTGCTCACTCAGCTGATTCAGCCTTCAGCTTGTGAAGTTTATTTCTCGGATTCTTTGTAAAGGAAACTAATGTGACATTTGGATTTGGAGTTAAAGTTTCTTTTATTCATATATACCAAATATATTCCATGCAAAATGTCAGAGGATGTAATGTATACATAATTATATCAAGTGAAACATGATACTTATATATTGTACCTGATTATTAATAACAGAGTTTCACAAACATCCCTGTGATCTGGTGGTCATTCGGAACGCCAAAGCAGCAATTATTGCTGGTCCAAATCATTTTTTGGTCGACCATCTTTTTTGGCAAAAATATGCTTAAATATGAACACGAAATCATTCATTTAATTATTAATTGTAACCATTCCCTCTCCGCTCAGCTGGTTTAAACTCCTTTCCTTCCTTTGCGCCTCATAATTTCTTTTTTTGAATCACCCCCGCTAAACTCTTTCTTTTCTGGCAGCTAGGGGATAGCGGTCGATGAATATCTGAACGGCCAGGATGCTGCCGTTGTTGTTGTTGCGTACACTTAACTTCCTAATCTGGGTCAGCGCACCTGACTTGGTCAAAAGATTCTAATGGGCCGACAAAAATATCATACTCAATCAGTGTTCTCTACTTATTACTCAATGCATTAACAAGTGACAGCTGTTTCATAGAATTTGATTCGCAGAAAAAAAAAATATAGATTTTATCCATTGGGCATTATGGACACATTTTTGACTTGGGAAGAAAGAAACTTCTTTCAATGTGAAAGTTAACAGTGCAGAAATGTGTGTTGGACATTTGGACCCGCAAAATAGAGATTTCTGTTGATCCTTGCAAAATCCTGTCTTGGACTTTGTTAAACTCTGTTATAACCTACCAGACTTGATTATCATTGCTATTTTGATGATTTCAGTTGTTGGGTAAGGGCTACAAGACACCCATTCTAAATTAGTGCATTAGTTAACATGATTTATGTTCTACACATATTAAGCCGGCGTGGCCTAGTGCCATAGTGGTATCGTGTCAGACTCCTGATTGGGAGGCAGGGGTTCGAGTCCCACTCTGGTCATGTCATTCGGATGAGACAGTAAAAACTGAGGCCCCGTGTCGTGGTATGCATGGCATGTTAAAGATCCCTCAATGCTTCGGGTGGGTCCGTTGCAAAGGTCAGAATTTGTATGCCGTCACCATATATGTGAAATGTTCGTGGTGTGACGTAAAACAAAAATCAATCAATCAATCAATCTACATGTACACATATTTCTCTAAATTCTTGTGATTACATAACTATTTTATGGGTCATGCTGAAAACAGCCCAGGGAAAGAAAGGTGTGCCCGGAGGATTGAGTGTTGGTTTATATGAATATATATGCCATTATTAATTGATTCAATTATATTTGTATCCTATTTGGTATGATATTCAAGAATATTTGCATGTTTGATCACGAATGACTAAAACAAGTATAAATGTATTTGTGAAACTGTTATTGGTTATTTGGAATAGTGTTGAGCTTATATGTAATGAGTGTAACAAGTAAAATAATTAAATTGTTATTGTTTGAAATTTAGAAAATATACCAGTAGATGTACATGTGTAGAACAACACGTAAATATACATGTACATAGAGTTGACTGGATATCTAGAGTTCTTGTTTTATTAATATTGTGAGGGACAATATCAGTTAAATGTGTCTACATACCTTAAATACCACATATAAAGCTATTTCTGTGGTAGGAGTGTGGGTTTCTCATCAGTAAAATCAGTAAAATAATTTAGCAATAAGTACACGTAAGAATGAGGCAGGTGTAATACACTGAAGATATTTTGTGAAGCATTTTTCCCAAGTTTTGAGATAAATTATGTGTAATACACTGAAGATTTTTTGTGAAACTTTTTGTTTCATATTTTTGAGATACATATTCAGTGTCCGCAAAAGTTTTTGCTTTGGGACTCCATAGGACATTCGGTCCTATTAGGAGAAATATTTCATAGGACCGAAGTTATTTCTGTCTGACCGAAAGTTGTATGCAAATCAATGTCCTGCGGAACGCTCAAACATGTTATGCTGTTATCCAGGATATGAAGCATTTACGAGACTCGGAATAAACATAGTAGCAGAAACAACACCAGACAACATGGAAGCGGAATCAACATCGGACAACCTGTTTTGGTACAAAATGGCGCAAATCGGACCGATCAGAAATTTGTCCGGGCGGTCCGATGGTTCGATGTCTTTGGCGGACGCTGCATATTTATCAAAGAAATGTCCTCTATAGCTTTTTCACTGTTCTGTTACTGTAAAAATCTGTTTAAAATAGATGTAGGGGTTCTGTGAACATATATCAAATGAGAATTTTTTTTTTTTTTAAATTAAAGGTGTATGGCTAGTATTACATGTATTGGTCATCAGAGATGACTAAATTCGTTTGTGTCCGACAAATATTCATTGAGAGCCGGTCCAAATGACCGACATGGTCAGCAAAATATGTTTTTGATAAATAATCATAAATGCTCCAATTTCATGGTCATATCAGAGTTTGCAATAGAAGAATTTGTTTTTTGAAGCGCCTAAATGAGTTTTAATGCAGGAAGAGTGAATGGCCTATTAGATTTGTACCAGGGGCAAAACCTGGCAAAAAAAAGGAAATTAACAACTTCGGAGGAAAAAAAAGTAATAGTATATTATGAAAATAATAGGATAGCGGTTTTAAAGATTTTTGGAAAGAGGGTCGAGAGTGGCTTGTGCATGAGGAAGGTGTAAGGATGAAATGCAAATACTGTATAAAATAATGTGACTCCTTGGGCTCACAACGCATCCAATTTTATAACAATTTCTAAAAATTATAGAATATTGTCCTTAAGTGACCATGAGTTTTCAAACAGTCACCAAACAGCTCAGCAAAAATTTCCGTTGAAAATAACAATCAAACAAATACAAATTAAACAGAAGAAAGAAATGAAATTTTGTATTAGTAGTGATGGTGAAAGAGAAAGTTGAGAGTGAATGTGAGTATAATGAAAGTGAGAATGAAAAATATATGATTCAAATAATTAAAGAAATAAAGTATGAATAAGAATTGTAATAAATAAATCATTAGATAGAGCTCTAACCTATTCTTTGTTCTTCTTTATTTAGTGTATAGAAAAAAATTAAAACACGTTTTCCATGCAAATTTATACAGTCTGACAAGAATGGCATTCAGACTGACTAATTCCCTGAGTTAGTCAATCCGAATGTCTGACAAAATGAACAAGTTTTTGGCATCTCTGGGTCATGTTCGATTCTTACACTGAAGTTCTACTTTGGTCATGCATTTTTATACTATGTGATAAATACTCCACAATTAACATTATCTTGGCAACCCTCTTCCCCCTCCGAAAGACTCTTGCTTTAAAGTTAGTGTCGAGGTTGCATTTCAATATTCATCCGATGCATAACAAATAATTATACTCATTTTTTAAAGGAAGGTGAGGGTTTCCTCCAATTTTTGTCCAACTTGCTCATGAAGGGGAAGAGTTCCAATAAATGGACTCATAGCTTTTAAAGACTAAAATGTAATTTTAAAAAGTGAGAGAGAAAGAGATAGAGGAGGGGAGGGAGGGAGAGTAGGGTTAAAAATAATGTATTTCAACTGATTCATTTCATGCTATATTCCACTGGTGGATCTAGCACCACCTTTGCCAGGAGTTGACAGAAATTGTAAGAAGAAGGATTTGTGTAAACTAAACTTTAGGTCACTGTCGGGAGGAGGGAGGGATGCCCCTTTTGCACAACTGCAATTGTATGCAGCCGATTATGAAGTCAAAGAAACACATTGATATAATTTATATTGCATTACTTATTTTTAAAAAAGTTCATTTTCATATTTTTAAAAACCTGTGGCAATTCAACACAAAACAGTTCATATGTATAGTTGTGACAAACTTACAATGTACATTAATACTTTAAAACATTTGTTTTAACTTACCACTAAGTGTAAAGCATTTATTGTACATATATTAAACTTAAAGGTATATACAAAGGTAACATACAATCATTTGCTCTCTTTATGCTTTCTTATTCTATGCAATAATCAATTATGAAAATCAGATCAGTGGTTGAAATCAAAAGCGTTTAAGCCATTGACAATTCAGTCATTGGTGATAGTTGTTTCTTTACTAAATCTTGGTACCTACTGGTAATATTAATAACATATTTAAGGAATGACTGTCTTTTTTTCTAGGTTCATGGAGAGTGAACTTAGGTGAGAAACAAACAAATCATGTGAACCGCGAAGTGGTTCTCGAATGATTTGTTTGTTTCTCATCTAAGTTCATTCCCCATGAACCTAGAAAAAAAGACAGTCATTCCTTATATTTACAATGCATTTTAAAAGGTTCTTTTTTGAAAACAAAATATCAAATTCCCCGTTATCAAACTGGCAAGGACCGAATTTTTCCTGAAGTGGAAAAGTACTTCCGCCATGCAATATAGTGCGTGTCTAGAATGCTAAAAATACTCTATCTGTCCAGGTAATTTCTTTAATTGCTCAAAATTTACAGATGCATTAATTTCGTTATTTAAATTTTTATATTTAATTAATTCAATTAAGTAAGCCCCGTCTCTTTTTATATTACTACGCATCTGATTTGCCACAGGCCGGGTACTACTTCCATGACCCAAGTTTATGGGCTGATGAACCGAGTCTGTTTAGCATGGTTCATCGAAGGAATTAGACTAGCATTGTAAAAATATGTATATGAAAATAGCTGACTTAACATGAGAGTTTTCATCTTAGAAAGAAAGAAAATTGTTCATGGATCACAACCTTCAATTCAGTTTTTGAGTGAGCTATTCCACCTAGTGACCTACCGCAGTGGGCCACTGTCAAAGCTCAAGAATTACACAATACACTGCGAATTTTATAAAGGTTGAATGAGTACAGGTAAATTTCCATCTACATGTGGGTTCCCACTATGTTTTGGGGTGTGTTTCCCTTAGTGTTTTATGCAATTTCTCCAAAACACCTGGACTGTACTGAGTGAAATACACATGCATGTAAATATATTGAGGTTGTGTATTACCATGTGATACAAAGGGAACAAGGTCATCTATAGATAATGTTATAGATTGCTAAAAGGGTTGTCTGAATTTCAAAGTTGAATTGAAAACTCTCTAAAACATAATTTTTTTAAGAATGCTAAACTTTTCTAATTTTCTTCTTGAAACTATTTCCCCTTACCCAAACTGAAAGACGAAAAATGAAAAAATGATTGATAAGGTCATTTATGAGAAAAAATGGTAAAGAGATTATCTTTACATAGGCTCTTCCTGTGATGAAACAAGTGCTTTTTCAGACTCCACAGGATTCTGGGGAAATTCTCATTTCTAGTATTGTCTAAAGTAACCATCCCTCCTCCTATCATTGTCCATCTCTTTTGTCATCTAGAAATGTTTTAATCTTTAGACTACTCACAGGATTTTGATGGAGTGTGGTGGGATGAAGTCCTGAAAGTCAACAAAAAGGGTTCTTGTTTTTAGGCAAGAATTGTCATTTTTTGAATGTATGGCATAGTTATATGGACTCCAGAGGGTACCAACCTTTGGATGTAGGACATTGTTATATGGACCCCAGAGGGTACCCTTCCAGACTGACCAATACATCTGAGTGATCAGGGTGTTGTTAAGAATTGTTGTTTACGATTCAGTTACAAATTGAAATATTTGACATTATTTAGATGTCTTGGGCTTTTAGTCTTCGGCTTAGATTGGCTAAGTGATCACTCCTTGACCAGTGTCTGTCAGTCCCTCGGGCCCAGACTTTTCATTTCCATTTCTTCTTCAGTACTTCCAAAGGGTTATTGATGAAGCTTGATTGGGATGAGTTATTCAGTGTCCCCAACATATGTTGCTGTTTTTTGGCCAGATTGGTCAAGGGGTGGATCCAGAGCTTGGCAACATAGCCCCAAGATGGTTCTTTCCTTTGACAATCAAACTTTTTCTTTAGACAAGCTGCATAGAATAGATCAACAAACCTCTGTACCAGAGTGATCTAGAAAAGTGTCTTAAGAGGGAATTTTGCTTATGCTTCCTTTCTGAATGCAAATTCTCCATGTACTTTTTCTGTGTCTTTTGGAATTGTCATTTTTTCTCATTTTCAGGTGTTTTCTTTGATATGTTATTATGTAAAATGTATGAAAGTGTTTTAGAATGAAATGTGTTTTGTATAAGAATTTCTGAAAAAGAAACTCTCATTAGAGAATATCCTGATTTTTACAAAGTTTCTCCTATGCCTATGGTCATGAGGATTTGGATTGTATTGCACATTTTCAGATCATTTCTTTGATTTTTTTAAGGAATTGATTGTTTCCTTTAATTTTCTTAAAATTTTCTGAGATTGATCTTATTACATACAGTCAAACTTTGATATCTCGAACACTGATATCTCGAATACCCGGGATATCTCTAAGCCGAACGTTGGTCCCGAAAAATAGTTAAGCGCTTGGCTTGCGGCGCCGACGATCCGGGTTCGATTCCCGGGTTGCGCCACTATGTTTAAGAGGTTGGTAACCTCCTGCTTCCATGTCGCGATATAACTGAAATATTGTTGAAAGCGACGTAAAACACCAATCAACCAACCAACCAACCAACCCGAAAAATATCCTTCATATTATGATTTAATTCACCCCGGATGTTTCGAACTCTGATATGTCAAATACCATGCTTATCTCGAATACATTTTCAAGTCCCGAAGTTCTTATTTACCCGGTTTATCTCGAAGTTGGCTTCTTATTGACAATATTCCCCACGGCGTTTACCCTAAATGACAGGTCGCTTGCGTGGTGTGATCAATTGACCGTGTCGGTGTACAAAGCCGCAGTAATTACATAATCGATCGCGTCCGTGCGAACCCTTTTATTTATACCAAATATTTATAAATGATGATAGCTTATGAAAACGCCACAAAATTAGATAATTAACATTAACCGTAATTAGTGCTTTTTCATACCTGCGTTTAAAGAAATTTCTTTACACTATTCATTAATTATTAATTTTTCCAATCCGTGTGTATGTCTGTATTTTTATGCAAAGTAATATTAATTAAATCAAATTATGACGTGTGTCTTTATCTTGTCTTACGTGTTAGCCCGTCCTCGGTTTTAGGTATAGTATAAGACAGTTATATCCAGTATTGGATTTAAATTACGATGTTACTGAAAAGGAAACATGATGTTTTCAGTTTTGGAGTATATTCTCTATATATTCATAAAATATAAAAGATATGATGAGATTCAGATTAATTATTAAGGAACCATACAATATGCACATCTTCTTGCGTATTTATTGATAAATACATGTATATCTCATACATCTACTATAACAATCACAAATGTCAAATGAATCGGCGTACATTAACAGCTGCAAGATTTGTAATCCTAAACTCGAAATTTGGATATCTCGAACTACGGATATCTCGAAGTATTTTCCACGGTCCCTCCGACTTCGAGATAAAGAGGTTTGACTGTATTTTATGTATTAGTTGCTGATGAATTTCTTCCGAATAAATGGGAGAATCTTGATGAACCTGGGAAGTAATAAAGTTTTCAAGTTCTCTTGCTATTTTGATTGTATTTTGGCTAGATCTGCTGAAAGGTAGATTCAGAGTGTGGCAGTGATAGTTTTAGGAAGGTACTCTCCTTTGTGAGAGAAACATAAAAAACAAATGTAAGCTGCATACAACATACATCACACAGTTCTAGGTTTAGGTGCTCAGGAAACCCAACTTGCTTTCATGTATGTGATGGTAAAGTTTGAATTCAAAGCATTAAAATGCATGCTTCATTTGATTATAGGGCAAAGAATGCCTCGAGATAAATATGAAAAGTATGACTCGCCCAATCCAAGGCGTACACACACTTTTATGTCAGCAGAAGATGTAGCAGCAGGCAAAAAATCATCTTGGTACGAGTTGGAGATCACAGGTAAGCTTGATGGATGAAAGGAGGACATTGGTTGTGGGTTTATAAAGACATTTTACTTGACAGATGGTTGTCTGCGAGCAGGTGATTGTGAACTTTCAGTAGCGGATGTTCCAAATTCTACTTGAGTGTTTGACATTTATAGTTTGCAGTCTCACATTCAAGTACCAGTAAAGTATATTGAAAGACTGTGATAAATATGCATATTATTCAATTAATATATGAAAAGTTTGAGAAAGTTTCTTTTCCATACATAAACATCATGAAAAGTTTTGAGAAAAATATTGAAGTTTTTTCACAGCAGTTGTCCTTCTTTAGTCACTAAGCTGTTAGATGGTAAATGACTAAGTATCAACTTGATTAAACGATAGAATATAGGGATTTCATTTTCTACTTAGTATATCCCAAAGATAGGAAAATAAAAGAAAATAGTGTTTGGCTTGTGTTTATCTGTTACACTTCAAAGAATTTTGCCATATGCCAAGGGCATTTGTATTTCACAAGCACATCTTGTTATTCATTTTATCATGTTCCAATGGTTGTATTTAATGTGCAAAAATTGAAGTTATGGAAAAAAAAACCATTTTAAATTGGAATTATTAAAGAAAATTGAAGAAAATTATTTTATTTGAACTTTAATAATTATTTTCAAGGAAGGTACAGAAATTTAGAATTTACAAGAGCATATAAAAATTTTCAATAATTGTAGTGAAAAATCAGTTTCTATACCGGTAATAATCAACCATTTTTTTTATGCCCTCAGATCAATAGATTGGGGGCATATTGTTTTTGTCGTCTGTCAGTTTGTTTGTCTCTCTGTTGTCAACTTTAACCTTGGCTATAACTCTTGAACCGTGAAGGATAGAGACTTTATATTTGACATGCATACTCAAATAATGAATCTCTTTCAAATGACACCAAGGTTGATGACCTTTTGACCTTGACAGTGACCTTTGTGCTAAAAATAACTTTTTGGACTTTGGTGCCACCGCTGGCATTAGTGTTTCACAAACACAGCTTGTTTTTCTTGTTTTTTTGTAGGCAGCGTCCGGAATTTGTGTCCAGATCTCTGGAAACTTCAGCATTTGACATCCCTCTATCTCAATGCCAACAGCATCTCTAGAATCCCTCCAGAAATTAATAAGTTATCCCTCTTGGTGTATCTAGATCTTTCCTCCAACAAACTTCGCAGCTTACCCTCAGAATTAGGAGATCTGTCTCAACTCAGGGAGCTCCTCCTCAATCACAACCTTATACGTATCCTGCCGTATGAACTAGGAAAATTATTCAATCTTCAAACATTAGGTATGTACATTGTTATTTACAAACAGTCCAATTTCTGTATCTCAATTTTTACTTCTCTGCTCAGGGAGCTCCTCCTCAATCACAACCTTATACATATCCTGCCCTTTGAACTAGGAAAATTATTCAATCTTCAGACATTCAGTATGTAAATGTACTTTATTATTTACACAGAACAGTGCAATAACTGCATCACAATTTCTAGACCTAAAGCATCTGTAAGGCAAGCAAAAGTGCAATTTTGAGCACAGTCCCATCCCTTTCTTATGTAGAAGTGGTGTATTAAGAAAAAAACAACATTGTGTTGAGTGTTTATACCAAAATTAGCTGAGTATTATAGAATAGATTTGGTCCGTACACAAGAGAATACATTTAAAGATGTACAAGTCCCTGTTTTGATACAAGCAATTTTAGTCCTTTCATTTCAGGGCCAGAATGAGAATGATAAAACAAACATCATTTTATATAGCAATAAAAGTTGGTTTAGAATGTTGTTTTGATTGTTTCTGTAGGTGAAATTTCAAGTAAGACACACATTATACATGTGATCATTCTGGATAAAGCAAGTTTGAACCCTATACCATAGAATAATCTCTTCGTGGTGTAGTTTATTATGACAGTTACTAGTTTAGTCCGAGATTTTCTGCCCCACAGTACACTTGGAGATTCTATAGAGCTTATCTTGGAAAATTATTAATGGGGCCAAGGACGGAATTGATCATTGAATAGAAATATAGGTTGCAAGTAAATGAAGTTTTGAGTGCTGTTTTTAATTTTTTTTTTCAGAAATGATTAAATCATTACTCTTGGCATAGTCATAAAATCCCACATTTTTATGAATGAGGAATCTCTGACCCCAAACCACTGCCAATTTAAAAAACTGAGGGTGTGTGACTTTAGTTATATAAATTCTTTTTTGGTGATTTAGTGGCTTATTTCATCAAAGACTATTTGAAAGTACTTGAAAGTTCATGCACTTATGTCTGTTACTGCATAAATGACTAGAAATTGTAGAGCCAGGTGAAGTATTGCCATCACTTGGCATCTGTCATTGTTGGTCTTCTGTAAACTTTTGAATTTTCATATTCTCTTGAGAAACCAACAATTTGATTTGAACTGTACTTGGCATGGATAGTGTATGCAATTCATTCACAAACGATCCTCTTTTGGTTCTTGTTAAGTGAACAATTGGCAGCTAGGGGCTTTCTTGGTTTCTGATTGGCTAATTTTCAAAAAACATCTCTTAAACTAAATGGCAAAATGTTTTATAAATGAGGAGAGGTAGATTTTCTATAAGCAGTCCATGTTGGTGTCCCTCAGGAGGTAAATATGGCCTCCGTGACTATAAGTAGAACATAAAGATAGAAACTGGTAAACATTTTTTTTCTTGAAAACATAATGTATTTGGGAGAAAAATATTACCTAAAAATATAAGGGATGAGTCATTGTTTTAGAAATGGTTCTTGTTTAGCAAAATTTTGTGAAATTCTAAATTTTGCCCAATTACTGAAAAACTATGATTGTAAGCAGTGTTTTTCATTACTGCAATTTTGAGCTGATAATCGGCTATTTCCCCTTGGCAAAATTACCAAAAATGACCTGAAATTACCGATTCTTAGACAAAACAAAATTAACTGGTTATCATCGTCTTGTCTGTAAAAATCTTATTGTAAAGTTTCCACATTTTTAAGCTGCCCTAATACTTTCGGAGAAGCACATAGTTGCTGTCATGTCCATGTGTCTGTCCGTCTGTCCGAGCTCATATCTCCTATACCTTTCATCAGAATTTGATTAAACTTCACCAAAATATTATATAGGTTAAGGGTTTTGGGACAAAGATCACTCAAGGTCATTTCTGAAAGGTCAAGGTCACTTGTTAACTATGGCTGAAAATACCATAAAGTACGAATATCTTCTACACCTTTCATCAGAATTTGATCATACTTAACCACAATAATATTTAGGTTAAGGGCTTTTGTGCAAAGGTCACTCAAGGTCATTTCTGAAAGTTAAATGTCACTTGTTAACTATGACTTAACATGAAGTACTTATATCTGCTATACCTTTCATCAGACTTTGATCATTCTTCACCAAAATGTTCCTTAGGTTAAAGACTTTTGGATTAAGATTGCTCAAGGTAATTTCTGAAAGGTCAAGGTCACTTATTAACTATGTCTTAAAATACCTCAAAGTATGTATATCTCCTATACCTTTCATCAGAATGTGATCATACTTCACCAAAATATTATTTAAGTTAAGGGCTTTGGGACATAGGTCACTCAAGGTCATTTCCGAAATGGTCAAGGTCACTTTTTGATTATTACTTGAAATACCAAGCAGTACGCATATCTCCTACGCTTTTCATCAGAATTTGATCATACTTCACCAAAAATGTTATTTAAGGTTAAGAGCTTTTGGACAAAGGTCACACAAGGTCATTTCTGAAAGGTCATGTTCACAATAAAAAGTCTTATTTCATAACTAATCAGGGTCAAGCTTACTCATTTTAGTTTCAGATACTGTGATCACTTGTTTTTCTACAGTTGACTCAATTAGATATCCATATGATACATTGAGATTTGAATTTGTCATCAATTAATACAACGATTTTCTATATACTTAGTCATTCATTTCCCTCATTATTACTGTGCTTCTTGGAGCATTCATGGGTTTTACTGATTTTTTGTTTATGAACTGAGTCATCAATTTCCTGCATCATAGCTGGCATTTGGGGAGCATACATCAGTTTTACGGATACTCTTGTTTATTTCTGTGTCTGAATCTTGCAGATGCTTACTGACACACCCTCTTATTGCTGTAATGATTTAAAGTTTTAGAAGTTTGGCTGAAATTAATGTACAATTTTCTATAGATGTAATATATTAAATATGTAATAGATATATATTTTTTCGTATTCAAATTAAACGCAAAAGGAATGTACATTTGCTTGTGTTTTATCGTGTATTCACCCCTTCAATCATCAAGAAATAAGATTCCTTAACATTTAATGTACTATGATCTGGTCATCCGGAAAATCTGTTATCCTAAAAACTTGGAAGGGAACAAACATTTCTGGATAAACGGAGCATCACTGTATCTAGATAATAGAGATCTAGTTTAGTAAATGCTGCAAAACGCTAATGCCAGTATTAATATTTATATACTAAAAGACTCTGGCCAACAAATTCAAAGGGATTGACAAAGATTGGAGATTGAGATTTGTCATGAATCATTGGAGCCAGGTGCAGTGGCAGAGACAGTTTCTAGCCCCAAAATGCCTCACCCCTCTTAATATATTGTTTCTAATAAAACATCTTCAGACAACAAAAAGAAACAGAAAGAGTCAAGACTCTGGACTGAAAATCTGTCTTTATAATGAAGAACTTTAAGATTTAGAATTGGAATCTTTCGTCACCATGTTCAAAGAACTACATAAGAAATCGGAAACGGTAATAAAAAATAAAATGGACTTCATTCTCCTCTGATCCAGGGTAGCACTGACAGTTAGGTGGTTAGCTTGTGACTGAGAATTCTCTGGTTTCCACCTGAGGACATGTAGATGTGGCATGTGAAAGATCCCCCCTCTTCTTTGGATTGGTCTGTTGCACAGGTCAAAATTTTTGTGTATGGCATCGAGCAGATGCCATCACTATATAAATGCAATAATCTTGGTGTATGGTAAAACAAACATCAAACAAATTATCCTCCCCTGGCTGAATCTTTTCCATCCCTTACTTTCGTAAAAAGATTTTGGGTATACCAGTTCAGGTTTGTGAGATGATGATAAAGGCTACAGCTTGATAGTGTATTTCAAACCTTCTCTAAAATGAAGAATATTGATATACGTGTATTTTGTATATAAAGAAGTTTTGGATAATTTTTTTAAGAAATTTGCAAGGTTATTGTTAGCAGCACTATGTAGAGAAAAAATGCCATTAAAATATACTGAATTTGCTTTGACATAATTCAGTGACATTTTGCCACATAATTCTTTGAACGAGGATGCTTGGGATTTTGAGCTCATCTGAGGGAAAGGCTTAAATGAGCAGTTGTAATCACTCTTTGTCTGGCTATTCATCTTTCCAAGCCAGTGAGTCCTAGTGGATGAGGTGCTCAGCTTGTGACCTAAAGGGTACTGGGTTGATTCCACCTTAAGCACTCTTGTGTTCTGTCTTTCGGATGAGACAGTAAAAACCGAGGTCCCATGTCACAGTAGGCATGGCATGTTAAAGATCCCTCACTGCTTCTGATGGGTCCAGTGCAAATGCAGAAATTTCTATGCGATGCATCACTGCCATCAGGCAGATGCCGTCACTCTATACATGAATTGATGAAGTAAACTGTTTACATGAAATAACCATGGAGTGAAGTAAAGCAATAATCAATCAGTCAAAATTCATGTGTCCTCCAGCGTAAACTTTCTATACTTTCAAATTCTTTAGAACTAATAAAAGGCTTTTGATGATTCTTGGTATGGGTAAATGGGGTGTTATTGGGAAAGATGTCCAGAGAGTTATTGTCATACCACTGGCGTCTTCATCATCATCATTGTCTTCATCATCATCCGTAGACAAAAAATTTAACCTGGTTCATAACTATGACCATTAGAGACAGGACTAATATTTCACATGTGTATTCCTTGTGCCAAGACCTTTCATTGGGTACCAAAATATTTGATGTTGTGACCTTGACCTTGAAGTTTGACCTACTGTGAAAAAAAAACTTGAACCTTGCTCATTAATTATGACCAGTATGACATAGGGCTTAGATATTTCATGTGTAATCCATGTGACAAGACCTTTCAGTTGGTACCAAAATTTTGATCATGTGACCTTGAACTTTAGTTTTAGGATAACAACTTATATTGAATAAGTCACTGCCTGCGGTATTCATATTTCACAAATACGGCATGTTTCTTCAGTTTTCCAAATTATGTCAACTGGTATGTGAGAGAGTCTAACTTGAAGTTGTGCACCTGGGTTTTGAACATGTTCATGTTATTGCACAGTAGATTTGGATTTTTGTTTCAAATATGTCAGTTGATATATAATAGATATCCACAAATAATTCTACTAAAACTGCATCATTTATCTGTTCCTATTTATTGATTGCCTTCTGTGTAACAAAAAGATTTGAGAAATTCATTTGTCTGGTGTTTGTTAAAATATCAAATAGATATGTCCAGAAATAGGTTTGAAATGCAAACCAAGCATTAGTAGGATAAGTAGAGCTTAAATTTTTAGAAAGTGTTATAGGCATTATCTTGAAAGTATTCTAAATGCTGAAACTGTTTTATCATAATCTATCACTGCTGCTAGCTACTGTCAATGTTTCTACTGTCATCACAGAGAAATCTGCATTGATTTTTGTTAGCTGTAAAACTCGGTTCTTAATCTGATGTGAAGTGGGCAGCAGGCAGACATCAATTTCTATAACATTTCAACTACAGTCATGAAAATTCACACATACACTTTTGACTGAAAGATGTGCCCTGTTGATTTTGGGGAATAAAGGTCATAGGTTACAGTGATAACAGTGTTCAAAACTAAATTTTGTGCCACATACTGTTATGAAACATGAGATACAGAATTTTCCATGAGTTTAGGTCCCTTATTGATCTTTGAAAACTTTGTTTGATACTTGGTTTATGGCAGTTTTGATGCAACTTTTTTGTTTTCTTTAAATTGTTTAATTTAGATTTGCCATAGATGAAATTATAATATATATAGCAGTTAATCTGATACCAAAATATTATTAAAAGACAGACACTTTCAGAGATGTTGAAATCCGTCGGTCCTGTCGGCAAGACCGACTAAAATTTCCAGTAACCGACAGAATGTCCGTTTGCACCGGTCCAAATGACCGGCGTTCATGGCAGCCATGCATATGCATTCCTAAAACTCACTAGATCAACGCCCGATGATACCGATTTTTGACGTTTGGCTTTAGTGAGACTTGGGAAATATGTGGCCTGGCAGGCCAGTATTTTTTCTTTTTTACATTTAGCGACCTATGATTGCTTTGAACAAGATTTCCATAAAATGGTGCCTGCGTAATGACTGTCCATTTAAACATGATGGCAAAACTGGCAGCAAACATTTAGTAAATGAGAAAGTTAATTGACCGTGAAGTGTTCTTGTTAATATCTGATACCTGCTGTGATCTATTGATGGTCTTTGATACTGATAAGATACAACTTTCTGGAGAGTAAAAACAGATCGTAACACACAGACAATATTGATGCATTCAAAGCTCATATTCAGGTACTGCGTCATTTATCTGTACTATCAAATTCTATTATTACATCAAAACCGGCAGCTGCCAGCGAAAGTGATTACACTTTAAACGATGCGTCTAAATAAACATCGGTAAACACAACCGACGGGGTGGTATATCATCGACATAATCGACACCTTAATAACTCTGTAAATCGGCAACTTTTAAACCTTTCCCTTACTGTACATGTACCTTAGTCGTAACGGACGTATCAAAGTTAATGGTAAGCGGGTATCGAACTCAAAACCAAAAGTTTAAAAAGATTAGAGATAAATGAAAGGATCATGAAATGTACATTGTTTCACGGGTGTGCTAGCACAACAGGGGTGCTTATTCTTCCTCAGCCTGGCCACCTGGTGAGAAGGATGAAAAATAACGAATTTCTAATCCTATGTATAATACGCAACCAAAAAACAATTCAAAAATCTGCTGAAGAATGTGTATTATGTTCAAGAATATAAACCATGTACATATGTGCGTCAACAATCTCTGGATTAAAGTGAATGGATACTTAAACAAAATGATAAAATGACAGCTTTTAATTTACAAACAATGAAAATATTGTCATACAATTTTGTTCGGACTGACAGAATTCTTTCTGGACTGACAGACTTTATAAATCTGTCAGTCCAAATGTCTGACAGGATCAGAAAAAAATTCAACATCTCTGCACTTTTTTGTAGATTATAGATTGAACATGTCAGTAAACCAGAAACTTTTGTCAAATAAGAATAGAGATACATGTATTTCCTTCACAATTTAAAATTTATTTATAAATAAATGAATTTTGTTGATAGGTCTGAAGGGTAACCCTCTGTCTCCAGAAGTCCTCAGTATTTACAATTCAAGCAATGGCACACAGAAACTTCTCAGTTACATGTTGGACAACCTTGCAGGTAAGCTGTTATTTGAATGCTAACGTTATGCCAAGTGTTGTCTGCTGCTTTCATTTATTTATTTGGAGATTTGGTTTGAAATTGTTATAATGATTAATTTAAAATAATTTATACAAATTGTCTATGTATCTCACTGCAGTCAGACTGTATGTTGGTGATGAATACGTTAAGGCGTTTTATTCAAATTTGGTTGAAGTGGTTGTCAAAAGTTTTATTTTCAACTTTTGTATTGACATTTGAAATTCATGAATGCCTTAATTATCAAGAGAAAATATCACCACTTGTGTTACAAATTCAGATTAAGCCAGTTTTGTTGATTTGTGGTTTTTATTACATGGCGACTGCAGTCTCATAATTTTTGCATGTGTTATTCAAATCTTAATTCAAATTCATCATTTTAGTTTTATTCATATTAAATAATCTTTCATTGTGCAAAAAAAGATTTCATATGATCTAAAACTTTTGTTCATTTATATGCAGTCACTCTTCTTAACAATCATTTATCGTTGGATAATTGTCTCACAAATAAGTAACTATGCATTCATATCTGTACATTCTCTTGTTAGATCAATCAAACTTTTAGACTAGTGTCAAACTTGTGTAGTATCATTAATTTTTTTCAAGGTAATTTAGTACATACAATGCTTTCCAATTTGAAAAATGATTATGTTAACATAATTAAGTCATTACATATATAGCTAAAAATTCAGTAAGATACATATGTTAAACATCCTTTGATATCATTGTGAGGATTTATAATTTCAAAGAATATATATAATTAATAAGGAAATAGAAATATTTTCTATTTCATTATGAACATTTTGTCACACTTCTTTCAATTTTAAAACAAAGGATGATCATAAATTTTAGGGGGTGGGGTTGATATTAGATTTAATGAATAATTAATTGGCGATTGTGTGATTTAAGAAGTGTGACATGCAGTCATGCACCTTGAATACCATTTTCCTTCCGTTTGCTTACAGCAACAGGAGACCAGTGTGAGTATTATATCCTCCATTCTTATGTATGGTAAAAAGGGCACCTGACACATAAATGAAGTAGGCAGGGACACCTGTCCTGCAGTCCGTAGGACAGCATATATCAGAAGAATTGGCACATCCTGTCAAGTAGGCAGGGCATTTAGTCATTTTCATAGAGTTTCCTGTCTTCATATATTCTCAATCAGCATTCTTTGTTTTCAAACTCATACTATCAGAAAGGTATGTCATTACAGCTTAGCTTAGTCCAAATTATTCAGCACTGGATGTGTTTTATAAGCAAGTGATAGTTGTTTGTGTAACTGGTGTTGTATAATTCTTGCTTTAATGTATTCAGTTTTTATGCTTGAATATTCTCATCATACTCACAGAAATTGAAACCTGGCTCTGAAGTGTACTATTCTATGCTTCAGTAATGCAAAAACCTTTGAAAGTGTACAATACAATATCATATAGAAAAATTAACACCTGAACTATCTAATCATGCAAAATATTGATGACAAAGTACCAGCATTATTTGACCAAAATTGTATTATTGAACACTCTAATTATACTTAGAATGTAAACAGTAAACATTGATATTTGAACAGTAATTACAATGTACACTTGAACAACATATAAATATTACAAAAATTGAACAACTAATGTTTATCCCTGCAAGCCTCGGTCTTGATTCTGTTACTCTCCTAGGACGGAGTATGGCAATTTCTGACCATAGTATATGACAGTGATGAATATTGTTCAGTATGAAACCTTAATGTCTTAAAGTGCATTCACAAATATCATACTAAAAGTGAACAATTGTATATCAAACAAAAGATCCACTTGTACATCATATAAACACTTGTATATTACCGGTATTATAGAGTGAAAATGTGAATATTGTTCTCTGAAAACATTTGTATACCATATAAAGTGAACATTTGTACATGTACTGTATGTCAAACAAAGTGGGCACCTAAATATATTTTATCATAGAAAAGGTGAACAACTTAATTGTCATGTTTAATGGCATATACCAGATTATAGTTATATTGTAATCATAGATAGCTAAGAATATGTATGTCTGAATAGTGTCCGTATGTATGTGGAGTCTACCTTGTAAACTACATTCATCATACAAAGCCTAGAATATGTATGTCTGAATAGTGTCGATATGTACCTGGTATGTGGAGTCTGCCTCGTAAACTACATTCATCATACAAAGCCTAGAATATGTATGTCTGAATAGAGCCGATATGTATTAGATGTCTACCTTGTAAATTACATTCATCATACAAAGATTTATACACATACAGATTAATATTCATTAATGAGCGATACCTGCATGCATGAACTCGTATAACACAAAAATCGGTTCTCCTGAAAAGGAGTTCATTCATGGAACAATACATTCATTCATACAGTCCTGTACCCACACAAAGGTATGTTCTCATCAGATATATATGTATATCTGAATCTCCCATTTGACTCTTGTAGTTATCACTGTCATAGTTACTGAATGAAAATTAATTACTATTGTGATGGAAACGTCTGTGTTTGACCTTTGTCAAACCGTTTTACTCATGGTAAAGCATGCATGACTTACAATAAATGCAATAGGACTTGCAAGGTCGTAACTTGCTATAGGTTTAGATTACATTTACGGCTTCAGAGGATATATTACACTTGATGTAATTTAGAATTTGTTTGATTATAGGAAGGTTGTGATGGTGTCCAACAGCAGTAATTAATAGGAAAATAATATCTGTCTCTTACATATTTCAAAGTATTACTGTATTTATCTAGTGATGTATTTTATTTCTTTTTTTTCCAAAGAAGGAAGTGTCCAGCGCTCGAGCGTAGAATCAAAATAGCATCAAATAATGTACATAATTAGATATATATGTCGACTGTGGTGAAAAATTAATTGTCAGGTGATATGAATATTAATTGTTCATCAAGTTGTTTGAATATATAGCAACTTTTGTCTTCAGATTGTCTGGTTCATCTTGTGACCTATGGTAATGATTCAAGGTCCACTATTGGTCCATCCCTTATGTAATGCTCTTCACCAACATGTGTACATATTCATACGTACTTTTCTCTTCTGAGAATATTCATTAAAGAAAATTCAATAGCTCAACAGGTTCCTAAAGTAACGCCATACGAGTATTCATATAACAGATACAAGAAGGTACTGTCCAGTTACATTATAAATTATATCATAAGACGTAATAAAGGAATGTTTACGTTTTTAAAAATGAAATGGTCAAACCCAGAACGCAGTGATTGTGTGTTTTCCATCTTAGTTTTGTTTACATAGTTTTGCTCCGGAGCCCTAGTGATCATGTGGGAAAAAGTGCTAAGTTAGAAGATAATGAGACTCTTTTAAATCTTAGTCGGAACACTGGTAAGGTGGGAATGTTATTCATTCTTAGTGTACGTGTCCGAAATCAGCGGTTTTCTCTTTATTTTTTAGTTTCCCTCACTCGTAGAAACGGGTAGCCTTGTATACGTAAAGTAATCAGGATGTAAGATGAAGCAATAAACCAAAACGATCGTAATATTGCCAGAATGATGGAAATAAAATTCACACAAAATGAATAAATTTAATTGCACATATTCTTGTGTTTTATAATAATCCACTTGATCAAACTTCTGTTGTTTTGAATTAGTTCGTCACTAATCTTTCATAATGTCAGCATTATAGGATTCCTTTAGAAACTAAAAAATCAATAGAATCTAATAAGAATGTATAGCGACTCGTGCACTGTTATCTGGAGTATCCGTCTATTACATGCTAAGGAGATAAAGAGATTGATGTAATTTGCTAATTACATTCAGTTATATTCTTCCTGCAAGAATTTCTACTGATTGAGTGTGTACTCACTTCAGCTAAAATCAAACCATTTCACGATAAACAATAGGTGAATATACAAGTAGATATGTAAACAAATAAGAGAACTTGTAGCAACTTTGCTCCTTATGCAAATCCAATCCGCAGTATTGTTCCATTGCTTGATCTTAATTTTGTAAAAGACACTTTTCAGTGATAGTACTATACCCAACTATCTGATTAAGACCAAAACTCATTTTCATGTTTATTATGTTTTTGTAGGACATGCAATATCCAAGCGTAGCAAATCCTTTAGGAATTAACACATTCGTGTGGCTATTTTAAAGATAAATTGAACCTATAACGATGTTTTTCTAAAATATTAGCAGCTTGTGAACTGTTACTGTGCTGTATTATGCTAAATTAATAGACAGCTGCCGAAGTTTTGTAATCTTTTTCCAAATCCTTCATAATTGCCTTTTTGAACATTGTTTTCTGTCCAGTATGCGTGTGTTTCTTGTAAGAAGAAGTTCGGTGCTCTCTTCTCTCTTGATCCCGGTTTTATAAGTATAAACAGTGTGCCTTGTTTTCTTGTCAGTAATTGGTCGTTCTCATTTTATGTCTACGATCTGTGTTACTCGTGTGTAAACTCGGTCACTGTGCTTCCTTAAGTTTCACAGTTAATCTTTATTGTTAAATACACATTCAGGCGATCATGATGTCTATAATCGACTTCATTTTTATGTTCCTCGAAAACTTTTGGGGTGCATATAGTCGTCGTCATGTCCGTCTGTCCAAGCACATATCTCTTAAACCGCTAATCAGAATTTTATACTTCACACAAATATTTCTGAGATAGGGACTTTAGGACAAAGGTCACCCAAGGTCATTTATGCAAGGTCTAGGGTATTCATCTAATTTCCCTAAAATACATGTGTTGAGAAAGATCTTTTGTCTCTTGAATCCATCTTCACAATATCAAGACTTCGTCCCTCAGGCAAAGTTATGACAAAAGTGACTGTTCAAAAGCAGGACTAGGAATAAATTACACTTCATTTCTAAAAATAAATGATCGATGAAAATAGTTCTTTTCGGATTTAAAATGCAAGTACATGCATTCTTTCACACCTTTCTATTTATTTCTTCGTGCGTGTTTTTTCCTTAGACAAGACACTCTATTCACTTTGTTTTAGTTTCACCAGGTATAAATTTATTTCTTTTAGGAAGTCAGCGAGGTGTCTCCCATCCAGAGCAGGGGGAGTCGCTTACTACCGGAGAAATCGGTTATTAGCCTCTGTCTTGCTAACGTTTTGGCGTATTTAACAATCTGATTTACACATTCCATTCACCTGATCATCTTGGCTGTTTGATATATTTCAAATTAACATTTATGAAAGCTAAAAAATCTTTTAAGACTCGTCATTTGAGATAATGAATAGATTCAATTTGTCGTATTGTTAGATACGTTTCATTCCAAATCCGTATGTAGTGAATTTTCATTTCCACCTAGGAAAGCATATTCTCATAAAGATTTTTATATTATTTTTTTTTTTGCAGTGAATGTAAAGGTGAGCCCGTAAGGTTATCTATAACAATTGAGTGACAATTGTCACTTCAAATGACTGCTATAAGTCGATACCTCAAGTGATGTATAATCAAATATCTGTGAAACTATATTTTGATGTGTATGTCCGTGGTGGTCTTTGTCTTGCAGCTGACTCTTATCTCTTTTCTTTGAGGTACTCTCCTATTTTATGCACTGTTACATTGTCGCGGAATCTGTCTCTGTGGACTGAATTATTTTGTGGTAGACCGAATTATCTGTCTTACTAGTTGTAGCCAGACTGCAGACGGTTTTCTATAGATATCTTTGATCTCATTTTATGCAACTGTTATCGTATCTATAATCTAATGATTGATCACATAAAAATAATAGTGTATGATTTTGTAATTTTCTAACCGTGATTACTCTAGACCCATTTTCTTCAGTCTACTGTGTTACATATTCTAGATAATATCAAGTTGAGGATATGTATACTTTATACATTGATATACATATCATCAGATTATCCTATTCTCCGTCACATTTATTGTTATGCAATGTGTATAAATGTGGTAAAGATTCATTTCTATTTTCTATAATCAGGTGCAGACTCCCAGAGAAAAGTTTTTCTTTTCTAGAATTATTTGCAACGAAACTAATCATCGTCACGTAGCTTTTTCCAACGTACATAGATGTTGGGGAAGTGTAAAAGTCTATGTCTACATAGCGTCATCAGTAGAATTTTGTACATTTGACAATTTGTCCAGGTTTTGAAGACATTAAGAAATATCTTGAATTAAGTTATCCTTTCCACATTATAATTCCTTAACGAGTTAAAACAAGCAAATAGCAGTAATACACTAAAGATACAAAAATAGATAAGTGGCTCTGTGGGGCTTCAATTTTAGATCGGGCAATGTTTTCAATTTTATGAAAAGTCAATAAAGCAATTACAGCAAGCACATGTTGAATGATAACACATGGGTGACATTTGTATTATTCCTGAATTGGTGTCTTCAGTCTCGAATGTCTTAACATTGATGACATATTATTGATTATAAGGCTTGGATGGAAAAATCTTTGAATTTTCTTATTTACCAGTACATGTATGGAAAGAGGGGGGAAGGTGGGGTTGAGAAGTAATTTATGGGGTTTTTTTTCAAAACAATTTTATTTTGTTATTCTTCAGTAAAAGTCACTTTCAATCTTTTCCTCAACGAATATGTCATCAAATGTAAATATAAATATCCGTATGGCGTATTAATATTTGGCGCAATCCGCAATCAATACGATATACGTGTAACCACGATAGAGAAGAATCGTATTAAAGTTGTTCCAGTAATACATGTACATGTATTACAATAAATTGCGTATCATTTATATTGTTTGCGTTGATGCAGTCAAATTTGATTTGAACTTGTGTGCGGTCGTAGCCTTTTTTTTTTTTTTTTTACAATAGATTCAGTAATTATAGGCTTATACATTACACAGTTGATATCAAAGGTAGTTGATATATCACGGTGTTTTATTCAAATTATGGCAACAGATTTGATATATTGATAAGAAAATGTATGTCAAATACTGTATGCGCACGTCTTTTAATAGTGTTGTAGAAGCAGGTGGTTTCCTTCTGTGCGCATCCGTCCGATCCAAGTGACGTCCATTCTCCTGTCCATTCATCTAAATTGATTGGTTTGAAGCCGTGGGTATGTCGTCAGTGTCCTCTTTAATGAGCCCGAAAAATCGAGGCGCGTGTCATTGTAGATCTTGATACGTAACGAACCACTGCCTTTGGTGAGACATTTTCAAAGTCGAAATTTTTGTCCAGTACATCATGCAGACACTGTCACCATATATATATAAGTGAAATAAACTTGGTCTGACCTTAAACAAGAAACAAACACATGAGGGATCTTTAAATCTTCCTGAACCGAAGGCCCGACCGAGATATTGTAATTATTATATATCAGTTGTCCGTCATCTTTACATCTTTTTGCAACATAATTAACTTCTTCCTTTGGAAATTTTGAGGAAACTGGACCATATTTTTTTAACATGAAATGTCCATCATCTCAAACAAATGTTGTTTTACGGATTGATCCTTTTTGAGATATGTCAAAAGATCAACAGAATATTTACCTTTGATCTGCTTCAGAATGACTGAATAGAATGAGGAAACTAGATCTAATACGTTCTAGATATATTTAAAAGGAAGGAGTATTTAATTGTTGATGTTTTGGTTCTTATCAGAAATCAAATTTTTGGTGTCTTTGATCATATAATTTTAGACATAATTTTTGTTTTCAACCAGCTTTTTCATTTCCTGTTAAAATATTGCTTTTACTTCCGTGTTTTTTGTTTAGTTTATCTTTAAATTTATCATTTTTTGTAAAATTCCGTAGCAATGTGCCAATGACTTACTATTGGCCCCCTTTGTGATCTCAATAGTCGTTGCTACTGATAACATTAAGGTTACGGTTTGACTGAGAAAATTACATGTGGACGCGACCAATATGTACTCTGTGATTTAATCAATACATGTATTTGTTTATAATGAGAAAAAAATCAACACATACAACTTCAGCTCACAACTGAAGAAGGAAATATCTCTGCAATAGTAATAATCCCACCAAAGAAGGCGATGACTTGCTCATAATGCAAGATGCCATATACCATAGACAAGATATATCAATATTTTTGTGTGATACACATAACACCAGCGACAAAAGCTTATTTATGAAGTCAAATTGATTTGTAGGTCAGACAAAATATGTGTGTATGTTTAGGCAAAGAAATAAGCTCGTATATATTTTACGGTCACCAGTTTTATTTCGATGAACTAAATATATTTCAACTTAAATTCAGATATGTTGAATTTGAAAGGCTTGCACCATCTCTTTCTTTTTATATTGAATTAGTGTGTTTTTGTGTAATGCATCATTTTGTCAATGAGTTTTACATTGTACATCGGACGTTGACATTTCGGATAAAATCACGGAGAGACTACATGTACTTAATGCAAAACGAGAGTTTTGGTGATGTAAACATATAACACTAAGTTATATAATTCAATAGTGAGTCAAAGGCTCAAGTCAAAGGTTTTTTAGTCATACGGTTTCTTGTATCGTAATTGAGGCACCGTTCGTAGTTTGATTGCATCTACACGGATGACGAAAGCCGGACGACTCCGTGTGGATAGCGAGTCTGTTTCTAATATAACCGGAAGGTTACATGTACATTTGCTCTTGCCGGGTGTACGTCCAAGGGTTTGAATTGTGACCCGCCCATGGTTATTATGGCAAATATTGCCATACTTTTGGCAAAATGTTCCTAAACCTGGCGTGAAATAGCAAAGCAAGTACTCTAAATTCGTCTCTGTTTGGGGTATAAAATGAAAGTCATTGACCTTAGGTGAATGACTTGTTATCTGTACCTACCTAACTACCCTTATCATTGAGTTCTACCTCATCCATGTTGATGAGTGTCGAGAAAGGAAGTACATAATGTTATTGACGTCATGTATGAAGTTCATTGGCCATAGGATGCTATTGATCTATCGTGGACCAGTTCAGTGTCCATACAGCGTATTAGCAAAATAAGTCATTACATGTGATAATTCCATTGAAGGAAATTACTAATGTGATCTTGAATAAAGACAAGAAGGATCAAAATGGCCATAAATTTCTACAGAGTGGTCACGGTGGTCTGCTACTAACCAAAACTAACGGTTTTAAACCCCGAGAAGCTCTGCAGCAGATAAAAATTTGGCCTTTGCGCAGGTATTGCTTCCGCGAAGTCAGGAGGAGTGAAAGTAATGTAAATAAACCAAAGAATAAAAATTATTGGAGATTACTTTATGACGCCGATATGACTGAATCAAGAAGCTCAGAATGTGATATTTTGCGTGTAAACTTAACTATTAAAGCACATTCCATTCAGATAGAGTTCAGTGGTTATTCGCCATCGCCTTCATCATGGAGATAGATTAGCTTGTTTGTTCGTCTTTTCATCACCACGTCAGCAATATTTCAGCTGTACAGTGTCTTGCCATAAGAAGAAACTGGTATGTCCGGAGGAAACAGATCTTGTGAAACCCACGGGATAGATCGTACCTCACAAACCCAGGTACGATCGACCCCATGGGTTTCACACGATGGAGGAAACAACGACCACATGTATATGTATTGCCTTTGTGGCTCATCGGCTAGTCGGAACTTTCAGCATTCTATGTCTCCAGTTCACATCCTACTGCAATAAATGTCTCCAGCTTTTTAAATCGCAAAATATGAACATTAGAAAGAATTGATACAAAAAAATAAAGTTACTTGAATGTTTTAATGGTGTGTATAAAAAAGGGGGAAAAGCTTCTGTATGTTACAACCTGTGAAAACATTAAGTGCAGGGATATGTCACATTTGTTTATGAAAATTGATAAATTTAAATATTACGAGACATTTAACTAGGAGTTTTTCCAAAATTCTGTCTTTCCAGAAATAAATATGAGCAAAATATAGTAATTCCCTTAAGGTCCAATACAAACTTTAATAATCCGTATTTGGATGGAATAACATTCTTTTCAAAAATCCTTTTGGTAAAAAGTCTTATTTTGTAAAATGCTTCACAATGATAAATTTATTTCAAATATCAAAGTTATACCTGATTAGTGCTTATTTTGAATTCCTTAAAATTTGCTTTTGCAGTAAATTACTATCTGCTTCTCGCGTCATGATTGGATGTATCCGTTGTTTGTATGATGCGACTCGTGAATTTCAACGACCGGTCAGTGACTTGAAGCTTACTATTATGAAGAAATGTGTGAAATAATCTTGTTGTATCCTACAATACAGAAGAACATAGGTAAATAACTAAATAACAATAAATGAGAACATTGTAAATTGTTTATCATTAAAGGCCATCATAGCAAAGTGCGGGACTGTCGTGTTTTATAACACAGTGACAAATAGCATTGGGGATACATGAACAACATTTGAAACGTGTACGTATCAGATAAATTTATAAACCGGGTCAATTTTTTCCACATATATTTTTTCTTGTCTTGCCCAAGTTATAGGATATGCTGTACAGTGTTTATCTAGCGACGTGCACTTTCTGGGATTGGGACATATCCAAAACAGTTAATTCCTTGTAGCGGTGCATGTCACTAGTGAATAAGAAAACGTTGTGATTGACATGAATTTGATAAATACACTACGTATTGGCAGTTCTCATTTATTCATCTGAGTATCTTGTATAACGGGCACCGTTATGTGAAAAGTTCTATGTTAGCCTTCCTCCATTCTCCATGACTCACTAAATATGTAAGCTAACCGTGATGTTCAAAGCAATGCTGCTTCTCTGGAATGTCCAATGAATCATTTGACCCTCTCCAGAGAAACTCTGTAGCGAACTTGCGTCTTTGTCTCCATTTCATTTTCTTGCTTTGGTCAGCCATCCTCTAGGGAGATATTGACATCTGAATTAAGTTTTATTGTCATTGAAAAAAAAACCAGCTTAATAATAAATTAAAAATACGTGAATTCAATAAACTCTCTGCTGTTATTTCAGGATTTGTAATTTTCAACCAAATAATTGCAATACATAATTTGATATGTTTGTCATCAACAGGATCTTTCTAATTTGACTTTTTATCTCAATTCATCCTGTATTTGATGACATAATAATCTTATTCCATAAACGACTATTGTATTGCACAAGTTTTTGTCTCGCACATTGATAAAAATCCATGAAAACTGATGCTATTTGTGTATCGCCTTTACAGGACGCAGTGAATTCGGTTCGCATACAAATGCTTATTATTCCTAAAGTAAATACGTATTTTATGTATCTTTAGGACTTCTTGATATTTTCAGCTTAGTCGGTAACATGTTTGGCTTGTTGTCCAGAAGCCTAGCTTGTCGGTTTCATCTTTCGGATGAAACAGTATACATGTACAGTTGTTTATTGGGTATACAAGGAACAGTCGAAATTATTGCCTCTTGGTAGCGGGGACGACTCGAGGCACTGTTTCGCGAGGGTGTTTCCTGCCACCAAGGGACAACAATTTGACTGTCCTTAATCAGCGTTGGGAAACAGTTCGTCGTGTCTTTACTACTACCATTGACAGTTCCTATGTATCCGAAGCGATTTATATACTACTTGAATGACTTAAAAAATGAATTTATCATTTCAGTTTTTTGCTGCATTATTTTCATGGTTATTAAGGCATTAAAACATTATCGTGGCGCTGAAGAGGCTCCCGTCAGGTTACTATGTGTGCATTTCCATTGCGCATGTTACAGGCAACTGTTACTATTTTATGTACAACTTTGAGTATTAATGAAACAGGTCAAATAATAAATACATACTTAAATAGATGTGCAGGTGATAGTAAGAATTGAAGTCCCAGGTCATTGGGGTTGCTGATACATAAAAGATCCCTCAATGTTTTTGTGTCCGTCCGTTTTAAATTCCAGTGCGATGTATTGGCATGTGATATCGCTGAAATAATCTTGGTGTGACATAATACAAGATACAAACAAATTAAGATTTTAAACTTAGAACTTAAACTTAGTGTGTAAAAATTTGATCGTATAAAATCAAAGGAAATGGCATGTAGAGGTGAAAATTCGCAGGTGTTAAGGTTAAAGTACGAAATATAGTGCAATAAACGTAATTACATTTGAAAGTCATTATCATGCGACTCAATTATGTTTTATGCGGTTGACTTTGTTATTGCAGTACTGCAGTCATCACTTTTCATTAAGGCTAGCTTTGACGAGGAATTCACATGTATCTGTCCGTCCGTTAACACTTCATTAAGGCTAGCTTTGACAAGGAAATCTCGTGTATCTGTCCGTCCGTCAACACGGTGGTTTGATGTACATGTGTGTTTCAATAGGTTGTCAGTGTACCGGTACAGGTTTCAGATTTCACATACTGATGTGGAATGATGGGAGGGGCATGCCGTAAGCGGGTTTGTATGAATTACACTTTTGCGTATAAGCCAATTAAATCTCTTTTTGCGTGTGCGCTACCCTGATGGTATACATATGTAATCAATCATAAAGTCCTAACACTTGCAAACATTATAACTAACAAAATATGATACAGCGTCTCATTTGTGATACAGGCGTTGCCACCAGTATTACCATAATACACACAAAAAGATATTAAATATGTGTTTTAAAACGTTATAAGTGTTATTGAAATTTGAAGCGAAAGTGATAGTTGATATATTCTCTCGAATTGGAAAGTTGAAGGGTGGCGACAAGTAGGAGTGATCCGAGGTAAAAACACCCGAATCATTAGTGCATCATCGACGATTAAATGAGAATTATTCGTTGTCCGTAATATAAGTGGCATGTTGCTTCATTTGTATCGGAATAGAGTTGTAATCCGACGGTCCGTGTTCGATTCCTGTTAAAGGCAATTACTTTCTAATTGAGTCCCCATTTTTGCGGTGTACGTTGGCATGTTAAAGATCTTTCACTGCTGTTTATCGTGCAAGTAAATTATCGAAACAGTATTACTAGATTTTCACTGTCTAGTTTAAAACAATAGAAATTCGATAGTGTTGGTTTCACTTGGTTTCCAAGTGAAATTAGCTTGACGTGGCTTAGAATAACAGAGAATTGCGTAATAAATATCAGTCAAGGATCTATAGCTCTCCATGCGGGATATGTTTAGCCATAAGACAGCATTAAGAGTTTTCGAGATAATTGTCACTATAATTTTACTGAAGAAATTATTATTTAACTGAAACCACTAACCAACAAAAAAAGTATGGAGTCATTTCAGAATTTTGTTGCTTTCGTGGATTGTTAAGCACGAATCCATGTCTTATATATCCAAATATCGCTTAAAAGCTTGATAACCCTGTGTTTCTGTTTCTGAAAGTTGATGCAAGATCCTTGTGAAGGATCAGCCTAGTCCGGTGAGGTAACCCATGTATACATTGGCACAATAAGAGAGTTTTTTTTCTATAACTAGCTTTCTCTACAGCATAGTGTTAATATATCTTTCGTCAGACATGGTAGAAATGTGAAACTTGCAATGCAATGCCGTAAGTGCCTGTAAGTGTCTTAGAATAACAAACAAAACTATTCATATTAATGTCTCACGACTTATCCATAAATGTTCAACCTATATGATCGTGTTGCATGACAAGAATGTTACTCCAGTGCAATATCTACTCAGAATAGAAGAATTCAGATATGATTTAAGTCTCACAAACCAAAACATTTATTGATATTGTTAGGGGGAATATATTTTGTTTTGCTTTATTTCAACTACTAATCGAAGCCCATGTAGTTCAGTTTATGGAGCCATCCTTGGTCAATAGTCAGCATGCCAGACTGCAGATTGAATAGTCGTGAGTTCAAGTCTTGCATATGACTGTTCGATTCGCTAATTATAGGAATAATGATAACATTAATTAAGTGTTGTATTTCTCATCGCTTCGGAGGAGTCCGTTGCATGCGTGTAAAATTGAATTTGTATAGCTTCCACCTGGTACGTAACAGTACAATGTTGTCACTTGGGCCCGCTCTGAAAGATACATACCACCAGAAATCAGGTTTACTATCATGGTAACTCAGCAATGCTACCAGTATTTCTCGGGGGGAAAAGCCTTTTTCCTGACGCATCTTTTAATTCCTTCGTTAGCAAGACTTGCACAGAGAGCACAAGACAGGCACTGATACTGACATGTAAAGTAGTAATTTTTCGTTTGATCCTTGCATTGCCATGCAAATTCTGCCGACTTTTTTTATTTGCTGATGAAAGCCAAAACATGGGGGGGGGGGGGGGGGGGGGGGGAGTTTGTACATATGTTCAGTATTTAAGGATAAGATTATTGGAGTTTGTTGTTAAACATTTATTGTCTCATAAATAGTATCACTGAGGTGAAAGTCTAATTTTTTGTAAATTTGGCCAATGTACGGTTGGCTTCAATGCATTTGCATTGTATTAACTGGTACCTCTGAAGCGAGTTGTGTTTAGAACGCTATCACAATCGTTCGAAATCGGATAAACCTTTATCTAGATCCTCTCCGTATAATATCTTTTGTTTATATATTTATGGTCATATCCACTTAACAATCCATTATTTGAAAAAGGAAGTAAATTTGCTTTGTTTGTGTCAAAAGTAATATTATTTGATCTCCCTTCTCACCTATTAATGTGAAGGTTAATATTGATCTTGTGTCAACAATGGTAATGTCATCTCATTTGTCTTATCATCAGAATGATGTCGAAGTAGTAAAGAAAACAAAGGTATAGTTGTTAGGTTTAATATAACCATGGCAAAGAATACACAAAGTTGGTACTATATGTCACAGTGGCAATGTAACATAGGATAAGGACATTCAGAGGTCAGACCAGTTTAGCGGGAGGAGTGAGAGGATAGAGGAGATATAAAGGAAACGCCAGTTTAGCGGGGAGGAGTAAAAGGATGGAAGACATTCAGAGGTGAGACCAGCTTAGCGGAAGGAGTAAGAGGATGGAGGACATTCAGAGGTGAGACCAATTTAGCGGGAGGAGTAAGAGGATAGAGGACATATAAAGGAAACGCCAGTTTAGCGAAGAGGAGTAAAAGGATGGAAGACATTCAGAGGTGAGACCAGCTTAGCGAGAGGAGTAAGAGGATGGAGGACATTCAGAAGTGAGACAAGGTTAGCTAGAGGAGTAAGAGGATAGAGGACGTATAGAAGTGACACCAGTTTAGCAGGAGGAGTAAGGGGATGGAGGACATTCAGAGGTGAGACCATTTTAGCGGGAAAAGTAAGAGGATGGACATAATAGAGGTGAGACCAGTTTAGCGGAAGGAGTAAGAGGATGGAGGACAGTCAAGGCGAGACCAGTTTATCTTGAGGAGCAAGAGCCTCCTGCTTGGCTAGCTGCAGACGACTCCAAACTAATGTAACACTGCTAACATTATATGTCACGCAGCGTCAGGGCTGTAATAGCACGCGAGTCCATATTAATGTAACACTGCCAAAATCAAATGTCACGCAGCGTCAGGGCTATAATAGCACGCGTGTCAAGTTCTTCAAAAGGACTGGAGTACGTGTCACCATAAAAACCACTAGTAAAATACCAAAGTCATTGTTATTACAATTCCTTAAAGGCCGATATCGGAGTATAAATAGCGGCCAATCAAGAAAATGGTGGTAGATTTGATTTTTCGAGACACGTTCAGATTGCAGCAATAAATTTGTAAAATTATCAACAATTACGTCGATTTAACTCACGAAAATTGTTGTGCTTATTCCTCTCCGTAATATACAAGTTCGTATCAACTAATATTGTAATGAAACTTTCCCATAATTATATATTTATTCGTCAAAGTTCTGAAGCAGACCTCATTATCTAATTTCAAATTCAATTTCGTTCGTTAGTGGGCGTGTTTTCGTGTGTTTTTGTTTACACCGGATGTAGTGTGAGTAGCAGCACATGTTGACGGTCTGATAAGAAATTTAGCGCCAACTGTGATAGCAGGAGTGCCTCGTCAAAGTAATAACAAAATATCTATAATTATATAGAATAATAAGTTGACTTACTGGTCTGTCTCTGATTATCCAAGTACATCCACGAATATATAGAACACATAATACGTTTAAACATAGTTTGCTGGTGTATTTATTCTATTGTATAACGACAATTTGTGCATTCCGATGTTGGATGGTATAAAAACGGAAAATCAGAATTGTTTGTACTTATACTTTTTTGGTTTTAATTAGACTGCATCATGAGTACGTTTTATTCCCACATATGTCCCATGTACGGTTTATCCTTTGGATGGGAAGCCATGACCTCAACAAATTCACTACACACGAAGGCATTTCGCGTCTGTGTTCTAGTGCTCTAGATTTTCTGTCAATGTATCTTTGATCGTTCCACACACCGCGATGCAATAACATTGTCCAAAACCTTATTTATCTTAGAGTTCCGTTGATAAGTTACACTGGGTTCGGATTCCCACCACAACTGCATGAGTATTACTTTCGTCCGTTATACAATGTCTGCATAAACAAAGCGGACACTCTTCACTGTTTGGGTCTTGCGATATTACAAATGTCTCTTCGGCATGATGTTCGTCTCCATCACATATAATAGTATTTTCACCAAAGTCCGTCTGAGTCACTTTGTCCACTCCCTGGAATAGCGCGTACGAACTCCCGCCAATTCCAGTGTGTTGTGGTGGGTCAAGGAGGTGTAAGTCCCAATTGTTTAGCACAAATAAAGATTTCATAGCTTTTAATTTCAACTCCGTAACATTAAAATTTAATTTCTATTTTCCTTCCATATTTAATACCTATCATAAAAATACTGTATACTGACACATGCCACTTTTGCTAATTGATAAAGGATGCAATTGCCAGTTTTCTATCGGATAGAGGGGGGGGGAGGTCTATTACATTTCTATATAACTTATTTTGAAAATATTCGAACGATTGTTATAGCATAAAACTAATCTTAGGTATTTTCAAGTACGAGGTGTAATTAATATTTATTGTTTTCTGTGATGTGTATTTAGCCTTCACTTTGTTAAGTAACCTATGTGTGAAGCACGTGTTTGTACTCGGCCGAAACACGCTGTGTGTTATTTTTATCTCTGCTACAGCGGCAAGGACCGCCCAACTCCAAATACGCTTAATTGCACTACCACCGGATTTTCATGTAGGTCAAGCTCGGCCTTTAACTATAATGTTTATAGAAGGGAAACCAATATGTTGTTTATGTTGACCGTAATGCATATCTTTGAGTATCTTTCATATATAGAGTTTTCGGCACATGTTCCCGGATGAGTGACGATCGTTTATATGTACAAACTTTTGCTATGATAAAAGAGAGAATGATAGTAAGTCTACTGCGTGTTTATCAGTAGTCTGCCCCAAAAGGACTTTGATCTTGTTTTGCGAAATTAAAAGATTTTTTATTCTTCATTAAATTCTGTTCTAATCTAAACAGTCGGTAAGAATGAATTATTTGATATATGTAATCAAGTTATATATATATATATATATATATATATATATATATATATATATATCCCTTGTATAGTAATGTGTAAAATGGTTGGCATTTGACAGAAACGTGTATAGGTGATAAGATGATTGTGTAAATTAATCGTAACTTTCTTATTCTCTTGCTCATGTTAATGTACAAAGTTATTCGTCGGCGTTATTGTTGACATGCTGGAGTGTTTTAAACTATTGACTTCGGACGTGTTAGTAATTCTGGATATTCCTGGGGAGTTCTTTTCACCTGATAGTGTATCGAGGTCAGCTTTACATAAGAGGCAGTGTGCTAGGAATATTGGGGAAGTAGAAATTTGACCTACAAGGATTGAGAATTGGATAGTATTCATGTCTGCGTATAGCCGCAAGAATTGGTCCCATTTTGATGATGGGGTCACAATTTCATGACGTGTTCGCAACGTAAGATATTGGCCTTGGTATCAAAAAAAAGGGCACGTCTTATGGCTAGTTTGTCTATAGATATTTATCTGTTTTACATTGTTATTTTCTTTCCAACTCTATGTAATAGACAATTTATTTCATTGCAGATATTTATGATTTTTTGAGTAAATGGTATATATATGCTATCTGTTAATTATAGACCAGTAAAGTAACATATCTTCCACAATACGTTTAGTAAAATTCAGTTACAGTGCTGATTTTCATCAAAATTTACAATCAAGCCACATTCAATATGTTTTACATTATAATGCATGTTAATAAATACTTATTCACATTACTTCCTTGAGAGGTTGGTCCCGTGGTGTTGCAGCCCGGTTCGATTCCGACAGTCGGCTTAGGTTTTCCTAGGGTGTTTTATCACCTTCTACCTCCCTACCTGTCCTCAGAATGAGAGGCCTCGTGTTACAGTATAAACCGAGGTCCTGTGACACGTTGTAAACAGAGGCTCGTGGCACGGTATAAACCGAGGTTCTGTGTCAAGGTGTAAACCGAGGCTCGTGTCACGGTATAATCCTAGTCCCCGTGTCACGGTATAATTTGAGTCCGTGTCACGATGTAAACCGAGGTAAATTCGTGTCACGAGGTAAATTCCAGGTCCCGTGTCACAGTATAAACCAAGGTCCTGTGCCACGGTATAAACCGAGGTCCTGTGTCACGGTATGCGTCGGCACGTAAACATTTCTCATTGTTTCATCTGGGTCTGTAGCATAGGGCAAAATTATGAAGCAATACACCAGGTACCGTCATCAGATAAGTGTAATAATCTTAGAGTGGACTGAAAAAAATAATAACAAAACAAACAAAAGCCATCATTACTTTCTCACAGGTCATTTATATTGCATAAAAAACTGAATTCATTAGTATAATAATTATTTTATACGCCCGTCTTTAAACGATGTCTGTCTGTTCTTCCGCTTGTCCGGGCCATGTTTTCTGAATACTTAAGTTTTGCAATATCATACTTGGCACAATTGTTCCGTTTGACAAGGAGTATATCATGACCTTGACCCAAGATCTTTTCTTCAAGATCAAGGTCACTGAAGACATCAAAGGACTTCCCTAAACTATGTCGTATTTTCTTTATATTTTAGTTGACATATCTGTTCCTTATGACAAGACGGTGTGTCATGACCTTGACCCAAGGTCCTGTCTCCAAGGTCTGTAGACCTTGATAAAATTTCCTTGTAAAGACCATATTTTCCTAACGCTCTATTTCTACAGCCTTATCACTGGCACTATTGTTCTCTATGAAAAGGCGATGTGTCCTGACCTTGACCCAATATTATGCACCCAATGTGAAGGTCACTCTGGATCTAGTGGAATTGTCTTGTCTTCCCTATATTTCCTTCATACCTTAATTGTACAACCCATTTGAAATGATCCTATTTTGACCACAGCTGGCGGACGTACTATTATGCCCCCTCTCTGGTGCTTTTGTTCATGAGATGCCTTCATAATTTATTTAGTTCAACTACATGTGTGTGATGTCATTCCTACTTCATAAGTTCTCTTACTTCTGTTGATTTGATTCTGTCATATATCTCTGTCGAGAAACTACGCTATACATTACGGTAACAGCAAACTGAAGGATAAGGTTAGCATTCTTGTCGAATATAGTCAATATTATTGCCAGTCTTAACTTTCTAGTGATGACAAAAACTCGATACTGGCCGTTTTGGTTTGTGGAATTGCATATGACCTCGTTTCTCTCAAATGTAATTAATCTGTTTCGTCATCGGATTTTCCATCTGCTGTAAAACTTGTCTGCTCATCACAAAATACGATTGTATCTTCCATCTTTGTTTTATTACTGTGTATGGATGGTCTAACTTCGTCCTGTCGGACATGTGAGGACATATCATTGTCAAGAAATTAATTTCATCGGATTTTTATTCGCGTTTTAATCAACACTAATGAGGCCGGCATTACACTTGTATTAGGGATATGTTCCTGAGACGTTTGTAAATATATGCACTGTGCGTATGTTTACATACATCATTAGACACTGTCCGTAACATCAGGTTATCTGAATGTTTACGTCTCCGTCTTCTGACAATGAACCTAATTACACAGCAAGCATTGGGATAAATGGCTAGATGGGATATCGTGGACACATGAACAGATGACGAGTCATACAGCGGCTTCATCAGTTAGGATAGTATATTCTGTACAAGGTGGCATGGAGGATTTGTTTTGATTTACGAAGTGTAGCAGTGCGAATTCTCTTTCGACATGGATATGAGAAAACGAATCAAATGTTTTATCGATCGTGCCTGATGTCTTAGGAACTGTATTCCGGAATGGATTGTCATCGATATCGTTTCTGCTTTCGGCGAAAATGTGAAAGATCAAAGCATTTACACTGTTTTGTTTTAAGAAAGTGTATCATGTCAAAGGTGTGTTCATCGTGTAAACAAAACGCTACTGAATGAGGTTACGCGTGGGAATTATGATAAGATAGTAGAGTTGTAAAAGGCGAGGGTTTACACTAGATTCAGTGTAGCGATATCGTTTACTCCCTGAACTTGGTGCAATTACTACACACTCTTTATACATATATCTAACTACAGTGCGAGTTCAAACGTGCCAATTGGAATAGTTTAAACCCTCATTTTTATCAAACAAAGCTACGATTTGTTACGCAGTGTTAAGTATACTATTATTGTACACATGGCTTGGTAGTCTATGTTATGTTGTGACTGGAAACTGCAGCGCCTTGGTTCAGTGAACCTGGTCCGTACGTAGTCCCCTAGTCACGAGGGTATGACCAACACGCCCGCAGGCTCCATTACACCGAACGTTCCTCACCTTGTACACTCTACCACTGCTATCTATTACAGTGTGAGGTCATCTCCGAACGAATCAACTCAAATCTGATACAGTTTGTGAAATTATAGAGGATTTAAGGTTCATCCACTCGGCCACCATGCCAATCGCTTGTATACTGCCTTATTGATTAACACAGGAAATAGTTTGACATCAGGAAATTTAAACGGAGACACAACTCTTAATGCAGGTATCATAGATCACCATGGGAATCACTTTATTGTTATTTATACTAAAGTCTAGAGACCCCATGGCATGTCAATTATAGTTTCCCGGGGGTACGGCTGAATTGTTTAATTACCAGTATTTTGATCTCTACCTGTGATTTACCTGGAAGCTGACGATTCTTTGTTATGTATGCCATTGTGATTGTATCTCAGTAAACCACGTGGTCTTCAGCTCGCACTTTATACAAAGCCTTTGTTAGAAGACATCGTGGGTCATTTGAATCGAGTTATTGATGAGTTAAAGAGCGAATACAGATTATATGTATATATATAAATATAAAATGAATTGCTAATTGTGTGATCACAGTTAACGATCGTGAAGTGAGTTAGAACGTCACGTCAAGGAATACAGACATTAAATCAGTTGGCCGAGAGCAACGTGATCTTGCAAGGAGTGTTTTAAAGTGTGTCATCTTTTGAATTATATTTCTCACCACACTTAATTCGGCTGTTCATAGGTGTAGTGTACTGTGAACTTCATGCATCAGACACTCGAGGTTTGGCATTCTATTACATCACTATACACTTCGAATCCTATGCAGGATATTACGTCTGACGATTGTTGTATGATGTAAGGCAGCGTCGTTGTTTACTTTGTTGAAGTATATCAGTACTTGTTATCATTTGTTTGAATGTGATCTCAGAGGATTAAGATGCAGATGATGAGTAAAGAAGACCCCTCGCTTGTAAAGCGGGAGGTGGTCAGCATAAACAATGCCAGTTATTTGGAGTATAGGGACATACCCACTGCACAAAATGCCATGTATAGACTCAATCCCTCTGGTTCGTGTAAAACATGTCTAAAAGTACGAAACGGTCGTAATGGGAAAGTGAAGCAGAAACGTACCAGATCCAAACCATCGAAATCGCGAACGCCGATAGTGATACAGTTAAAGGATACTCTTAAGGCAGCCTTAAAACAAAAACAACGTAGGATAGCGGAAACTGCGATGAAAGTGAAAACAAAGGAAATACTAACGGATGATGGTGGACAGACGACAGAAAGTTTATCTGACGATGACGTTGTAAGTACTAAAGAAATAAGAACAAAGAAAGATGTGAAAAATCTCAGTGCCTTGATCTCAGTGATAGAAAAATCACATCAAAAAGACAATTCATGTAGTGAACCAAATTTAAATAAAAACTTCAAATTAGCTAATTCCAAATTTGTTGCGAATTTTGTTTTGAATAATGCAACCTATTCGAATGATTCTGTGGAAGTAAACAGCAAACCTAGAAACATTGTGGAATGTGAAAATGTAGATATTATTTGTAATGATTTAAACAATAGTGAACAGAATTCCACACAAGATGACACAGAGAGTGACAATGGGTCGACGGAATCTAGCTCGGAAACTCTGTCAGATTCCGATCTGTCAAGTACTGCTCATACGGAATTCGAAATGACCCAGGAGGAACTAGAAAAACTCGCCCAGTTTACTACTGGTGCTCCCCTTATACGTTATGATTGTTCCCCATCGGAATGTCCTCAATGTTGGAACGAAATTTTGGCCAACCAATACTATTATGGATTCCAAAATTATATCGTAGATGACTCAAATTATTTACATGCATCTCAGTATAAAGTTACACGAAACGAAGAGCAGCAGAACGACGCCAGTGTTGGGGAAAACGTGGGGGAAGAAGAGTCGGACGAGGTGTCCGTAGTCTCTGAGGACATTTCTGACTCCACGGACAATGTAGTGGAGTATCAGACAGAGGCAACACAGACTGAACACATCGTTCAAGATAGAATTCCCGTGGAAAAGAAACAAAGAAAAGATTCCCAGCGACAGTTATTAGATATTGATATCGCAGGTCGTGGGGGTAAATCAGGACAAGACCAATTTCCCGAATCTGTTTTCATTGACTTGACCGACACTGATGTGAGCTTCACGGTTTACTACCACCACGACTCGGATCTTCAGGAGGAGGACTCTGTACTGTATGCCTCCACTTCTATAAATACATATCTGCCCTCAACAGCAGCAGCTCCTTACCAACTGCTAGCAGCATATCAATCAACGAATCCCTATATGAACTTGCCCTATTGGTTTTGGCCTTACATGTATCCCCCTACGTATACCACGCCTAGTCCATTATTCCACTCAGAAGACTCTCTGTCTATTCCAAAGACTCTTATGATCCCGCCGAAGGAACTAGAGAAATGTAAGTCAATATTTATTAATCAACATGTCATAACTAATTATATCTATATGTCCATGTTGGTATGTTACATGAATGACAGGAAACACGTGGACCACTAAATTCGCCCTCCCTCTACACTTAATTGTTCTTAGTGTTCTATAGTAAATCTAATGAAATACTACTGCTACGAGTTGTACATCAGATAACTCGGATTAATCTCATAACTTTTGATCTATCTTTATGACCAAGTTGCATGATTTGTACATATGATATGATCGAAATGCATGAATAACTGCCCCGAGGGTTTCCGATGGTAAGTGAAGATAGTCGTCCCGAATGACCCCGCGTAACCTTAGATCTCGGGACAAAGGTATTTAGAATTGTCTCTTCATCTGCTCATAAACAAACATACTACCAATATAAACAATGATCTGTTTCTTATGCTATTTGTTTCTATAAATGAAACATATCGTCGACCTGTTGCGTGTCAGTTTTCTATACTATTTGTCATGAAGTGTCTATTTCCCTTTTCCTGACTTTACGTCCGTCTTCCGTATATAGAAGTCAACAGAATACACATTTCATTCTGTCGGTATGCTTTATACATTCATTAGAACAGGAAGTTCTGTTTATGTTTCGAGACCCAGATACACAAAAAGAAAAAAGAAGACTTCATTGCTGAAGCGGGCGAGTTTTGACTGGATCATAAACGACATTTAACTTGTTGAATGAATTGCCGCCCTGTGTATTCAGATCAGTAGATCGCTGGGTTGACTTAAACGTCTTCTTAATGATACCTATGATTTAATCTCTTATTATTCTTTAACCCTCCTTCACTGACAAACAAAAAGTGCTCTACAAACACAATCTGTCAAACAGAGGCTTGAGACATGAACAAGTTTTGCTTCGGCACAACGACACTAAAATTTAACCATCAGGAAACCAGTGTCATAAATCACCTCTTACCATATATTTTAAGCTTGACATCAGTAACCAAGGTTTATTCTGGTGGTATTTTAGATGTGTTTGGTTTGGGGTGGGGGGGGGGGGTAGATAATGAGATACTAATGTAATTCTGGTGATTGTATGACTGAGTACTGGCCAATGTATATATCTGTTTTTGCGGACAGAGTATATGTGTTATTTTGGTGGTTGAATGAGTACTTGACAGTATATACATGTATGTTATTTTGGTGGTTGTGTGACTGAGTACTGGCCAATGTATATATCTGTTTCTGTGGTTATATGAAAGAGTACCGGGCAGCGTATATATGTAATTTTGGTGGTTGTACGAACAAGTATTGACTAATTAATGTATACATGTATGTGTAATTTGGGTGCTGGTAGGAATGAGTACCAGACAGTATATGTGTAAAAATTCATTAATTCAATATCACAAAACATTAAAAAAATCTTACTTAGGAATTATGGAATGCATGAACGTTACGTTTAATAAGATAAGATAATTTCTATTTAAAGTCGGCATATCAGCATAACAATTATTTGATAACATAAGCTCTAATGAGCTTTTAAACCGACATACAACATATATACAAATAAAATTTGTATACAATATCCATTTTCTCTGAAAAATACATACACTCTTACTATATACACCGTTACATAAACAAGCATTTTTTGCTTACCCATCCTGCTATTCTCTCCGTTTGAGTTATCAAATGAAATCGGATTTTCGTTTAAATGTATAGGGGTTCATTGTGTGTGAAAAGTTCCAGTACCTTTATTGAGATAGTGTGACATGTGTTGATGTCAGTTATATTAATCTTAAATAAATATTCTCGTGTTCGCTGTGCAAAACTTCATATAGAGATGTGATGGTTTAATGAAATGATTCACGATCATATGTTTATAAATATATATATACTCGTGATTATTCGTATTGCCATTTGACCTGGATCCATACAGCATATGGACCGTAGTATAACAGGCCCTAGTTACAATTACAAAGTCTCTTTTAAATTTCTGAATGATGTGGGGATTGAAGACCACATAATTTGCCTAAAGAGCTATGCTGTCTTCTGATAACTCGTGTTAGATGTTTTGTTATTGTTTATAAAACAGTGTATGCCTGTGTTTTACTTCTTGTTCAGTCTAGTATGTTTTCTTATCGACTAGTTTGCCTTTGGACCATATGTCATCTTATAGTAATAAATCCGTGCCATATGCTTCATACATTTGTTCAACTTGTAAATAAATAGCATGTTCGATACCTCTTTCATATATATTTACAATTCGAAATAAAGACATGAGGCAACATGCCTTAATTCAATAACATCCACTGTATAACGACCATTGTCTTTATTATATTTTGAATACCCTCCCTGCCTGCTTGGCAGGTCTGTATTAAAGTTTTAGATGTCAAATTTAGAACCTAGCAATTCGAACCCTAACTTAACAAGAAATAAACATCTTTCTGAATATATCGTATTTTGTCGTTCGAACCCCGCTCTAGAGTAGGAATTTAGATTTACACAAATACTTTGAAAAGTGGATTCTTTCCATGAAAAAAAAGTAATCTGATGATGATACAAGTCGGAATTTGGTGTGGTTTCCAATCTTTTGGAATTTGTTTTGTACGATAAGGACAGGTCTGTCCAGCTGTATCGCACTGGAGTTTTTTTTAACCCGACGGCCTGATCCGATTCCATTGTGAGCAAGGAGTTTAGATCACCTGAGCTTCTATTGCGAATACCTTTTGTACGTCGCCAATTGTCAACGTTGTTCGTAAACAACTCGTATTTTTAATTTCTTGACAAATTCCAGCCGTAGGATATCGTCCTAACTCGGGAGGAATGAAGAACGTGGCCCCCACACATCTTGTTGTTCTCATCAAATGTGCTGAGGGGTGGATCCAGGGATGGGATTCAAATTTTGGAAAGGATACCCATCTTTGATAAACGTTATCAAACCGGCTGCAATGGATAAAGAAACTGAATGGTTTAGTGTCTTTTAGAAGATAGTATCAAGAAGTGTTGTTGTTATTTTTGGTTTCACTCTCTTCGAATTAATCTCTGCTTTTAGTTTTAAACAAATTTTGGCATTATTTCACGATGAAATGAATTATATACCTGTATTGAACATGTAGATTTACACTGCGTCAAACAAATACAACAATCATGTAACATGTTTTATTTCTTGAATGTTCTTAAGCTGTTTTAGTAAGGAATGGAAAGGCGATGCAGTAGAGTATAATATGTAACTTTATCATGTTGATAGCTGTAAAACAATTTTTTGAACTGTTGGAGATTTGAAACTTGGAATGTAGTACTGGTGGTTGATATTTGACAGACTCCAAGAATGGGATAGAAATGTCTAAAACTGGAAATTATTTCGAAAAAAGGCTAGGTCGTTCAAATGTTCATTAAAGTCTTTCTAAGTTGCCTGTCTGTAGTAATTTATTCTCAGTCTTCCTAACTGTCATTCGGATGAGACAGCTTATGGACCTAGGCCCCGAATCACGGTATATGTTGGTTCGTGACTAATTCTTTGATGCCTAGCATGGGCTCGTTGCCTAGGTAACATTAATGAGATCCGTCACTACTGACGGGGCAAGTGCCTCGCATGGGTTCGTTGCATTGGTAACAATAATGAGATCCGTCACCACTGACCGGGCAGGTGCCTCGCATGGGTTCGTTGCATTGGTAACAATAATGAGATCCGTCACCACTGACCGGGCTGGTGCCTGGCATGGGTTCGTTGCCTAGGTAACAATAATGAAATTCGTCACCACTGACCGGGCAGGTGCCTCGCATGGGTTCGTTGCCTAGGTAACAATAATGGGATCCGTCACCACTGACCGGGCAGGTGCTTCGCATGGGCTCGTTGCCTAGGTAACAATAATGAGATCCATCACCACTGACCGGGCAGGTGCTTCGCATGGGCTCGTTGCCTAGGTAAAAATAATGAGATCCGTCACCACTGACCGGGCAGGTGCTTTGCATGGGTCGTTGCCTAGGTAAAAATAATGAGATCCGTCACCATTGACCGGGCAGGTGCTTCGCATGGGCTCGTTGCCTAGGAAGCAATAATGAGATCCGTCACTACTGACCGGGCAGGTGCTTCGCATGGGCTCGTTGCCCAGGTAACAATAATGAGATCTGTCACCACTGACCGGGCAGGTGCCTCGCATGGGCTTGTTGCCTAGGTAACAATAATGAGATCTGTCACCACTGACCGGGCAGGTGCTTCGCACTAACTCGTTGCATTGGTAACAATAATGAGATCCGTTACCACTGACCGGGTAGGTGCCTTGCATGGGTTCGTAGCCTAGGTAACAATAATGAGATCCGTCACCACTGACCAGACAGGTGCCTCGCTCGGGTTCGTTGCCTAGGTAACAATAATGAGATCCGTCACCACTGACCAGACAGGTGCCTTGCACGGGTTCGTTGCCTAGGTAACAATAATGAGATCCGTCACTACTGACCGGGCAGGTGCCTCGCATGGACTCGTTGCTTCAGTAACAATAATGGAATCCGTCACCACCTCTGATCTCCATAAAAGTAGAAAAAGACACTTATTCGTAGTCCAACAGTGAATGTATTTGTCAGTAGGTCAGATATCTCAAATACATGTCCTTCATACTATGCGTCTCGTCTCCGTTCTGTGGGAGCAAAAGAAAGCTCTTCAAGCTGCCTGTTTCATTATCTTGTCAAGTCTTTTCTATACATAGTATATGTGCTATGGTCAGTAGTTTTTGAAATCAACATACTTCTATTGAAATGACCCTGATACTTCATGTAATTACCATTTCACACAAGGTCATACACCTCTCGAATATTGTATTTGAATCTCCTTTCATAATTAATGTATGTAATGTATAGAGAATATTCTTTGTCAGAGTTTAGCAATGTAAACATTAATATGTCAGTTGGTTAGTTTGATTTCAACGTAAAATTGACCCAATAACGGATGTGCTATACAGTTTAACTCTTCACATCTATAACGCAGTGGAATACTTAATACATACATTTTATCTCTGGACTAATAATAATATCTGTTTCCGTATTCATGATTTACGCATGGTATAATATTTGATATATATACAGTTATAACTTCATTATGTTTGCATTACAATGTATCTCATTTTTCATTGTCTGACTTTACGTTCTGAGTCTGATTTGGTATACATGTGCATATGAGACACGCTATCAGCAAACCGAAGTACCTCGTCCATGTGAGGCTTTAATGTAGATATGTAGTTACAGACATTGCAGAGAAAGTAAATTGTTTGATAAAATGGGTGGGTAGGTAGCATTTATTTCTCTTGACAATTGGGATAAGTGTATTTGATACACCATGTTCGTCATATTTATTGTGATTAGAGTCCTAGCATAGAACGTGAGTTTGGCAGAGACTTGAACTAGTATCGACTAGGAAAGGCGTGGTGAAAGCTTCCTGGTTACTATGAAAAGTTCTCGGCTACATATGTCCGACTTCGGTGTCGAAATATCAGAGCGGGACATCACACTCCAACAAAATATACAAAACAGTGTGAAAATTACATAATCATAGTTACATGTATATGTCATATAAATAGATATCCACGGTATAAAAACTGTGTAATCATGATGAATTTATTGTGTGTGGTTCTTCCTACTCAATCTGGAGACATTGATAAACAATTTCAGCAAAATTGTGATCATCAGGTTGATACCTGATAAGTCCCTTTAACTCCATGGATTATTCCATATACATGTATATGGTGGCATCCAGTGTGAGGAGAACACCGGAGTATCCGTATAAAGTCACCGACATTCGGCGCTACATAGCAGACCATATGTATATTGTGGCTTCCAGTGTTAAGAGAATACCGTAGTACCCGTAGAAAGTCACTGACCTTCAGCGGTACATAGCAGACCATGTATATGGTGGCACCCAGTGTTAAGCTGAGAACACCGTAGTACCCGTAGAAAGTCACCGACCTTCAGCGGTACATAACAGACCATGTATATGGTGGCACCCGGTGTTAAGCTGAGAACACCGGAGTACCCGTAGAAAGTCACCGACCTTCAGCGGTACATAGCAGACCATGTATTTGGTAGCATGCAGTGTTAAGATAACACCGGAGTACCCGTAGAAAGTCACCGACATTCAGCGGTACATAGCACACCATGTATATGGTGGCACCCAGTGTTAAGCTGAGAACACCGGAGTACCCGTAGGAAGTCACCGACCTTCAGTGGTACATAGCAGACTGTCCGACTTGATTTGACTGAGGTTCGATCTCAGACTTGACAGAAGTAAGGGGCTACAATGAGATGTATAGGCCATCACAGTAAAGTAATTTGTTTGTCCCTGATAAGAACTTGCTCGCTGTCAGCATATCACAGTGAAGTGTATAAATATGGCTTCTACTTGACTGAACATATCTCACCAGGGTCAATTGATCATATAAATGAGAAAAGTAAATTGAATGAACAGCCATTGCATTGCACAGCTTTTATGCCACTCCTTTTCCACTTCCGCGGCCTGTCTTAATAAAAAGGGGGATAACTCACCCGATTAAAATGGTCTATAGTGTAGCTCTTTAGCCACTTGCCTAGCATTGTGTATTTGTCCCCAGTTTCTTTATAATAGCTACAATGATGGTAGCCATTTATGTGAAAAAGTTCCAGTATTTGTCTGTCCACGATGGTCATTTATTATATTATGTAGAAATATATAAGGGGCAATTTAGTTATAGAATATTGGCACTGCCTGTAGTCATTGAAATTTATATGATCTGTTTGGGAAGGCAGATTGATATACATGTAGACAGTTTCGTCGTCTATGTTGTGAACTTCTGTGGTTCTTTAAAGATAATCAAGGGTTTCAGTCAGGATAGAACATTTCAGAATACATTTACATATAAGCATGGGTCGTAGTCATAAAATCATTGGTTGGTTGGTTGATTGATGTTTTACGTCGCTTTCAACAATATTTCAGTTATATCGCGACATGGAAGCAGGAGGTTACCAACCTCTTAAACATAGTGGCGCAACCCGGGAATCGAACCCGGATCGTCAGCGCCGCAAGCCAAGCGCTTAACCACTACACCAAGCCTGCCCCTCATAAAATCATTAAAATCTAGATAAAGTTTTTATTTTCAATTTTAAGTTGCAAGTGATATTCCTCGGCCACTGCCCTTCCCCCACTTGCGCATTTCAGCTACGCTACTGATAGTTGTTGTCCACTGCCATAACGCTTGAGATGTAGGAAGTGGGTGTCTTGGTGATGAACAGTGTGCGTTTTATCAGAAATCATTCTTGTGTATATTTTACGCCAGTTCAAGATTTTTTTTTTAATTTATTGTGGTATAAACAGTACTATTGCATCGCTCAATTTTGATCTGACATTAAGCACCCTTGTTCTGGTCAGCTAGGAATCTTTATCTCGCGATATTTATTCTTTTGCTTTAGAACAAGCAAAAGCACAAGTTGAGACACTTACATTCTTACATATATATATATATATATATATATATATATATATATATATATATATATATATATATATATATATATATATATATATATAATGTATAATATAATACAATGTATAATGTATATGGATTTTGTAAGATGCAAACACTGTGACTCTATACACGCAAAAAGAACTTGTAAAGTAATCACCTAGACAGGACTTTCCATTGCCAATGCTATGTTACGCACAGAATTTTCTGTGCCAACCCATTCTGTTGGCCTTGCCATCATGAGCATGGGCATCGCAGGGTGTGGAGTCGTCATCTAATATACATGTATATCGTATTGAATGATCTTGGACGTGCTATGTTGTCAAATTCTAAAATATACTGGACTTCTATGCATTAGTATTTAACTTGCGTCTTAGCAGAAATGCTCGGTCGCTAGATGCGAAAATTGTCTTGTATGCGTACAATTCAGAAATTGATATATTGGAAAGATGGATCAAAAGAAAAATGTTTTGCAAAGTGGAAATTGGCACATTATTTGATATGTGGTATTTGTTATATGAGTTGCATTATTCGAGATGATTATAACTGATGTGTGATTAACACGGTCATATAATGGCGCGTTTGACAGCGTATGTTCCTTTACACCGATTTCGTTTCAAAGACTATTGTTTCCTTTCTAACACTAAGCACTGTCATGTCCACTGATCTACATCACCACAAGGAATCCAAGATCAATTTTCCAGCTCTTTCTCAAATATATTGACACAGAGTTTTTATAGTTATTTCATTACTGAATGTAGGGAGTAATTTAGATGAGGCGATATGGATTTATTGGTAAAATAAACCCTTCTTTGTTTTACTAAAGAGGGATAAAACAAAAACAGATGCAGAAAATCTATTGCGATATGGAGAGAGAATAAACATCAGACAGTATGTACACTAATCTAATTGATACTTTAATGTGAATAAATCCGGAAGAAATGTTGTTATTGATCTAAGCAACGAGTCAGGTTGTCATGGCAATGAATTCTTTCATCACCCCCGTATTATGGTGGAGACTTGTGAATGATTGAAATATATGAAAAGCAAATTTTGAATTAAGATGCTGTGTAAGCTCTCAACAACTTGATGTTACTCAGGTTGTGGATTCTCGCTCTTTTAAATGGTATTTTAGAGATTTTCATTAGTATTCTGCTTGTTGAAATAAAACGATAAATGATTGGAAGTTTCGTGAAATGGAGTATACAAATACGTGCATATAGTAATAATTCACCTAAAGGCTGAATATTGTTGACAGTGTACATATAAGTGATGTGAAATTAACAGATGTGAAACGGTTTCCAATCAAACGTTTATGCGATGTTTAATACGTTTAGATTGGAATAAGGGAGCAACGGTGGGCATTGCGCAAAAACAAATCCAGCTCGTATTTTGTGAAACATATTTCGGCACGAAAGGCCGAAAAAATAATTTTAGGCGCCCCCCCCCCCCCCCCACTTCCGAGTATGTACCTCAGGTCTTTCCTTATCTATGGTTAATAAAGAACTCTTCACAGAATATTCGAAATATTTAAACCTATGTTTTGGAATATAACAAATCTACAAGTGATGAAAGCTTTTTTTTTCTATTCTTTAAATCATTACAACAAATGATTTGATATCAGTCTTCTACACTCCTCTACGAACTATACAGTGACAGATATTATAATAAAGCAATAGATGCTAGATCCTTCAGATCCTTTTACCCATACAATCTCGTCCCAGGATTTCAAATGGATTTCTTCAAGATTCTTTCTAGATTCTTGGTATGCTTGTTTAAGTCGTCTTATCTTCATGTGATCAGTTAAGATCCCAAAAATTACTGAGTACATGGGACCTGCAAACAAATGTGATTTGAACACCACCACCACCCCTAAAAAATCTGGATAAACACAAGTGCGTCCCCTCTTTCCTGACGGCGGTTGTAAAGCCATACGCAGTGGCGGATCCAGGATTTCCGAAAAGGGGAGCCCACTTGTGTATTAGCCAAACTACTCAGCCATTTTTGGTGCCAAATCTGAATTTTTACTGATAAATATGTGGCGAAAGGGGGTGGGGGCTCTAAATCCGCCACTGATACATATAAATCTTTGATGGAGTACAATTCAGTTGGTATGTATTGGAAACATTCATATTTATATTAAACATTTACGTTACTGTTTTATGGATTTTAAACGTATCCTTTCTTTTTCTACGTAAGGAGAAAGGGTTTTTATATAACCAATAAGATGTTCCCATGAAATCATTTTATGTGAACATGTCCAAAACATGACTTGGTTATTAAAATTGTCACAACTACATGTTATTAGCATAACAGATTGATGGCTTATGTGTACCAATGAAGGCTTATTTGTTAAGTTTCTCATCCAGAAAGATCTTCATTAATTTCTTGTTTTCCACTGGAAGGTCGTCTATTGACCTTTCTTTAATAAGGACGTTAATGACAGAGTAATGCGAAATAGCAGTGGTACGAAAAAAAAAAACAAACAATTTGTTTGCAACGAGCCAAATGCGGATATCTTTAGAGGGACAATCCATTTTGTATTTGACAGAATTTGTTCAAGTGTTTATAATTTTATGTAGATGTATTCTGTGCACATTAAATATTGTTTTTCAAAGTAAGATTTATATGAACAAATATCAAATTACAAAAATACATTATGTTTAGTATGTTGATTTCTATACTTTTAAATTTGAATAATTTACTTCTCTAACTTTGTTAAAAGAATAGACGACGATAACTGGGAAAATACCCGGAAGTCTGTACATATCGTACAATATATGTAACTGTGTCAAATAAATAAAATCAGCGGTGAGCATGAAATTTGATACAAAAGAAATGTAAAAGCGTTATTCAAGCTTAGCGAAATAGTTTTACATTGTTGTTGTAAGGGTATTGTAGTTCTTTTGCGAATTTCACGAGGTCCTTGTGTAAAACTATATTCACGTATAAAAAGCACATGTATATATGTCTATATTTGCCAAACTGACTAATTGATAACCTTAAATGATATAGTAATAAAACGTTTCGTTTATTTCAGTCAACTCCTCAGCACCACCATTGCGACATTGGATGCCCTTGACAACACCAGAAAGAGGCAAAACATCAGGTAAGTCTAAATCTTTGCGAAAAGTTCTCGATTGTCATGATTTTCAAGCCTTCGAGACAGGTATCTATCTAATAACAGACTCGCATGTTTGAAAGTATGACATCCCAAACAATAGTACAAAGCAAGTGTGGTAACATGCGTTTCATTTCGAAATATATAAAAAAAAGGGTAAGACAAACAAAGGTGTATATATATGTTTATACCCAAAGTAATATACACAAAGAGGGGTTTTTTAAGTCTAATTGCCGTTCATGAGAGAAATATTGTCTTAATTTCATCGTAATTTTATCAATTTCTTTAATGTGCTGTTGCTTTAATTCATCTTTATATCCTGTAGGGCGTAAATGTTTACATCAACACCACATACACTCACGCTTTAATTTAGTAATATTATGACTTAACAGTGGTCACCCTTGACCTTGAGGCGAAGTAAACAAATATGGAGTGTTGTTTACTGCAAACGACCGCGATGATTTTCTTGTTCATACGATGCTGCGAAGGTCGTTCAACGACAATAGGAAGTGCTTGGGATAATTCATGACGTCATATTATAAGAGGAGGAACCGGATACCTAGTTACATATCTGTTTGTTCCGCATACTCTTTAGTCAGTTGCATCTGTCATCAGTGTTGTTAGGGGCGGATTTGGCGTAGTTGTTAAGTGACTTGTGGTGCAGACGATCCGGGTTCGATTCCCGGGTTGTGCCACTATGTGTAAGAGGATGGATTCCACGACGTGATATAACTGAAATATCGTTGAAAGCGACGTAAAATACCAATGAAGTAGTCATCAGTGTTCATGTGAAATGAATTTGAAGGGAAACCATTATCAGGTGTTACGTTAATTGTCTCATATTTTATCGATATGAACGACAATTTTATTCCCATTTCATGATAAAAAGTAGACAAAAATGCAAAAGGTTGTTTGCTAAGGACATGAAATTTTAAATTCATTGTTGTGACCTGCTAAATTGGTCACACGAGATGATCATGTCATTACACATGTACGAAAAATATTTTTTATGTATTTAAATACAGAGTCAATTAAACCATGCACTTTTTTGGTGTAGTATACACATTTTGGCGTTAATGAAAATGGCCTTATGTTATAAAGACTAAATGTGTACTAAATGTCAACGTTTACTTCAATAGTTGAAGCCAAAATGATTGTTTTATGATGTTGATATAATTCAATGATCAGGAAGACATTCGAGTCGTATGTATATGACAAATTATTGTCTATACTTTTCTCTTTTGTTTTATAACGTGTTGAGATAAATCTTGTTATAGATAAGCAGTTGCAGTTCATAGATGGTTCCTTTATCATCACTTCTTCCAATCGTCGAAAGACACTAAGTAGTACTTCGAAAAGTGACTTAGTAGGCTTGTCTCAGTTAAAACATGCTTAATTCTGCGCTTTAGGATCGTAGGTTCGGACCCTATCGGATTCCCCCAGCTTTAATTATACATTAGATGAAATAGTAATATTCCATGTGAAAAAGACAACTCTTCTTGTCATAGATCCCTCGATGCGATGAAAAATTCCTTTGCACGTTTCTAAACATGGGATTATATATTCCACGTCTTGCGCAGTTTTAAACACCAACCAAAGAAACAAACACGTGACATGTTGCCTGGCAGTTCAATCCGTGGTGTGCATCATGTAATGCAGAGTCGTATCGTTCTATATCTTTACATAAAGTCAAGGAATGAAATGGGCCTGTGGTAACATGTTGCACGAACGCCCTTGGTTCGAGCACAGCATTGACCATAAGTGTCTGTCATTTCTATCCGACTACTTGGACCGAGATTTCTGAGCCGGCTAGTTCAGTCGGTCGGTAGTTTGTTTGACTCAGAGCCAAGAGGTCCCGGGTTGAAACCCCCTTAGCAGGGTCCAGTTGTTCAAAACTTTAACCACTGGTTAAGCTAACCATTGGTTACAGTTTGAGATACAAATAATTTAGCTTGTAAGATTTTTATATAAAAATCTAAATTAACTTTCAATGCTTCTTTCATACATTGCAAATCAGTACACAGACTATGACTTAAAGTCTTCTCATTTCAATGATAATATCAGATGAAATTTAACCATTGGTTAGCTTAACAACTGGTCCCAGGTTGGCAGTGTTAATGTGTCTTTCGGATATTACAAGAAAACCCGGTGGCACGGTAGACTTTGACATGTGAAAGATCCCTCACGGCTTCCGTTGATTCGTTGCATGGGCCGACATTCTTCTCCAATGCATCAATACAGATGCCGTCACCAAAAATACTAGTGATATCGGTGTGACGGAAGTGACGACAACAAACAAATATTACTGATACAGAAAAACCGACTGTTCTATAATAACCATACAATCGTTTTTAGAAATACAATGTAGATCATTAACCAGAAAATCCAGTTCACGAAAACACAATCCCAAGATTTTTGAAATATTTGGAATAACTTGCCGGTTACTATGTTAGCGTGCCAATCGAGTAGACTTCACGAGTACGCGCACGTGGCGTGGGAGGTGGGAGAGGTATCTCTGTATTCCTTATCGGTCGGTGCCGCAAAGTTCGTAACACATGCTTATCTATGCAGTTAAAACTAGCAGCGAGCCCCCATACAGCATGTATCCCATAGGATCAGTTTATCGCAGTGGTTTATATGTAGATGTTTGGTTTTTGATTAATGTGCCGGTGTGCCATGTATTAACAGTAATGAGAATATGACGAGTGCAAGTGGAGAATGAATTATTCAGCCCTAGCGTACCTTTGATTTACGAAGTTGAGACAGTGCTTTCTCGTTTATGTTGATATTTAGATTCTACCAAATAAAATATATGGAGAAATATTGATACGTTTTGAACATGTATGATATCATGGAGGAGTCTAGACAGTCGTACTGCGTACACGTATTTCTCGACTTGATTATAGAATGTGTTAGTCTAGCAAATAGATAATTTGAATTTTGTAGTCATTTAAAAAGCATTCAGTAAGGTATGAAAAACATGTTTTGAACATTTTTCAGATTATGCATTCGTATATTTAAAAGTCTGGGGTTTGAAAACATGTTTTGAATCTTTCACTCAAGCATTCTGAGTCTTCATTGTAGGACAGCGTGTAGATACCGTTATTTATTGGAATGTCGTTACGTCTTTAACACGTTATATGGTTGAAAAAACTGTTTTTCACAAAATCAAACAATCTTTAGATTAGAATTAATGGTCGTAATAAATCCAACAGAATACTGCATTCATCATAGCTGTTGCCGATAGATGTATCTGTGCAAAATTAATAGACGCCAAGACGGTGTAAACGTATAGAACCAGGTAGAAGTGGTGTAAACAGCATAGTACTTTGTTACCTCGCTTTCAAGAGTCATCCCATATTCAATAAAATGAAAACCTCAGTCTTGCTACATATATTTTCTTACTTTAAGATTCCAGTTAAATGTAAAACAAGTATTAAAGTCTCCACGATGTATTAAATGAATAAACTAGGCGAGAGTGACTAACCTTGTACAGGCAGTGCCGCTACTGTAGGGGAGTCTTGTTGGGCAATTCTACCTCGATAGGGGTAACCTTGTACAGGCAGTGCCACTACTATAAGGGAGTCTTGTTGGACAATTCTGCCTCGAAAGGGGTAACCTTGTACAGGCAGTGCCACTACTATAAGGGAGTCTTGTTGGACAATTCTACCTCGATAGGGGTAATCTTGTACCGGCAGTGCCGCTACTATAAGGGAGTCTTGTTGGGCAATTCTGCCTCGATAGGGGTAACCTTGTACAGGCAGTGCCACTACTATAAGGGAGTCTTGTTGGACAATTCTGCCTCGATAGGGGTAACCTTGTACAGGCAGTGCCACTACTATAAGGGAGTCTTGTTGGGCAATTCTACCTCGATAGGGGTAACCTTGTACAGGCAGTGCCACTGCTATAAGGGAGTCTTGTTGGACAATTCTGCCTCGATAGGGGTAACCTTGTACAGGCAGTGCCACTACTATAAGGGAGTCTTGTTGGACAATTCTGCCTCGATAGGGGTAACCTTGTACAGGCAGTGCCACTACTATAAGGGAGTCTTGTTGGACAATTCTGCCTCGTTAGCTTGTAACCTTGTACAGGCAGTGCCACTACTATAAGGGAGTCTTGTTGGGCAATTCTGCCTCGATAGGAGTAACCTTGTACAGGCAGTGCCACTACTATAAGGGAGTCTTGTTGGACAATTCTGCCTCGATAGGGGTAACCTTGTACAGGCAGTGCCACTACTATAAGGGAGTCTTGTTGGACAATTCTGCCTCGATAGGGGTAACTTTGTACAGGCAGTGCCACTACTATAAGGGAGTCTTGTTGGACAATTCTGCCTCGATAGGGGTAACCTTGTACAGGCAGTGCCACTACTATAAGGGAGTCTTGTTGGACAATTCTGCCTCGATAGGGGTAACCTTGTACAGGCAGTGCCGCTACCATAGAGGAGTCTTGTTGGACAATTCTACCTCGATAGGGGTAACCTTGTACAGGCAGTGCCGCTACCATAGAGGAGTCTTGTTGGACAATTCTATCTCGATAGGGGTAACCTTGTACAGGCAGTGCCACTACTATAAGGGAGTCTTGTTGGACAATTCTGCCTCGATAGGGGTAACCTTGTACCGGCAGTGCCACTACTATAAGGGAGTGTTGTTGGACAATTCTGCCTCGATAGGGGTAACCTTGTACCGGCAGTGCCACTACTATAGGGGAGTCTTGTTGGACAATTCTGCCTCGATAGGGGTAACCTTGTACAGGCAGTGCCACTACTATAAGGGAGTCTTGTTGGACAATTCTACCTCGATAGGGGTAACATTGTACAGGCAGTGCCACTACTATAAGGGAGTCTTGTTTGGCAATTCTGCCTCGATAGGGGTAACCTTGTACAGGCAGTGCCGCTACTATAAGGGAGTCTTGTTGGACAATTCTACCTCGATAGGGGTAACCTATATACATATATGTCATATACATAGCAGAGGACATTTTTACTATTTACGGTTTAAAATTTTTCACTTTCAGTTGCAAGTTTATTAGTAATCTGTTTTGTTTTATATAATTGCTTTTAATACATGTAGTTATGTGCCTAAGTTAATGTTTTGGACTTATGATTTTTTTTCAGCCATTTTCACCGTGATGTGTTATAATGTTCTTTGTGACAAGTACTGCACCAGACAGATATACGGGTACTGTCCGTCCTGGGCCTTGAACTGGGAATACAGGAAGAAGGGTATAATGGAGGAGATTAAGCATTGTGCTGCTGATATCATCAGCTTACAGGTAAGATGGATATCCAGTTCCACGTAGCTCATTACGTAGATTCCTGGTTCCAGTGCCATCGGTTGCTCCTCGAATTTCTGTCTTAAGATAGTGAAAAGCGAAGTCAAGGTAGACATGGCAACTTAAAATTCCTGACTGTTTCAGATTGGACTAATGAATGGGTTTTAATTTAGTTTAAACGGTATTTATTTGGATTATAACATCAAGATTATTTTACAAACATATAATGTATAGGATAAAGCAACAAGTCATACTTATATCATGCTCTCTCCTAATACACCGATCCACATTCGTCGAATGTTAAGCACTTTAGCGCAAAATACGACTATGATGACGTCACGCAATGTTGGACAAGTCGGACCTTTGATTTTGACGTCATAAGCATAACAAACAAAAGTCCGCCAAACATCGGTTTCTGTGCTGAAAAGTGGATCGGTGTATTATTACATATTGTGATTGTATCTATAATATTTGACCAACATAATAAGTTAATTTTAAATGCTGATTTAAAATGATAATACAGTGTATTTGGTAGAATGTAAGACAAAAAATGAAAGAAAAGCGGGGTGTTAATTTGTATTCAATGCATAAGGCAAATGCCGCCACTGTGTTACAATGTGAATAATTTTGAATAAAAAGCAAGCAGTAATCAAACTTATAGCATCCCTGGTGTGATATCATCGTCTTACATGTAAAACAGTAATGGTAATCCAGACCTGGCATCATCAGCGTATACTCGCAGATAAAAGGGTTAGACAAAGAACCTCAACACCGAAACTTCTGACAATACTCTACAAACATACAATACAAAGTATCTGACAATACTGTCCAAACATACAACACAAAGTATCTGACAATACTGTCCAAACATACAACACACAGTATCTGACAATACTCTCCAAACATACAAGACACAGTATCTGACAATACTCTCCAAACATACAACACACAGTATCTGACAATTCTCTCCAAACATACAGCACAAAGTATCTGACAATACTCTCCAAACATACAACACACAGTATCGGACAATACTTTCCAATTATACAACACACAGTATCGGACAATACTCTCCAAATATACAGCACAAAGGATCTGACAATACTCTCCAAACATACAACACACAGTATCTGACAATACTCTCCAAACATACAGCACAAAGTATCTGACAATACTCTCCAAACATACAACACACATTATCTGACAATACTCTCCAAACATACAACACACAGTATCTGACAATACTCTCCAAACATACAACACACAGTATCTGACAATACTCTCCAAACATACAGCACAAAGTACCTGTCAGTATTCTCCAAACATACAACACAGTATCTGACAATACTCCCCAAACATACAACACACAGTATCTGACAATACTCTCCAAACATACAACACACAGTATCTGACAATACTCTCCAAACATACAACACACAGTATCTGACAATACTCTACAAACATACAACACACAGTATCTGACAATACTCTCCAAACATACAACACACAGTATCTGACAATACTCCCCAAACATACAACACACAGTATCGGACAGTACTCTCCAAACATACAACACACAGTATCTGACAATACTCTCCAAACATACAACACAAAGTATCTGACACTACTCTCCAAACATACAACACACAGTATCTGACAATACTCTCCAAACATACAACACACAGTATCTGACAATACTCCCCAAACATACAACACACAGTATCGGACAGTACTCTCCAAACATACAACACACAGTATCAGACAATACTCTCCAAACATACAACACACAGTATCTGACAATACTCTCCAACCTACAACACACAGTGTCTGCACACGATCGACACGTCCTATTATACATGTATATGTAAATGAGAGTAACCTGTCGCATCACTCAAAGCCGGCGTAACTTGGTACGTGGAGTGCTCTACTCGGCGACAGGTCCTAGGTTCGAACTCCCACACTCCTCTCTAGGGACTGTTGCATAGGTATTATCTGAGAAATTTCTGTGAAATGCATGAAGCAGATGCTGTCGTTATAGAGGCGAAATAGTCTTGACCTGACTTTTAAAGAACGGGAAACAAACGAACAACTTCCGACACATAATTTAGACAGCTTTATGCATTAGTATTAAAACAAGTACATGTATATAGTTTTCATGGGGCTCATCACCGACGATAAAAGTTCGTCAGGCAGTACTAGAATAGGCCTTTATTACAGCAAATTGTTTGTGCTAAAACTGCATGTGGTATTTCACATGTGATTAAAGTTTTACCTGTTATAGATCTTACTGAAGTTGTCGGTCATTTTTGTTTCAAATTTGGAATAAAATCAATTGTATCGTTTGACGGAAAGTTGTGAAAATTAAACTATAACCTTAATAGGTACAGTAATGTTCCATCCTTGGTTACTTCAATGTATAAACGGAGAAAATCCATTAAACTGATTGTAAATTGACTTTATGTCAAAACAGAGTCATTATTCAGGGAAAATAATCGTAATACCACGAATTTTCAATTTGATCTATAGCTTTGGTATAAATGAATAGCACTAAATTTCGATGGATGTCACAGTGTTCAACATAAAACTGTACACCATATTGTTCATTGACATTCTATTAAAAGAAAAGTTGTATTTTAGCCAGAAACAGACAAGATCTTTAACGTTATACGTCGAAGTTTTAAAAGAAAAACGTACTGTTTATTGTATTAAGTTATCGAGACTATAAATAAGTTAGCCAATCACATATATGTTTACCGACTAACAGATGTATTTGACGTATACATCAGTGTCCTCATGACTTAATGCTGGATGGATTCCGAGAGGAATGTTTCCTTCGTCGAGACCATTCTACATTGAATTCTACTGGTTTCATTCTGCAGTGTGATTTGGTTATTTCCTCATTTCATTCAAATATTTTAATTTCAAATTAATTTTCATTATTGCATTTATTTGTCTACTCCTGTCTGTATTGGACATGTTTTAATCTTGAATAAGACTTGCACTGAAGTCAAATCGTGCAGTTACAGTGCAAAAAGACTTAACAAAAGTATTAATATTTCATTTGCACCAAGTTACTTAATTTCGTTATGATAATATATAATGAATGACGACTATTTGAATTTTGAGTATGTCACATGCTCGAGATGTCTTTTAAGTATAATTTATTGTAACAAGGAACAGCAGAATGTGACTACTATCGTTCAAAATGTTATTCAAAGTGAAGCGCGTCTTATTGATTTATAAATATGCGGCACCAGGTGCTGGTTAGAGGATATATTAGCGTCATGCTGCAGGTGATGGAATGAAATCGAACGTAGCCTTCGGGTGTAGGCTTGATTGAGACCTGGAATATGCACACCAATAAATCACGAAGCCTCGACATACATCTCGTTTAGCTACAGATACGATCAATACAAAGGTCTTTACTTAATGCATATTACAAGTTGCTGTATTTACTGATAATTAAGTTTGCATTAAACTTTTATATAAGGGAAGTTAACGTGGTTACGAGGTTTTCAATTCCTTTAGCGGATCTAATATCTTGATTACAATTGGCCACAGCATGATTGGCTGTCGTATATTGGACTTGAAGGATCGATAGCTTGACATGCTTTGTAAGGCTTTGGTATACGGTTGCCGTCTAGTTATGACGTGCTAGCCCTATATTACACCGTTGTTTTTGTAATTTTTACTTGCTCTTTTAATTAATGTCGTGTATAAAGTACTTGATATAATAATGAATATTGCAAATTTACGGAAACATGTTTATACATCTCTATATACGGTATATCAATTGTTCAAGTCAATGGCATGACGCGTGGGAATCAAACAAATTCAAATTAATTAAAGCTCTATCACGAAAACCTGCAGATGATGATTCTCCGTTTTCATAATACTTGTACATGTAAATAATACAATATGTTTCCTTTCATTTTCTAATTCTGTGTTTTTGTTTTGTAAACGATAGGAGGTTGAAACCGACCAATTTCATACTTTCTTCCTGCCTGAACTAAAGAGAGATGGTTACGATGGTATCTTTTCTGCCAAATCACGAGCCCGTACGATGACGGAGGCAGATCGGAAGTACGTTGACGGATGTGCAATCTTCTTCAAAACTTCGAAGTAAGTTCCGTAATTCATAACCAAACAAGAAACAATTTGGTGCAAGCACCAAAGTGTGGGCCGGAATGGGATGTTTGATAAAACTGCAAAGAATTTTAAAAACAGAATAACGTTTTAAAATATGTATTGTACAGCCATGTGACTGTTAATTAGCAGACATATAAAGACCATGCATGATGATCGACCACAGACATATAAATCTCCAGTATCACTTCCTTTTCAGCTAATAGTTTATATTTGGGCTCATTTAGCCCATTCAGTACTTAAGGCATGGCAATAGCGAATTTATCAGACGTACGGATTAGCCTGTATTTAGTATGGAAATGTACTTTTAAAATTACTAGTCATATCATCTACTATATGTTTTAAGTCGGTGGGTTCAGTGGACGAGGTGACCGAAAGGACGCGGGTTCGACTTCCGCCGTGGGCACATCGGTGATCTGTCTTTCAAATTGGACAGTAGTGTCATGTTCTAATTTTTGAATTTACTTGGGGGTGGTAAATACAAAAATTAGAACATGACAAGTTGTCATGTTCTAATTGTCATGTTCTAATTTTTGTATTTACCACCCCCCAAGTAAATTCAAAAATTAGAACATGACAGTAGAAACAGAGGTCCCGTGTCACGGTAGGCGTGACACGTAAAAGATTCCCCACTTCTTCGGGAGGGTCCGTTACAGAGGTATAAATTTCTATGCAATGCATCAGGTAGATACCGTCACCATGTACGTGAAATAGTCGTGGAATGACGTGAAACTATAATTAATCAATTAACCCACTATTTATTTTTAACAACAAAACATAACCAATCTATAAGCAACTTGAGGTTTTTTGAGGTAACCAACACTTCACTGGTAAACTTTTGGTAGTGGTGTGACCGTGCTGGTTGGTAATCTTTTTATTCTCAAGTTTCAATTTATAAACACTAATTAAGGTTTATCGTCTTGCCAGAAGAAACAATAGTAATTGGTCCTTCTTAGCGTAGCATTCTGTATTCTGAAAGTTTTAGTAGGACTTACATCACACTATTATTCAGTCGTAATATTACAAGTCGACCATTTCCGTACGCAAAAAAAGATATATTTTTTGTAAAAAATGGCGATGATGTCCCGATTGGATATTAACCAAAAGTCCCTTAGACAACCGAATAAAAATTTGGTTATGAAGAAAGCGCGTCAAATATCAAAAAATTGCTAGGTAACACCCATCCCCAGAAAATATTCCAACAAATTTAATACTTCTCTGCTGTAACGTACTATATTTACATGTGTCTATCAAACTGGGTCAGAGAGGTGACACATGCTCTCTCCGCAGTGAATAAAATCCTAATTTATTCATTGGTGTAAAATCCTGGGGGTGTGGTCTTACTGTACCGCAGAAACGCATGCGACTTTCCCAAACTTATATCAAAGGATGGGCCGGCTAGTGCCGGGCCACAATAAACAAAAATTGTGAACACGAATTGTTGCGACAACACAGTGTTTAAAATTCAGGGACCTAAAGCAAGTTATGCAAGGAGTCTTTTGTCCTTTAAGATTGTTGGATTTAGATTGTAAGACATACTTCTTATTGTCGTATACCAGAAATCTGTATGTTAAGTCTTGCATTTATATAACCAGTAAGAAAGACAGTAGGATTAGTGCGTTGTGTGTGAGATAACCTGGTAGGATCTGCATATAAAACGAGCATTATCCAGCGTTGATCTTCTCCGTGGTTTACAACAAAATATACGGAGAGGTTATAGAGGCATGGGAAGGTCCTGCTCGCGGATTAATAATATATCTATATTACCTTTGGGCTATTGTAATTGTGGATCATAGAAAATTATTAAATTCGGATACGTTCAGTAAATACGCATAGTACTTTAAAATAGTGCTGTTTTGATGTAATACGTAAATAACATCCTATTCAGCAAAGCGACAGTTTGAAGCCTTTCCTTGATCAGTCTGTTGGTATTTTGGAGTCCGTTCGTCGTCATTGTGTCGGTCTGCATTTTGGAGTCTCTTAGTCGTCAGTCTGCGATATTTTGGCTTTATTGTCCCCTGCTTATCGGAAAAACGGAGGGACGTTAAATCTCATTCCTCTGTCCGTCCGTCCGTCTTTTACAGAAATTTTAACCTTGGTCATAACTTTTTAACCCTAGGGCCTAACGTAGGGCCTTCATATTTGGTATGTGTGCCCCTAATGGTAATACATTTCCGTTGGTACTAGAATTTTTTACCATGTGTTCTTGACCGTGACCTTTGACCTACTTCAATGTAACTTTTTAACCGTAAGACGTAGGACCTTCATATTTGGCAAGTGTGTCTGTAGATATGCACGACCATGACTGTATGTCACAGATCACTGCACCCTTACTGATAGAACCCCAGAAGCGGGGGACCACAATTCTCTGAACTTGTTAGAACTGTTTTCACAGTCGACACATTGTACCGGGAGCATAACATTCTAGTTACAGTACGATGGGGACGTTAAGCAAAAGTGATGTGAAGTCTAGCAAGAGATATTGAGTATGGCAATATTTATATCGCCATGTTGTCTTTGTTGTGGATGCACAATAACGTGCTTATTGTTGATGTTATTTGATCAGATTCATCATGAAAACATGTAACGTGACATCACAAATACTGTTAATTCTTTTGTTTCGATACTGGCTCAAATGATTTTTCAGATCATTACTTGGTATTGTATTGTTTGTTTGCCGTTTCTGTTGGATAATACTTGTGTTTCTTGGCAGCCAGATACTTGAGCAAGATGTACTATGACGTAAAATCGAAGCAATGGCGAGGATGTTCCAGCAAGAATCGGCCTTGCAGGTTGCTTGCTATTCATGGCGAGGATGTTCCAGCAAGAATCGGCCTTGCAGGTTGCTTGCTATTCATGGCGAGGATGTCCAGCATGAATCAGCCTTGCAGGTTGCTTGCTATCTATGTCGAGGATGTCCAGCAAGAATCAGCCTTGCAGGTTGCTTGCTATCCATGGTGCGGATGTCCAACAAGAATCAGTCTACAGGTTGCTGGCTATCTATGTCGAGGATGTCCAGCAAGAATCAGCCTTTCAGGTTGCTGGCTATCCATATCGAGGTTGTCCAGCAATAATCAGCCTTGCAGGTTGCTTGCTGTCCGTGGCGAGGATGTCTAGCAAGAATCGGCCTTACAGGTTGCTTGCTGTCCATGGCGAGGATGTCTAGCAAGAATCAGCCTTACAGATTGCTTGCTATCCATGGCGAGGATGTATAGCAAGAATCAGCCTTACAGATTGCTGGCTATCTATGTTGAGGATGTCCAGTAAGAATCAGCCTTTCAGATTGCTGACTATCCATATCGAGATTGTCCAGCAAGAATCAGCCTTTCAGGTTGCTTGCTGTCCGTGGCGAGGATGTCTAGCAAGAATCAGCCTTACAGGTTGCTGGTTTTCTATGTCGAGGATGTCCAGCAAGAATCAGCCTTACAGGTTGCTGGTTATCTATGTCGAGGATGTCCAGTAAGAATCAGCCTTACAGGTTGCTGGCTATCTATGTCGAGGATGTCCAGCAAGAATCCGCCTTACAGGTTGCTGGCTATCCGTAGCGAGGATGCCCAGCAGCCAGTTATACACTGAAGATACTGCCATGATAGAGACAAACAACTCGTAAAAATGTAGTAACGATGAATTGAAACATCCAAGTATAATTAATTTGACAAAAGTAAACAGAAAATACATGAACATGTATGTAGATGTAACAGTGATTGCGTACATTATTGTTTCCCAGTCGCCAAGAAGGATTCTATGAATTATTACGCTTCCTGATACGATATTCATTTTTTTGCTGTTAAGAAGGTAAAAGGGTAATCAAAATTCATAGTTATGCCATATTTGACGGTCATTACTGTCAAAATTGACAGATGGATCGTACGTCTATTTGTTTTCAAATATAGCCTTCTAAATCTTGCGGTGTGTACTTATCCGCTTACATTAAATTTACCATAAAATGACTTGGCTAACACACTAATGTGCATAGCGGGAATGAACTACTTCAATGTGGTCAAATACATGACCCTGAATATAGACAAATGATTTAGAAAGTGGGATAACTATACGCATAAATGGTTCAAACTTTGATTTGTATATATGAAACGAACAGGCGAATGTTACTAAAGTAAGTGTAAATAGCATTACTTTGCGGACGTGGTCCCTTTGGCATATTGGATATTATTCGATTATGACATAATGTCTGAATATCTCCGCTTTTAACCAGCGTTTGATTGACACTTGTATATAATATATAGGGTTTTGTAAGGTACGCGTGTACAGGGTGTTATTTCACTCGCGTAGTATCTGTTACCGGACATCTAAATACATGTATCATCTCGCCGGATTGAGAGAATTAGAACATGATACGACACGATGCCACTCAGTGATATATATATATAACAGTTCTTAATGAAGCAGTTAAGTGTTCACCTGGGTTGATAATAGTTTACATTCTATCTATCGTTCTTTCTTTCCTTCCTGAAGTTACTTAGTTATTTTGCTCGTTGTTTCCTGTAAGCATCCCATGCAAGAATACATTATGATCCAAAGGATGAGAGGAGGATCTCATGTAAAATTAGATCCATGGGTTTATAAAGGACCACAGGTAGTAAACGGTTTCACATAAGTACAGTTATCCTCAAAATGTATTTACCTACAAAATACACCTGATCCAGAAAAAAAAAAATATCCATGAATTCAGCCTTTTGATTGTAGAATAAATGTTGTTGTTTTTTACTTTGTTTTATTTTTATTATTTGTGTATGTGGGTTTGTTTGGTTTTGTAGATTTACTTTGGTAAAGGATCATCTTGTTGAATTTAATCAACTGGCAATGGCGAATGCAGAGGGCTCAGATGACATGTTAAACAGGGTGATGACAAAGGATAATATTGGCTTAGCGGCCATGCTAGAGACAAAGGAAGGAGCATATGAAAATGGTAATTTTTATAATTTTACAAACTTATGTGAAAACATATATGGATTATATTTAATTATAATACAATCTGCTTTCTATACTATTTCCTGTCATGTATATGGCAGGGGCATATAGTGTTTGCTATGTCCGTCACTATTGGTCAATTCATCACATTTTGTGTTAAGCTTATTAGTCTTCTGTCAGTGAAACTGGAGGGGACTATTGTGTTGGTCGTTGTCCGTCTGTCTTTCTGTCTAGATGATTTCCAGACAATAACTTCAGTAAGGAATGACCAATCTGATTCAGACTTCATACAGTGGTAGCTTATATAAAGATCTGGGATTGATTTTTGGGTGAAAAGGTCAACTCGAAGGGTCACTGTAACTAAAAATAGAAATCTATCATTGTATTTTGGTTTCCAGATGATAACTTGAGTTAGGAATCATTGAATTCTTTCAAACTCCATATAAGGCTAGCTGATGTGAAGGTCTAAGGTGGGATTGATTTTTGGGTCAAAAGGTCAATTCTAAAAATAACTGCAACTAAAAATAGACATTTATCACTGCATTTCATTTGCCAGATAATAACTTGAGTTAAGAATGATTGATTTCTTGTAAACTTCGTACAAGCTTAGATTATGTGACTGGAAGGTACTACAGTGTTTGTCGTTTGTCTGTCCATCCGTCTACCTGTCTGTCCAGATGGTTTCCAGACAGTAACTTCAGTGAGGAATGAGCAATTTGATTCAAACTTCACACAAAGTTATCTTATATAAAGATCTAATGTGGGATTGATTTTGGGGTCAGAAGGTCAACTCGAAGGGTCACTGTTACTAAACATAGACATTCATCATTGTATTTTGATTTCCAGATGATAACTTGAGTTAGGAATGAATGATTTCTTTCAAACTTCTAATAAAGCTGTCTCATGTAAAGGTCTAGGGTGGGATCGATTTTGGGGTCAAAAGGTCAATTCTAAAAGTAAATGTTACTAAAAATACATTTATCACTGCATTTCATTTGCCTGATAATAACTTGAGTTAAGAATGTTTGATTTCTTATAAACTTCATGTAAGACTAGCTTATGTAAAGGTGTAGACTTATCACTGAAAATAGTGATTCATCACTGTTTCAGTTTCCAGATGATGACTATAGATACAGTTGCCAGATATGAATAAAACAATGCTATATTTTTGCTGTCAGTTTCACTAGAACTTGATATAAACTTCACAGAAGTCAATGTTAATAATTATTAAATCAAAGGTTCTAAGTTGACATAACCGTTTCATGTTTCTTATATAAGGTATTAGTCACTTCGAAGGTACAGGTTGTGGCAGGGGAGGAGTGTTGCATGCAACACCGACTGTAAGCTTGTTATTTATTTGGAAACTGCAGAAATATTTTCATTCCAGTTCATTCACACATATATCTTGGTGAAAACATTTAGCCATACCAACATTTTATGACCTTGACCTTCCCTTTGACGTTGATCTCACATTTTCTTACTTGCGTTTTCTTGAATACCTTGAAGGAGTCCTTAATACAACTTAGTTATACAAGTGCATCTTTGTGAGAAAATTATATTTGTACAAGAGTTTTATGACCCTGACCTTCTTTTCAACCATGACCTCTCAGGTCAACTTTTGAATTTCAGTTTCATCAGTACCATAAAGGACTCCTTTTGATAATTTTGTACACAGTCACAGATATGTGACCTTGGTAAGAGCTTTTCAACAATACCATACATTTGCAACCTTGACCTTTCTATTGACACCCCCAAAATTTAATAAAACAACGATAAATATGTGTGTTATAATTGTATAAGAGTGAGGCACGCTTTTCTTTAGGTCATATTTCAAGTTGTTATGACATATTTCTGTATACTACTTCATTAGGTCCACCTCTAGATATCAAGCATAACAATGTTTCACAATGTTTGTAGGTTTACCCCTTGAGTCCCAGATAAAACAACCTCTGATGGTGGCCACAGCCCATATTCATTGGGACCCTGAGTTCTCTGATGTCAAACTGATCCAGACCATGATGTTGATGTGGCAGCTGCAGAGCATTATCAAGGAAGACATGCATAGCTTCCGTCCCAACTCCTCGGGTCCTGTTGACGTTGACACCATACCCCTTATATTATGCGGGGATCTTAATTCTCTACCTGAATCTGGTAAGTAGCAGGGTTTATTTTTGTTTGTTTGTGATCTTTCTCCCACTTTAATCTTGGTTTTAAACTTTGAATTAGGGTAGAAATTTTATACTTGGATAATATACATGGCTATTAAGGTCCTATCAAAATTTGAAATATAGCATAATGTTTCAGAAACACAAAAACTAATTTTTTAGATTTGAAATTTATGGTCCTAATTGCTTACAGTCTGATATACATGTGTGTTTTCTCTTCAAATTCAATTGTAATGTTTAAACAGTCCATTGACCTTTGAGAATATACTGGTAATGAAAAGAAGATAATGCAAAGCAAGGTTCTATATTTTGAGTGTTTTACTTGGTGAGCTGTGTGAATTGTCATGGTAAAATGTTGGAGTTTGCAAAACATGCCAATGCTCCGTAGTGTATGTCATGTGATTATAGTCAAATAATGGAAGATTTATGTCTATCTTCTTAATTATATTGTTCTGTACCTGGGATGCACTTTCTGTTTAGAGATTTTTACCTTATTTTGCATACAAAACAATTTGGTCATATTTATGTTTTAAATTCTTCTAATATCATCATCAGTAATATATTTTCGTTGACATTTTGTCAGTTTGAGTGGGTTCATAATAAGGACAGAAGAGTCACATTATTTCTTGCAGGTGTTGTGGAGTATCTAACCTCAGGGAAAGTTGCCAGGACACACACTGACTTCAAGGACATTCGTTATGAAGATGCTGTACAGAAAATCAATGGTTCTAAAGATAAGGACTGCTTTACTCATGAGTTCAAACTCAACAAGGCCTATGACAATGAAATCATGCCTTTTACCAATTACACGTAAGTTAAATGAATACATAACATGCGTCATCAATTGTTTCTTAGAATATGTGTTTATGTGATTGTGACTCAACCTTGCTGTCATGAAATGAACTTCAGTTTTTTTAAATTAAATAAACACATAGCGAAAACAATGGCTCTGTAGTATAAATGGTTTATGGTTTAGAATCAACTCTGGAATCCATCTTATCAAATAAAACACATTGTATTCATGTAAAAGGTAAAAATGATAATTTATGCTTTTGGGTTTGATGTTTGTTGATCATTTCTTGGTAAATACAGAATATCACAACTGTCAAAATTCTCATGCACATTATAGTTAAAAAAAATAGATAACATGAGGTTGCAACTGTTTTTGAGAAATAGTTTCCCACATCAAAAACAGTGTATTTCATAGGTGATTTAATTCATACCATGACCGATTTTAGCACTTATGGTATTGCATTTTGTGTATGAAAACTGTGGGGGTTTTTATCTTTAGTTTTTGTTTTGCTTTGGTCTTTTTTTTTCATTTGTCATTTGGTTTTTTATACAGGTATGACTTCAAAGGAATAATTGATTACATATTCTACTCCAAGAATCACATGAATCTTCTTGGCCTGTTAGGACCTCTGGATCAAGATTGGTTTAGGCAGAATAAAGTTGTCGGGTGCCCACACCCCCATGTACCATCTGACCATTTCCCACTACTGGTTGAATTTGAGATGCCTGTTCCACACAACACATCATCAAACAACACTAATGCCCCAAAACACAGATAGTGCCTGTTCTTAAGAAACTAACTTTATCAAAATGAACTACTTGTTAATGTTTGCCTTTAGCACATTTTCACAGAAAAACACCGGGCATGTGCATTGTAGTTTGATATCACTTGAAATATTCAGGGAGTTGTCAGTATTTTTATAAGTTCTTCAGACACTTCGAAAAGGAAACCCCAAAATTTGTTGTGCATAGTAATAATGGAGATATTGGAGACTTCAAATATTGAGCTAATGAATGGCAGTTACAAGTCTAATATGCATTTTTATCAATGAATTTATATAGGGAATGAATCGCTTTTGTCTATTCTATTTGATTAGAAGGTTTTTCTACATCTGTTACATTGTTAACACCAGATCATGGTTTTGTGAACGTTTAAGCCCTTTGTTATATTTCATTACAATCATGTTTACAATTTTTTGCAAGCATTATGTTACTTATGCCTATCATCAACTTATATTTGTTGTATAACGTAAAAATTCACAGTCCGAGGGCTTGGCACACCTCGTTTACTGACAATGATTAGTGCATTTTATACCTTATTGTGATCTGTTTATTGAAATGAGCTGTGATTAGGTAAGAAAGACATTTCAGTTTCTGTTCTGCACACTGTAGTAGTTACATGTGCTGCATGCATTGTTGTGGTTCTGGTCCCTGTGTGATGTACTTTGTTATATTTTAGGTCAATGATCGAATGATTTTATATATAGACAATACAATTCTTTGTCACACTCTTTCATGTAGTGTGTCTTTTTCTGCCTTTGTAAATTGCTTTTCAGTTGTTTCAATAGTAGAATCAAATTTTCTATAAACAAAATAGTATGAATTATTACTATTGCAAGTTTATTTTATGATATCTCTCTTCCTTTTTTCCCCTCCCAATCTACTACATTACTGTTGTTTAAGTCAGAACATGCTACATCATTCCCTGCCATTAAGTTCAGTTTTCATTTTGTACAACATTACCCAAAAAATCTTGTTAGAAATGTCACCTCCATTTTCATCATTTTTGATTTGATCTCAATCATTGATATCCATCTAAAATGTTTAAAGTACATATCCCTTTGCTGTTGAGAATGTTTTAGGATATCCCATGTAGAAGCAGGAATAGGGCAGGGTTCTATGTTGCAGCTGAGTCATTTTCTATTCATTCACCTAGAAATGCTCAAATTTCTGCCAGTCAAAGAAACAGATGATACTCTATTAATAGATATAATAATGATAGTTTCTATAAATTTGTATGAAATATTTTGTGTGTGATTGAATTGTACATTTCAGTTGTGTATTTTTCTAGATGTCATTGAATTGCTTTTATCGTAGATTTTTACTTATTATATAAGTGCTGCTGTCAGTTATTGCATCAACAGAGAAAAAAATCAAGGACTTGGAGAGTATGATGATCTGCAGTGTTTTAAGGTAGATGAAATCTATTGATATTGAAGATTGAATAAATTTGCTGATACTGGTAGCATGTTTTAATATGAATCGCACTATCTGAAAGTACTTCAAACTATTCAAAACAAGATTAAGATCTATAAGAAGGCAGCTTTAGAGTGTGGACATTTTTTCATCCCTTGTATCATTTCACTTTTATATCATTTATTTTGATGTCTGTGTATGTGTTACCTTCTTCCAATTTATTTGTGAAAGAAATTGCAAATTTGTATACACTATCTGGATTGTCAGTATGTTTTCCGATATCATTTCTAAACAGGTGTAACTAAATTTGTTATAATATTGTGCATATTTGTTTATTTGTGTGTAACAGTCAGGAAGCCATTGAAGGCAGTCAGCATCAACCATTCCTCATAGTTGTTATTTATAAAAGGCTTTTAATTTGTAATGCCAAGAAATAAGATTGACTAGTGAACAAATAATGCCAATCAAAAAGTGTTCATATTGCTAGATCAGTAGAATTATAACTTATTTGTACTATTGTTGGTAATTTTGTAATTTCTCTTGCATTTAAATTGCAAGGTTAAAATGTGTTTGTACATTGTTTTGTCAAAGAAAATCTGAAAATCTCACAAGAGATTTAATAAAAGAAAGTGAAACATTTTACTGGAAGTTTTTTATGTTTCTTGCAAATCAACATGTCTTTGCAAAGTATGTACAAAAATACTTAAATGGTGAATGCTGTGTTGTGGAGGAAGAAGAAATTTGTCCAAGAACACGAGAAGATTTATCTTTCATTAATTACACATTGAATCACAATGCATGAGTGTTATCACATTCATTTTATCTTATTTTTGTGCTGCTGGTGAAGCAAAAGGACAAAGGGATCATCCATCAGTCTTCATTTGTCTGGTGTTATCATTTTGTGTGGTGTTCATCAGCCTGTCTGTTCATCTGTGATATAATTTTGTTTGGTGTTCATCAGTCTGTCTGTTTATCTGTTAGGTATTATTATGTATGGTGTTCATCAGCCTGTCTATTTATCTGTTTGGTGTTATTATGTGTGGTGTTCATCAGTCTGTCTGTTTTATCTGTTAGGTATTATTATGTATGGTGTTCATCAGCCTGTCTGTTTATCTGTTTGGTATTATTATGTATGGTGTTCATCAGCCTGTCTTTTTGGTATTATTATGTGTGGTGTTCATCAGCCTGTCTATTTATCTGTTTGCTATTATTATGTATGGTGTTCATCAGCCTGTCTGTTTATCTGTTTGGTATTATTATGTATGGTGTTCATCAGCCTGTCTATTTATCTGTTTGCTATTATTATGTATGGTGTTCATCAGCCTGTCTGTTTATCTGTTTGGTATTATTATGTGTGGTGTTCATCAGCCTGTCTATTTATCTGTTTGGTATTATTATGTATGGTGTTCATCAGCCTGTCTGTTTATCTGTTTGGTATTATTATGTGTGGTGTTCATCAGCCTGTCTATCTGTTTGGTATTATTATGTGTGGTGTTAATCAGTCTGTCTGTTTATCTGTTTGGTATTATGTATGGTGTTCATCAACCTCTCCATTTATCTGTTAGGTATTATTATGTATGGTGTTCATCAGCCTGTCTGTTTATCTGTTTGGTATTATGTATGGTGTTCATCAGTCTGTCTGTTTGGTATTATTATGTGTGGTGTTCATCAGTCTGTCAGTATATCTGTTTGGTATTATTATGTGTGGTGTTCATCAACCTGTCTGTTTATCTGCCGGATATTGTCACTTTCTGCCACATGAGTTCCTAAGAATGCTATAGTTAATTTAATGATCATGTATTAGTAGGCTGAAGAACAAAACGAAAATGCAGTTCATGACTGATGTATCAACCAAGCATGTTATACTTTCAGTTTTCATATAGAACTGTCACCACATTGGAATTGCTGTGTTTCACCACTGTTGATGTTGATGATCCTCATAGGACTGATCATAGTTGAAAGCCACGTAAACCTCAATCATCCACATATAGAATTGTCAGTATAGCAAAATCAATACTAAGACATCATTTTATGTCTTCTTATTGAAAGTAATACTATCAGCGTATAGGTTTACTGAATTTTGATTTTCTTGTTTATCGAAAAGTCTTTTTATCGAAGTAATTCCCATTGAATCAACCCCATTTTATACATTGGTCCTTGTATTAGATATACCATCGTCCATCTAAAACATCTTGTCTGGTTTGTATTTCCATATGCCATATTGGAACAAGCCCATCAAGAATACAAACATTTATTGTATCGAGATGATTTATCGTGACCAATCGAAAATCAATGGATTTTTCTAGGAATATTCATTTGCGAACAATATTTTCAGCTTGCCTTGTCATTTGACAACTATTGGTATTGCTGAGGTGATAAGTCACGAGTGTGGTCCAAGGTCTAACCTCAAAGATTTTAAAGGTCTCCGTCGCGCTTACAAGCCTGCCTTCTTTTTCAAGAATGAGAGACTAGAGATACGCTGGACATAGTGTTCTGTGTTTGATTAAATTATGTTTAATTTATTGGGAGGCAACGTACGCTTGTTTCACAACCATGTCAAAACATCAATTTTCAGATCTTGAAAGTTATTTTGTATATTTTTCTATTCTTTTTGATAATGATTCAACTGTGACAATTCATATTGTTTGAGAAATAGTATTATAAAGACCGTTACTGCAATTTGAAGCCCAGGTCATATAAAGATGAGAAACAGCAAAATAAGACCAGTAATTTAGACTTCAACTTATATATATATATATATATATATATATATATATATATATATATATATATATATATATATATATATATATATATGGTTCTTTGTAGACGAAATAAACTGTACAGACATTGGCTACGTGACGTCGGATATTTTGTCTACCTCTGGTACGAGTACGTCAACTCATTACGTCTAATTATACGGATCAGATGCACTGTCGTCGACATTAATAAACGCGGTCCTGTCGGTAACAATACTTTGATTCTCACTTCTGCAAGATCTTACCTCACCTGACCCAAAGACTCGAGAGAATTTTTGAATGTCGTGATCCGTAAGTATCTCACATTTCCAGCTTCTCCAAAGCCAATGAAGAGAATTTATGAGATTTGGTTAGGGGTGAGTTATTCAGGATCCCTGGCTGTCTTTATTTTATTTTATTTCATTTTTATTTATGTTTTTTTTTTTTTTTGGAAAGGTGGGTGGGATGTTTTTTTAAATAATGTACCACGGACGGGCATTACGGGCTCCCGCGTGTATCCTCCTCTTACAAACTTCATCAGGCTGGCTGCATAGACTGACATACCAGATGCAGCATTTTGAAACGCATTTAAGGCGAACGTTTTTTTATTAGTTGGATTACGGATCCGCCGACCGTATCTTTTTGACTTTTAGAAAAAAAAAAAATACAAATTTTTTTTCTCTCGCCGACAGTAATAAAAATAAGCAATAAAGAAATAATAAAACTACGGTAACCAACATGAAAGATTTGACTAAAATGTTGATAAAATTACTTAACTCGGATTGCACAAGTACTTTCGTTTTTAAATATAGATCGGGTTAGGAATGGACCGATGCTATATACACAAGAATTTCTATATACACGATGATCGTGCGAATAGCTAAAACCGCGGAAATATTCTATATACATGACGGTCTTGCGAATAACAAAACTAGAGCAAATATTAATCACACTTTAATACATTATAAGAAATGAAATAAAAATATGACCATAATAAGTATATTATAAAGTTTCAAGTTGTTAATTCTTCAGTCCTTGGTATGATAAGAGGGATTTATAGAAGACGACAACGAAGAAGAAGAAGTTGGTATTGTAAACGTCCGAGACTTACCGAAGCTCACAAAATGATATTAAGATTTACAAGGTGGAAAGAAGAAAAGAGAAACTTGAATGAGCTTGAAGAAAGACCATACCATCCGCGTGCAACTAGCCAATATTGTCTCTATATACACGACGGTCGTGTAAATATCCAACCAAAACGTATATTATAGTCTATATACACGACGATCGTGCAAATAACCAACAGCATCATGCATATCATGCGCGGATACAGAGGGGGGTACCGGGGTCTAGAACCGGAGTCAGGTTAAGTCGCCCCAAAGTGAAGTTGCCCCAAAGTCAAGTTGCCCTATATCGGTTAAGTCGCCCCATATTGTCAAGTAAGGTCGCCCCACATAGAGATCCATCATTATATTCAAATATATGTTTGAATTATTAATTATCTTTTTATTGATGAAAATAAAGTTTTATGAATGTATGTTTACTATAGGATAATTATTGATATCAATTGAAGTCGCCTCGTGCGATTGGTGTCTATCTATACTGCCATTACTGATGTAGAACTTTTCTCTAGTAACTTAAAATCTTTTAATTTTATGAAGGATAAGACATAAGTAGCACAATCATTACCCTTGGCATCCGAAAATTTTTACCAAAAGAAAATTGATATTTGAGCATTTTGGGGGTTGGACCTCCCCCCCCTCGTCTAAGAGAAAAATTTCCCTTTTTTGGTTGGATCCACTCTGACAAAAATTTCTGGATCCGCCCATGTATATGGTCTATATACACGACGATCTTGCAAATAGCCAACAACATCATATATGGTCTATATACACGACGATCTTGCAAATCCTCAGTATTGCCAATAGCCTACAACAAATATGGTCTATGTATGCACAACTAACCTCCATGGGCAACACATTGGGACCAAGAAAGTCTCTGTGATTTTAGAATTTAGGTCTTTGATTTAGGTCTTCAATATCCATCCAGGCTATTCACACGATCGTCATGTACCGGGTATATAGACTGTGACAGACTATATACACGACGGTCGTGTACATAGCCACTACCGGCTGTATACACGACCGTCGTGTATACAGCCACTGCCTTAGGAATGCAATTATTTCCAATCCCAACGTGGTACGAGAATGATGGAATCATGGACGTTTCGGTACCTGGATGTTTCGGCACTGATTAAGATGTTTCGGCACCGTAATCGAGACGATTCAGCACTCGTTTAGGACGTTTCGGCACCCGTAATAAATTCATTATAGTGACTAGTGATTGTATGAAGGAGGGGGTCCCAAGTAAATCAAGTATTTTCTTGTTTCTTCAATTAGATAAATTATTAAAGATAAGCAGTCAAAACATGTCTATGTCCCTAAAATTTAGAATTTACTACACTTATGTTGAAAAGATTAGGCCCAAGTTATACTGTTGGGCAATTTGTGGCTAACATTATTGAAGATGAGGGCCAGAAAAACCGCGAGTGTTTTAAAGTGTTGGAAAAACTGACAAAAACAGCGAGGTATCGCTATGCAGCGTAGAAAAATCAACAATGTGCTCAACACTGCTTGAAATCGGACAGAAGTTTTTATTTGTGCAGGTAAAGCCCAATTTACACGATATGTTTTAGCACATCTTCACTGTGAAGATATGCTAAAACAGATCGTGTAAATTGGGTTTGTGCTAAGCATATATGCTAGCAGACGAAATAGAATTGGTTCTATTCCATATGCTGTGAAGATGTGCTAACATACGCCGTCGACCAATCAGATGAACGCATCGAGATAAGACGTTATAAATAGAAATTCCAAGTTAGAAACAAAAATAAAAACAAAGAATTAAAAAAATAAAAAGTCGCTACATTAAAGAGGTTAGTCTGAAAGTAGTATGCTTGTCTTGATACCAAGAGATATGAGGTTACTAGTTGGAGTAGATCTAAAGCCTAATTTACACGATATGTTTTAGCCCTTCTTTTTCGTTTGTTTCTTCGATATTGACGATAAGCGCCAGCCATAATAATTAGAAAATTAAACGAGACTTACCTGTAAGTTGAAGTTTGATTGGAATTCTATCGAGTCATAGTACGGAACGTAGGAATCATGGGAGATAAGGCGCGGTGAGCGGCAGGTCAGACTTTAAAACCCGAAGTGGACACATGAACCACTTAGGGAGGGTTCCCAATATCGGGTGGGCCCATGATTCCTACGTTCCGTACTATGACTCGATAGAATTCCAATCAAACTTCAACTTACAGGTAAGTCTCGTTTAATTTTCTAATTCTATCTCGTCATAGCTACGTTCACTACGGAACCACGGGAGACTTGACAGCCATGTGTCTGCGAGGAGATCAAAAGACTGGCTATGTTTAGCCAAGTCTACCAGATCAACAGTGTCGTAATAAACAACATAAGATCTATTGAAAGAACTCCACTATAATATAAACTAAATACAATGCTACACATGACTTCAACACTGAAAATGTGATAATTACACAACATCACTAAGAATGGCATTGTCAAATTTCACAGTGTCTTTTTGCAGTTTGTAAAATTTTGCAAATGTCCGATCACTGCTCCATCCCGCAGATCTCATTATATCTTCAATCGGGAGACCTCTTGCGCAAGCAGCAGACGTCGACGCGGCACGCGTACTGTGTGCACTATAAATTGAAACATCAATGCCGGCGTCTCGCAGAACCGTCTTCAGCCACCTGGACAACGTTTCTCGTGTTACAGTTTTATGTGGCTTTAAATAGCTTATAAACAAGCCATCATTAGAAGAATGTCTTAATGACTGCGTGACCTCAAGATACCTCTGAAGGCATGTAACAACACACAGACTGCGGTCTTTTGTGTACGCCTGGAGTGAAATAGGTTGAATATGTTTTCCAGGTTTGGATTGTTTCAGTAAATCCACAATATAGAAAACGCATGCATCATTTGTAATCTGAATATGAGGAAGTTTCAGAAGATGCAATGTTTGACATCTCTGTCCCGTAAGGATCGCCAGTAACATAACTAATTTGTAGGTAAGATCCTTCAATGATATGGCGTCATAAGAGCACATATTCTTCAAATACATAAGTACACTATTTACATCCCAGATATCATTGTATCGTGGTAATGATGGTTTTGCTTCAAAAACACCTTTCAAAAGTCTTTTTACAAGGGGATGTTTCCCAAAAACGCTTCCATCAGGTAATGACACAATTCCAGAAAGCGCACTTCTAGCCGTATTTACAGCACTGTAGCCAACTTTGTCTGCAAGATCCGCAAGAAAGTTAATTGCAATATTCAAAGGTGGATAAAATGGATCACACCCTGCGGTATTACAGTATGCTTGCCACTGATCGAAATATGTCTTATACTGTTTTTGGGTTGTTTGTCGCCATGCTCCGAGAATGAGGTTGGCAGCCTTTCCTGAAAGTCCTTTACTTTCGAGGCATTCCCTGACACAAGACATATCAATAGATGAAGTCTTTTGTACAATGGATGAATTTCCAGTGGGTTTGATGGCAGTTGCAGTATGTGTTTCCCCGATGGCAGAATTACTGGATTTGATATCAGCATTCTGGTTAGTTTTGAGAACCACGACTGCGTTGGCCAGTGGGGAACTACAATAATTCCTTTTGCCTGGTCCGTCTGAATTTTTTGAAGAGCTTTGGCTACCACACTGAAAGGAGGAAATGCATAAAAATTAAAGTACCTCCAGTTAAGTGTAAACGAGTCAACAGCCCATGCATCGGGATCACATTGAAAAGACACATATTTCGCTATTTGTTTGTTTGTCCTTGAAGCAAATAAATCTATATCAGGACTAAACTGTAATTGTAGCAGTGCTTTTTCTAACAGAGATGTATTAAGTTTCCACTCTGTTTCACGGCGTTTTCTAGACTCTATGTCTGCATCCGTATTGAGTGACCCTGCAATATGTGCACTTGTTATGAAAACTGATTCAGAAATACACCATTTCCACACTGATTTTGTCAATGCATTACATTTATTAGAATGGCTTGTGCCCATGTGGTTTAGACAAAAGACGGCCGTAGTGTTATCCGTCATGACCTTCACATGTTTTCCCCGCAAATGGTCGCGGAATGATTTTAGAGATAAGAAGACAGCCATGATTTCTAGATAATTTATGTGATATTGGCTCTCTGCTAATGTCCAGCTATCCCCGGCCCTCAGATTTCCAAGGACACCACCCCAGCCAGCGTTGCTAGCGTCAGTATGTAGGATAACTGTAGGTGCCTCTCTATTGATCAAATTGTAAGAGGACGCAATAGACTGTTGCCACCAACAAATTTCTTTCTTTGCGTTTTTTGAGATGGTCATGTAGGCATCATAATTGCCATAAGCTAATTTCAAAGCTTTCGTTTTTTCCATCTCTAGTATGCGATAATGTAGAGGTCCATACATTACAGCAGGAAAACTAGCTGTCATATAGCCTAACAACATGGCAACACTCCGTATGGAGACCCTGTTTTTGTTGAGTAACTTTGTGCAAAATGTTTTGAGCCTTTGTGCCTTTTCACAAGTAAGACGAATCGTCATATTCACAGAATCTAGCACAAACCCGAGAAAAACAATTTGTTGTGAGGGTCTCAGTACAGATTTCTCTGGGTGAACAATGAACCCGAGGTTTTGTAATATATGTACAGTATCATAAACATTCTGAAAACAGTCTTCTGGTGTTTCACCTTGTAGATATGTATCATCAATGTAAACAGTTGACAAGTGACCCATTTGTCGCAACAACGCAAAAACAGGTTTCAACAGTTTTGTGAATTTTCTAGGACAGCATGCTAGTCCATTTGGAAAAGTTGTAAATTTATAGCATTGACCCATCCATACGAATTTAAGATATTTCTGATGTGAAGATGAGATCGGGCAGCTATAATATGCATCTTTCATATCTACTGATGCCATCCAACAATTCTTGGTAATCAAATGAAGAACTGATGATAAGGAGTCCATTTTAAAATGACTATATGTCACATGTTCGTTCAAAGGCTTTAGATTTAGAATCATTCTATGTTTGCCATTTTGTTTTGATCGAACAAATATGGTAGATACGAAGTCATCCTGTTCAATATTACATGATTTGATGACTTGCTTTTCCAGAAGACCCTGAATTTCATTATCAATGATCATCATTTCTGCATCAGAGAAATCTAATTGCGTCGGCAACGAATATTGTCGCGGTTTGCTGTCAAATGGAATATGCATACCTGTGACAATATCAATTAGTTCTGGGTCAGATGTTAACTGTTGCCATTGTTCAACAAAACATTTTATATTGCCTCCATGAAAATGCTGTGCATTATTTAACAAATTCTGTTTTAAATTTTCTACAGAAGAATGAAGACAACTTACCGCATAATCTATGCTTAGTTGTCGCTTGAGTCCGATTTCGACTGCTTTGGTCTGTGGACTTTTTTGTTGCGGCGTTTGAAGTTTTTGGCCTTCTGAAAATTTCCCTGCTTTCCGTATTTACGGTTCTTGTAGCCTTTGGACTTGTAGCTCTTTTTATAGCCTTTTTGCTTAAGGTCTTTGCCTAGCTTTTGTGTCTCTTTGGCTATTTTCATACCTTGATGGAGGTCATCTCCGAAAAGGTTTTGTGACATTGGGTGTTCTGAGTTACATAAGTCTCGATATTCCCCAGAAAGAGCAGGCCTCAAGTTTTCTCTTCGATGTAGAGATAAATCGTAATTAACCTGGCCGAGTAGGACAACTGCGTCAGTCAATTGTCTAATTAAACTCGGGACCTCGATGTTATCAGAGGTGACCAGGTCATGAAGGCTTTTCGTAATGGCTGCTCCCGCAGCGACGCACGTAGATTGAACATTTGAGAGTCTCAGATCGTGCGTTTTGTGGTACTGGTCTAACGTATTCCAGATTGGTTTGTTGACCAGAGGCACCATAAGGTTCTCACAATTTTCAGGAACAGAGTACTTTGCTCTTTTATTTTGTAATACCTTAAAAGGCATTTTTGCCAACCATTGTTTATTTACTGTTTTTGCAACTGAATCGTCGACTTTAGGTCCTTTTTCATTGAGCTCATATTCGAGGGCAGCTTCTGCCATGACCGATAATTTTGTGTTGGCTTGAACCTCCTTCTTATCTCCCTTTGGTTTTGTGGAAGCCTTATTAACCAAAGCTTCGGCATCAGACTCATTGTCATCATCGCTATCGTCTCCACAATCATCAGTGTCAGTGTCCGAGTCGGAATCTTCATGTGATTGTGCATTTTGCTTTGCTCTTTTCGCCCCTCCATTGTCAGTGTCCGAGTCGGACTGACGTGGTCTTTTTGAGCATGAAGGTTGGGGGCTATGACTTTTGTCTTTGGTAAGAGCAAGAGACTTCCAAGCGGAGCCCATGGCTTCCATGGAATTTGCGATTTTCTCCATGTTACTTTGAAGTAGGAGCAGAGAGATACCAGATGTAGGCGTTGTCGCCGGAGTACTAGGCGTAGTCGCCAAATTACTGTGCGTACTGAGCGCATTATGAGCTTTATTGTCACCCAATGCGGTACTAGGTGCGTCACCTAGTAATCGCTCCTCGTCATCAGACATGCTGTACAAGGAACTCAAATCGTGTGTCACGATTATATAACTGTATGCGTCACACAATTAAAACAAATTAAACGTGTGAATCACACGTAATGATTAAAACTATCCAAATTATATTAAGAACACAATAAAACTTTAATTCCACCAAGGAAACAGAGCGATAACAATATAACGTCCGACACTGCCAAACACAGCTGTAAAACTGACCTGCCGCTCACCGCGCCTTATCTCCCGTGGTTCCGTAGTGAACGTAGCTATGACGAGATAGAATTAACAGAATAGGAGCTAAAATATCCAATTCGTCCATTGTGAGAACACGTGTATATATGAGAGATGGCGGGAAAACGGATGCAAATTAGGCAAAAACATGTGCACAACATATCGTGTAAACGCGCCGTCTTCACTAAATATATGTTGTGAAGATATGCTAAAGCATATCGTGTAAACTGGGCTTAAGTCGTATCAATTTATTATGTTGGTAATGGGTTTACAGTCTTTCCGAAAACTTTTTCAAGACACTAGCCAGTAGGGATAGTAGCCTAGTAGGTTCCACAAATCTACTAGCCCATGAATGCATGATAATTTTTACTAGCCCAAAATTAATAATGTTGAAACAAGTCATTTTCTATACAAACACAAAAGGGGGGAGGCGACTAAGATCTGAAAATAACCTAACGGACGGGGAACATACGGAAATATTGTTGAATCCACACCTCATACCAAGGTGTTTCATCATTAAAATATCGTTGTTATTATTCAGAATAAAAGAATCAAACTTAAAATGAGTTATTTTATTTTTCAATTTTCAGAAATGTTTCAAGTGTTCTGTATTTTTTTTTTTTTATTTTTTTCCGACCGACCGACCCAATTTTTGAATTTTAAAATCCGTAATCCAATTTAAAAAAAAGTTTCGCCTAAGTGTAAATATTTTTGGTTTCATTTGAAAAGCCGGTGTGGCCTAGTGGTATCGCGCTGGACTTCTGATCGGGAGGCCGGGGTTCGAGTCCCGCTCTGGTCATGCCGGTGTTCTGTCTTTCGGATGAGACAGTAAAAACCGAGGCCCCGTGTCGTGGTATGCATGGCACGTTAAAGATCCCTCACTTCTTCTTAATTCTATCATATGTTCCGATAAGCGATATAGGACTACTTAGAACTCTTGTTTTCATACGCAATTTGTACTAGTTTTACCAAGACCAAGCCGGGCCTAGATTCATTTGCTCATTTTAATTACCACAGTGGAGTGTCGGACGTCAATAATTTACGGAACTGATGAAGCTCAATGGGTTGGTCGGAGGTCAATAGGTCCTGGATTTTAGTCCCATCGGTTAATCTCCGGTAGATTGTATAATAGTCCTGCTACTTATTTAATGCTTTGTGTTCCCATCACGGACCTTGTTATTGTATCAGACTCATGCTAGTCACGAAGTTCTGCTTAAAAAATATACTTATCTATTTTGAGCTTGACTCGCTGTGATAGTAACAGACTTCTATCTTTCGTTGTCGCCTCCATAGTTTTAGTGCGAAAGGGTTTCATTTTCGTCGTGGTCACGAGGCATTGATCGATTGTTTCATGTTTCACGTCATGCCAAGATTACTTGACTTTCTGATGCATTTACAGTAAAAAAAATAATGAGTAGTGAATCAGACCTGCCTGTAGCAGCGAGGGCTCTGTAACCTGACGACAGACCCGCCTGTAGCAGTAAGGGGTCTGTAACATGCCGACAGACCCTTCCGTAGCGGTGATGGATCTTTAAGGGCCCTAAAACCTGCCGACAGACCCGCCTGTAGCAGTGAGGAATCAGTAACATGCCGACGGACCCGCCCGTAGCAGCGACGGATCTGTAGCATGCTGATGAACCCGCCCGTAGCAGCAAGGGCTCCGTAACATGCCGACAGACCCGCCCGTAGCAGTGAAGGGTGTGCAATTTGCCGATAGACCCGCCCGTAGCAGTGAAGGCTCTGTAACCTGTCGACAGACCCGCCCGTGGGAATAAGACATCTTTAATATGCCGATGGACCCGCCTGTAGCAGTGAAGGGTTTGTAAGCTTCTGACAGACTCGCCGGTAGCAGCGAGGAGTCTGTTACCTGCCGACAGACCAACCCGTAGCCGCGAGGTATCTTTAACATGCCGATAGACCAGCCCGTAAAAGTGAGGGATCTTTAATATGCTGAGAGACCTGCCTGTGGCAGTGAGGGGTCTGTTACCTGCTGACAGAACCGCCCATAGCAGTGAGGGCTCTGTAACCTGGCGACAGACCCGCCCGTAGCAATGAGGGATCTTTGATATGCCGATAGACTCGCCCGTAATAGCGAGGGATCTTTAATATGCCGATGGACTCGCCCGTGGCAGTGAGGGGTCTGTAACTTGCCGACAGACCCGGCCATAGCAGTGAGACTCTGTAACCTGCCGATAGACCCGCGCGTAACTGTGAGGGATCTTTAATATGCCGATGGACCCGCCTGTGGTAGTGAGGGGTCTGTAACCTTTCAATATACCCGCCCGTAGCAGTGAGGGCTCTGTAAACTGCCGACAGACCCGACCGTAGCAGTGAGGGGTCTTTGATATGCCGATGGACCCGCCTATGGCAGTGAGGGGTCTATAACCTGCCGAAATATCCGCCCGTAGCAGTGACGGGTCTGTTACCTGCGGACAGAACCACCCGTAACGGTGAGGGATCTCTTATATGCCGATGGACCTGCCTTTGGTTGTCAGGGATCTTTAATATGCCGACAGACCCGCCGGTAGCCGTGAGGGCTCGGCACAACATGCCGACAGACCCGCACGTAGAAGTGATGGATCTTAAATATACCGATGGACCTACCTGTGGCAGTGAGGGGTCTGTAACTTGCGGCCAGACCCGCCCGTAGCAGTGACTGGTCTGTAACCTGCCGACAGACCCGACCGTAACAGTGAGGGGTCTGTAGCATGCCGGCAGACCCTTCCGCAGCAGTGATGGATCTTTAATATGCCGACAGACTCGCCCGTAGCAGTATGGGATCTGTTATATGCCGAAAGAGCAGCCCGTATAAGTGAGGGATTTTTAATACCCGATGGACCTGTCTGTGACAGTGAGGGATCTGTTACCTGCCGACACATCTGCACGTAGTAGTGAGGGCTCTCTAACCTCCCGACAGACCCGCCCGTAGCCATGAGGGATCTTTAATATGCCGATAGACTAGCCCGTAAAGTGAGGGATCTTTAATATGCCGATGGACCTGCCTGTGGTAGAGAGGGCTCTGTAACATGCCGACAGACCCGCCCGTAACAGCGAGGGATCTTTGATATGCCGATGGACCTGCCGGTAGCAATGAGGGATCTGTAACCTGCCGACAGACTCACCCGTAGCAGTTAGGGATCTTTCATATGCCTATAGTCCCGCCCGTAACAGTGAGGGATCTTTGATATGCCGATGGATCTGCCCCTGGCAGTGATGAGTATTCAACCTTCCGTAACCTGCCGACAGACCCGCTACTAGCAGAAACGGGTATGTAGCCTGCCGACAGACCCGCCCGTAGCAGTGAGACATCTTCCAAATGCCGATAGACCCGCCCCTCATAATGAGGGATCTTTAATATGCCAATGGACCTGCCTCTGGCAGTGATGAGTCTTTAACCTTTTGACAGACCCGCCCGTAGAAATGAGGGATCTTTAATATGTCGATAGACTAGCCCGTAAAAGTGAGGGATGTATAATATGCCGATGGACCTGCTTGTGGCAGTGAGGGTCTGTAACCTTCCGTCAGACCCGCCGGTAGCAGTGAGGGGTCTGTAGCCTGCCGACAGAGCCGCCCGTAGCCGTGAGGGATCTGTAACCTGCCGACAGACCCGCCCGTAGTAATGAGAGGTCTGTAACTTGCCGATAGACCCGCCGGTAACAGTGAGGGCTCTGTAACCTGCCATCAAACCCACCCGTGGCAGTGAGGGATCTTTCATATGCCGACAGACCCGCCCGTAACAATGAGGAATATTTAATATACCGATGGACCTGCCTCTGGCAGTGAGGAGTCTGTAACCTTCCGACAGACCCGCTCGTAGCAGTGAGGGCTCTGTAACCTGTCGACAGACTCGCCCGTCGCAGTAAGGGACCTTTTATATGCCAATAGACCCGCCTGTAACAGTGAGTGAACTTTAATATACCGATGGACCTGCCTCTGGCAGTGAGGAGTCTGTAACCTTTCGACAGACCCGCCCGTAGCCGTGAGGGATCTTTAATATGTCGATAGACCAGCCCGTAAAAATAAGGGAACTTGAATATGCCAATGAACCTGCTTGTGGTAGTGGGGGATCTGTAACCTGCCGACAGATCCGCCCGTAGCAGTGAGGGCTTTGTAACTTGCCGATAGACCCGCCCGTAACAGTGAGGGCTCTGTAACTTGCCGACAGACCCGCCCGTAATAGCGAGGGATCTTTAATATGCCGATAGACCAGCCCGTAAAAGTGAGGGATGTTTAATATGCCGATGGACCTGCTTGTGGTATTGAGGGGCCTGTAACCTGGCGACAGATCCGCCCGTAGCGACAGACCCGCGCGTAACAGTGAGGGATCTTTAATATGCCGATGGACCTGCCTATGGCAGCGATGAGTCTGTAACCTTCCGACCGACCCACCCGTCGCAGTGAGGGATCTTTAATATGCCAATGGACCCGCCCGTAACAGTGAGGGATCTTTAATATGCCGATGGCCCTGCCTCTGGCAGTTATGAGTCTGTAACATGCCGATGGACCAGCCCGTAACAGTGAGGGATCTTTAATATGCCGATGGACCAGCCCGTAACAGTGAGGGATCTTTAATATGCCGATGGACCTGCCTATGGCAGCGATGAGTCTGTAACCTTCCGACCGACCCACCCGTCGCAGTGAGGGATCTTTAATATGCCGATGGACCCGCCCGTAACAGTGAGGGATCTTTAATATGCCGATGGTCCTGCCTCTGGCAGTAATGAGTCTGTAACATGCCGATGGACCAGCACGTAACAGTGAGGGATCTTTAATATGCCGATGGACCAGCCCGTAACAGTGAGGGATCTTTAATATCCCGATGGACCCACTCTTGGCAGTGAAGGGTCTGAAACCTGCCAACAGATCGGGCCGTAGCAATAAGGGCTCTGTAACTTGCCGACAGACCCGCCCGTAACAGCGAGGGATATTTAAAATGCCAATGGAGCTGCCTGTGGCAGTGAGCAATCTTTAATTTGCCGATAAACCCCCTCGTAAAAATGAGGGATCTTTATTATGCCGATGGACCTTCCTGTGGCAGTGAAGGGGTCTGTAACCTGTCGACAGACCTGCCCGTAGCAGTAATGGATCTTTAATATGCCGATAGACCCGTCCGTAATAGCGAGGGATCTTTAATATGCCGATGGACCCGCCTATGGCAGTGAGGGGTCTGTAACCTGCCGACAGACCCGCCCGTAGCAGTGAGGGCTCTGTAACCTGCCGACAGACCCGCCTGTAGCAATAAGGGATCTTTAATATGCCGATGGACCCGCCTATGGCAGTGAGGGGTCTATAACCTGCCGACAGACCCGCCCGTAGCAGATTGGGGTCTGTAACCTGCCGACAGACCCGCCCGTAGCAGTGAGGGCTCTGTAACCTGCCGACAGACCCGCCTGTAGCAATAAGGGATCTTTAATATGCCGATGGACCCGCCTATGGCAGTGAGGGGTCTGTAACCTGCTGACAGACCCGCCCGTAGCAGTGAGGGCTCTGTAACCTGCCGACAGACCCGCCTGTAGCAATAAGGGATCTTTAATATGCCGATGGACCCGCCTATGGCAGTGAAGGGTCTATAACCTGCCGACAGACCCGCCCGTAGCAGATTGGGGTCTGTAACCTGCCGACAGACCCGCCCGTAGCAGTGAGGGCTCTGTAACCTGCCGACAGACCCGCCTGTAACAGTAAGGGATCTTTAATATGCCGATGGACCCGCCTATGGCAGTGAGGGATCACAAATTTTCTCTTATCTACAGGCGTAAATAGATCATGCGCTTATTGTGCAGCTGTTTCTCACTGAAGCTCATACGTCTCTTCTCCGGGTTTAAAACGAGTAACATTTGTTGCAATAATTATTGAATAAAAACATTATTTAAAATTCTAGCTAGAAAATACGAGTAAGGACACATGAGCATAAATAAATATCAGGTACATTATCATGCCCATGTTTAGGCTTATGGTTTTAATGTACTTGATTTCTAATTCTATACGATGACTAGATATAAAAACCGTTACATGTATATGATCCGAGATGATTCTCGCCTTCCTCTCCAAATCCGGGTTTAATGACGTAATTTCATGTTATGATCGTCTGCTCAGATTAAATACGAATGTACATTCCATTCCCATTAATGGATAGAAACAGGATGGAGCTTAATTTTTACAAATGTGTAACACAATCAAAGTATTGTAAAGTATTTATGGAGGGTGATTATCGAGTTGTAAAGTTTGGAATGACAAGACATGTTTGCAGTCACATCACAGGCTAATAGCAACGGACCCAAGTGAGGGATATGTGCCACATCTATTGTGACACAGAACTTAGGTTTTTACTGTTTCATCCGAAAGACTAGACTCCGACGAGCAACCTTTAAGACTCTAACCCACAACTCTTTGGTAACTAGCCTAGCACCTGACGATCCTGCACTACCGGCTCAAAATAGAAAAGGGAAGAATCGATCACGATTGTATATCCGGTTGATACAGGGTGAGATTTAACCCGACTTTTTACGAAGTACGTAATTAATTTTACCAGAGACATAATACACATATGTATATACGAGAGAAATATATATAGTCAATTATGTGAAACAGCGCACTTGGCGTTTTCCTTAACATCTTACCGTCCAAAGCACCACTACTGTCTTCAAACTGACCGAAATGCTTTATCAGAAAAATGCAACCCAACCTCCAATGGGTAGCTGAATAGAATCTGTCAGAATATATTCAGGATCTTTGAAGTGTAAGCAACTTCTGCAGATACCCGTAATAACACCTCTTTACCACTTGAGAACATATACTATATTTTTTCAACACAAAACACCGAAAATACTCTCTGACATTTGGAACTGAAGATGTTGAAATACAGACATACAACACCATCGATAACATTACATTTTATTCCCCCTTATTTTCTGGTGCACAGATATTCAATTCACAAAATCCAAACTTTTCGTAATTTTTACCATCTAGAATAATCATTAGGTATCAAAACATGTAGAATCTATAATAAAACCAAAATGACAGACTGCCGTAATATTGTACAGTCATCTCACAACAAAAATAAGTGGTGACAAAAACTTCTGTTTTCTACATCAATCATTTCTAAAAACAACACTCAATTCCATGGTATGATATGCGCATTATCTAAAAATTTACTTCTCGTCATTGCCCAAAAATGAGCTAATATTTGAAATATAAGAACATGTTCTACAGTATGTAACCTTGCTATTATTAATCTGTTTTGTTTTGTTAATTTTTGAATATCACCTATATAATGATGGTCAGTATTTTGCCAGCCTTACTGTGGTATAGTGTTTCTTTTGCTCATTTGATGATATAACAGTAACAAGATAGGCACTACAAAGCTCCAATTGTGTCGTTTTATCAAGATGTCCAACAAGTTCTTCTTCAAGAAAAAAACTGCCGAAACATTCCAAAAATTCTGCAATAAATGACACATGACTACAGTTTCATGGAAATTGTTTGTCTCTTTTGAAGAGAAACGCATCAAAGTAAGTGAAATTTCAGTTTTCTAATAAGTAAACATTGGATTTAGAAAATGATTAGATTATAAAATGTCATGGATTTTTTTTAACATTGAGAAACATTCTGAAATAATGACCAGGAAATAAAATCAAAGTATGCAAACCTGTAGACAATGTTTATTGTAGAAATGATTTCAATATGTAATGAGAGAAATAAATTTTGATCATCACAAAACATGATTTTTACACCTTTGATGTGTAAAACAGATACCAATTTATCACATCTGAAAGAAAAATGCAAACTGTGTTATAAAAATAAAACACCATTTCAGATCTAATAGTACAAAAACATCCATTTAAATTAAAACTAAAAACAAGCGATTATGTCACTGGAAAACAAATCAGATGACTGCAAGCTTTTAAAGAAGAAATGTGAAAACATTAAGCATGTAAAATAAATTAGTCATGGAAAAAAACAGACTGATAACTGCAGTATATCCTCTTTCCAGCTGTAAAAACTGTATTTACCGTTACTCTTTTCAATAAAGACAAAGCAAACAATATGAGCATATCATTAAATGTTAAAACCTAAAACAAAAATAATATACATGCATATACCTCAGTATGGTGGTAAATGTATTGAATGACATGTAACGATAAATGGTGCAACATGGTACAATACCCTTAGTATGGCTAATGATTTTGTATTAACAACCAAACATAATATTCCAGTAGAAATATATGTATAGAAATGTACCCCTAACTTGAGTAATACATGTATTAAAAAGAAATAAATATAAAATGTATACATTGTATAGCAAAACAAGAAGATTCTAAATTATTTCACCGACCTTGACCATGGTATAATGACAAGTCAAAGATCAACCGAAGAACCTACTGGTATTGAAATTACTTAAACCTTTTCTTCTAAAAATGGATTATAGAGAATAGTTTAAATTAAGCTTTAGTGTTTAATTTACACATTTATTACTCAATTAACTTAAATGTATGAGCAATAAATGTGTGAAATCTGAGCTTTTCTTCTCTTCTTTTGTTTTAAATGAAGGCAACATCAATAATTGAGAGGAAGGAAATATCGTTTCTGCTGACTGTACTATAATTACATTTATATGCAATATAAATGTCAGGTTATCTTGACAAACTTTATAAAGGGTTGTGATATATGCATAAACACCATTGTATGGCATTATGTATCGAAAACTATGCCCTAAAAGGCAACACAATTCGTGGTGAAACTTTAAAATACTGGTCAAAGTTGACAGTCAAGGTCATAAATAATGGTATCAAGGGAATGGTCTCACCACAAGGAGTACACTTGTGAAATATGAAAGCCTGATCTCTTATGGTTCAAACAGTATGGCTGTGGTAAGCATTTTTCTAAGTGTAGGTCAAATATTAAGGTCAAAGTAACTAAGGTCATGAATTGTGGTAACAATGTGAAGGTCTGACCACAAGTAAAACACATGCTAAATATGAAAGTCCTACCAACTATAATTCAGTTGTGGCACTGGAAAGCATTTTTCTAAATGCCAGTCAAACATGAAGGTCAAGGTAACAAATTATGATATCAATAGGAGGTCTTGCCACAAGGAATACACATATATATTAAAATATATATTAAAACCTTATTTTCCATGGCTCAACAGTGAAGGTCAATGCTTAAATTTTTGTTTTAGGTCAAATGAAGGTCAACGTCACAATGTCATCAATTATGGCACCAATGGAGAGGTCTCACCATAAAGAGAACACATGTGATATATATAAAAGCCCCAGCTCCAATGGTTGACGAGTTACATGTAGGTCAAACATTAAGGTCAAGGTCACAAGGTCATGAACTATGACAGCAAAGGAAAAGTCTTGCTATGAGAAATATGTGAAAATATAAAAGCACTGGCTGATATGGTATTTTAAAGGCATACTAATCATTATTTTTATACAAAATTTTTATTTAATTCCACATTTGCTGTTTAGAGATGTATAACAAGGCTTAGGCTTTGTAAATGACAGGATATTGGTGCATTTTAGGCAAATTTGATATTTTTAAACACAAAATAGGAATTACATAAAAATAATGGCCATTATGCCTTTACAGTTGTCCATAGAAAAACAAACAGGACAAATACAACATGCCCTAGATCTATCAATTTTGGAGCATAACAATTCAAGATCAAAAATTGACTTATTACAATATCAAAAAATATTTATCAGAAATCTTTGTTTGCACAAACTTAGAAAACACTAAATGTACTTTGTTCAGATTAATGTTAAAATGTCATACTCCACGTAGACAAATCACATGAAGCTTATGAATTGAATACAATCATCAAACTTTTATATTTTTACACAATAGTATGCATTAGTAACACAGCATAATGATGATATCTATGATTTATACAGTCAATGAGAAAACAAATCAAGCACTTTTCCAGCACTAATTTGTAAGTATTTTTCAACACAATTTATATATGCATTAACCAAAAATAGATACAATGAAGAGTTGTACTAAGCAAAAAGAAACAAAGGTGTCACAAAAATGCTTTACTCATAGAATTTTCAAAAGACATGTTTTTTCTTTCAAAATAAATTACAAGTACTTAAATAAATGAAAAGAATAGTCCCGAGGGTTGGAATTGCATTTGCATAAACTAGGGGCCGATATACTTAAATTTCGATCATAATATTCTCTCAGAATTGTACAGGATTGCCAACTTGTTTAATTTTATCAGGTGCTTGACTTACAAGATGTGGAAAAAGTGAAATATTGCTCACACGTTAAAAAATCATTTTTCTATCATAACTACCTTCTTTTAAAACATTTGTACTTAGGAATGAGAATTTTTCGTTTAGCATTCAATAAACAATCCAATTTTATAGTCTAGAAAGTGAATGAAATCAAAATGCACTATCCTCGATGTTCCATAAATGTTGCATAAGAAGCCAATCTCTGAGATATTACAAATGTCCTTGGATTTTTATGAATGCCTACATCTTTGCTAGGTTTTTAGAACAAAGGATTACTTGTCTAAAACAAAATGTACAAGATGTCATTGAAACTTATTTTGTGACAATTTTCAACCATTACGGCAATGAAATAGGCCGCATTAATTGAAAAAGTGTTTTGAAATGAACTGCAATTAAAATTCCTTGCTCCTTGAATTGTGTGTTATGAATAGGTGTTGTGAACAACTGAGTACTAGCATGATTATTAGCAATATTGCAAAGTGATTGCAGGTTAATGTATGACTAAATCTTTTCTATGATTACACAGATGTTCTATGATGTTCAAGTGAGTTTTATCTGTACTGAATAGCATATGATGGGGTTTATTTTTCATATACATGTATACTCATGCAATAATTCTACATGAAAAAGAATGAGAGTTGTGCTCAAAATTCTCCTATTAGACAGATCTCCATAATTTATCTACTCTTATGATCACCAGAGTCTAAAATTTCAATCTGAAAAATTCATTAAACTCTAGTACTGGGTATATTTCAAGGATTTTTATTTCAAACAGACTGCAAGTCCTGAATCTACATCTAAGCACTTTTCAGTTTCTAAATGGACCATGATATTGTTATTAAAGGTGTTACACCAACAACAAACAATACAGACATGCCAGATCTTCAACCACACATCCACAAAAAAAAAAAGAAAAACCTGGTACAAACAAAATATAACACTGAAAAACATCAACAAATCATATCTAAGGTGTTGTTCATACTTCATAATATACAACAACAGATAAATAGCATAAAAACGTCACTTAATTATCAAATAAATAATCTCCAATCAGATCCATACTGTAAGCCAAAATATAACATTAAAAGTGTATTCTGAAGCAAAAATGGAGGTCAAATGCAACACTGCATTAGCACTACATAGATAAAAAAAAAATAAAATGAAATAAAGTTAACGTTAAACAGATTCTTCCTCTCGATGTCAAACTTCTAAAATCTCTGACTGATCGGCAAGACCCATAACTCTTGAAGAATCTGATGGATTATACATGGTATCTTCAATGTCTTCTTGTAAATCATCAAATCTGAAACACAGATCAAGACATTTGCAACCTACGCAAGTGGAATCTTACAAGCGCACTCCTTATTACACACCATACTTGTTTATTGACAGTTTTCAAAGGTTGGATAACCAAAGGCTGAAATAAAAATATCACTGTGAAATTTTCTCAATCATGTATCTATTTGTGAATCTATTTCAGACTATATTTATGATGTCAAACAGATTCTTTTGCTTTAGAGGCATAAAGACCAAGATGCACTAATTTAATGAGATTACATGACATAAAACTAATTAGGGTCATTTATTTTTCACCCACTTTTTCTCATGGTGAGAACAAACAGCTTTACAATAAAAATTGAAAAATCAGACTTCTTAAGAAAATTGCATCACAGAGTGAAATAAATAAACTTTGTCTTCTACCTTTATTCATAAAGTAAAACCCCAATCTTTGTGGACATGTTTTTCAATGCTTTTAATGAACAACTGTGATAAAAATTCTTTTGCTCTAAGACTGCTCAAATCTTCATTTAACATCACTAGAGTGCTTAGGTTTGATGAAGAATTGGGAAAAAGAACATTACATATCCAGCAAGTATCAACATTTCTATAAATATTTGCACCAATATCTGTGCAAAATATCTTGATTATTTGTAAGTGACCTTGTTATCATAGCATCATGCAGGAATACTCAGTGATGTCCAGTGCTAAACTCTACTACTCAAGCACTCTGACCATTGCATCACTCTTAATATACATATGTTTATCCATGTTATACAGGCTTGGTCAAAACTGCAATCACTTGTTGCAATCTCTCTACACATCATTTCTTTCAGCCTTTTTAACTTTCAGAGGAAGACCCCTTTCTTGCATCAGCAAGAGGTAAACCTCGATTATATTGTCTATCATATTTATAAATGAACATCGTACATAAGAGAACATTTTCACAAGTTTTTGTTTTTGTTTTTTTCATTTTTCAAGTGAATATGATATGTGTATAAAGTAATCTCATTCAATTTCATTTGACCCTCCCAGATTTTGTACAGAGGAATGTGACATCTAAAAGACAATTGTGTACAAGGTGACGAAGAAAGCCCTAGTAAAGTGAATATGCTGTAATACTTACTGGATTTAAGAATATTGTTCTTGGCTATGCCTCAATGAATATTTTCAAATCCAGTACGTATATTTCATAAAATATTAAACTAGTGGGTATTGTTGTTTTTAACAAAAAACATGTCTTCCTTTCCTTATGGATGTGTTTCAGAATGGGCCATTACAAGTGGAAGAATCTGACTAGGATTTTTAAACATTATAGAAATAAAACTCTAAGATACCGATACTCTGTAGAAATGAATGTACAGTACAACATGCTTATAACGAAGTGCCAAGGACGACAAATTTTGATTCATGATAAATGTATTTTGCTATAATCGTTGCATTTATAATAAATTTTCTGACAAGGGTTAAGTTCAGGGTCAAAACTTTTGACACAGTTCATATACAGTGTTATTATATGCTATAAAATTAAAGTCCACAAGTCTGACAAACAAATTACAAATTACAATTTAGAATCTTTTTTTAAATGACCTTGAAACGGTGATTTTTTTTTTTTTTTTTTAATTTGACCTTGAGATTGTAAATGTAGATCAAGGTCAGAATTTTTTATGCAGTGCACCTTGCCTCACTGTCACCTTTCTATGTTCCATGTTCTTACCTCAAAGGGTATTTAAGTTACAGCCTGGACAATTTTTTTTTTAATTTGATCTTAAGATTGTAAATGTAGGTCAAGGTCAAAAATTTCTATGCCGTGCATCTTAACTCACTGTCACCTTTCTGAGTGCCAAGTTTCAAGTTCTTACCTGAAAGGGTATTCAAGTTACGGCCTGGACAAATTCTTTTTTAAAAGTTTGACCTTGAGACTGTAAATGTAGATCAAGGTAAAAAATTTTATGCTGTGCACCTTGCCTCACTGTCACCTTTCCAAGTTCCAAGTTCTTACTTCAAAATGTATTCAAGTTAAGGCCTGGATAATTTTTTTTTAAACTTGACCTTGAGATTGTAAATGTAGGTCAAGGTAAAAAATTTTTATGCCATGCACCTTGCTTCACTGTCACCTTTCTAAGTTCCAAGTTCTTACCTCAAAGGGTATTCAAGTTACAGCCTGGACAAAATATTGGATAAAGAAGAAGAAGAAGAAGAAGAAGAAGAAGAAGAAGAAAATTGACAAAAACAATATATCTCCCCTTTGAAGGGCAGACATAATTAGTAAAAAGTGCATAAATTTATAGCATTGACATTTATCTGAATACATAAGAATCCAATACATTGAAAATGTATCATTGTGTTCACAATAGAAAATCTCACAGGTGTTTTGTTCAATGTTTGATGCCACATCATTAGGATATCTGTTTGATGTACTGTACAGAAATTTCTACTCATGCAACATGACCACTGCAAGCAATGGGGTTTTTTCTTGTGCCATTGTCTACAGGTCCTTGGTTTTTACGGTCTTTTCTGAAAGACAGAACACTGGGGAGGTGTTAGTGGGATTCAAGCACAGAAACTTTTGCCCTTGAGCATCATACAAACTGAGCTTTGCTAGCTCCTCTGTTGTACATTGTAAAATATCATTGTAACCAACCAGAGTCAGAACTTAGTACCATTTATAATATATTGATTCTCTCTAAATATGGTACGAGCTGGTGTGCTTTAGTGAATCAGATATACAGCTCGTGACAGAGAGGTCCTGAGTTCAATTCCCACCGTAAGCACCCCAGTGCCCAGTCTTTCAGAGAGATGGGGAAAACCGAGGTATGTAAAAGATCCCTCAATGCTTTGGGTGGGTCTTTAGCAAATGTAAAAATCTTTATGCAATGCATTGGGTGGATGGCATCACCATATGTGTAAAATAATTGTTGATTGGCGTAAATAAAAACTCAAATGAATCCTGTTTGTAACACACAATCTCATTGGTAGACCAATTCAGGGATTCATATTTCATTGCAGTTTTTAACTGAAAGTCACAACAAGATTGAATTTTTAGGTAAAACGCATTAAGATAGGGTTACCATGCATGTGTTTTACAAAACCAACAGGTATTTGTAAATCCCCAGTCAGAAAATAGAATTCCACTGCAAAGCTAATCTAATATGGTAGTACACATAGAGTTATTACTGATAAAAAGAAACAATTACTCACTTTCGTCTAATAGGTAAGTTTTATCAAACAACATTCACTCCCAGAGAGTGATATTTTAGCCTCAGGACATATCTTAAAATATATATACACCTCAAATGAAGTCCATAATTGTAAACTACAGTTGATTGTTGTTTACCTGAACACTATTAAATCAAATTTTCTCTTAGCTCAAACTGATTTAAACATACCAATTTTATTTTCTATATATTAATATATATTCCTAATTCAAACTCCACTTTACTTGAAATGTTTATAATGCACCCTTTGAGTTTGAGTTATCTCGGCTGTCGACTGTATGTAGATAATACCACAGTTATGAGACATTGCAACATATTCTCAGTTCTACTGTTTGAGGTGAATCTCCCAAAATGATATTGTTGATGATACAGTTTATATGAAAATAAGAAATTGAGTTTTGTTTTCATTAAACACATGCTCTCGATAGATGCAGAGTTCTGAACAATCTGATGAATCATATATAGAAGTATCGGTAGAAATGAACAGACCAGTATGATTATCACTATGACATAGAATCGTTTACAACACTCAAGAGATGAACAGACCAGTATGATTATCACTAGGAGACAGAATCGTTTACAACACTCAAGAGATGAACAGACCAGTATGATTATCACTAGGAGATAGAATCGTTTACAACACTCAAGAGATGAACAGACCAGTATGATTATCACTAGGAGACAGAATCATTTACAACACTCAAGAGATGAACAGACCAGTATGATTATCACTAGGAGACAGAATCGTTTACAACACTCAAGAGATGAACAGACCAGTGTGATTATCACTAGGAGACAGAATCATTTACAACACTCAAGAGATGAACAGACCAGTGTGATTATCACTATGAGATAGAATTGTTTACAACACTCAAGAGATGAACAGACCAGTATGATTATCACTAGGAGACAGAATCGTTTACAACACTCAAGAGATGAACAGACCAGTGTGATTATCACTATGAGATAGAATTGTTTACAACACTCAAGTTTTACCTCTCCTTATTCCTTATTGCATAGTAATAAACATTATCTAAATTACATGTCAGCATTGATTCATTCAAAAAGACAAATACTGTTACATGTCAGAGCCGTCAATCAGGCGTTTTTGAGGCGGAACTTCAGCCCAATTCCCAATGGCAAATAGTGGCCATTTTTCCCAATTTCAGCACTAAAAATCCCAATTTGATAACAATGCAAAGTATTGTTTTATTTTTGTGTTTTTTTTATGATAAAATTATCAGCTTACCCGTCTATGAATCGTGATACATGCTTTATTTAGTTCATTAACGAGAATGATTTATGTTGTTTACATCAATGTGACTGGGTGTCTTATTGGGAGTGATTTGTAATGCCCATTATCGCAAACATTTTACTGAACCTAAATCAATTATATTCGTACATAATCATTTCAACTTTCGAATGTCTCTGATTCTTGTTCTGTATCATTTGTGTCAGAGGTAATCAGGAACTTTTATGTTGAATACCTATTATATTTTTTATTTTCATTCAACAGTTTCACAATCTAACTTTGATGGGACGGTTTGGATATTATGTTCAGGAGGATCTTCCTTAAGACAAGATCAGCTTTAGAAATGTTTGGACATTTTCAAATCACGAAAAAACAGAATGTTTAACTTTTGATCCAATACCATACGTGTATGTGTAATGAAAACAACAAAAAACCATTACAAGAATGATTTGTTATATTACATTTAAAAATTAACATGTCTAAAAATAAATTCCCATTTTGATACAAAACAACACATTTTCCCCCAATTCAGCTGGCCCCAGTCCCTGTTCCAAAAAAGGTGTGTGACGACCCTGCATGTAATACAAAATGTATTTGTGAAACAGATCTTTACTTAAACTTGAAAGTCCTATTTATATATAGTACATTCAAATGACAATTATTATGATGTTCAGATTTTTACTTGCTACTTTAGGATTAGATATGATGTTTAATTTTTGTTGTAAAGTAATAACCACAAACGATATATTTTTCATTGCAATTTAAAACTAATAAGGAAAAGAGTAAACACAGTACTGTTTTCTTGAACATCTTTATAGCACTTACCTATCATAGGTGGCATTTTCAGACATTTTTTCTAATCTTTCTTGTTCCTCCCCTCGACAACTTTTAATACAGTATAAAATTCCACTTATTATTAACATTACACCTACAAAAAATAAGCAATAACATGGTGTTCATATCGAAAATGAATGTTAAGAGATGACAAAACAGGATGGACACAGATCCAGGACTGTGTCAGACAAATGTCAGCAGAGGGCAGGGTATTCTGCCCTCCCCCCCCCCCCCCAACAAATAAAATTCATATGTTACCTTATAAACTGTACATGCTTGATACCATTTTCCATACAAATAATAATGATTGTACCATTAAATATTAAAACAAATTTCAAATTGTTAGAAATAAATTTATCTTTACAAGAAATTTACAAGATGAGAATTGTATACTGGAACTGACCTGAGATAATACCCATCCATATTTCATGTGGTTGTATAAAACAAGGTATAGATAAGACAAAATATAACACTCCTTTTTTCCAATTGTCTATCAATAATATTGCAGCCCAAAATTTTTGACATAATGAAGTGGAATCATCATTTCTGTAATATAAATACGTGTACTTAATTAGAATGTCAGATACAGAAAACAAAATGCCAAAGTGGGTTTATCACACTCACCTGAGCAAAATTTGCTGATTCACAAATAACAGTCTGTTTGAAAAAAAATGCAAACACAAATATTTTCTAATAAAAGTTGGCAAATAATTGTTTAATGGCTTCTCTGTATATATACTGAATAAATAATAAAAAAACAAAAAAACGAAAGACACAAAAAAAAAGACTATGTCTGTAATTTGTTTTCTAATATGAATTATTGAGTGCTGTAAAACACTTTGAAACTTGTTTTGGAGTCAAATAAAAAGATTTGAGTCCAGCAGGTCTGATGCATAAATCTTCAGCATAATGGAACTGGTCCATATCAAAAACAGAAATTAAAACATAATAAATCCAAAAACAGGATTTTCACACTCAAATAATCATTGAAATATAAATTTTCAAATAAATATTGGCAAATAAATGCGTTATTTCTCCTCTCTATTGAAGAAATTAATAAAATGGCACAAATATATGGAATGTCTGGATCCATTGTTTTTAAATAGACCTAGAAATACAACAGAATCGGTAGAACCAATGCATGCTCCCTAGTTCAAAAAAGCTAATTTAAGTGTAAAAATTTTTCATCTACTTATTTTTTGCCCATTAGAATCAGTGGGTAAAAACTAGATCAACTTAGAAGCAGGCTAGTTATTTACTTTGAGCTTAGTATATCTCAATATAACCTCTTAGTGAAGATATATTGGGAGCACATAGCTTAAGGGTTAGCATGTTGTTTTTGAATTCAGGAGATCACCATATTGTGCTGTGGTTAATGGATTTCTCGTTAAATACAATAAAAATGGCATGTTTTAGTCACTGTCTGCCTAGCAATAAGCAGGAACAAGTTGGACGCCGTTTCATCAAAGGGTATAACTTTTAGACCTAAGACTAAGCTGAGTCCAACACTTACGACCAGATTTAGGCCCGGTCTAAGTCCGTTACATGAAAGGGCATATGCACGGACGTAAGTCGCCATATTTAGTCTTTGTATTTAGGCCTAAGCTTTAAAGACTATGCATGCGTACTATTACTTTCGTTTTGATATAAATAAACAAGTGGGCGTGTTGATTATATTAAGCACTTTTTACGTCATTGTTACGTCGACGGGTTACGTAAGCATATATATACACGAAAAAAGCACGATGGCGAGTTTAGATGTAACTTTCAGTATTAAGAAAAGACAAGAAACCATAAAGGACGGTATGACCGGATTGCAAAGATGCCTTTGTGAGATGTGGATATCCTCCTATCAGCAACAAAGTCCAAGATGACATTGACCCACTGATCCAGTGATAACTGATCAAATTTTGCGTCTTTAAGCAAGACCTCATAAAAGTTAACAAGGTATCTGAGATTCTGTTCACTGAAAAACAGTGTTCACTCACTAAAACCTTAAGTCAAGTCAAGGTCAAGGTCACCAAGTATGTGTCAGACGGCAAGAGCTCACGAATGTTTACAATGCGACTAAATTTGAAGTAGGTTATATTAACAGTAAGCAAGAGTTCATCCTAAAAGCAAAAACAGTCTGTGTTCACTGAAGTGTGAAATCAAGTTAAAGTCATTACCAAAGTATGTCAGATGAGAAGACCTCATGTATGTCTAAAATCCCACTAAGTTTGAAGGAGGTAACATTAACAGTATATGTGTGCAAATGGTCACACTAAAGGCAAACAAGAGGCCCAAGTGGGCCTATATCGCTCACCTGAGTACCTAGATTATCAGTCATGCATGAAGGAAGAATTCATTTATTTTTGCATTAATGTGACTAAGTCAAAACAGATGTTGAAAATATGTCAAATTTTATTTCAGGCTAGAATAAAAAACAACACTTTTTTGCACATCCATTCAGGTGATTTTGATATTAAGCATTTCCTTTGTCTCTGCAAGAAGTCATTCAGGGCAACAAGTTAGTCATTTTCTTTAGGTGGGGCCTTTTGTTGACTGATTTCAAGTCTGGGTCATGAACAACAATTGTTTCAAATATTGTCCAGATCTAACTTAAAATTGCCTAATTTCATATGTTGAGTGTTGAGAAACATCTAAAAACTTATTTAGATGTGTAAAGAAATGAAAAAAAAAATTTTGACCACAGCTGGATTTGAACCGCTACTCTCCATATTTCAATTACCAAGTGGTATATGTACTATTGTGAGAACTGCTTTTTAGACATGGTGGCATTATCTGTTAACCAATTTGGATGAAATTTACCAAATTGATAGAGGACTTTTAGTACTTCATGTATTCCATGTTTCATTAAAATCTTTCATGTGGTATAACAGCAGAAGTGAAAAATGTGATTGAATTGTTCCTATACACCCTCATTTGGAAGTCTTAAAAAATTCATAGAAAATCCAAAAATTGAGATATTGACAAAATTCTTTCAAAGTAACAATCCTTACCATAATTATGATCACAATAGTCCATAAGAAATCATCATTATCAATTAACTAGGAAATATGACACTTTTTTCTGCATTGAATCACCAAGTCCAAAGAAATGTCGAAAAAAATTCTTAAATTTGATTTTGGAAGGGAACCAAAATGACAATACATCTTCACTCATCCCTCTAGATCATTTCTATGCATTCTGTTTGTCTCTGTATACAGCCCGTATGAAAAAGAATATTGTTAAACGAGGGAACTCTTTTGTGACCTACTCTTGACTATGGTGGCGCCACCTGTAAAGAGGTCTGGACAAAAACAACAGAATTTGAAGAGGATCATAAGTGACTTATTTCTACCAAGATTTATTAAAATCCTTCAAACAGTTTTGTAGAAAAAGTTGAAAATGTGAAAAATGGCCAAACCCCCCCCCCCTTTTTTTTTGGAAGTCTTAAACGTAAAATTCCTAATTTCATATGTTGAGTGTTGAGAAACATCTAAAAACTTATCTAGATGTGTAAAAAAAAAAAACCATTTTTTTGACCACAGCTGGATTTGAACCGGTACTCTCCATATTTCAATTACCAAGTGGTATATGTACCATTGTGAGACCTACTTTTAGACATGGTGGCATTATCTGTTAACCAATTTGGATGATCCGCACAAAAAACAAAACCTTTGAAAAGGACTATGAGTACTTGCATCCTACCCAGTTTTATCACAATCCTTCAAGTTGTTCTGTAGATCAAGTTGAAGATATGAAAAATTGTCCCCCCCCCCCCTTTTCTTGGAAGTCTTAAAAAATTCATAAAAAATTCAAAAATCGAGATATTGAAAAAATTGCTTCGCACCAGCATTCCTTACCATAGAAATGATTAAATGAAACCAAATGAATGCATCAATGTTTACTAAAAGAAAATAATAACTCTTTAATGCATTAAAATAACAAAGTCCAAAATAAAAATGAAAAAAACGTCAAAAATTTGATTTCGGAATGGAACCAAAAATATCAACACTTCTTCCCATATGCCTCTAAATCATTCCTATGCAGTCGGTTTGTCGCTGTATGCACCGGATCTGAATAAGAAGTTTGTCAAAGGAGGGTACCCTCTGTGACCTACTTTTGTCTGTGGTGGTGCCACCTGTTCATGGATCCTGAAAAAGATGACCACATTTGTCGGGGACCTTGAGTATTTGATGCATGCCAAGTTTCATTGAATTCCAGCAAGTGGTTCCGAAGAAAAAGTTCAAACTGTGAAATGTTTACACCAATTATCCCACCCCCCTTTTTCTTGAAAGTCTTAAAAAATTCATAAAAAATCCAAAACATAAAATATTGAAAAATTTTCTTCGCAGTAGTATTTCTTACCATCAAAATGATCAAATTAAACCAAATTAATGTATCAATGTTTACTAAAAGAAAAAAATACCTCTTTTCTGCATTAAAACTACCAAGTACAAAAAAACGTCAAAAATTTGATTTCGGAACGGAACCAAAAATAACAACACTTCTTCACACATCCCTCTAGATCATTCCTATGCATTCGGTTTGTCTCTGTATGCCCCCGGTCTGAAGAAGAAGTTTGTCAAAGGAGGGTACCCTCTTTGACCTACTTTTGCCTGTGGTGGCGCCACCTGTTGATGAATCCGGACGAAAAACAACAACACTTGTAGGGGACCATGAGTACTACATGCTTATCAAGTTTCATCAAATTCTGTTCAGTGGTTCTGGAGAAGAAGTCGAAAATGTGAAAAGTTAACGACGGACGACGGACGGTGATTGATCACAATAGCTCACTTGAGCCTTTGGCTCAGGTGAGCTAAAAACAGTGTGTGTTCACTGAAGCGAAAAGTCAAAGTTTTGTATTGGTTGGAAAGAGCATTCAATTATCTACAAACCTACCAACTTTGACAGAAGTACCCTTTAGAGTATGAAAGAAAAAAGCTAAATGCAAATGCTTAACGCAAATTGTTGACGCTGTGTCTTGGTTTTACTGTCCTATCTGAAAGATGAGACATCAGCGAGGATTGAACCCAAGAACTACCGAACTATATATAGCCAACTCGCTTACCAATGTACCATGCCGACTACATGTTTATTTATTTATTATTGTTTTTCTTTTATACGGCAGATTTGACGTCAAATTTTCATTTTCATCATATTTTACCATAAGGACACAGTTGAACTGATTTTTCCTCTTATAAACTTGAAATATTTCCAAAGATTAAGTTCAATGTTGAGCGCCAAATATTTGTGGTCATCAGAATTATGTTCGGAAACTTTTATGTGCAATTTTGTAAATATTTTTAAAGAATTGTTATAAAACTTCGGACTTTATTAATCACAGGTTTAAGTTTACATATTTTTTTTTTCTATTTTTGACACATTGCTTCTCACTGGAAATAATAAGGTACAAGGGTAATGACAAATGAATAAGAGAAAATAGTTTAATTCTTCATTTCGTATACAACACATAAATGTATATTTTACATATTTTATTCTCCTCATTTCAAAAATATATGCAGTAGCATTTTCATTAAAAATAGAGGATTTTTTTTTTACAATGTTACTGATAGATATGCCAAATGTTTTAATAATCTAATTTTTTTATTTGATGAATAAAATCGGGAAAATGTGATTTCATAAAAATTAATGAAAATTTAAGGTAGATCTACCTTAAAACTCATTTCCACTCATATTTTATTAGATTATTAGATTTTTTCTGACTACCCACAACGTATATAAATAATGGAGAAAAAAAATTATGATGTCATATTTGTGTCAAGTTTTGAGCCTTAGACTTGTGACTGATTCATGACGTGTGCATGATGTATACTGCATATTTTACACAAGTTTACATATGTTATAATATAGGATGGTTCAAAATCGCTGTGTATATGTGTATTTACTTCTACAAAAGTTATCGAAATCATTCGAAAAAAGAGCCTTTGGCGCATTTGAATTCAGGTAGGACACACTTTTTACGATTCCGAAGGAAATGTTTGCGTCTTATTTGCCTTCTTTGAAATTCACGTATGATTATGGCAGCCATATTTAGTCTTAGTCTAAAAATTCAGGCTGCCTCATAGCAGGCATAAATTTTAGGCTAAAATTTAGGCCTATGACTAACTTACGCCCTTTGATGAAACGCAAATTAGTCTCAAAATTTGACTTAGTCTGAAAGTTACACCTGACTAAGCTAACGACCAGGCTTAGGCCCTTTGATGAAACAGGGTCCTGGTGTACTGTGTAAGTGGAGTCTGGCAGTCATCTGTTTAGCATCTAGAAACAATATATAAGATACGATATCGTATATGCCTCTACTGCATGGATAAAGATTTAACTTATGATAGTAATACAGCTGACTCCGTCATATTTTTACATCAAAAGCTTGGATCATGCAATGGAATAATTAGCATAAGTAAATGTGGTGCATCATTTTGAACAATCCATCATCTACTTCACTTTTAGATTAGAGTTAATTAGCTTAGATTGTGATTAATAGAATTTGATGATGATGGAGAGGCTACCGGTAATTAGATGGATTAACATTACCCAATCATTATGGAATTCAGTTTACTGGGGTATTGCAAACTGTAATATAAAACCTTGTTTAATACTATGACATTAAATATATTAGATAGATAAACATAAATGATGTTTATTATCCTGAAATAGTCTGTATCTCTGATGTATGACATATTCTAGAAAAAATTGAAAACAACCCATCCACTATGTTGGGAAAGAGAGATAACTCTTACTTACTTGATTGTAAATATCCCCTGTTGTTAACATGAACTTTATTTATCTTTACTTACATGTATTTTTCAACTACAAGATCTCTTCAAGTTTGAGTACTGAAGGTCAGCAATATATACATGGGTCCATGTTTGTCTAATTAAACTAAGCCAGAAAAGGGTAAGTTTGACACACTTCTTTAGGTCAAGATAAATATTTATATAAAAATATCATGGAGAGATCCAAAGTTTATGATTAAGAAAGAATTTGAATAACAAATATATAAGACAAAAACTTTTGGGAGCATACTTGGTGCAGTTTTGAAGCACTTGGTGTAAGCAATTCTGAATTGGTTCCACGATTATGCCATTAGATTTAAGAGGTTGGGTATCTGCTGCTTCATATTGCAATTAGATCATAAAAAATTGTTGAAAGCAATGTAAAACCCCAATAAAACAACAAAATGTTTCGTCAGAATAAATACTTTTAATATCAGGTGATTCTCATTTTTGCCTTCTGAAATTCAAATTCCAATCCATGATCAAATTTAAACCTTAACTAAGTTAACTTAATTTTCCTACAACAGTACATGTTTACTGTATTTTCTTTCTACGATTTTTTCAATTATTATCAAAGGAATCTTGTCCCCATGAACAAAGGTATTTGCCCATGAATATGCAAGTTTATGATTTTTAATGTTTACCTTTTACAAAATCAGTATAATATATTTTATATCTTACCCAACACAAACTAAGACACATATGTCGATTGCAAATACTGACTCTAAAAAGGTCACAAGTAATGCTGAGATTCTGAAAAATAACGATATGAATATAATAATACTTCATGACAAAAGCATTTAATAGACCATATTCTGGTTTTGCTAATTGTTGTCTTTTTGTCCGAGCTAATACATTTTGTTTTTCATAGTGACGTCATAACGCATGACATAGATTCATTATAACATCACTATGAAAAACAACGCCAAAAGGTATAAGCTCGGACAAAAAGTCGTCATTTATCAAAACCAGAATATGGTCTATTTCATTTGCACTTTACATTGAATATATTGATATGAAAACCTAAATCTATAGTGCTCAATCTGCTGTCTTCAAGAGTTATTGTGTTAAGTTTCTTGAATGTAGATGAGCAGAGCAAAATCAGCTATACTCTAGAAGTCATTTTCATTCACTGATGTTTGGTGTACATGATTCTTTTTTACCCATAACTCAATACAGTATCAGCTTTCTTGTGAAAATGTGAAATGGAAAATTAGTTATGGTCTCAGACACAGGCGTAAAGAAAGCTCGGGTTGCTATGTCAGCGTAAAAAAAGAACAAGGCAGTTAACTATGAATTTCACCAGAAGTCGGAAAAAGACGTAGGGACGAAAAAATACTGAAAGCACAAGAGTTTTGACTTTTAGTATCAACTCAGTAATGTTTTATTTAAGTGTTCATAAAGTTTTATGGACGTCCACTCAAAATTAGTGCACTACGCGATTTTATTTTTTGCATTGCAAATTGTTTTGAACTTGATCGTTTTCCACTTGACGAACATAGATCTATCTGAAACATAAATCGCATAGTGCAACATTTTAGGGACTTATCAAATTGTGAAGATGTGAGAGTTTATATTTTATTTTCATTGATATGAGAAGGTTGTGTGCTGCCTTTATCATTATCATTTGAAATTCATGCATTTTTAGTCGATAACCTGGCCAGGGGTGGGCCAGCTAATCTCGAGTAAAATATTCGTCTGCAATTTAAAGTTGTTTTGGTGCATATCTTCATTAATTTTGAGAAGACCTCCATAAAACTTTATGATCACTTAAATAAAACATTACTGAGTTGATACCAAAAGTCAAAACTCTTGTGCTTTCAGTATTTTTTCGTCCCTAGGTCTTTTTCCGACTTCTGGTGAAATTCATAGTTAACTGCCTTGTTCTTTTGTTCACTGACATAGCAACCCGAGCTTTCTTTACGTCTGTGGTCTCAGATATATACCTTAATTATCAATGCAATGACCTTTATCTTTGATCTACTAACCCAGTCAACAGTTAAAATCTTTGACTAATGGAAAGTTTGTGCTAGAAACTTCATGACTCTAAGTGGAAAGTAAATTCAGTTACAGTCCAGAAAACATTTTCACTTATTAACACCATATGACCTTGATCTACATGTATCCACCTGGATGTCGGTAACATACATTTACTTTCTCAATTAATGGAAATGAGACTGTACATGTAGGAAATATAACTATTTCCTGTACTTTTCCATACCATAACTGTATGATGTAATGTCATTGTTCAGTTGTTATTTACATGTATGTAGCTAAATTAGTAAAGCATCTGAACTAGTAAAAATTAAAGGAGATAATTCTGTCCTGCAGTAGACATACGTAGAGATATTGATGGTATATGCATATGGAATGTAAATTCAGTTTACAGTCCCGGCTAAAAGCATTTTCAACAATCAGTGCTCGGTGACCTTAACTTATTGATCTGTAAATCAATAAGGCACTTCCTACATTCATGACATTCAGTGAAAAATCTTGACTTTAGTCTATACATCAAACATGTAGGTTGAATATAAATTCACTTATTATGGTTACAGTCATATGAAGACACATGCACAAAATTAAATTATTAAATTGTAGTAAAATTTTCATGGGAAGTCAGTATATGAAGTTTCATAATGATACTTGGAAGATAAGATTAAGATAAAGTTAGGAAAACATTTTCACATTTCAATGACTCTGACCTTTGAGCTTTATATCTCAAAACCAATAAGGCACGTTCTCAGTTCATAGGAAGTCTGTGTGTAACATTTCATGACATAAGTGGTATATAAATCTAGTTATATTCCTAAAATTATGCTCTTTGACATTGACTTTTGGAATCAATATCAATCAATCAAGAATCAATAGGACATGCATTGTACAGTAAAGTCTTGGTGTTTTGTAAATTTTCCACCCACCACAGTCGGCCACATACAGGTGTAAATTCAAGTGTTGCACAATACACTGAGTATTTTACAATGGGTGTGAACAACCACAGGTAAACTTCCACCTGGCTTTCCACTGTGGTTTCGGGTGGTTTTTCCATCGTGTACGATATCCATAATCCATGTGTATGAAGATTCATCATTATATCTTAACTATTTCAGCACTTGAACTACAGAAACAAATTGTTGATGCCTGTCTGCCTATCAACATACATTTACAATATGTACTTCTACTCTCACATCAGAATTCAGGTTAAGTTCCGAGTTTTGAAACTCTGATTAATATTCCTAAGAACAGAAAAAATAAATTCACAAATTCCAAAAGCAAAGAGGATGAAAATAAAGTATATATTACTTACATCATATAAAATCCAAGATAATGCCCATAGTATGCAGCCTCAACTCCTATTCCCCATAAAGCTGAAATGCACATATCTGGGTATACATATTTTAATCTTTGATTTTACTTATAATAGTGATACAAATGAAAGTAATAGATAGAATTTGATGCCATGATCTTGTATAAAGTTATAGATAGAATTTGATGTCATGATCTTGTATAAATTCATAGATAGAATTTGATGTCATGATCTTGTATAAAGTTATAGACAGAATTTGATGTCATGATCTTGTATAAAGTTATAGGTAGAATTTGATGTCATGATCTTGTATAAAGTTATAGGTAGAATTTGATGTCATGATCTTGTATGAATTTATAGATAGAATTTGATGTCATGATCTTGTATAAAGTTATAGACAGAATTTGATGTCATGATCTTGTATAAAGTTATAGATAGAATTTGATGTCATGATCTTGTATATAGTTATAGATAGAATTTGATGTCATGATCTTGTATAAATTTATAGATAGAATTTGATGTCATGATCTTGTATAAATTTATCGATAGAATTTGATGTCATGATCTTGTATAAAGTTATAGATAGAATTTGATATCATGATCTTGTATAAAGTTATAGAAAGAATTTTGATGTTATGATCTTGTATAAATTTATCAATAGAATTTGGTGTCATGATCTTGTATAAATTTATCAATAGAATTTGGTGTCATGATCTTGTATAAATTTATAGATAGAATTTGATGTCATGATCTTGTATAAAGTTATAGACAGAATTTGATGTCATGATCTGTATAAAGTTATAGATAGAATTTGATGTCATGATCTTGTATATAGTTATAGATAGAATTTGATGTCATGATCTTGTATAAATTTATAGATAGAATTTGATGTCATGATCTTGTATAAATTTATCGATAGAATTTGATGTCATGATCTTGTATAAAGTTATAGATAGAATTTGATGTCATGATCTTGTATAAAGTTATAGATAGAATTTTGATGTTATGATCTTGTATAAATTTATCAATAGAATTTGGTGTCATGATCTTGTATAAATTTATCAATAGAATTTGGTGTCATGATCTTGTATAAATTTTGAAATAATCGTATGATTACAGTTTTTCAAATGGGTCTCATTATCAGACAAAGTCCTAATAAAATTCAAAATTTCTGATAAAAATCATTAAATACTTAATTAGACAAAACAATCTATAGTTGTAAAGCGGAAAGGTTAGGTAGGCTTATCATTTTTGTTGTAAAATGAACTTTTGTTTGTGAACTAATCACATCTGGTTATTTTCACCAACAGATAATTAAATGGAGTTTCCCTCTAAATTTCCTTAATGAATATGAGTATATATTATCTAGCATGCAGTATTCCCTACTGTATGGATAGTTTTTGAATGCATAAAATTCAATAGGAGCTACTTCCCTTTTCCACCATATTAAAGGTATATGACTGAATATTTGTGCATAAATCAACCAAATTGTGTAAGGAATTTCTCCAAACGAAGGATGCTTCTTAAATTTTTGCAACTGCTATGCAATAATTAAACTATTGAACATTGTCAAAATGTTTTCAGAGGAGTGAAAATAAAGGCAACGACTAACGTTCTCATAGTAATTCACTGTAATGGTATGAATATGAAGCAAAAACTCCAGCTTCACTTCCAAAATCGCAGAAAAGGGAAGTAATTCCAATTAAATTTCATGGATTCGAAAACTATCTATTGTCAGACCAAGGTATTTAATAAGAATCTTGGAAAGGCTTAGGAATGTCATGCCTCAATAGTTAGAATTTTGAGCTCTGGGTTAGAAAATTTTAGTGTGACAGAAATATCACATATGGAAACTAGATCTAGTGAACGTAATTTTTGATACGTAAATGTGGAAAATTAAATGATATAAAAGAACAGTGTTTGAAACTGTGAATTATCTAGTTATCACAGAAGGCAGAGAGTTGACTTTCATTCTCAATCTTAAACAAAACTCTCTACATTTTCCTAAAATTTGTCTTTAATAAGTTACTACATCATGACATGCCATGACTTCTAAAACTAAAATTTGATATTACAGAAACAAATATCATCTTATATTTAAAGGTACAGGATTTTTGAAAACTTGATTGTTTTGTCTCCATGGTATTCACTATAATGTGCTGTAATGGACATTCATGATCCCCTGAAATACACAATTACTATCATATATAACTCTCTGAGTGGGATCTGGTGATTCACTTCATAATCTTATTTCATTTATCAGCTTTGGGTAGTTTCATGGGAATCATGCATTTGTTTCACAATTTTATTACTCTCGTATATGAAAAAACATACTGATTTCCATTTTAAATTCAATCCTGTTAGCCAGGTGACTTACACAGGTTTGGCCATTGGCACAATCCCTCATTCAAATGTGAGAAAGACTCAGCTGAGTATTTTGCTACACAATTTTCAGAGTTTCTCAGAGACCAACAGAAACTTGAATACAAGGGCAAATATTAATGGTTTTTTAAACGATGTTTTTTTTTTAAGGATGTTGACATTTTAATATCTCATTCTGGTAACTTAATCAAGGAGTTAATAGTGTGGCAGACTGGGACATCGGCCCAGATAGCTCAGTTGGTAGAGCAACCGTCTTGTTAGCGGAAGGTCCTGGGTTTGAGTCCCGGTCTGACCAATGATTTTTCAACCTTCCTGCTACAGTTTGGAGGTTCCACCAACTCTCATCAGTTGGCAGAGGTTGTATGCCACTGTGAGAGGAGGACTTGGTGTGAGGTTTCGGGGAAACCTCAAATTGGCAGGGGAGGTGTGTGGCAGACTGGGACATCGGCCCAGATAGCTCAGTTGGTAGAGCATCGGTCTTGTTAGCGGAAGGTCCTGGGTTCGAGTCCCGGTCTGGCCAATGATTTTTCAACCTTCCTGCTACAATAGCTACAAAAATAGAGTATTTAATATAAAAATTCTCAGAACTGGTACCGGTAAATGCTACAGATAAACATCCTGAATCATCAACTTTGATCATTCAGTTGTCTCGCAGTTTCATTAGCTTTCAAACGAAACGTTGTTCCCAGATTGTTTACTGGCATTACTGTACTGTACAGTACAGTACTGCATGAAATGTGCGGAATGATTTTAAACTTGTCGTTACGTGAACAGTACAGTACAACTCATGAATTTCACGACTGAATAACGTAACTTCAAAAGCACATGTCATTCTATAAACATAAACAAAGGGAAGCATTGGCGATGAGCCAAAAATAGAAAGGAATAGTGGCGTGATGTTGTTGCTAACGCATAACTAAAATGTTTCAACTGATTTTCCTTACCGAGAGCAGAGATAAGACCTGCAAATCTACAAAACCATTTAAAAAAGTCCCATAGTAAAATTGTACATTTGTCGTCGCATGTCCCCATTCCAACTTTTCAAGGAATTATGAAGTATAGTCGCGCCAACGTGCGTACCAAAGGACATGACCCAACATCAATATTATACCGGAAGAAGTATTGAAAAGGAACTATTTTGAAATGTAGGATAAATAAATGCCGATGTTCCACACTTTGCATGTGCCCGGCTAGCTCAGTCGGTAGAGCACGAGACTCTTAATCTCGGGGTCGTGGGTTCGAGCCCCACGTTGGGCGAATACTTTTTTTTTTTCATTACATTTTATTTTTCATTTACATGTATTTAGATATAAATCTAATACTTATATCCCCAGCAAAGTGAAAGAAAAAGAAAGAAAAAACTCATCTTTAATCAAATTCTTCACTGTTTACTTCTCAGTATCTTGGAAGAACACCTATTTTTCCAGAAATACATGCAGATACCAGTTTTGGATTGTAGCTTTTTATTGTTGACAAATATTGCTAAAAAAGATGCCATCCATTTTTATTTTTATTTAGGAATTATAGATCTGTTTAATTTCCTACTGTTACATACATCGCAGGCAAATCTGTTCAAATACTACATTGCTGACAAAGCCGGCGTGGCCTAGTGGTATCGCGTCGGACTCCTGATCGGGAGGCCGGGGTTCGAGTCCCGCTCTGGTCATGCCGGTGTTCTGTCTTTCGGATGAGACAGTAAAAACCGAGACCCCGTGTCGTGGTATGCATGGCACGTTAAAGATCCCTCACTGCTTCGGGTGGGTCCGTTGCAAAGGTCAAAATTTGTATGCCCTGCACCAGGCAGATGCCGTCACCATATACGTGAAATATTCGTGGTGTGACGTAAAACAAAAATCAATCAATCAATCAAAAAAACATTGCTGACATTTTCACATTCTTTAAATGTATATATGTTTGTCTATTGTGGAGATCAAATATAAAACATAAAAATGTTTCTGGTACTTGGAGCTTTCCTTAAAGGCCGATATCGGAGTATAAATAGCGGCCAATCAAGAAAATGGTGGTAGATTTGATTTTTCGAGACACGTTCAGATCGCAGCAATAAATTTGTAAAATTATCAACAATTACGTCGATTTAACACACGAAAATTGTTGTGCTCATTCCTCTCCGTAATATACAAGTTCGTATCACTCTAACTAGCACAACAAGCACGATCAAATGTGAAAGTAACGATGAACTAGTTCAAGAAATACAACTCTTGTTTCTAGCCTATAAAATTTTTCACTCTTTTGGAGTTAACGATCTTTTCATCTTAATACCAATTCTTTGGTTAAGAAATCCACAACAAAATGCTTTGGTCCAAAAATAACATTCTTGAGATCAGTTTGTTATCAACTACCCAATCATGCACAATAGAACTCAGAAGAAAAGTTCTACGAAATGATCCTAGGATTTTTAGGAGAAAATAATATTGCCGAATTATCTGCCTTTAGAGGAATATAACTGAGGGAGTAAATGGGGGTAGAAGTACAAAATAAATAAATAAATAAATAAATAAATAAAAAAAAAAAAAAAAAGAAATCGGCAGTCCTTTAGGCCATTACCATATATACTACACCACCATTTTCACCAATCCAATGTCCAGATTATTTTGTTTACTCGCCCTGCGAGCCAGTTTTTTGGGGGGGTTTTTTTTGCAGTCTTCCTGCCCTCCCCACCATAAAAATCAAATGGTTGCTCCCTAAATAACGGTCTTTTTATTTTGTTTCTTGTTTCACGTCAAACCAATAATATTGCACTTAAGAGGTGCCGACATATGATGAAGTAATGCATACATGTAGACATTCAGCTCTTTACCTTATGTAAACGTAAATGCATTTTCATTAAAAGTATGATTGAATTTATATCGTTTGGTTCACATTTTGTTATAGTTGGATAACATCTATACTCATGGTATGTTGGGAAGAAAACCGAATAATCGAGCTGAAAAAAACAATTGACAAACCAGGAATGGAATCTGGTAACCATGCTATACCACCAAGCTACCTGTCAGACCAGGAGTGGAATCAGGGTCCGATGCCATAAACTGAGAAAATACTTAAGTCATAATTTCATATTCCTCTGTTCAACAATGAATTAATAACTGGGATTTGAATTTTATTCTATCGATAAATGGAATTAAACTATTCTGCATGACAATTTCTTTGAACATTTGATAATGGAATAAATCAAAATGAAATAATAGACTTAAGTATTTTCTTAGTTTATGGCGCCGGACCCTGGTCTTTCTGTTAACCATGCTCTGTCACTGAACTACCTGCTAGAAAAGTATGCTCTACCACTAAGCTACTTGCCAGACCAGGAGCGTAATCTGATCTTTCTGTTAACCATGCTCTATCACTGAGCTACTTGCCGATCCAGGAGTTGAATCTGGTCTGTCTGTTAAATAATTATAAATTCAAAATAACACATAGATTACTTCCGTGTTCATTTCTATCTTATTTTATCATAATAATTATTGTTATTTTATTAGATTTTTCTTTGTAAGTGAAATCAAGGACGTGTTTATTTATTTTTTTTCTTTAGATATATACGTCCTTGATGAAATAAACTGCAGTATTTTTTCTCGGACATCACCTCAGTTTTGCTTTATCAGTCTAGAGTTATCGTTCTTTAAAATGGCGATCCAAACATACATTTTAAACTTAACACTTTTAAGGAGTTTATGTATATATTTTACCAATAATACGAAACTGTGACTCCCACACTTTATATAAACCATTGTTAGCAAAGGGTTTTAAACTTGTTTAAAAACAGGCAAACTAGGCAACATACTTTTAATAAAATTTATCATTATACCCATTTTACTGTGGGTGCTCCAAAGTCACAGGAGGGATTGAAGGGACATAGACGTTAGACTATATAAAGTGACTTTTCATAGTTATTATGAGTTGAATTTTTACAGAAATTTCTATAGACCCATATTTTAAGTCAACCTATCGAAATGTCATCAATATACATAATATGTCCTTGGGAGATGGTGGGCTTACAGTGGACTTACGGTGGGCTTAAAATCTTCCGTGGGCTTAAAGTAGTTTGACCGAGTATGCTCTACCCCTTAGCTACTTGCTAAACCAGTAGTGGAATCTGAACTCCCGTTAACCATGCTCTACCACTGAGCTACTTGCCAGACCAGGAATGGAATCTGATCTTCCTGTTAACCATTCTCTGCCACTGATCGAGCTACTGGACTGACGATCCACTTTGTTACATTATTCAACCAAAGCAGAAAAACTGGCATAAGCCTATTTCAGGCGTGAAATTCATGAAACTGAGTTTGTTTGCCTGCAGATGCGACCTTTCCGTTACCAGCCAAGCACTTAAACGGACGACCATTTGATTCGGGGGGGGGGGGGGGGGGGGGGCAAATTTGGTCGAGTCAGATGATTTATTTTCAGATCTCTGAAGGATAGAATATTTATTTCCTTAATATCTGGGGACAGATTATTTATTTTCTTGACTTTTTTGTCGCCAAGAAATACTAATGTTAGAACTGGATTGTAATATGTGCCATTAACACAGTCATCCTTCTGTAATTATATTTTGTTAACAAAACACATTTTAATTTTTAAGGTAAACCAACAAATAACATGCAAACACTACTTTGACTGCATACATTTTTATACTACTAGTTTCTATAGTGAATTAATGTATAGTCTCTCCAAGTCTCTGGTATCCTGGGAGAGAATTTCCATTTATCACTATAGAAGGATGTATAAGGAAGTGTTGCTGTTTTGGCTTCCTGTCCGAATGAGACTATCTTATTCGTTTTTGACCTACTTATGACACTATTCTGAACAAGAATCTGAAGAGAAAATCTCTCAGAAAGCTGATGGTAGAGTCCTTGTCCCCTGTCTGCCCCTCAAAATGGAAGTGCAAATATATTTTTAAACAAGGGGCCCAAGTGTACCTATATCGCTCAAATGAGTACCTAGATGATCAGTCATGCAGGAAGGAAGAAGACTCATTTATTTTTTTACTGTGACTTAGTTGACACAAATATTGAAAATATGTCAAATTTTATTTCAGACCAGAATTAAAAACAAGTTTTTTGCACATACATTCAGATGATTTTGATATTAAGTATTTGCTTTGTCTCTGCAAGATGTGATTCAGGGCAACAAGTTAGTCATTTTCTTTGGGTGGGGCCTTTGTTGACTGATTTCAAGTCTGGGTCATGAACAACAATTGCTTCAAATATTGTCCATATCCAACTTAATTTTAAAATGGCCTAATTTCATATGTTGAGTGTTGAGAAACATCTAAAAACTTATTCAGATGTATAAAGAAATGAAAACAAATTTTTGCCCACAGCTGGATTTGAACCGCTGCTCTCAATTTTTTAATTACCAAGTGGTATATGTACCATTGCGAGACCTATTTTTAGACATGGTGGCACCATCTGTTGACCACTTTGGATGAAATGTACAAAATTGATTGAGGACGTATAGTACTTCATGTATACCATGTTTCATTAAAATCTTTCATGTGGTATAACAGCAGAAGTTAAAAATGTTAAGAATTGTCCCTATACACCCTCATTTGGAAATCTTAAAAAAATTCATAGAAAATTCAAAAATTGAGATATTGACAAAATTCTTTCCAAGTAACATTCCTTACCATAATCATGATCACAATAGTCCATAAGAAATCATCATTATCAATTAACTAGGAAATATGACACCTTTTTTTCTGCATTGATATCACCAAGCCTAATAGAATGTCGAAAAAAAATGTCTAAAATTTGATTTTGGAAGGGAACAAAAATGACAAGACTTCTTCACTCATACCTCTAGATCATTTCTATGCATTCTCTTTGTCTCTGTATACAGCAAGTATGAAGATTGTCAAAGGATGGTACTCTTTTGTGACCTACTTTTGACTGTGGTGGCACCACCTGTGAAGAGGTCTGGATGAAAACAACATAATTTGAAGGGGATCATAAGTGATTTATTTCTACCAAGATCTATTAAAATTCTTCGAACAGTTTTGCAGAAAAAGCTGAAAATGTGAAAAATGGCCAACCTCCCCTTTTTTTCCTGGAAGTCTTAAAAAATTGTTGATGGATTGGGACAAAAACTAACAACACATGTAGGGGAACGTAAGTACTTTATTCTTATCAAGTTTCATAGAAATCTGTTCAGTGATTTTCAAGAAGTTGAAAATGTGAAAAGTTTACGACTGATGGACAGACAGCACGATATGACTATAGCTCACTTGAGCCTTTCGCTCAGATGAGCTAAAAACAGTGCTCAGTTCATTCAGGATAATATTATTACATCAAAGTTTAAAACATTTATTTTGTTTAAACTTTATTACAACAAAAAAGTTTTGTCTGCAAATCAATTAATAAATAAGGTGTGAGAAAAGCTACAGGAACAGACAGGATTTCAGCTAAGATTGTAAAGCTTGTACATACAGGAATTCTTAAACCCTTAACTTCCATGGTAAATTATTCCCTTTCAAATTACACTTTTCCAGATAGAATGAAAATGCACAGGAAGTTCTTTTACATAAAAAACCTAGTACACCTTCGTAAGGTAATTATCGTCCAGTCAGTGTGCTCCTAGTATTATCGAAAGTCTTTGAAAGGGGTATTTACTGCCAGTGGTTGAATTTTTCAACCACCACTTTAATGATTATCAGCTTTTAGGTCAGGAGAACTGGAAAAAAGCATTAGATGAAAATACATGCAAGTATATGTATAGGGGCTATATTAATGGATTTGACTAAAGCGTTTGATTGTATCCCACATTTATGGATAATATTTATTTGTCTCAAATTGTGAACTTTATAATAATGTAGATGACAAAACATTGTCAAATTCAAGTTCAAATATTACTGATGTGAAACAGTTTTAGAAACAAATAGTACTTAATTAATACAATGGTTTACTGACAATCAAATGCAGGCAACACAGATAAATTTCAGGTTTTATGTACTGGAAAAAATTCTGAAAATGTATCTTTTAATACTGAAAGAACAGAAATTCAGCCAGCGGACGGAGTTATACTTTTAGGTGTTGCATACTGTTAGTTAAATAATTAAAAAAAATTGTAGCATGTCTTAATAGACTTGGTAGGTGGAGTTAATCATACTTCTATTATGTGAGATTCTAATAACTGTCCTTAGACGTGGCATTTTTTCAGCCTGGCAGAGACAAAGAAATTTGTAAAGATACAGGAGTGTGTTTTATGTTACACATGTAAAGATCATGACAATTCTTATCAATCACTTTTATTGCAATCAAAGATGTCAAATCTGAAATTAAGAAGGATGAATACTAGCAGGGTAGACTTTTAAAATTATACTCAAAGAACCTCATATTTACCTTCATGATCTTATTAATTTGAAAAACAACTCTTATTCTTTTACGTATAGAAATTAAGCAGAGATACTACGGGTGAGAATGGCACGTTTTGTTTCGTTTTAGCAAAGTTATTGAATTTCATTCTCAACCCTTTCAGACAAATTTCTTCTTTTAATCAATTCAAATCTCAAATCAACAGTTGGGAAGGGGAGTGCTGCAAATGTAGTGCTTGTTCTTGATTTGTGTAATATATACTGTGCAGGTATTATTTGTCCGACTTCAAATATACAGTATATTACTTGATTTGAACAATCATGTGTCGCCTGCTACAGTATGATCGTCAATTACTGGTAAATTGATACCTCATTGATTTTTTAAAAGCTACACCAGGATTATTTCCCTTTCATGATAGCTTATTGTGCTTCAGGGTACAGAAAAGTGGAGTATCTGGAGGAAAGTAAGGCTAAGATGTTTACTAAAAACCAGTAATAACCTCTTGAACACAGTGGCGTAGTCCGAGAATGAAATCCTGATCGTCTACACTGCAAATCAAGCCCTTAACTACTACACTTACCCTGCCCCTATCAAAGGATGGGACTTTTTATTCGAAAATGGGTCGTTAAAAATTCTAGTTATAAACTTTGTGTCAAGAAAACTACATTGTCTTAAGAAATAATAATATGCACATACAAAAACCACAAGTTATGGCCAATGTTTTAGATTCAAAAAGATGGCTACAAGGTAAACAAAAAAACTGAAGTCAAGAAAAAGGATTAAAATGTAAAATACCAAAGCCCTCTTTTTTACTGTTCACAAATTACGGCCAGTGTTATCATTTTTGAAAAATGATTAGAAAATAAAAAATTTGGATGTTAACAAAAAGGTACTGCAACAAGGAGTTCACATGTACCGGTAATATGATAACTAAAAACTTTTTCTTGGAAAATCATGCCAGGTTGTTCAGATCTTTAACCATTGGTTAAAGTAACCAACAGTTAAATTTCTTTTTTCTATTTCAATGGAAAATTTAAAAAATTTGTAACATGTTTGTCTGTATCTGAAATATCTTGACTTCTTAATATGAGAGAGGTACTAGGCGAGAGTGAGTTACAATGTAGTGCTTTAGCTCAAAGAGATGTGACAGAAAGACAAGTGCTCTGTAAGTGTTGTTATGGTGGACTGGTGGCACAAAAGACTATACCAGTAATACAAGACAATTATTTACATTTATTTATTAATACATATAGTTTGTATACAATGATACATTAATCACTAAATAAACAACAAAAGACAAGAGTTTCAGATTTGCAAATATTATATACATATATGTTTATGTACTATTACAGTTCAATACTATATATTAAAATATGATGTCAAATAACTATGTCTTATTAATTGATGCCATTAGCTTTGCAAGTCCTTCAGCCAACTGAGAATGTGATTGGTCAACCTATAAAGAAATATATGTTTGAAAATTAAAAATGTATATAATATTTCACTGAAAATAGCTAAAAACTATTTGTAGTACTATTCTTATTGGACTCGTATGCCCCTGTGGGACATATTGTATAGAGTAAATAACTTCCAATAAATCTACAAAGATCTCAATGAACTTATTTATACAACAACAAATGACCATGAAGATACAACCTCCTACCATAGGTAAAAATTGTCACATTTAATCTTTTAAGTATCACAAATCTAGAAGTAATATCCATTGAATTACAATCTGGGGAAGCTTTTGGTGAAACAAAGTCTTGTGACCTTAAGTTGCTTGATCTTTGACCTTTTGACTAAAAAAATCATAGGTATCCTCCTTAAGAAATGAATAATCTTAAGTATATATACATTGCTACCTGTTGTAGAAGTTGTGAATACAAGCTCCTCTGTTGTTGGAGTTTGTCTTCCTCTGCTCTAAGTCGGTTTTCCAGCTCATCTTGCAGTTGTTGTTTTTGTTCCGTTATCTCTCTTTTCTTTGCATCCTCCTGTGTTTGCTTCTTCTTCATTTCACAGTCATCCCTGTAATGTTATCATTATCCAGCAATCAAAAACATTGTAACAAAACATCAATATTTTATATATCTACGTAGCAAAACCAGATGTGTGAGAGCAACATGAATGCCTCACAACGACAAAACGAGATTCCGATCTGCAGAAACCCTTACTATATCCAGAACTTTTTATTCTATTCTATGAATTTTTCAAAGATGAAGAATCTTAAGTGTGCTAAACATACTTTTTCATAATATACAGTTCACTTTTGTTTACTCGAACACAGATAACTGAATTTCCCCATTAACTCAAACTAATTTTGAAGTCCTAGTTCTAATTTCTTTATATAGATATACATCATTAACTTGAACTCCACTTAAGTCCAACTGTTTTCACAGTTCCTTCAACCTTAAATTATCAAGAGCAGAAATGTAACTACATGTATATCCTAATTTTTCTCAAGAAAAGCTTAGAATAAACATCTTGGGTTTACTAAATTATTTCACATATACAAGTAATGATTTACAATTAATCATATTTACAACTATTTTGGTTACTAAAATTTCCTTGTACACAGATGTGGTATCTTGATCATTAATTACCAACTCAGCACTTAATATGTAAAGGAAATTTTATTGGCCAGTCCATGTTTAATGAAAAGTACATTTTTATTGTTGTTAGATGTATATTTTGAGCTGTATACAATGTATGGAATTTAATTCATTGAGACTGTTCATGAACTATTCATAGGTGACCAACATATCTGCCATACTAAATAAATGAAAGAGGGATCACTACCTAACAGTAAAAGCTACTGCAGGAAGATAAGAAACACAAACATATGAATAAATTTTACATCTTAAGCCTTTGGATGATTTCTTGTTGACTTTTCATTTTGCTCTGATGTTGTAGCATTAATTTTGCAATTCTTTCCTGCTTTGTTGCCTCCATGTGTTGTTGTTGATTTCGTTTGGACTGTAAATCTTTCATTTCTCCCCGTAGTTCATTGGTCTTGTCCTTCAACACATTGATTTCCCTTGAAATTTCACTACAAAAAAAGAACAGACTCTAAATTTCATTTACAAAAACTTGAAAACGTCTCAGGTTTTTGGATGAAATTCTAACAATGTAACATCTAAACTCTGATTTGAGATTTTTTAGAAGATGAAAACCCCCTTTTAAACCAAATAATCAAATTACTGAAGTATGATAAGGTACAATCTATGCAAGATTCAACATTCATAATTATTAAAAACAAGGACGCTTGTTTATAAGTCCTTGTTAAAAGAGCAGGTCTTCTGAGAGTAATTTTATATTGATTGATATATTCCTTAATTATTTCATCAATTTTAGGCAATATATTACATGTGTATATGGAACACTATTAAGTTTCTATATTCAGATGCTGTTGGTGTTTAATATCATTATATTTTATGTTAAACTAACAGTTATACAAACTATACAGATGTATGAAATATATCATACAGGTCAAGGTCACTGGGCAATCTTATTAAAACGCAACTTGTATTTCGCTTCTCTACAATACTCTCCATGTACAAGATCTTACAACTGCCGATTCGAGGTCATCTCAGGACGACCTTTCACAACAGCCAATCAGAATCGGAGTTAGAGATCTTTCAGTGTTATATTACATACAAACAATACCGAAAGATCTCTAACTCAAATTCTGATTGGCTGTACTGAAAGGTCATCCTGAGATGACCTCGAATCGGCAGTTGTAAGATCTTGTACATGGATAGTAGCGTAGAGGAACAAAGTACAAGTCGCGTTTCAATAAGATTGGGTCACTGGGTCAGAAGTCATTGCATTATTTGAAAGCTCTGGTTATAAGGTACCTATGTGTGAAGTACGATGTTTATAGCAATTATATTCCTCTTACAGTCTTAGTTGCTGAGATTTTGCTTTAGCAAGAAACTTAACCAAAACATTGACAGAACATCTGGATGGATGGACATTGCCAATCTATAGACTGGAATTGCTTTGCAATCCGGCCAAAAATATACAAACTCATTTCCATTCACTTCGAAATGAATGAATATAAGCTGTGAAGCTTGTTTGCAGATCCCATGTATCTATTCATCATTGTATAATATGTTGCTTTATATCAAACAACAGAAAATACACTAAACACTGAACTCACTTTTCTTTATCTGTATCTTCCTGTATGTTACTAATCATTTTTAAAGCACAGTCTATGTTGCTTTCATGTTGTCTTAACTTTTCTAGTTTAAGCCTCATTTCATCAGTTTTCTCTCGTTTCTTTTCATTGATTTCTTTCAGTTGGTTCAGTTGATATTTTATCTTCTCTTGCTCTTTCTTCAATTTCTCAGGAGATTGCACAATCATCTGTGATAGCTTTTCCATTTCCTCTTTAGACTTGCACATTGAATGCTTGGTTTGATCCTTCAACATTGGAAATTTAGACTTTTTCATGAGGTTCATGGAAGCTTTTTGTCAATTCTTTACACAGATTGAAAGCAAAATAGTTCAATTTCATTCTCCTATTCTTTTACATTATGAACATAGTGACTAATGATTTGAGTAATAATTCATAACAGTTTTTTGTTTGTGTTGGTGCTTTGATACTAACAACAAGTTTAAGATTATGAGGTCAGAAAGTTGCCATCAACCAAACACTTTAGTTACAAGATATATACATGATGAATTTGTAAAACCATATCTTCTTGAAAACATATGGCTGAACTTAAAGAAAAAAACTAGAGACTTGCATCACAGATGCAATGTCCAGAGTAGCAAAACATGCACCTTAGAGTGAAAAATGTCTTGCTACACATTTTCCACTCATAGTGTGTAAGTGTATGAAGTTACATTACAATGCAATAGCACTAATCGTATTGGACTTATGGTAACCAATTTTTTTTTTATGGAAACCAATTTTTGATACCCCACTCCTTTGACCTATGGACCCCACAAACAATAAGGCACATCTTCCACTCATGGTGAGTAAGTGTATGAAGTTTCATTGCAATAGCACTTAACATATTGGACCAGAAATCAATTGTTGACGAACGCCTGCCTGCCTCACATCAAATTAAGAGTCGAGTTTTGCAACTTGGCCAAAAAGCAGATCCTTCCCTCTTTCATCAATTCAGAATATTTCATTTCTCTGTTGCTTCCAAACAGACCTTCACTTTGCTGGTTTCTTTTTATATGTATCAATAAATAAAAGTTGAAAAACGCCTTGACAAATATCTAAATTCCCCAAAAATATGATTAATTTAAAATTAAATTGAATCAAACGAATAAAAGGCATATCCCCTGTAAAATTTGTTCTAAGAGAATTACTTCTCTTAATGCACACCTTCTCTTGCAGTACAATACTTATGGCAAATTGAAATAAAAAAATTTCCTGTAAGGTTAAAATCATTCTCTGAGGCACAATACTCTTTAAGATCATTTCTAGATTAAACTGCCACTGTGCATATACTGCACTATATCACTCATAGTTACTTTTTTACACAGTATCTGAATTCAGTCTCAAGTCAATTAAATGCACTATGTTACAATGCTTACGACGTATCTTATGGAAATACCTTTTTCTTACTTCAGCATTAAGCTATCTGTACAAGTATCATGACAACTTTAAAGATAATGAAATTTGTTAAATAAAGGTAAACATCAACATTTGCTCATTCAATCATTAAATATGACTGTAGCTTCCCCTCAAGGCCTGAAATCAGTCATCACAAATGAAGGTTCTGTTCAATAGACCATTCATATATAACTAGTGCCTTATCTATTGGGGTAAAACTGCGTACCACTAAATTAAGAAAACTTATAATAGCCTGGACAGCCACAACTGAGAACTTGTGTCAGAAAATTTTACACAAATATTTCCATTTGATTATGTGGGATTTGTGGAAATTCCTGTTCCAGTATGCAATGAATTCAATTACATAGATGAGAAATGGTTTTGTGCAGCAGTATTCTGATAGAATAAATATCTTTGTCTTTCATGTGATTTCTACTATACAAGTATATATACATACATGTACACAAGTACATGTACATGGTAAATCAAAGAACAATTAACTCAGTATTCACAACATTTCGGTCTCCTGACCTTCTTCCAATCCAGTGAATTTTATTGGTATTGGTGGCTTAATTTATGTAATATCCATCATATTTCATAACCGATATGAAAACTGAGTTAATTGTTCTTTGTTTTATGACATTTCCCTTCAGAGGACTATTAAGATGTTTGATATATGGTAAATGTTCAAATAAGGAAATAAGGCAGTCTAATAGAGTTGGAATTCCTGATTATAAAAAAGTAAATTGTCAACTTACGATAGCTGCTGCCTTTTCAGCAAATTTTGTTTTAAGGTCATGAATAGATTTCTCTTTTGAACTTTGAACTTTCATCAATTCCTGCATCCTTTCTGATATAACATCTATATCTTGATTTACCTGAAATTCACATATATACTACATGCATTTAAATCACGAGCAAAAGGAGATTATTATCACTAAAACTTGCGAAGAAATTAAGTTATATTACCTAAGTTTATAACAACACTATATAATACTGTTCTGTTTTTCACTGATTATGCTGAATCAGTTGACTCTTTTGAAAAAAAGGGCAACTGCCCATTTCCCTCAGAAAAATTTAGACCCAAGTAATACAACCACCTAGAGCAGACAATGGGGCCGATATCTGGCCCCCTCCCAATGTGAAATCTTCTCCATTTCCCCCTCAAAACTTGACTAAAACTTCCCAAATTGATTAAAGTCAATTTTTTTTCATTTGGAATGTAGTTTGGAGATCAAATTGTAGACACATGAGCTGTCTTGTTCATAAAACTTTTAAAGCTCATTGAAACTTTTGGGGGTTGGGGGGGGGGGGGGTGTTTGAGAAACACTTGTGTATAGTTTATACAAAGCTTTCAAGTAACACGTATGTTTTACCGACAGACATGAATGTTGGCGATGTGAACATGTCAAACACAAAATAATTAATTAGTACTGAAAGTACTGTTACGAATTGGTTTTGTTTCAATATATCTAAAGAATTAATGCAAATCAAGAAAATTTAACATATAAATACTTTGAAGTAATGTATACTTTTGTGCACCTTTTTCCCCACAAGTTTTCATTATAATATACCTATTGTTCTCATGGATTACTGTTTTTGAATATTGATCATTGCATGCACACTGTATGTGCTGAAGATCAATAACCATGTGCAATGGAATAAATATACTTCCAGCAACAAAACTGATTCACACAAGAAGACAATGGAGACAGATTATGCTCAACACAATTTGATTTAATCACAAAAATATTTGTATATACTGGGTTCTCTATGTGGCTTGACATTATGTGCCGCATGCTTTGAATGCTAGGCGAAGCTGTCATATCGATCTTAAGTGCTACATGTTTATTACCACCCCTTAAATGGACATCCTTCAATTAGGAGGATGTGATATCCCCACCTCAGAATGAAATCAATCTACCAATTTCAAATTATAACAAGAGGTCCATGTGCCTTATGGTCACTGCAACCTGTTTGACATAATATTCAATGTATCTTGATATGAGCGGCAATAGGATATAAAGTTTATCGGTGGGGATTGCTACCATTTTCAAGTTATAAGACTATTTATAAAACATTTAATGACTATAATTCATCAGTTATAAAGCAGTGTCATTCTATGCGAAAAAGTGAAAATTCCATGATAAGTCTTTAGAAATTGAACTCAGACAAGACACAAGGTATTGAATGATTCACCAGATGAAGGGGGTGGGGTGACTAGAGGGATTTAACATTCAACTTGTTATGTCATAAAGAATAATAAAATACATGGTTCAGGCATGTGAATCTGAACATTTCTTGGATAAAGGAACTGACCGACTCATGTAAAGAAAAAGCAAGAGACCTATACCACTCACCTGAGTACCTAGATTATCAGTCATGCAAGAAGGAAGAAGTTATTTATTTTTGCATTACTGTGACTAAGTCAACACAAATGTTGAAAATTTGTCAAATTTTATTTCAGACCAGAATAAAAAACAACAACAGTTTTTTTGCATATCCATTCAGGTGATTTTGATATTAAGCATTTGCTTTATCTCTGCAAGATGAAAATTTCTCAAATTTTATTTCAGACCAGAATAAAAAACAACAACAGTTTTTTGCATATCCATTCAGGTGATTTTGATATTAAGCATTTGCTTTGTCTCTGCAAGATGTGATTCAGGGCAACAAGCTGGTAATTTTCTTTAGGTGGGGCCTTTTGATTTCATGACTGGGTCATGAACAACAATTGTTTCAAATATTGTCCAGATCCAACTTAAAATGGCCTAATTTGATATGTTGAGTGTTGGGAAACATCTGAAAACTTATTTAGATGTGTAAAGAAATGAAAAATAATTTTGACCAGAGCTGGATTTGAACCGCTACTCTCTATATTTTAATTATCAAGTGGTATATGTAACATTGTGAGACCTATTCTTTAGCTATGGTGGCACAATCTGTCGACGAATTTGGTTGAAATGTACAAAATTGATAGAGGACCTATATAGTACTTCATGTATACATGTACCATGTTTTATCAAAATCTTTTTATGTGGTGTACATGTTACAGCAGTTAAAAATCTATTTATGTTGCTTTTATTAATAAAAACACAGTGTAATAATCTTAAGTTTTAATTTTGTATTATAAATTCAATTTAATTATATATTTAATTTTTTGTGACTCCAAGGGCCACCCAGAGTATTTTATCCTTCTGGTAGTTGAAAACCATTGTGTTACGTATGGTTTGGGGTCAAACTCTGCCATTACTGGCCCCATGCTACTAATCCTAATCAAGGTCTCCACTGTAAAACAAACGGCACAAAACATCTTCGCATGGTCCCTTTTTTGCAAGTTTGGTCATATTTTGGTTGCAAAACTAAATTTTAAGTCGCAAATGTGAGTGTTTTGGTCGCAACTTAGAGCATTGTTGTATGTGGCACCAAATTAAAACAAGAGGTCCAAATGGGCCTATATCACTCACATGAGCACAAATTGCTTATTTACAATAAAATGCCAGCTCATTTCAGTAGAAAATTTTACTTTTATTCTACAAGACTTTCTATAAGGTTTGGTCACCCAATCAAAGTCGATGGTGGCCATCTTGGATTACAGATCGGCACGAAAAACACAAACTTGGTAGAGGACCTTGAGTACTTACTTCCTATGAGGTTTGGTGAAATTCTGTGCAGCGCTTCTGGAGAAGAAGTCAAAAATGTGTCAACCAATCAGAGCCAATGGCAGCCATCTTGGATTACAGATGGGCACGAAAAACACAAACTTGGTAGAGGACCTTGAGTACTTATTTCCTATGAAGTTTGGTGAAATTCTGTGCGGCGGTTCTGGAGAAGAAGTCGAAAACGTAAACAAGAGGCCCAAGTGGGCCTATATCGCTCACCTGAGTACCTAGATGATCAGTCATGCATGAAGGAAGAATTCATTTATTTTTGCATTAATGTGACTAAGTCAACACAGATGTTGAAAATATGTCAAATTTTATTTCAGGCTAGAATAAAAAACAACACTTTTTTGCACATCCATTCACGTGATTTTGATATCAAGCATTTCCTTTGTCTCTGCAAGAAGTCATTCAGGGCAACATTTTCTTTAGGTGGGGCCTTTTGTTGACTGATTTCAAGTCTGGGTCATGAACAACAATTGTTTCAAATATTGTCCAGATCTAACTTAAAATTGCTTAATTTCATATGTTGAGTGTTGAGAAACATCTAAAAACTTATTTAGGTGTGTAAAGAAATGAAAAAAAAAATTTCTCCATATTTCAATTACCAAGTGGTATATGTACCATTGTGAGGACTGCTTTTTAGACATGGTGGCATTATCTGTTAACCAATTTGGATAAAAATTTACCAAATTGATAGAGGACCTTTAGTACTTCATGTATTCCTTGTTTCATTAAAATCTTTCATGTGGTATAACAGCAGAAGTGAAAAATGTGATTGAATTGTTCCTATACACCCTCATTTGGAAGTCTTAAAAAATTCATAGAAAATCCAAAAATTGAGATATTGACAAAATTCTTTCAAAGTAACAATCCTTACCATAATTATGATCACAATAGTCCATAAGAAATTATCATTATCAATTAACTAGGAAATATGACACTTTTTTTCTGCATTGAATCACCAAGTCCAAAGAAATGTCGAAAAAAAATTCTAAAATTTGATTTTGGAAGGGAACCAAAATGACAATACGTCTTCACTCATCCCTCTAGATCATTTCAATGCATTCTGTTTGTCTCTGTATACAGCCCGTATGAAAAAGAATATTGTTAAAGGAGGGAACTCTTTTGTGACCTACTTTTGACTATGGTGGTGCCACCTGTAAAGAGGTCTGGACGAAAACAACAGAATTTGAAGAGGATCATAAGTGACTTATTTCTATCAAGATTTATTAAAATCCTTCAAACAGTTTTGTAGAAAAAGTTGAAAATGTGAAAAATGGCCCCCCCCCCCCCTTTTTTTCATTTGGAAGTCTTAAACGTAAAATTCCTAATTTCATATGTTGAGTGTTGAGAAACATCTAAAAACTTATTTAGATGTGTAAAAAAAAAACCAAAATTTTTTTGACCACAGCTGGATTTGATCCGCTACTCTCCATATTTCAATTACCAAGTATTATATGTACCATTGTGAGAACTACTTTTTAGACATGGTGGCATTATCTGTTAACCAATTTGGATGAAATTTACCACATTGATAGAGGACTTTTAGTACTTCATGTATTCCATGTTTCATTAAAATCTTTCATGTGGTTTCGTAGAAAAAGTTGAAAATGTGAAAAATGGCCAACCCCCCCTTTTTTTTGGAAGTCTTAAAAAATTCATAAAAAATCCAAAAATTGAGATAATGACAAAATTCTTTCACAATAATATTCCTTACCACAATTATGATCAAAATAGTCATTAAGAAATCATCAATATCAATTAACTGAAAAACATGACACTTTTCTTCATTGAAATGACTAAGTCCAGAAACACGTCAAAAAAGCGTAAATTTCTATTTGACGGATCTTAACCCCGAACACAATTTTTAACAACCCATCTTTATAGATTGTTGAAATGCAATTAGTTTCCCCATCTATGTACTGGTTCTGGAGAAGAAGATGTTTGAAGAGGGGTACCCTTTTGGGCACTTTTGGTCCCGCCCTGGATCCACCCCTGAGGGAATCTGGATCCCGAACACAATTTTAGTAGGGGACCTTGAGTACATCATTTACACAAAGTTTGATCCAAATCTGCAATGTAGTTCCAAACAGTTTTGTAGAAAAAGTTGAAAATGTGAAAAATGGCCACCCCCCCCTTTTTTTTTTGGAAGTCTTAAACGTAAAATTCCTAATTTCATATGTTGAGTGTTGAGAAACATCTAAAAACTTATTTAGATGTGTAAAAAAAAAAAAAAATTTTTTTGACCACAGCTGGATTTGATCCGCTACTCTCCATATTTCAATTACCAAGTATTATATGTACCATTGTGAGAACTACTTTTTAGACATGGTGGCATTATCTGTTAACCAATTTGGATGAAATTTACCACATTGATAGAGGACTTTTAGTACTTCATGTATTCCATGTTTCATTAAAATCTTTCATGTGGTTTCGTAGAAAAAGTTGAAAATGTGAAAAATGGCCAACCCCCCCCCCTTTTTTTTGGAAGTCTTAAAAAATTCATAAAAAATCCAAAAATTGAGATAATGACAAAATTCTTTCACAATAATATTCCTTACCACAATTATGATCAAAATAGTCATTAAGAAATCATCAATATCAATTAACTGAAAAACATGACACTTTTCTTCATTGAAATGACTAAGTCCAGAAACACGTCAAAAAAGCGTAAATTTCTATTTGACGGATCTTAACCCCGAACACAATTTTTAACAACCCATCTTTATAGATTGTTGAAATGCAATTAGTTTCCCCATTTATGTACTGGTTCTGGAGAAGAAGATGTTTGAAGAGGGGTACCCTTTTGGGCACTTTTGGTCCCGCCCTGGATCCACCCCTGAGGGAATCTGGATCCCGAACACAATTTTAGTAGGGGACCTTGAGTACATCATTTACACAAAGTTTGATCCAAATCTGCAATGTAGTTCCAGAGAAGAAGTCGAAAATGTGAAAAAGTTAACGACGGACGACGACGACGACGATGACGACGGACGACGGACGGCGCACTATGACTATAGCTCACTTGAGCCTTTGGCTCAGGTGAGCTAAAAACTAAAGATGGACGGACGACGATTGATCACAATAGCTGACTTAAGCCTTCGGCTCAGGTGAACTAAAAATTTATCAGATGATGGCATGTACTTTACATATATGCATTACACAGGAATTTCGATCTTTGCAATGGATAATCCAAAGTAATGAGTATATTATACATGTAGGTGCTGACCTTCTTCTCCAGCACAAGATTATATTATAATCATTTTTCGTATGGGTCGCACTGCCCAATATTTCTTTAATGTTTTTTTTTTTCAATGAACCAATATAGGATAAATGTTCTGCTTTATTACCAATATGTTACACATGAGGTATCTCGTAAGCAGCTTTCAACACTATAGGACAAGAAGTCACTAATATGGACGCTCCAAATCAGTGTTAGTAGTTTCAAAGATAAAATTAGTTTACTGTTTAACTTTTATGTCATTGCTATAGAAAGTAGGCAGTAATTTCTCACAAAGTAGGTATCGAGAAATTACTGAGTGCAGGCTCTTAAAGAGAACCCTGGAAGTGCGGTCTCTCCTATAGTTTAAATGAGACAGGAATGAAACTTTACAGAAATCTTCAGTGCAAAATATAGTTGTGCATGACAAATTTGTGTATCAAAATAATCTTTAACTTTACCTTCTGTAACTCAGGCTCTTGTCTCCTTTTCTCTTCCCTAAGAGCTTCTACTTTAGCTTGGATCTCTTCATTTCTTTGAACTAAGTGCTCATATCTTTCTTTAGATTTTTCCTTAATTAAAAACATAAAGTAGCAAGCTGTGTTTTTGAAATACTAATGCCCCCGGCCGCACCAAATTCCAAAAATTTATTTTTAGTAAATTGTCAAGGTCAAAAGGTCATCAACCTCGGTGTCATTTGAAAGGGCTTCATTATTTGAGTACACATGTCAAATATGAAGTCTCTATCCCTCACTGTTCAAAAGTTATAGCCAAGGTTAAAGTTGACAACAGACAGACAAACAAACAAACAGAGAGGGCAAAGACAATATGCGTGATCTACTGATCCGGGGGCATAAAAACATATAAGTTGAGAAAGTGAAGTAAAAATTTGAACATTTAATGAGTAACATTCAAAATTTAAATTCTATTTCATCTACGAAATAAATCTTCATAAAAGCTATATTTAAATACCCTATGAATATATCATTCACTTTTGAAAGATCAAACTTCAAAGGCCTAAGGAATTCAATAATTAAGGGTTCAACAGAAAAATACATGTACAATCATTCTTCTGAGTATCTGAATATTAAGGATTTAAAGATGAGTTTGACTTAAATTATAATATAAATTTTACATATTCTTCACTGTTGAGTATATTTGTATAATGCTGGTAACATTTGATCTAAATAAAGTTGAGCATATCAAGATAAGTGATTTCCTCCATGTAAGATGAAAATTGTCCTTATTTTCAATTTAATATTTACATGTTCCTCTTTAAGATCTCTGAAGACAGTAATTCTAGTGCTGATAAACTTCATGTAGTTGATGATTGCACTGCATATTTTTATTAATCTTGCTTTAGCTGAAGAATATAAAAACCAAAACTAGTTTGTAGTTCTTTATTTACATATCTCTTCAAGAATAGCAAGTAATAGAAAGATTATAGCTGTTTTGTTATAGATTAAAATAACAGAATGTAATTGCTTTCTGTTAGATCCATCATGTATGATATGGTTACTTCTTACCTATGGATTTGAGTTTGAGATGTTTAACATGTTTAGTCATTTTGCACTAATGATATAATCATGTATATGTGTTTCACTGTTGATAGTTTACTTATACAGAGGGATCATCATTTTTAAAAACTTTGTGTCTAAATGAGTTGAGAAAGAAACTATTTTTATGAAAATTATTGTGATAAAAATAATCTGAATTGAATTTTTATTCATATAATATATCATCAAATGAAATTCATTTCAGATCCTTTATATTTACTATCCGGTTATGTACAAAATAAGTTGAAATCACCAACATTCCTGATGTCAAACTTACTTGGTGATCTGATGTCCGTCATACTGAAATCATGAATACCAGCTGATCGCAAGACTCTTTGCCTTAAAAATTAGTGATGAAGACATTAATGTATACATAGCATTTAAAATTAAGTATTTAAAATTGAGGTGCTACTGTGAAAACTTCTTATGAGTAATATATACCAGTATATATAATCTCTGTTTTTCTGTTATTTATCAATTGTACTGTGTTACAATGCACTGATAGAGGAGTAGCTCTTAAAAAATTGAATGGGAGAAAAGGTTAATACGAAAAAGGTATGTTCAATATTGTCTTAGTTCAGTCAACTTCAGTGAACACATGCATTATAATGTAGCAAGCTCAATTACCTCATAGTGCATTCTGCAGCATGGTTACAATATCTTTGTAATAAAAAAAAGTCCTTTATGTTTAATGACCATACAGTAAATAAACTAATATTGTATTTGCTCTGTATATACAGTGTACTTACATGATCATAACAAACCACATTTCCTGATAAGCCTCTGTGTACAGCTCTGGATGATCAAAGGAATCTGGTAACAGTGCCTGTTTAATAACGTCAATCATTGATATTAACATGCATTACAACAAAGTAGATGTTATTTTACTAATTACAGTCTATATCATTTGATTCATTGCAAATCGGCATATTGAATATACAGGAAGTGTTGTCCTCCTACATGTATATACCTACATATAATGAACTAGAACTGTCCTAACGGGACAAATACCCCCAGCGGCAACAAAATTCAAAATAGGGTATAGAACTATATATATGACCAATATTTAAGTTTTGGAGAAGAAGGTGAAGGTCAAGGGGGTTGTGTAAATTCTTCATGTATCAGTGTACAGGACTTGTCATACAGAATACACACATGTAAAATGGACTCCCTATCTCTCTATGACTATATTTTACCATCAAAGTTAAAGTTTTTCAAAAAAAGTCAAATGTCAAGGCCAAGGTCACAAGGTCAAAAATTTTGGTACCAAAAGAAAGGTCTTGCCACAAGGAATATACATGTGTAGTAAGAATACCCAGCCTCTTTAGGTTCAAAAGTTATAGCTAAGGTTAAAGTTTTTAAAAAGTAGGTCAAGGTCACAAGGTCAAAAATTTTGGTACCAAAAGAAAGGTCTTGTCACAAGGAATATGCATGTAAAGTATGAATACCCAGTCTCTTTTGGTTCAAAAGTTATGGTCAAGGTTAAAGTTTTCTGGACAGACAGATGGACAGACAGACAGACAAGGTGATTCCTATATACCCCCCAAACTTCGTTTGCGGGGGGTATAATTAGGGGTTACCTGAAAGTGTTTTACAAAAACTGATGGGACACGCGGTCAGGTTTTGTATAACACAAGCATGGTAAACTCATTCTAATGCATATGACAAAAATGATTACATCTAGAGGCAATACATACAGAGTTAGGGTTTTCTACATGAAGTCACTAATCAAAGCAATATCATATCAAAACCTGTAGGGTATCATGACTTCACAAATCAAAAACTACAGGGTCTCATGCAGTCATATCAAAAACTGCAGGGTATCATGAATACCCTTGAATTTTCTAAATTGGACAGCCAATGAGATCGTGTGTTACAAACAAAATGCATTAGAATTCTGTATCAACTGAATGAATGTTTAATGATGCTGAAATTTTTAGTATATTGGTATATGTATATTATCGTATACAATAAAACCCCTCTCTGCTGAATTACAAAGAAAGCATAAAAGAAATTGGACATCATTAGACAATGCCAAATTAATTTCTTATTGTGAATTACCGGCATGTTTGGGTCAAACTGTATATCAGTCAGGTTTTCTACAAAGTAGCTGTAGATTTCTTTCCATCGCCTTGCCTACAAATAGAAGTATCAATTTAAATTGAAGAAAAAAAAATAAATGAAGTATATTTGGTACAAAAAAAAGACAGAACTTTTTCTATAGTCATTAGAGGAAAAAACTGCATCGTTGTGCAAAACAATAGGACATAGTACCAGTGAATGAATGATTTTTACTCAATATTAGAAGCCAATGTGGCTTAGTGGATGAAGTGCTTGGCCCTACCTCATGACCAACAAGCCCCAGGTTTTACTCCCAGTTTGGGTGCACCAGTGTCCTGTCTTGCAGATGAGACAGTAAACATTAATTAAGGTCTTGTTTCTTCCATGGTGTGACATGTAAAAGATCCCTCACTGCTTTGGCTAGGTCTGTTGCAAAATGCCAAAGGAATAAATTTCTATGCACTGCATTAGGCAGCATATACATGAAATTTACATTATGATCAGTCAATCAATGTACTAAGCCGGTGTGGCCTAGTGGATAAGGTGCTCGGCTCGTGATCGAGAGGTCGCGGGTTCGACTCCCGCCTGGGGCACACCGGTGTTCTGTCTTTCGGATGAGACAGTAAAAACCGAGGTCCCGTGTCACGGTAGGCGTGGCACGTAAAAGATCCCTCACTGCTTCGGGTGGGTCCGTTGCAAAGGTCTAAATTTGTATGCAATGCATCAGGCAGATGCCGTCACCATATACGTGAAATAATCGTGGAGTGACGTAAAACAATAATCAAACAAACAAAACAAACTAACCATTCATGTCAGTATGTCAATAGTCAAGATTTTAGTGTACATATATGTATGTACCAATGAATCACTTCAATTACTTGTATCAATATTTGTACTCATGAATTTGAAGTACCGGTGGGTCTACTTTGTCTTGACCCCTAGACCCCTCTCTATTAATCCATCTATATTTTCAACCAAACTGGATCTTTGAAGTCTTCAAATAAGAATCTATTTGTTCAATTACTTCTCATCAAAAACTTACTTAGTTATCAATCATAACTTTAAGACTGTCATATATTGTACCTCTAAATCTCTATATCAAGCAGTTATCATTGATACTAATGATAGCACATGAATATTGTTTTGCATGCAATTTCTGGTTATTTTCCAGTTTTGTATATTGAAAAACTTACTCAATTCTTCAATAAAATCATGCTGTGTTTTGTATTCCCAAAAAGCATACACCAGTTTTTCTTGATTGGGTGATCAAGACTATCGCTGTTTATGAACCATTCAGATTTGCCAGCAAATTGTAAATATAAAATTTCTTAACAGTTTGAACTTACTACAGTTCAGTCCAGGTGTTTTGTAATTTTTCAACCTGCTGCAGTGGACCACATCCAGGTGTAAATTCAAGAATTACACAACACACTGTGTATTTACAAAGGTGTAAATGAGCACAGGTAAATTAGCACCTGGATTCCTAATGTAATTATGAGTGTTTTTCCCATTGTGTTTTGTGCAATTTCATTAAAACACCTGGATTGTATCAAGGAGCTCAAGATGTTGAGGTGTACTGACATTATATTTAGACTTTTATCTACATGTATACACTATTGTAAAGGTACTATAAAGTGTCTTGGTTTTTTTTTTCCTTTCTTTATATTAATTCTATTCTTTTCTTTTTTTTTTTTGGCGGGGGGAGAGAGAGAGTTGGTAAAATTAAAAGCTTAACTTATTTGAACAAGAGCAATGCCTAGCGTGGCATAATACGCCCGTCGCTTACTTTGGACGGGATCAATGGGAACGTATGGTTTTATTACCCCCAAACATGGGTCTCTTTGGTAATACTTTTTTAAAATATTGAAATCCAAAAAGAGGGATCCAAGTCCCATAACTCTGTAACAACATAATGGAATTTGCTCAAAACTGAAAAGTGGCTTCCCCTACACTATTTAAGCATTCTGTACAAGTTTCATGAAAAACAACTGAGGTTGACTTAAGTTATCGCGTTACATAGGTTTCTCTATAGCATCTTATCATAGTAACAAGGTTTTATTCATTTTGCATGTTGTGACCTTGACCTTTGACCTATGACCTTGGTCATAGCACACCTTTGGGTGCTAAATCACAATTCTGTGAAATATTATTGAAATCCATGCACAGGGGAAGAAATTATGGCCCGAACAAGGTTTTCTTCACTTAGCATATTGTGACCTTGACCTTTGACGGTCAAGGTCATAACACACCCTTGGGTACCAAATAACAATTCTGTGAAATATTATTGAAATCCATGCACAGGGGAAAAAGTTATGGCCTGAACAAGGTTTTTCTCACTTTGCATGTTGTGACCTTGACCTTTGACCATGGGTCAAGTGTAACAATTCTGTGAAATATTATTGAAATCCATGCACAGGGAAAGAAGTTATGGCCCGGAGAAGATTTTATTCACTTTGCATGTTGTGATCTTGACCTTTGATGGTCAAGGTCATAACACACCCTTGGGTGCTAAATAACAATTCTGTAAAATATTATTGCAATCCATGCACAGGGGAAGAAATTATGGCCCAGACAAGGTTTTACTCACTTTGCATGTTGTGACCTTGACATCTGACCTTCGCACAAGGTCATGACATAGCCTTGGGTCCTAAGTAACAATTCTGTGAAATATTATTGAAATCCATACACAGGGTAAGAAGTTATGGTCCGGACAAGGTTTTACTCTCTTTGCATGTTATGACCTTGACCTATGACCTTGAGTTAAGGTCATGATACACCCTTGGGCCCTAAGCAACAATTCTGTGAAATATTATTGAAATCCATGCACACGGGAAGAAGTTATGGCCCGGACAAGGTTTTACTCACTTTGCATGTTGTGACCTTGACCTATGACCTTGGGTCAAGGTCATGACACACCCTTGGATCCTAAGTTATAATTCTGTGAAATATTATTGAAAGAAGTAAGAGCCCGGACAAGCTTCTCCCGGACGCGGGACGCTGTACGCCGGACGGACAACGCCATAACATAATACGCCCCGTCTTAAGATGCCTGATGGGCGTATAAAAATGGTCACTATATATAGAGCTATAATCAATTCTTTAGATGACGGTCTACTTTTACTTTGAATATACATGTAAGAGGGTAACTACATGTGGTTTCCTGTTTTATATACTCAGTCAGGGACTTTAAAAACGCCTATCTAGTATCATTATAGTCTACTTAACAACTAGGGTAAATAAACTTGATTTATTTCGAAAATTTGAATTATATTTGACAATATGATTAATACTATCACACGTTTCTTTTAAAAAATGATTTGATTTCATCAGTTATGTATACCACGTCCAAAATTTCATGTGTTTTGTTTAGTAACGAGTATGCCTCCCATTTGCTTTAACGCATGCACGCAATCTGGACCGCACGGACTGATATAAAGTTCGAATTTTTCTCATAGGAATATTATTCCACTCTTCTTGAAGAGCACGTGCCAACTCATCCACAGTTCTTGGTTGACGGTGACGTTTACGTAAGCGTCTCCCTAACTCATCCCACGTGTGCTCTATAGGATTGAGGTCGGGCGAACGTGCTGGGAAATCCATTATATTAATTCCCTGGATGTTTAGAAAGTTTAAGGTGACTCTAGCCGTTTGCGGACGTGCGTTGTCTTGTTGAAACGTCAACGGATTGTTGACATTTTGATGAAGTTGACTTAATGTAAGGAGCTCAGGCTGTAAAACGTCATCGATGTAGCGCCTCGCGGTAAAAGTGTTCCTCAAAATAACCAGTGATGACTTGAAATGTTAATTGATGGCTCCCCAAACCATGACGCCATCACCGCCAACTTTGTCACGCTCAATTATGCAGTTTGCGGCAAAACGTTCATTGCGTCTCCTATAAATGCGCTGTTTTCCGTCAGCCATGGACAAATTGAATCTTGATTCGTCGCTAACACTACGTCATGCCAATTACGTCGATTAGCAAGCATGTTCCGGGTCCAGGTCAGACGATTTCTTCGGTGGCGAGGAGTTAGTGTCAAGCCTTTCAATGGGCGACGGCATAGTAAACCCTGCTCTTTCAATCGTCGGCGTACTGTCCTGGGGTGGATTTGCCTACCGTGACGACCTATCACATCTCTTGACGTGCTTACGGCTGTCGCAAACCTTCACGTAGATGAAGTTGCCTTGACGTCTTGTCGTTACGCGTGGCTGACCACTTCGAGAACGATCCTTAACACTTCCTGTGGTCCGATAGTCACTTCCGTACAAGTCTCGTGATTGTAGACAAATGGACGTTGAAGCGTCCTGCGATGATACCTTGATTTACGCCGGCGTCTACAAGGCCAAGAACAGCATACCTCTGTTGCTCAGACAGTCTCGACATTTCACGCGTTAGTTTTAATAACGAAAAGTTTGAAATCAGGATAGATAAAGACACTAGGTACCAGTATACGTTATTTCTGAAGAAAATGACTCAGTGTAGAGCACGTGGTCCAGTACTTTTTGAAAAGCGCACGGGTGAGCAGTATTTGTCTCGCCGATAGCATGATAGTTACCGCAATCACACAATATCATGCAGATATTCAAATCGATTTATTTTCATAACATTTTTGTTTAAAATTACATGAAAAAAACATATAGGCGTTTTAAAAGTCCCTGAGTATATAATTATCTTATTGTCATATAAAGTTTGTGCAATTTAATCTAATCTTTCAACTTTAACAAATTTGCACGGCTATGATAAATTTGTTAATACAAATCTATGACCTTAAATAGTTTACCTCTGGTTTTGTGAAGTCATTTTGATCTATTGGTATTGGAATGTTTGCATCCCGTAAAAAAACAACAATTTCATCTACTTGAAGGGTTGGAAAATCATAGCTCATCTTGTTTCTGTTCAAAATATATTTTCTGAATCTGAAAAACAGAAAGAAAAAAGGCTTAAAACGAAACAGTATAACTCTCCTGAGCACATCATAAATTTATCAAGAGCTTTTACAAGTCATAGTTTATCAACAATGTGTGGAGGATGACATCAACCTTTGAATGAAATACGAAAAGCATGATCTTTTTATTGCAAGGAGTATTTCACTATGTACATCAGACTTGCTCAAGTCTCTATGTTAAGAGTGTATTTATTCATAATGTCCCTCATATGAAATTCTACTCGTTGTCATACTGCATTCTCTAGAACATGTTTCACATTAACTTATTATAGGGAGCACAGAATGGAGGATAATTATTAATGGAACATAACACAGAGACTTGAGCAAGTCTATATGTACATGTATACCCAGTTTGACAGCCGCCAGAATAAGTGATTCACCTAGTTTCTGGTTTACAAGGTTTATCATAAATGTTTAGCATACATGTATGACCTTGACCACTGATTTCTAACCTTAAACATAAATAGTAGTAACAAGAGTTATCAGAAGACAACAAAACTTGTTGGAAATGGGTGTTAATTTTCGAAGAGAATAAATATAAGAGACAGATCATTCAGAAAATTGGGTCCATACCTCATCAAGATATCTAAAAATTAATTACATTTCAATGTCACTTTTACTTAGGGAACACATTAGAGATAATTGTAAATGACACCTTGGGCAAATTTGAGTTCTCTGATATCCAGTGAACAGATAATCATTTAATTGTAATGTTTGTACAGTAATTACTCTGAGCTGTTTGGCACCCAAGCTCAGGGCTTAGTTTATCACTCTTAAGTGTCTGAAACCTTTCTGTACAAGAAAAATTAAAAGCATAATTACATAATTAGCCTTGGGCTTGTTTGGCACAATTTGCACTCAGGCTTACTGTCATTTGTTACTTTAAGAGTTTGAGTTTTAAAAATTGAGGGAGGATTCTTGTAAGACAAGGAGAGTATTGCAAGTCACCAACTAAGGCAGCTTGTAGGAAACCTTTAAAGAATGTAGACCTTACTACATAGTGGATTGTTATTTGGTGTAAATTGGAAGATTTAGAAGATTGACAATAAATGTTGAAACTGTAATTCTTGATTGTTACAGTTATATTGAAACTACTTGATTGTAGTCTTGACTGCCTAACTAAATGTTAGGCAGCTTAATATTTGACTATCATCGCATGGCAGCAGAGCTAATTCCCCCAGCAGCCTCAGCACTTATAAATTAGCCACGGTGATAATGCTATTGGAAAAGCTGATTATATTTATATATATATATATATATATATATATATATATATATATATATATATATATATATATATATATATATATATATATATATATATATATATATATATAAAGCCCCTTAACAAACGGTGCAATCTGATATATTTCTTGCTAAATTTAGAAAATTTTGAGAAAATTTTCTAGCAACAAAAAATCTGAAATCAGCTTTGAAGCTGATCAGAATCATGCCTGTATTATTCAAAGTTTTACAATGCTTGTGTTGGACTTGATCGTAAAGATAAAATGTTGAAAATGAACTACAATTCAAATTTAAGGATTTTAAAAGAATTTGCATTATTTCCACTTGGTATTGTATTAAAATTTCAGGTTGATTTATTTGACTTTTCTTCATTTTAACTTAAAGTTAAAAACTAAATTGTTTGAATCTGCTTAACAAATGTTAGGAAAAAGTGTTGCACAATTAAAGAATACTACTGACAGAAGCTTATAATCAGTAAGAAAACAGAATGTAAAAAAACTGATATACTTTTTCAACAACAACAGTCTATAGGTGAAGGGTCTGGGGAGCTAAATGAAAAATCAAAACTGAAAATACATGTAGCGGTGAAAAAAGTTGAACATGATGAAGTTAAATAAAAATTGAAGACCCAGATGACCATGATGGTGAGAAAACTAAATCTCATTCTTGCCTGTCTCATGTTCATGATGTTGATCATCAAATTTCAGACTTCACTCTGTAATGAAAGAGTTGAAGTGTGGCTGGAGTTTTTCAGATTCCAGGAAAAAAAAGAATGTTAAAGTTTGATCTGACAGAAAAACAGAGTGTTAAATTTTTCATGTGAATGTTTATGCAATTAAAAGCGGTACAAACAATCTACCAGCATGTTCTATTATATAAAGTCAAAATATATATGGCAGAAAATTTCCAATTTGGCTAAAAACAACATAATTTTTCCTAATTCCACCAGCTTTGGTCCCTATCCCCAAAAAAGGTGTGACGGACCTGGTATTGGACATAAGGACAATTGTGTCATTGCTAGTACTGGAATCCTGATTGCTCTCAGGAGGTTTTATTTCAATATTTGATTAAACAATATATAAATATATATATATATATATATATCAATTCTACCTTAGTTATCTGGATGTAAGTTTTTCCAAAAATGATGTGAATTGTGCGACATTTTTTGTTACCAAAAGCCAAATTGCACATTCAACAGATCGTGTGATTGATGTGTAGATCTTTATCAACAATAATAAGACTAGAATTTTGTTATAATTCTTAAACTAGTTCATTTTCTACCCAGAGTTATTGCTTCTTACTATCGCTTATATAGTGGCTTTGGCATGGAACTCTGGGTAGAGAATGAAACTAGTTATAATCAATATAAGAAGTAAATCAAAACAAATCAAACATACAATGTTAAATGAGATAAAAAAAAAAGATCCATGTCAAAACCAAAATTGGAAAAATTGACAAGCGAAACTGCTAGAACAAATGTACATCTGGGTTATCAAAATGCATACTTCTTCAAATACGAATCAATATACTCAAAAGTAAGTGTAACAATTAATGTAATGGTGTAACCAATCTACGCGAAAGTAGAAATTTTTTACAGGACCACAGGTCTGGTGAAAGTAGAAATTTGACCTGGAGCCATTTTACCAGACCGTCAAATTTTGTGTGATCTTGATATCAATATGATACATCTTGAAACTCAAGCCAGTCTCTGCCCTTTTTCTACTTCTCAAAAAAACCCCCCAAAAAACCCTTTCCCTCCCCTCCCTCTCATATTTCCTAGTCTTTTCCCGGCGAGACACATCACTTATAGTGGCACTATCCATCCTCTTCCCCCTGGCACCGCCCCCTCGACATATTTTAGTTTGAAATATAGCGGGTATTCAAACTTTCTTGTTGTAACCTTCGATTCACAATCGCTGTCAAAGAACAGTAATTAACGAGAGTCATGATTGGCTGATGTGGTGTAGGGAGAGAGGGACTACTAGAGAGGGACTACTATTTCAATGTATCAGGAGCTGTGATTGGATGAAGTTATTTGATATGTTTATTAAATCAGAAGCATTACAGCTTATAGATAATTACAAAGTATGCATGATGCATTATTACAAAATAATACAATAATGATAATATAAACACAAGGTCAATCACATGTTACAAACACACAAATTAAACATAAGTATACTGGTATACAATTACAAAGAATTTCTCACTGCAAAGGCTTGTTTTAAAAATTTCCCCAGGTTGCAGAGTATTTTTGTATTTGTGGAGCTCAAAAGCAGTATTAACTTATAGACAGAGGGTCTTCTAAAACAAGAGGCCCAAGTGGGCCTATATCGCTCATCTGAGCACAAAGTGCATATTTACAAGCAAGCAAGAAATTCTGTGCAGGGGTTCTGGAGAGGAAGATGAAAATGTGTCAATCAAACAGAGCCAATGGCGGCCATCTTGGATCACGGATCGGCATAAAAAACACCAAACTTGGTTGAGGACCTTGAGTACTTACTTTCTATGCAGTTTGATGAATTTCTGTGCAGTGGTTCTGGAGAAGAAGTCGAAAATGTGTCAACCAATCAGAGCCAATGGCGGCCATCTTGGATCACGGATCGGCATAAAAAACAAAATTGTGGTAGAGGATGTTGAGTACTTACTTTCCATGAAGTTTGATGAAATTCTATGCAGCTGTTCTGGAGAAGAAGTAAAAAATGTGTCAACCAATCAGAGCCAATGGCGGCCATCTTGTATCCCGGATCGGCATAAAAAAACACAAACTTGGTAGAGGACCTTGAGTACCAACTTTCTATAAGGTTTGGTGAAATTCTGTGCAGCAGTTCTGGAGAAGAAGTTGAAAATGTGTCAACCAATCAGAACCAATGGCGGCCATCTTGGATCACGGATAGGCATAAAAAACACAAACTTGGTAGAGGACCTTGAGTACCAACTTCCTATAAAGTTTGGTGAAATTCTGTGCAGCAGTTCTGGAGAAGAAGTCGAAAATGTGTGAACCAATCAGAGCCAATGGCGGCCATCTTGGATGTCAGATCGGCATAAAAAAGCACAAACTTGGTAGATAACCTTGAGTACTTACTTCCTATGAAGTTTGGTGAAATTCTGTGCAGCAGTTCTGGAGGAGAAGTCGAAAATGTGTCAACAAATCAGAGCCAATGGCGGCCATCTTGGATGCCAGATCGGCATAAAAAAACACAAACTTGGTAGATAACCTTGAGTACTTACTTCCTATGAAGTTTGGTGAAATTCTGTGCAGCGGTTCTGGAGGAGAAGTCGAAAATGTGTCAACCAATCAGAGCCAATGGAGGCCATCTTGGATCACGGATGGGCATAAAAAACACAAACTTGGTAGAGGACTTTCAGTACTTACTTCCTATGAAGTTTGGTGAAATTCTGTGCAGCAGTTCTGGAGAAGAAGTCGAAAATGTGTGAACCAATCAGAGCCAATGGCGGCCATCTTGGATTACGGATCGGCAAAAAAAACACAAACTTGGTAGAGGACCTTGAGTACTTACTTCCTATGAAGTTTGGTGAAATTCTGTGCATTAGTTCTGGAGGAAAAGTCGAAAATGTGTCAACCAATCAGAGCCAATGACGGCCATCTTGGATCAAGGATCGGCATGAAAAACACAAACTTGGTAGAGGACCTTGAGTACTTACTTCTATGAAGTTTGGTGAAATTCTGTGCAGCAGTTCTGGAGAAGAAGTCGAAAATGTGTCAACCAATCAGAGCCTATGGCGGCCATCTTTGATTACGGATCGGCATAAAAAACACAAACTTTGTAGAGGACCTTGAGTACTTACTTCCTATGGAGTTTGGTGAAATTCTGTGTAGCATTTCTGGAGGAGAAGTCGAAAATGTAGAAAAGTTAACGACTGACGACAGACGGACGGACGCTGCACTATGACAATAGCTCACTTGAGCTATGCTCAGGTGAGCTAATAAAAAAGTTTCAAGAATTTCAATCTTAAATCATTATATAAAGGACATTTTAAAATAAAATGGAATTCATCCTCAATATCTGTAGTGCAAGATGGACAGATGCGTCTCTGTAATGGAATGTTTTTGAATCTACCACTTTCAACCGCTAAACAATGTGACGAGAGACGTACTCTACAGATGACATACTTATACTGATTATATATTGGTTTAGTTAAATATGGTTGTAAGGTTATATGATCAATGAGATGTCTATATATAGAACATTTTGAAGAGGAGTTAATTTCTGAAATCAATGCTTGTTTATTGATGTCAATCAATCTCTCTTTTACCGAAGCTATGATGCAATTGTCTTCAAGTGTATCATGGTTAATCCAGATATAATTTTGACCAATTTCTGCGTTTGGTGATTAAAATTCATGTCTATACATTTTCTTTTCATAGCAAACATAGCTTTTCTACATTGAGAAGATTACTGTTATTGGGTTTTTGAGAATTTTCCATTATAATTGAGTAAAATGCCAAGGTAACAAAATTCATCAACAATATCTAATATAACACCATTATAAAACCATGTCTCATTTGCTTTTAATACACCACCATTTCGGAACACCATAATTTTTGTTTTTGAAACATTAACTGTTAAAGACCATTTATCTGTATATTGGGATAATGAGTCCAATATTGACTGGAGACCAGAAACTGTGTCGGAAAAAATTACTGTATCATCTGCATACTTAAGCAGAAAGAGAGATAACTCTTGTAACTCAGTTGGTAAACAACCGTTGCGAAGGAACTCCATCTCACAGTCGTTGACATAGAGGGAAAAAAGTAATGGTGATATTATTTCCCCTTGTAAAATTCCAAGGTTGTTTTACAAAAATTCAGAAATTTTACCATTCAGTAAAACAGCATTTTTAATCGTACTATACAAAGATTTGATAACACAGAGGATTTTACCATTCAAACCTAATTTGGAAACTCCCCCCCCCCCTGTTTTATCCTGTCCACGGTATCAAAAGCTTGCTTATAATCTACAAAACAGCAGTATAGTCGCGATTTGTTGTGGAGATATTTACTGATAAATGTATTAAGAGCAAAAATAGCATCTACTGTAGAATGGTTAGGTCTAAAACCAAATTGAGCGTCGGATACTATGTCATTACTGACAGACCATGATAACAATCTTGCGTTGAAAATTGATGTTAAAAGTTTGCACATACAACTAATAAGACTAATCCCTCTATAGTTTTGGGGATCTGATGTGTGACTGTCTCCCTTCTTATATACTGGCACAGTAAGGGCAATACATAAAATTTTGGGGAAATATCCCGTATCAAAAATCGAGTTAAATATAGTATGCAGCAAAGGTAGTAACAAATCAGAAAACTCAATGAAATACTCATTCAGAATTCCGAATGCCATCCGAATCGTGGGTATGTAGTAGGGTCAAGTAGACAATAGACCATTTTCCAATTCCGCGCCCCCTAGCGGATTTCCCGCCATTCATAAACAAAATGGCAGTATAAGTGGACATACGCTACTATGCGTGAATCTAATCAATCATTACGGGAGTGGGTTTTTTATGAATAAATGACTGTTTAGCATAGATCTGTTAAAATTACATTATTCATATGGCTTTGTCTTCATGCTTTCATGAGTTGTAGCTTGTAGTACTAAGAGAAATATAGTCATTCAAATTTGGTTATTTTGTGATAGGTAGTAAGCAGGTTTGTCACATGTATCTTCAGGTACCCTTAGCAAAAGTCAAATAAGTATTTGCTAATATCACATTTTACCTTTTGTGTTAATTGGGGCAACTTAATTAATTAACGTTTAGTAATATCAGGACGCAGACATGCTAAATTCAAATATTTCTCTTTTTTTTTCCTTTTTATTATTATTATTAGGTTTCACAAGTTCACTTGTGAAACCTATTGTTTTTCTGATTTTTCTTTTTTTTTTATTAGGTTTCACAAGTTCACTTGTGAAACCTATTGTTTTTCTGATTTTTCTTTTTTTTTTATTATTAGGTTTCACAAGTTCACTTGTGAAACCTATTGTTTTTCTGATTTTTCTTTTTTTTTTATTATTATTATTATTTTTATTTTTCTTCCGTTTTTGCAGTGGACAGAGGTTTTCTCCAATACGGTTTAAGATAGAACATTCAAATTTTCAGGATCGTCTCTTTACACATTTCCGCCGAGGTATTTTTTTTATTTTTTCCTACTTTCACTTTGTAAGGTCACAGCGCCACCTACAATTTTTTTATTTAGGTACCTGTATCTTCGCTATTTATTGTCCGATTGGAATGAAATTTTCAGCATTCGATTCAGAAAAGGAGATGCAAGATTTTATGTCACTGCGTCAATTTCGTAGCTCTATCCCGAAAAAGTTGACCTTGACCCGATTGTTTTGAGTTCAAGAAAAATATTTCAATCTTAGATTTTAGACAGTAGGATGAAAGATTTCAATGGTCTGATTTGGAATGTGAAAAATTTTTGAAATCGGACCATAAATAAAGTCACAATGAGCGTGGGAAAATTCGCTATGACGTCATCAAAGCTAATTAAATATTCATACGTTAATATCTCTCTTACTAAATGAGATATCGGCATGAAATTTTATATCTAAACATGTTTCCACATTCTTAATCTACCTCTAGAATGAAAATGGCATGCTGCCAATATTTTTGAAATTATTGAAAATTTTCGAATCAAATCTTTGGCAAGGTCTAGCGACTTTTTTTGCAGTCGGATTTTGATCGGGTTTCTTCCATTCGTTAGAGCGTTCAAATACCTACCAGTATAGTGTTCTCAGATTTTTGCTAACTCTTACGGTTTTTGAGTTATTTGCGTTTGAACACGACAACCCCCTTTAAAGTGATGTTTGTGACGTCATCAACACTCATTAATTATTCATGAAATGTTTTCGCCTATAGCTCGCTTATTGAGGAAGATAGAGGTGTGAAATTTGGTAGCATGATAGAGATTGAGAATATCTACCGACTGACAAGAGGAATTTGGCATGGAGCCAAATTCCTGAAAATGACGTCATACTTTGTAAATGACGTCATATCTCCCTTATTTTTCATCGGATCGAGGCGGGGACGGTTGGAATCGATTCTGCGTGAAAAAGTAAAATGGTAAAAATTCGAAACAGAATTTCGATATCTCTTACCGTTTTCGAGATATTTGCGGTCAAAGTTCACGGTTTCACCATTCCTGAAAACACACTTTTCAACTTCAGGAAGCTGTGTTTCGCTTCTTGAGGAAGTTAGAGGTGTGAAATTTGGTAGCATGATAGAGATTGAGAATATCTACCGACTGACAAGAGGAATTTGGCATGGAGCCAAATTCCTGAAAATGACGTCATACTTTGTAAATGACGTCATATCTCCCTTATTTATCATCGGATCGAATCGGGGATGGTTGGAATCGATTCTTCGTGAAAATTTAACATCAATTTGTACCAACAGAATTTCGATATCTCTTACCGTTTTCGAGATATTTGCCGTCAAAATTCATGGTTTCACCATTCCTGAAAATACACTTTTCAACTTCAGGAAGCTGTGTTTCGCTTATTTATAAAGCTAGTGGTGTGAAATTTGGTAGCATGATACAGAATAAAAATATTTACCGACTGACAAGTGGGATTTGGCATGGTGCGAAATTCCTGAACATGACGTAATACTATTTAAATGACGTCATAGCTCCCTTACTTTTCATCCGATCGAATCGGGAATGGTTGGAATCGATTCTTCGTGAAAAATAAAATGTATATATTTACCTAAAGTTTTTTTTTTCCATATCCCTTACCGTTTTTAAGATATTTGCGGTCAGATTTAACGGTTTCACAGTCCTTTCCGCATACCTTGGGGCCACACAAAGGGATGTGGTCCCAAAATATTTCTTCCTCTTATTCCCCGGAGAAGAATTCTTTCATGCTGAATTCTTCTTTTTCAATCCAAGAACAACAAAAAGCCAAGACATTTGGTCTTAACATTTTCATCTGAGTCTTGTGAAACCTTCTTGTTGGCTCGCCAACAAGGTCAGCTCTAGTTATTATTATTATTATTATTTTTATTTTTCTTCCGTTTTTGCAGTGGACAGAGGTTTTCTCCAATACGGTTTAAGATAGAACATTCAAATTTTCAGGATCGTCTCTTTACACATTTCCGCCGAGGTATTTTTTTTATTTTTTCCTACTTTCACTTTGTAAGGTCACAGCGCCACCTACAATTTTTTTATTTAGGTACCTGTATCTTCGCTATTTATTGTCCGATTGGAATGAAATTTTCAGCATTCGATTCAGAAAAGGAGATGCAAGATTTTATGTCACTGCGTCAATTTCGTAGCTCTATCCCGAAAAAGTTGACCTTGACCCGATTGTTTTGAGTTCAAAAAAAATATTTCAATCTTAGATTTTAGAAAGTAGGATGAAAGATTTCAATGGTCTGATTTGGAATGTGAAAAATTTTTGAAATCGGACCATAAATAAAGTCACAATGAGCGTGGGAAAATTCGCTATGACGTCATCAAAGCTAATTAAATATTCATACGTTAATATCTCTCTTACTAAATGAGATATCGGCATGAAATTTTATATCTAAACATGTTTCCACATTCTTAATCTACCTCTAGAATGAAAATGGCATGCTGCCAATATTTTTGAAATTATTGAAAATTTTCGAATCAAATCTTTGGCAAGGTCTAGCGACTTTATTTGCAGTCGGATTTTGATCGGGTTTCTTCCATTCGATAGAGCGTTCAAATACCTACCAGTACAGTGTTCTCAGATTTTCGCTAACTCTTACGGTTTCTGAGTTATTTGCGTTTGAACACGACAACCCCCTTTAAAGTGATGTTTGTGACGTCATCAACACTCATTAATTATTCATGAAATGGTTTTCGCGTATAGCTCGCTTATTGAGGAAGATAGAGGTGTGTAATTTGGTAGCATGATAGACATTGAAAATATCTACCGACTGACAAGAGGAATTTGGCATATAGCCAAATTCCTGAAAATGACGTCATACTTTGTAAATGACGTCATATCTCCCTTATTTTTCATCGGATCGAGGCGGGGACGGTTGGAATCGATTCTGCGTGAAAAAGTAAAATGGTAAATACTCGAAACAGAATTTCGATATCTCTTACCGTTTTCGAGATATTTGCGGTCAAAGTTCACGGTTTCACCATTCCTGAAAACACACTTTTCAACTTCAGGAAGCTGTGTTTCGCTTAATGAGGAAGTTAGAGGTGTGAAATTTGGTAGCATGATAGAGATTGAGAATATCTACCGACTGACAAGAGGAATTTGGCATGGAGCCAAATTCCTGAAAATGACGTCATACTTTGTAAATGACGTCATATCTCCCTTATTTATCATCGGATCGAATCGGGGATGGTTGGAATCGATTCTGCGTGAAAATTTAACCCCAACATTATACCAACAGAATTTCGATATCTCTTACCGTTTTCGAGATATTTGCCGTCAAAATTCATGGTTTCACCATTCCTGAAAATACACTTTTCAACTTCAGGAAGCTGTGTTTCGCTTATTTATAAAGCTAGTGGTGTGAAATTTGGTAGCATGATACAGAATAAAAATATTTACCGACTGACAAGTGGGATTTGGCATGGTGCGAAATTCCTGAACATGACGTAATACTATTTAAATGACGTCATAGCTCCCTTACTTTTCATCCGATCGAATCGGGAATGGTTGGAATCGATTCTTCGTGAAAAATAAAATGTATATATTTACCTAAAGTTTTTTTTCCATATCCCTTACCGTTTTTAAGATATTTGCGGTCAGATTTAACGGTTTCACAGTCCTTTCCGCATACCTTGGGGCCCCACAAAGGGATGTGGTCCCAAAATATTTCTTCCTCTTATTCCCCGGAGAAAAATCTTTCATGCTGAATTCTTCATTTTCAATCCCAGAACAACAAAAAGCCAAGACATTTGGTCTTAACTTTTTCAACTGAGTCTTGTGAAACCTTCTTGTTGGCTCGCCAACAAGGTCAGCTCTAGTTATTATTATTATTTTTATTTTTCTTCCGTTTTTGCAGTGGACAGAGGTTTTCTCCAATACGGTTTAAGATAGAACATTCAAATTTTCAGGATCGTCTCTTTACACATTTCCGCCGAGGTATTTTTTTTATTTTTTCCTACTTTCACTTTGTAAGGTCACAGCGCCACCTACAATTTTTTTATTTAGGTACCTGTATCTTCGCTATTTTTTGTCCGATTGGAATGAAATTTTCAGCATTCGATTCAGAAAAGGAGATGCAAGATTTTATGTCACTGCGTCAATTTCGTAGCTCTACCCCGAAAAAGTTGACCTTGACCCGATTGTTTTGAATTCAAAAAAAATATTTCAATCTTAGATTTTAGACAGTAGGATGAAAGATTTCAATGGTCTGATTTGGAATGTGAAAAATTTTTGAAATCGGACCATAAATAAAGTCACAATGAGCGTGGGAAAATTCGCTATGACGTCATCAAAGCTAATTAAATATTCATACGTTAATATCTCTCTTACTAAATGAGATATCAGCATGAAATTTTATATCTAAACATGTTTCCACATTCTTAATGTACCTCTAGAATGAAAATGGCATGCTGCCAATATTTTTGAAATTATTGAAAATTTTCGAATCAAATCTTTGGCAAGGTCTAGCGACTTTATTTGCAGTCGGATTTTGATCGGGTTTCTTCCATTCGATAGAGCGTTCAAATACCTACCAGTAGAGTGTTCTCAGATTTTCGCTAACTCTTACGGTTTTTGAGTTATTTGCGTTTGAACACGACAACCCCCTTTAAAGTGATGTTTGTGACGTCATCAACACTCATTAATTATTCATGAAATGTTTTCGCCTATAGCTCGCTTATTGAGGAAGATAGAGGTGTGAAATTTGGTAGCATGATAGAGATTGAGAATATCTACCGACTGACAAGAGGAATTTGGCATGGAGCCAAATTCCTGAAAATGACGTCATACTTTGTAAATGACGTCATATCTCCCTTATTTTTCATCGGATCGAGGCGGGGACGGTTGGAATCGATTCTGCGTGAAAAAGTAAAATGGTAAATACTCGAAACAGAATTTCGATATCTCTTACCGTTTTCGAGATATTTGCGGTCAAAGTTCACGGTTTCACCATTCCTGAAAACACACTTTTCAAATTCAGGAAGCTGTGTTTCGCTTATTGAGGAAGTTAGAGGTGTGAAATTTGGTAGCATGATAGAGATTGAGAATATCTACCGACTGACAAGAGGAATTTGGCATGGAGCCAAATTCCTGAAAATGACGTCATACTTTGTAAATGACGTCATATCTCCCTGACGTCATATCTCCCTTATTTATCATCGGATCGAATCGGGGATGGTTGGAATCGATTCTGCGTGAAAATTTAACATCAACGTAGTACCAACAGAATTTCGATATCTCTTACCGTTTTCGAGATATTTGCCGTCAAAATTCATGGTTTCACCATTCCTGAAAATACACTTTTCAACTTCAGGAAGCTGTGTTTCGCTTATTTATAAAGCTAGTGGTGTGAAATTTGGTAGCATGATACAGAATAAAAATATTTACCGACTGACAAGTGGGATTTGGCATGGTGCGAAATTCCTGAACATGACGTAATACTATTTAAATGACGTCATAGCTCCCTTACTTTTCATCCGATCGAATCGGGAATGGTTGGAATCGATTCTTCGTGAAAAATAAAATGTATATATTTACCTAAAGTTTTTTTTTCCATATCCCTTACCGTTTTTAAGATATTTGTGGTCAGATTTAACGGTTTCACAGTCCTTTCCGCATACCTTGGGCCCCACAAAGGGATGTGGTCCCAAAATATTTCTTCCTCTTATTCCCCGGAGAAAAATCTTTCATGCTGAATTCTTCATTTTCAATCCCAGAACAACAAAAAGCCAAGACATTTGGTCTTAACTTTTTCAACTGAGTCTTGTGAAACCTTCTTGTTGGCTCGCCAACAAGGTCAGCTCTAGTTATTATTAGGTTTCACAAGTTCCACTTGTGAAACCTATTGTTTTTCTGATTATTCTTTTTTTTTTATTATTATTATTATTATTATTTTTATTTTTCTTCCGTTTTTGCAGTGGACAGAGGTTTTCTCCAATACGGTTTAAGATAGAACATTCAAATTTTCAGGATCGTCTCTTTACACATTTCCGCCGAGGTATTTTTTTTATTTTTTCCTACTTTCACTTTGTAAGGTCACAGCGCCACCTACAATTTTTTTATTTAGGTACCTGTATCTTCGCTATTTATTGTCCGATTGGAATGAAATTTTCAGCATTCGATTCAGAAAAGGAGATGCAAGATTTTATGTCACTGCGTCAATTTCGTAGCTCTACCCCGAAAAAGTTGACCTTGACCCGATTGTTTTCAGTTCAAAAAAAATATTTCAATCTTAGATTTTAGACAGTAGGATGAAACATTTTAATGGTCTGATTTGGAATGTGAAAAATTTTTGAAATCGGACCATAAATAAAGTCACAATGAGCGTGGGAAAATTCGCTATGACGTCATCAAAGCTAATTAAATATTCATACGTTAATATCTCTCTTACTAAATGAGATATCGGCATGAAATTTTATATCTAAACATGTTTCCACATTCTTAATCTACCTCTAGAATGAAAATGGCATGCTGCCAATATTTTTGAAATTATTGAAAATTTTCGAATCAAATCTTTGGCGAGGTCTAGCGACTTTATTTGCAGTCGGATTTTGATCGGGTTTCTTCCATTCGATAGAGCGTTCAAATACCTACCAGTAGAGTGTTCTCAGATTTTCGCTAACTCTTTCGGTTTTTGAGTTATTTGCGTTTGAACACGACAACCCCCTTTAAAGTGATGTTTGTGACGTCATCAACACTCATTAATTATTCATGAAATGTTTTCGCCTATAGCTCGCTTATTGAGGAAGATAGAGGTGTGAAATTTGGTAGCATGATAGAGATTGAGAATATCTACCGACTGACAGGAGGAATTTGGCATGGAGCCAAATTCCTGAAAATGACGTCATACTTTGTAAATGACGTCATATCTCCCTTATTTTTCATCGGATCGAGGCGGGGACGGTTGGAATCGATTCTGCGTGAAAAAGTAAAATGGTAAATACCAGCAACAGAATTTCGATATCTCTTACCGTTTTCGAGATATTTGCGGTCAAAGTTCACGGTTTCACCATTCCTGAAAAGACACTTTTCAAATTCAGGAAGATGTGTTTCGCTTATTGAAAAAGTTAGGGGTGTGAAATTTAGTAGCATGATAGAGATTGAGAATATCTACCGACTGACAAGAGGAATTTGGCATGGAGCCAAATTCCTGAAAATGACGTCATACTTTGTAAATGACGTCATATCTCCCTTATTTATCATCGGATCGAATCGGGGATGGTTGGAATCGATTCTGCGTGAAAATTTAACATCAACGTAGTACCAACAGAATTTCGATATCTCTTACCGTTTTCGAGATATTTGCCGTCAAAATTCATGGTTTCACCATTCCTGAAAATACACTTTTCAACTTCAGGAAGCTGTGTTTCGCTTATTTATAAAGCTAGTGGTGTGAAATTTGGTAGCATGATACAGAATAAAAATATTTACCGACTGACCAGTGGGATCTGGCATGGTGCGAAATTCCTGAACATGACGTAATACTATTTAAATGACGTCATAGCTCCCTTACTTTTCATCCGATCGAATCGGGAATGGTTGGAATCGATTCTTCGTGAAAAATAAAATGTATATATTTACCTAAAGTTTTTTTCCATATCCCTTACCGTTTTTAAGATATTTGCGGTCAGATTTAACGGTTTTACAGTCCTTTCCGCATACCTTGGGGCCCCACAAAGGGATGTGGTCCCAAAATATTTCTTCCTCTTATTCCCCGGAGAAAAATCTTTCATGCTGAATTCTTCATTTTCAATCCCAGAACAACAAAAAGCCAAGACATTTGGTCTTAACTTTTTCAACTGAGTCTTGTGAAACCTTCTTGTTGGCTCGCCAACAAGGTCAGCTCTAGTTCTGATTATTATTAGGTTTTTTTTATTTTTCTTCCGTTTTTGCAGTGGACAGAGGTTTTCTCCAATACGGTTTAAGATAGAACATTCAAATTTTCAGGATCGTCTCTTTACACATTTCCGCCGAGGTATTTTTTTTATTTTTTCCTACTTTCACTTTGTAAGGTCACAGCGCCACCTACAATTTTTTTATTTAGGTACCTGTATCTTCGCTATTTATTGTCCGATTGGAATGAAATTTTCAGCATTCGATTCAGAAAAGGAGATGCAAGATTTTATGTCACTGCGTCAATTTCGTAGCTCTACCCCGAAAAAGTTGACCTTGACCCGATTGTTTTGAGTTCAAGAAAAATATTTCAATCTTAGATTTTAGAATGTAGGAGGAAAGATTTCAATGGTCTGATTTGGAATGTGAAAAATTTTTGAAATCGGACCATAAATAAAGTCACAATGAGCGTGGGAAAATTCGCTATGACGTCATCAAAGCTAATTAAATATTCATACGTTAATATCTCTCTTACTAAATGAGATATCGGCATGAAATTTTATATCTAAACATGTTTCCACATTCTTAATCTACCTCTAGAATGAAAATGGCATGCTGCCAATATTTTTGAAATTATTGAAAATTTTCGAATCAAATCTTTGGCAAGGTCTAGCGACTTTATTTGCAGTCGGATTTTGATCGGGTTTCTTCCATTCGATAGAGCGTTCAAATACCTACCAGTACAGTGTTCTCAGATTTTCGCTAACTCTTACGGTTTTTGAGTTATTTGCGTTTGAACACGACAACCCCCTTTAAAGTGATGTTTGTGACGTCATCAACACTCATTAATTATTCATGAAATGTTTTCGCCTATAGCTCGCTTATTGAGGAAGATAGAGGTGTGTAATTTGGTAGCATGATAGAGATTGAGAATATCTACCGACTGACAAGAGGAATTTGGCATATAGCCAAATTCCTGAAAATGACGTCATACTTTGTAAATGACGTCATATCTCCCTTATTTTTCATCGGATCGAGGCGGGGACGGTTGGAATCGATTCTGCGTGAAAAAGTAAAATGGTAAATACTCGAAACAGAATTTCGATATCTCTTACCGTTTTCGAGATATTTGCGGTCAAAGTTCACGGTTTCACCATTCCTGAAAACACACTTTTCAAATTCAGGAAGCTGTGTTTCGCTTATTGAGGAAGTTAGAGGTGTGAAATTTGGTAGCATGATAGAGATTGAGAATATCTACCGACTGAAAAGAGAAATTTGGCATGGAGCCAAATTCCTGAAAATGACGTCATACTTTGTAAATGACGTCATATCTCCCTTATTTATCATCGGATCGAATCGGGGATGGTTGGAATCGATTCTGCGTGAAAAAGTAAAAAGGGAGCAAGAAGCAACAGAATTTCGATATCTCTTACCGTTTTCGAGATATTTGCTCTCAAACTTCACGGTTTCACCATTCCTGAAAACACACTTTTCAAATTCAGGAAGCTGTGTTTCGCTTATTGAGGAAGTTAGTGGTGTGAAATTTGGTAGCATGATAGAGATTGAGAATATCTACCGACTGACAAGAGGAATTTGGCATGGAGCCAAATTCCTGAAAATGACGTCATACTTTGTAAATGACGTCATAGCTCCCTTTTTTATCATCGGATCGAATCGGGGATGGTTGGAATCGATTCTGCGTGAAAATTAAAAAAATGTATATATTCACCTAAAGTTTTTTTTCCATATCTCTTACCGTTTTAAGATTTCTGCCGTCAGATTTAACGGTTTCACAGTCCTTTCCGCATACCTTGGGGCCCCACAAAGGGATGTGGTCCCAAAATATTTCTTCCTCTTATTCCCCGGAGAAAAATCTTTCATGCTGAATTCTTCATTTTCAATCCAAGAACAACAAAAAGCCAAGACATTTGGTCTTAACTTTTTCATCTGAGTCTTGTGAAACCTTCTTGTTGGCTCGCCAACAAGGTCAGCTCTAGTTATTTTTATTTTTCTTCCGTTTTTGCAGTGGACAGAGGTTTTCTCCAATACGGTTTAAGATAGAACATTCAAATTTTCAGGATCGTCTCTTTACACATTTCCGCCGAGGTATTTTTTTTATTTTTTCCTACTTTCACTTTGTAAGGTCACAGCGCCACCTACAATTTTTTTATTTAGGTACCTGTATCTTCGCTATTTATTGTCCGATTGAAATGAAATTTTCAGCATTCGATTCAGAAAAGGAGATGCAAGATTTTATGTCACTGCGTCAATTTCGTAGCTCTACCCCGAAAAAGTTGACCTTGACCCGATTGTTTTGAGTTCCAAAAAAATATTTCAATCTTAGATTTTAGAAAGTAGGATGAAAGATTTCAATGGTCTGATTTGGAATGTGAAAAATTTTTGAAATCGGACCATAAATAAAGTCACAATGAGCGTGGGAAAATTCGCTATGACGTCATCAAAGCTAATTAAATATTCATACGTTAATATCTCTCTTACTAAATGAGATATCGGCATGAAATTTTATATCTAAACATGTTTCCACATTCTTAATCTACCTCTAGAATGAAAATGGCATGCTGCCAATATTTTTGAAATTATTGACAATTTTCGAATCAAATCTTTGGCAAGGTCTAGCGACTTTATTTGCAGTCGGATTTTGATCGGGTTTCTTCCATTCGATAGAGCGTTCAAATACCTACCAGTAGAGTGTTCTCAGATTTTCGCTAACTCTTACGGTTTTTGAGTTATTTGCGTTTGAACACGACAACCCCCTTTAAAGTGATGTTTGTGACGTCATCAACACTCATTAATTATTCATGAAATGTTTTCGCCTATAGCTCGCTTATTGAGGAAGATAGAGGTGTGAAATTTGGTAGCATGATAGAGATTGAGAATATCTACCGACTGACAAGAGGAATTTGGCATGGAGCCAAATTCCTGAAAATGACGTCATACTTTGTAAATGACGTCATATCTCCCTTATTTTTCATCGGATCGAGGCGGGGACGGTTGGAATCGATTCTGCGTGAAAAAGTAAAAAGGTAAATACTCGAAACAGAATTTCGATATCTCTTACCGTTTTCGAGATATTTGCGGTCAAAGTTCACGGTTTCACCATTCCTGAAAACACACTTTTCAAATTCAGGAAGCTGTGTTTCGCTTATTGAGGAAGTTAGAGGTGTGAAATTTGGTAGCATGATAGAGATTGAGAATATCTACCGACTGACAAGAGGAATTTGGCATGGAGCCAAATTCCTGAAAATGACGTCATACTTTGTAAATGACGTCATATCTCCCTTATTTATCATCGGATCGAATCGGGGATGGTTGATATCGATTCTGCGTGAAAATTTAACACAACATAGTACCAACAGAATTTCGATATCTCTTACCGTTTTCGAGATATTTGCCGTCAAAATTCATGGTTTCACCATTCCTGAAAATACACTTTTCAACTTCAGGAAGCTGTGTTTCGCTTATTTATAAAGCTAGTGGTGTGAAATTTGGTAGCATGATACAGAATAAAAATATTTACCGACTGACAAGTGGGATTTGTCATGGTGTGAAATTCCTGAACATGACGTAATACTATTTAAATGACGTCATAGCTCCCTTACTTTTCATCCGATCGAATCGGGAATGGTTGGAATCGATTCTGCGTCAAGAATAAAATGTATATATTTACCTAAAGTTTTTTTTCCATATCCCTTACCGTTTTTAAGATATTTGCGGTCAGATTTAACGGTTTCACAGTCCTTTCCGCATACCTTGGGGCCCCACAAAGGGATGTGGTCCCAAAATATTTCTTCCTCTTATTCCCCGGAGAAAAATCTTTCATGCTGAATTCTTCATTTTCAATCCAAGAACAACAAAAAGCGAAGACATTTGGTCTTAACTTTTTCATCTGAGTCTTGTGAAACCTTCTTGTTGGCTCGCCAACAAGGTCAGCTCTAGTTATTATTATTTTTATTTTTCTTCCGTTTTTGCAGTGGACAGAGGTTTTCTCCAATACGGTTTAAGATAGAACATTCAAATTTTCAGGATCGTCTCTTTACACATTTCCGCCGAGGTATTTTTTTTATTTTTTCCTACTTTCACTTTGTAAGGTCACAGCGCCACCTACAATTTTTTTATTTAGGTACCTGTATCTTCGCTATTTATTGTCCGATTGGAATGAAATTTTCAGCATTCGATTCAGAAAAGGAGATGCAAGATTTTATGTCACTGCGTCAATTTCGTAGCTCTACCCCGAAAAAGTTGACCTTGACCCGATTGTTTTCATTTCAAAAAAAATATTTCAATCTTAGATTTTAGACAGTAGGATGAAAGATTTCAATGGTCTGATTTGGAATATGAAAAATTTTTGAAATCGGACCATAAATAAAGTCACAATGAGCGTGGGAAAATTCGCTATGACGTCATCAAAGCTAATTAAATATTCATACGTTAATATCTCTCTTACTAAATGAGATATCGGCATGAAATTTTATATCTAAACATGTTTCCACATTCTTAATCTACCTCTAGAATGAAAATGGCATGCTGCCAATATTTTTGAAATTATTGAAAATTTTCGAATCAAATCTTTGGCAAGGTCTAGCGACTTTATTTGCAGTCGGATTTTGATCGGGTTTCTTCCATTCGATAGAGCGTTCAAATACCTACCAGAGTAGTGTTCTCAGATTTTCGCTAACTCTTACGGTTCTCGAGTTATTTGCGTTTGAACACGACAACCCCCTTTAAAGTGATGTTTGTGACGTCATCAACACTCATTAATTATTCATGAAATGTTTTCGCCTATAACTCGCTTATTGAGGAAAATAGAGGTGTGAAATTTGATAGCATGATAGAGATTGAGAATATCTACCGACTAACAAGAGGAATTTGGCATGGAGCCAAATTCCTGAAAATGACGTCATACTTTGTAAATGACGTCATATCTCCCTTATTTTTCATCAGATCGAGGCGGGGACGGTTGGAATCGATTCTGCGTGAAAAAGTAAAATGGTAAGTACCAGCAACAGAATTTCGATATCTCTTACCGTTTTCGAGATATTTGCGGTCAAAGTTCACGGTTTCACCATTTCTGAAAACACACTTTTCAACTTCAGGAAGCTGTGTTTCGCTTATTGAGGAAGTTAGAGGTGTGAAATTTGGTAGCATGATAGAGATTGAGAATATCTACCAACTGACAAGAGGAATTTGGCATGGAGCCAAATTCCTAAAAATGACGTCATACTTTGTAAATGACGTCATATCTCCCTTATTTATCATGAGATCGAGTCGGGGATGGTTGGAATCGATTCTGCGTGAAAAAGTAAAATGGTAAATACAGCAACAGAATTTCGATATCTCTTACCGTTTTCGAGATATTTGCGGTCAAAGTTCACGGTTTCACCATTCCTGAAAACACACTTTTCAACTTCAGGAAGCTGTGTTTCGTTTATTCAGGAAGTTAGGGGTGTGAAATTTGGTAGCAAGATAGAGATTGAGAATATCTACCGACTGACAAGAGGAATTTGGCATGGAGCCAAATTCCTGAAAATGACGTCATACTTTGTAAATGACGTCATATCTCCCTTATTTATCATCGGTTCGATTCGGGGATGGTTAGAATCGATTCTGCGTCAAGAATAAAATGTATATATTTACCTAAAGTTTTTTTTCCATATCCCTTACCGTTTTTAAGATATTTGCGGTCAGATTTAACGGTTTCACAGTCCTTTCCGCATACCTTGGGGCCCCACAAAGGGATGTGGTCCCAAGATATTTCTTCCTCTTATTCCCCGGAGAAAAATCTTTCATGCTGAATTCTTCATTTTCAATCCAAGAACAACAAAAAGCCAAGACATTTGGTCTTAACTTTTTCATCTGAGTCTTGTGAAACCTTCTTGTTGGCTCGCCAACAAGGTCAGCTCTAGTTATTATTATTATTATATTTTTATTTAATTAATTATTAATAATTTAATTATTTCTTTTTTTTTTTTTTTTTTTTTGTAAAGTTTTCAGTCAGACACTATGTTGTCAAGCTGTGATTAACTTATCATCAGGGACGTGTTATATACGTCCCTGCTTATCATTGTAGAATTATAAATATACATAGTTGTTCCGAGTTCTATGATCGCCAATATTACTAAATAGTTTCTGAAGATTATTGAAGAAATGGAGAAATGGCTGTGTAAATTCATAAAATATGAATATGATCATGGAAAAAAATGGGGGTGGGTTCTGCAATTCTCAAAAAGTAAAAGATCGTATAGACATATATATTACTACCCGGAATGGCCAAATATATCCTTTTCATTAAGAGTATGTTATTAAATATACACAACCCACAACAGTGACTTTAAATCAATTCTGTCCAGAATCACTAATAGATTAAAATGCGGCACATTTGTATGTACTGTTAATTAATTAAAGTTGCCCCAATCAACACAAAGGTAACACATGACAGTTGCAAATACGGACCATCAGGTCAAACTGCTGACTTATTATATATCCAATAAGCCAATTATGTAATACAGTACCGACGGCAGTTTCAGGAATGTTGCTTTTGACTTTTGCTGGGGGAACCTGGGGATACAGGTGACAAACATGCTTCACATCTGTCACAAAATATGACCAAATTTGACTAATGTGTGGTAGAGTGATTTATTACTATATTTGTAATACATTCTATTTATATGCATTGTATTACATGTATTGTAGTGTGATTTATTACTGATTTGTAATAGATTCATTTATATTTTTGATATATGTATTTGCTATGTACTTAATCTGTATACTGTGCATTGTGTCTATTTGTAGATATTTATAGAAATGGAACTTTCCCTATGTACTCTGGTATACATAGATATATTTCTAAATATAGGAAATGTATTGACATCACAAGGGTCATCTTAGGTCACAAAGGTCATTGACTTGTAAAGATATATTTTATTGGCTTTTTTTTAATATAAAAACTTTTTCTATTGGATCTTGAATTCCCTCTTAATTTTCTGTCATTCATTCTAGATTTTTATTACAAGGAAAAGACAGACATGTTGAAAGTTATCACCTGCAGATTTATGGTTTTTTTTCTGAATTTTTGTATAACATCTGAATTCTGAAGATACTGATTGTGAGTATTCTTTGTATACGATTTTTCTAAAATGATGCATTTGATGAATTGTGTATGAATTTGTATTTCAATGTATTTTAAGACTTTGTGTGAATTTCTTCAGTTCAGGTCTTGTCATGAACTTTTCTATTTTACATCAAAAAGATTGCATATTGTATGAAATAGTGTATGGGCATATTCTATGGATTTTATTATTATTTTGTACAGATCCACACCAGTGTTGTCTGCCCATGGTTTACCATCTTGTGTGTGTTGTGATGCATTGTTACATCAGGGCTCTGTCCCACATATTAGTAATTGTATTTTTGTATTTATGCAGATTTATTTAATTTTATAATGTATCTGTGATTATTGAATTATTGAAATGTGATGAAATGTGATTACTGGTTTCAATCTGTGTATTTTTTCATAATTTGTTAAAATCATGTTTACATTGTTTGGCGTAATTTTTGGTAATCTCGGTATTTAATCATTTTGATATGTAAAGGGAAAAAACTCTTTATTTTGTCATTATTTCATACATAATTTATTATAATTGTCTTTTACAAATATTTATGATTGTTATTATTGTATTATAGAGCTTAAATATAATAATGAAATAAATGGAGAACCCGATCAACTAGTCGTGCCCTTTATCAGATCTATGACAACATAAATGGCCACTATTACAAATGTATGTTAGTACTACAAGCTACAACTCATGAAATCAGGAAGAGATGGCCATATGAATAATTTAATTTTAAAAGATCTATGCTTAACAGTCATTTATTCATAATAAAAACCCACTCCCGTAATGATTGACGAGATTCATGCATAGTAGCGTACATCCACTTATACCACCATTTTGTTTTTGGAATCGCGGGAAATCTGCTAGGGGGTGCAGAACTGGAAAGTGGTCAATTTATATTGCCACTGACAGACTGCCCGTCAGCACTCGTGGGGTTCCCTAATTCCACACGGACTGTACTGTATGGTCCTACTAATGATTACCAAGTCAAGGGCCATATGCTTCATTATTTCGTTGATCTTTGATTTATCGACACTTCACCCATACTTCTCTAACATATATTAACGGGTGCAGGACGTTTCGGTACAAGGACATTTTCGGTACCAAAAATTAGGTTGTTTCGGTACATGGTACAAGGACGTTTCGGTACAAGATACATGGGGGAAACTTTGTAAGAAAATCTTAGGGGCCAAGTGGGCCCCTAACTTTTAAAATTTAGGAGCCCACTAAAATTTTCACGGGCCCACATCTTCTTTAGTGTTTTTCAACCAAGGACCGGATTCTGCCCATTTCGAATCGAAACCTCTTGCCCTCTTTTCATGTTCGTAACTCTTGAAATAATCTATTCGATCATCTGCTTTCCGTTTTTGGGGTGGTTTAACACCTTCTATAAATCTCCACATTTTCAGCGATCTCAAAAAACAATCAAGGATGAAAGGGCAACTAAACGAAATGGCCGATGTGAGTTCGTTTGGCTGCCACTTCATTCTTTATCGTTTTGAAATTGACCAATTGAATTTAATCGTAGTAGTCAAATATTCTACTAGGGATATACATGTATTTCATTGATAGAACTACCTTATCTGTACAATATTTTCTATAGAAAAAAGGAATCCCAGTGTCCGCGAAACTTTGTTGAACTCCACAGGACATTCGGTCCTATTGGAAGACATATTTCATAGGACCGAAATCATTTCTGTCTGACCAAAAAAGAAAATTGAAGAATTTTCAATGGGGTATTTAACATCGCCTTTTTGTTGGCGTTCGTCGATGTCAATTTTCTTTTGGTTAGTGGTTTTCCGGGGATTGCCCCCTCCACATATTTTAATTTCGCTAGAAAAGACATTCATGTACACTCAGGAACGCTCAAAATATAAAGGTCGTTATTAAATAGTATAAGTGCTTACAAGACTACGTCTTTCCGCGGTATACATAGTGTTGGAAGCAACATCGGACAAACCGGTCCGGCTAGAAAACGCGCAAATCGGACCGATCGCACTTTTGTCCGTTCGGTCCGACGAATTTCGCGGACACTGGAATCCTGCCCTTCCTGATAGATTTTATTAAACCTTACGCATAAATCGATAAAACGTCTATGATCGAAAAGGAAAATGAGCGAGACGAATTTATGTATCCATCGACGCTTTAATAATTCGGAACTATCTCGCACTTTACTCGAAACTTATTACATAGGAAAAGGTCGATGTTATACAAATGACATTTTATTGAGTGTAACAGGAACTTCACACATAAACTGCGCAAAGACATCTCGATGTCTTACGAAAATTACATTAGCCAAGTGGGCGATTTCTTTTAAGATTTCACGAGCCCACACCCAAGAACTGGTCGCCAATGCGAGTGGGCGAGTGGAAAGTTTCCCCCCTGAGATATCGGGTACCTAAATATAGGCATAGAAACAAATTAAATGGATATTACGACAATCTGTCAAGAGAAAAATGCAAAATAAAGACTATCATTTAGAGACACACATAATATGATAATTCATTTGTATTATGTATTAATAAAATCTATTTTGGTTGTTCACAAATTTATAAGAATTTAGAAAACGGTGTTTCAAGAGGTATGGTCTTTCAGTTTTATTTGAAATAATATATGATATGTGTGGTCTTTTCTGAAAAACAATAGTGAATAATATATATGTTTCTATTTTTCACTCATGTGCCTTATTTATCTCGCATTCTTGTGATCATGCATACTTAAAAAATAAAAATATAATGTATACATTATTATATTCTCATTGTGAAGCACAGATAATTTAGACGGTCAACCGTAAACTAAAAACATCCTTTTCATTGTACCGAAACATCTTTACCTGTACCGAAACGTCTTTCTTATGTACCGAAACGTCCTTGTACCGAAACGACTAGTATTTATATTAACCTACACACACCAAAATATTTGTATATGTAATCATAGTAATGTTTTTGTATACATTCAACTTCCAAGAATGTAGTCATATACATTATTTCTGATAAAGTCGATCAATTATGTTCAATGAGAAAAAGAAAGAAACAAATACTGTAATAACTGGGGTCGGGTAGTTTCGCCCTTTTTCCCGGTCGCCCTCGTGTTATTTCGCCCTTTTTCCCGTTCGCCCTGGGTAGTTTCGCCCTTAAGGTTGCCCCGCTCGCCCTTTTTGTAGGGTTGTTTCGCCCTGGGTTTAATTTACTTGTGTTTTTACAGTGGTATGATTATCTACAAACTATTATCATAAAATACTTATATTCTTAAGTGTAAATGGTTTGTTTCTAGTACTTGTGTACGGGTGATAGATTTGAATTGTACAATTACTATATCCACCTCAGTTTTGTGCAGCATTGTAACAAAATATAAAAAGTATCTTTAAAATTCAACATCATAATCTCATACGATCTTTCGGGATTTGATCAATAGGTCACAAAATATATATGTCAGAATGAAAAAATATGTTTATGGTTATCATCTATTATTTATGAATGATATAAAGACATATTCATGAAAAGTTGGATGCAATTACACAAAAAAATACATTTGTAATATACTATTGTTATGGAAAAGCACTATAAAAACATGAGCATGTATCGAATCAGATTACATATCAAAATCAATATCATAGAATAAACATGTTAGAAACAACACTGAGCACTACATAGTTACACTGGATACAATAAAAGCATAGATAGTCACTAACAAAAGCGGTAGAGGTGTCCGACCTTTCTAAGGAAAGCAGACGTCGTCATTTCTGAATCCTGGTAAGAAGTCCACAGGTCTCTAAGTTGGTTATCGAGGCGTGTGTATCGGCTGTTCGTTTCCCGCTGTAGGTCGTCGGCTGCTACACTAACTGCAATCAGTTCTGCTTCCCGTCGCAAAAATAACTCACGTACAAGGGCGAACGGGTCAACCTAAAGGGCAAAACTACCCAACGCGAAACACCCCAGGGCGAACGGGGAAAAGGGCGAAACGACCCGGAACCTAATAACTCACTGACTGACTGAGGCAATTCGGTCAAAACCAAACCAAGTACATGAAATTGTGTGAAAATCTTACCTGATAGATCATTAAACTGGTAACCGAAAAGTTTTTGAACGTGTTTAGCTGATCATATAGACTCTGAATGTGATAAATTTGGTAAACGATTTACTTTTTTTCTTTTTCACTTCGAAAATTGCGCCAAGGATGAGAATAACATGGAGAATTATAACAAAACGAAAAAAAGGAAAAAGGGGGGGGGGGGGGGAATGTTGAAACTCGTTTAAAAAAGGCGATGGTACAAAGAGAGGAATACAAATGATAACTCATTGGTGCAATATAACATATTAGAAAACTTAAATTAATAATCAGCAGTCCTTTTCACAAAAATTCTTACGACAAATATTTCTCTTACGAGGAATCTTACGAACTCGTTCCGTTTCCCTGCATTTAGTATGGAAATGTACTTTTAAAATTACTAGCAATATCATCTACAATATGTTTTAAGTCGGTGGGTTCAGTGGACGAGGTGACCGAAAGGTCGCGGGTTCGACTTCCGCCGTGGGCACATCGGTGATCTGTCTTTCAAATTGGACAGTAGAAACAGAGGTCCCGTGTCACGGTAGGCGTGACACGTAAAAGATTCCCCACTTCTTCGGGAGGGTCCGTTACAGTGGTGTAAATTTCTATGCAATGCATCAGGTAGATACCGTCACCATGTACGTGAAATAGTCGTGGAGTGACGTGAAACTATAATTAATCAATTAACCCACTATTTATTTTTAACAACAAAACACAACCAATCTATAAGCAACTTGAGGTTTTTTGAGGTAACCAACACTTCACTGGTAAACTTTTGGTAGTGGTGTGACCGTGCTGGTTGGTAATCTTTTTATTCTCAAGTTTCAATTTATAAACACTAATTAAGGTTTATCGTCTTGCCAGAAGAAACAATTGTAATTGGTCCTTCTTAGCGTAGCATTCTGTATTCTGAAAGTTTTAGTAGGACTTACATCACACTATTATTCAGTCGTAATATTACAACTCGACCATTTCCGTACGCAAAAAAAGATATATTTTTTGTAAAAAAAAATGGCGATGATGTTCCGATTGGATATTAACCAAAAGTCCCTAAGGCAACCGAATAATAATTTGGTTATGAAGAAAGCGCGTCAAATATTAAAAAAATTGCTAGGTAACACCCATCCCCAGAAAATATTCCAACAAATTTAATACTTCTCTGCTGTAACGTACTACATTTACATGTATCTATCAAACTGGGTCAGAGAGGTGACACATGCTCTCTCCGCAGTGAATAAAATCCTAATTTATTCATTGGTGTAAAATCCTGGGGGTGTGGTCTTACTGTACCGCAGAAACGCATGCGACTTTTCAAAACTTATATCAAAGGATGGGCCGGCTAGTGCCGGCCCACAATAAAAAGTTCACATCGGAAGTTTAAAAGACGCATGCGCGAACTAGTTGCTAGGGAAAATTTTTCGTATGTTTGTTCATAAGTTTTTGTCGTAAGATTTCACTTACGAATGCCTTCGTGAAAAAGACTTTTAAAGAATTCTCTTACGAAGTTCGTAATTTAAAAAACTTGCGACAGTTCGTAGGACTTGTTGTGAAAAGTACTGCAGGCTTTCACATCTGTGCTAAACTAAATATATATATCATCTTCAATCTTTTTCTTCCATCAAGTTAAGAAGTGTATTCCGATTGAGCGTTATACTTCATTATAATGACAGATGTAACAATGAAACAATCGATCTATGCTTTCTTCTCTAGATAGCTTAATCTAAATTTATAATCTCAAAATATTGAGATACCGTCTAGATAGTTATTAGATAGTAGTCTATGTCTCTGCTAATACAGATGAGAACATCTCTGATAACACGTCGAACCTCTGCTTACTTGACATATGAATTCACTTTTGGACAAATAAGTCTGTACTTTGATAAGTTTAAATTGAATTAAATTCTGTATTTGTTTCATTTTTAAGACACGGATTCCAAAACTTTGTCAAGAGAGGATCCACCCCCTAATGAATTTTCAGAGAGGCCGGGTCTCTCAATAAGTTGTGTGTAAAATCAGGGACGTATGTGTTACATACTCCCCTGGTAAAATTACGTTTTTTACACATAAAAATAACAAGGAAAGTAATTTTCGCCTAAACTGATTAAAACCAAATCTTTATTCCTCTTCTCTGTTGTACGCTAAATTGAAACATAAGAACGTTGGGATGTTTATTTCACTGATTCCTATGAAATTCAAGCCAATCCATCGATAGTCTGAAAATCAGAGTTCACCAGAACACGACCCCTTACGAGGTTTCGTTAGATCTTCATCCGACGGGACAAATAGAGAAGAGGAATAAAGATTTGGTTTATATCATATTTATTTTCGCCGATTCTCAGGGCCCAGGTTCCGGCGCCATAAACTGAGAATATACTTAAATCAAATATTTCATTTTAATTTATTCCATTATCAATCGTTCAAATAAATTCTCATGCAGAATGGTTTAATTCTATTGATCAATAGAATAAAACTAAAGAAAATCCAAATCCCAGTCATTAATTCATTGATGAACAAAAGAATATGAAATTATGACTTAAGTATATTCTCAGTTTATGGCGCCGGACCCAGATCCCCGGTCCACCCCTCTGGATTCATCTTACTTGGATCAGTTGATTTTACATCGAACTAGCCCCACTGGTTACTATACTGAAATTAGTGAGATTAAGTGAAAAAAAAAAGATAATGAAAACGATCCCCTTAAAACATATATTCTTATATTTATGAATGTCACAGAATAAATCTATCAATAAACTGTACTAATATCAAATAAAGGTAAAAACATATAGCCTTACCTAATATAAAGAATATTATATTATATTATATTATATTATATTATATTATATTATATTATATTACATTATATTATATTATATTATATTATATTATATTACATTATATTACATTATATTATATTATATTATATTATATTATATTATATTATTAACATATTTGGATATTCGTTTTCTTTTATTTCAGTTTTCTAAATGGTCTACGGTTAAGTCGCCCCAAAGTTAAGTCGCCCTAAAGTAAAGTCGCCCTATGTCGGTTAAGTGGCCCTGTCTGTGATATGTTTTATATGTACAAATGAATAGAAAGATTTGTATGATAAATATTGATATTAATAAAGTATTATGAATAAATTTATCTATTTTTTTAATATGTTATCGAAAATTATTTCTTTAGCGTAATAATTGCTGGATTTTGGTAAAAAAAAATTATTCTATATATGTTACAAACTCCAAAGCAGAGTTATCGTTCCTTTACAATCCACACACACCTCTGCCAACGTCTCAGGTTTTACAAGATTCTTGTAAAATCAGAGTTTTGCCTCTGGACGATATGACTTGGTTTTCAGTGGCTTTATTAGTTAAATTTAAAGCATTTACCATGTTACATTGAGTTTTAATCAGGCTTCTACAAGAAATAAACCCCGAATTTATACCGCACTATATTTTCTCAGCGTACAAATCAGCGAACGTATGTAATACAGTTTGTCAATAACACTATCATTTGCACCTCATCGTCTAATTTTTGCCCAGATAACTTGAAACGATGAAATTTTTTTTTTTCCAAAACACGCAAAACAGTCTATATTTTCTGCCTTCTGACTAGGGACTACTTTCAGTAGTTGGCAGAGATTAAAGGGAGTGCAAGGACCGTAACTCTGCTTTGGAGATTGTATATGTTATCCAATCCAAAGAATTAGAAACAAGTTTATAAGTACCTTGTTCAATCTAATCTTTTCTTTTATTATTTACATTTCTATGTCCATGAGTACATGTATCTCCACTATTTCCACTATTAGGAGAGAACATTGAGATGATTGATAATTAATATAAATAGTGTTTGAAACAATCATTTGAGGTGACTTGACTTGACATTGTGGGGCGACTTGGCCGATATTGGGCGAATTTACTTTGGGGCGACTTAACCTTGGGGCGACTTACCACGACTCATTCGGGTAACACGATTTACCGAAATGCTCCTCATTTACCAAAAATGCCCCATTTCAATACAGAAATGCCCCTACAATCAACCGAAATGCTCTTCATATTTTATTTTATTGGCCTAATTTAATTTCTTAAGAAGTCAGTTATTTGGTTTCAAGCATGTTTATTTATTTATCAAGGTATTTAGTCCCGATTTCCTCTGATTTCCACCAAATTAGTATGTTTAATTACTAATTACGTTTCAATCATGAGATATACATACTATAGTTAAAGTTGTTATAATTGCATTGACTTTTGCAAAAAGAATTATATGCAATTATTGATATTAATATGTTTTCTGCATTTCCTCTGATTAAAATAGTCGAATACACCAAAGGATAGCGTTCATAGCGCTAATAATCTAGTTTAGTAGACTTCTGATCTCTTTGTCAATATTAATAGAATGTTCTCGGAAATTGTTGATATAATATCACACTTTGCCGGCATATTTAATGATTTTCTTTGTCTGCTATGAAATAAAATCATTTTAATATTACTTAAAAAAAAAAAAAAAAAAAAAAAAAAACTACACAGATTGTAAAGGTTATCTTCCGCGATTAATAATGTGAAAAGTACAAATGTATTTTGGAAAATTGTGGTTTATCTTATTTATGGAATATTGATGCTCCTTTTAACCGATTATTTATCAAAAATCATGTAAAACAAATTTTAAAAGATCAGTTTCAGCAGACATGGCAGATGAATTGTAATAATTCTGCAAAGGGTCTAACATACATATTATTTACAAAAAATATTTTTGAATGTCAAACTATATTAGATCTGCTCTTTGTAATTACAAAAAAATATCCTTGCCAGATTTCGCTGTACTAACCATTGATTACCAATTGAAACAGGTAGATGTCAAATACAGAAAGACGAAATAGAATATGAACATACTGCAATTCTGACATTGTTGATGAATTTCATTCTATCTTCAATTGTACATTGCTTAATAATTTAAGACATTTATTAATTCGAAATTATTACCGAAGCCGTCCAAATGTTATTAAATTTCATGATTTATTTGGTTAAAAATACTCAATTACTTCAAAATCTCGCAACTTTTATTACATTTATTAATAAGAGAGTGAACCCTTCTGGTTAATGACCTTTTACCTTGTATACATTTATTGTACAATATATATGTATATTAATATTTATCTTATGAACTTTTATTTATAGTGTTATATATATTCACGCATGCTATATAATTTACTGTAATTATTGTTTATTCATTTAATCTCAATGTTGTTTACAAATAAGAGATTGAAATAAACTTTGATTGCAAGACGTCGCGTGATCAAGTCATGTGTTATCTATATATTTAATTATTACGTGTTCACATATTTCCGTTGTGATGCAATAAACATATATACGGAAGCCAATTAGGGCCACATATTTTTTTAATTTATCTGAAAATTCAACTTACTGTCTTGAAAATTCAAGATATTATTTTGAAAATTCAAGATACTATCTTGAAAACTCAACTTACTAGCTTGAAAATTCAACTTACTATCTTGAAAATTCAACTTACTATCTTGAAAATTCAAGATACTATCTTGAAAATTCAACTTAACTGTCTTGAAAATTCAAGATACTATCTTGAAAATTCAACTTAACTATCTTAAAAATTCAACATACTATCTTGAAAATTCAGCTTAACTATTTTGAAAATTCAACTTAACTATCTTGAAAATTCAACATACTATCTTGAAAATTCCACTCAATATTTCGTTGTTACTTAAGTTCAAAGTAAATTCGTATTACGTTTTCTCTGTTTATAGGATGTTCACCGATATCCACATCTACGCACTAAACTACTCAGAAAATCGTTTTGTTAACTAGACTAAGTATGTGGACAAGAGTTGTCAGCAGATAATATAGCTCTTAATTCAAGCTCACAATTATGGGTCAAAACTTTTGGTACATACAGAAAAGTCTAGAGCTAACATGTGAAATATGAAAGTTCTACTCCCAGTAGTTGACGAGCTACGGGCAAGATTAAAGTTTTTGAAAAGTGGGTCAAACTTCCAAAGTAAACAATTTGGGTATGGACATAATGCCATAATAAACACACGTGTGAAATATATGAAAGACCGATAGCTAGTAGTTGACGACTTATTGGCAAGGTTACAGTATTTGGAAAGTAGGTCAAACGTCAAGGTCGTGGGTCAAAAATGATGGTACCAATGGCAAGTTCTTGTCTCAAGTAAAAACGAAGAAGTACCGAAGGGTAAACCATATCTCATAGTACATGGAATAAAGGGGACAATATCGTGTTTAGTGTCATATTCAGACAAATGCGAACCCCAATAAAATCGAGGTGAGACCAAGTGTCCGGGAGGAGTAAGCGTCACCTGGTTGCATGAAACACCCGTCGCAAGAGTCCTAAGTCCTGCAATAACCTTTCAAATCGAGGAGGTAAATACATAAATATACACGCATGAACATAGGAAGGAGACAGGAACACGAAGTCAAATTTCCCATTCAAGGCAAGAAATGCTGCCTGCCTGAAATTCCGTTGTCGGAAACGCAGGTGAACAAATATCTGTAGTAGTAGTAGTTTATCAACCAAAAGCATGATAACTTATAGGTAAATGAATACAATCCAATATAGTTTACATAATATAATCTGTATATACATGTATACACGTATTATGTCAAATCAAGTATAGTCAAAAAGTTAAGATGGTTATTTAGTATGATCAGGCCCCAAAATATCGGTTAACATTCTTGAAAGAGGAATCTGAAATTGCAATAGATCCCTATAACGACCATAGAACTTCCTCAGTGACAATTTCAAACGTTTCTCCATATATCTTTGTGAGAGTAGTTTCGTGGCAAGAAGCCTCGCTCTCAGGACGAAATTTTCGTATTTAGAGCATGTCCTGGCATAGCGTATAAGTTGTGAAATGAAGACGCCATATGCGGGAGAGGAAGGTATGTTGGTAATAATGAAATTAAAATCGTCACATTTTTCATAGAGAGAGGTTACTAATGAACCATCGTCACTAATTGATAGCAGTATATCGAGGTATGAAGCAGAAGATGCGCTCTCTGTAATATCTTTTATCTCGAGTTCCTTTGGATATATGATGTTGAGGTGATCCTCAAATACAGGGTTGTTAATCGACAAAACATCATCGATGTATCTGTGTGTAAAGTTGGACCGAGATGTTAATTGTTTATTGCCTTTAGAGAGCAGAGACTGTATGAATTCTGCTTCGTAAGAGCACAAAAATATGTCGGCCAGAAGAGGCGCGCAATTAGTACCCATAGGAATGCCAACAATCTGTTGGAACTCTTTCCCATCAAACATCACAAAAATATTATCTATTAGAAATTCTAACATTTGGATAATCTCTTTTTCTGTATACTTGCTGCTGGAATCGGACTGTTCCTTTACAAAATATGTGTCGTTGTGACCTAAAACGAGATACTTATACCTGCGAATTCCTTTTTTGTTAAAGAAGGCGTTTTGAATAATTTATGTTATTCTGTTTTTTAGTTTTTATGAGGAATGGTTGTATATAGAGTCGAAAAGTCAAAAGATTTTATGCTAGTGACATTATTGAAAATAGGGGATTTTAAGTGCTCTAGTAGTTCCTTGGAATTTTTTAGGATCCACATCTGATTGATTCCACTTCTCCAGAAAGCAGTAGAGCAGTATTTCTGAAAACCATATTTGATTTCTGTTAGAATTTTGGTGGGTAATATGGAAAGAGGCTTGGTGGAACACTTGGAAGATCCAGCTATAAATCGATGCTTATATGGAATTTTGTGCATCTTTGGAATCCCAAAAAAGGTATGGTAGCTCGAGATTAGATTCATTTGTAGTAATACCGAATGAACTGAGAACTGACTTGTGATTATCCAATACCTCTGAAGGAGAGAGATTTGTAACTGTATAAGTTGGATTACAAGGCGTTGAATGAAGACCAAGCTCTTCTATAAGACATTAAATATAGCATACCTTACATACGAATGTGTAATTATTAGCTGCCTTGTCAGCATGAACAATAATGAAATTTTCAAGGAATGTACATGTGAAATATGAAAGCCCTATGTTTATTACTTTTGAACTTATGACCGAGGTTAAAGGTTTTATCTACGCCGCCAACGCAAATGCGGACGCTATAGTTATGACATTAGGTCTCCGGACATTCATTCTGGTGCTATATAGTAGTTTTTCCCCTAGCCATTTTCCTCTCCCCCCCCCCCCACACACACACACACATGTGAAATTCCGGATTTTCTTTTTACAAATAAGTAAATCCAGTATTTTACTTTGTTAACAATAAATAAACAAGTGGATATGTCATTTTTTAAAATAGAAATGTCTTCAGTTTTAATCTCTTTTCCAAATACAGATTTATATACTTGTATTTAGAATAGAGTTATATCTACTAGAATTTCATTCGAGATCTCTTTATTTAAACCAACAAATCTTTATATATACTAGCGGAAAAAAGAAATGCAAATTCGTCTTTATACCCCCGTGTGAAATTCGGGGGCATCCAGTTTCTGACCTATCTTTGACTCTGACTCTGTGGCATAAGTATTGACTATATCGTTTGATACCTTGTGATGAGACCTTTCATTTGGGACCATGATTGACCTTGGAGCTTGACCTATTTTTGAAAATCTTAAACATTGGATATTTCTTTTGTACCAAAAAGGGTAAGAGTTTGAAACTTCACGTATAGGTTCCTTGTGATAAGACCTTTCATTTGGGACCATGCCCTTTGACCTAGTAACTATGGCCTTGGAGTGTGACCTACTTTTTAAAAACCTTAACATTGACTATATCTTTTACACGAAAGAGTGTAGAGCTTCGAAACTTCACATACAGTTTCATTGTGATGACAACTTTCATACGTTGCGTAAGGGATAAGGAAATCACATTCTCGTGTTCATGATTTACAAAAGCTGAGGCTAAGCAAGCCTCGTCGCAGATTGTAAACCGTGGTCACCTGGGTGGAATTGGGTCTTTTCGTTATGCAGAGTTATTTCCCATTTGAGCAGGTATCTGACGTAAAATCATTGTGACGACATATAATTTCTATATCACTTCCCGTAATTTTACACCAGTTGCAATGGTTTGACGTCAGATACCTGTTCAAATAACTCTGTATAACGAAAAGACTCAGTTCCCTTCTATTATTCTCATGTTCATCATATAATAGATAGATAGATAGATAGATAGATAGATAGATAGATAGATAGATAGATAGATAGATAGATAGATAGATAGATAGATAGATAGATAGATAGATAGATAGATAGATAGATAGATAGATAGATAGATAGATAGATAGATAGATAGATAGATAGATAGATAGATAGATAGATAGATAGATAGATAGATAGATAGATAGATAGATAGATAGATAGATAGATAGATAGATAGATAGATAGATAGATAGATAGATAGATAGATAGATAGATAGATAGATAGATAGATAGATAGATAGATAGATAGATAGATAGATAGATAGATAGATAGATAGATAGATAGATAGATAGATAGATAGATAGATAGATAGATAGATAGATAGATAGATAGATAGATAGATAGATAGATAGATAGATAGATAGATAGATAGATAGATAGATAGATAGATAGATAGATAGATAGATAGATAGATAGATAGATAGATAGATAGATAGATAGATAGATAGATAGATAGATAGATAGATAGATAGATAGATAGATAGATAGATAGATAGATAGATAGATAGATAGATAGATAGATAGATAGATAGATAGATAGATAGATAGATAGATAGATAGATAGATAGATAGATAGATAGATAGATAGATAGATAGATAGATAGATAGATAGATAGATAGATAGATAGATAGATAGATAGATAGATAGATAGATAGATAGATAGATAGATAGATAGATAGATAGATAGATAGATAGATAGATAGATAGATAGATAGATAGATAGATAGATAGATAGATAGATAGATAGATAGATAGATAGATAGATAGATAGATAGATAGATAGATAGATAGATAGATAGATAGATAGATAGATAGATAGATAGATAGATATGTGCTCGGCTCGTGATCGAGAGGTCCCGGGTTCGACTCCCGGTGTTCTGTCTTTCGGATGAGACAGCAAAAACCGAGGTCCCGTGCCATATAGGCGTGGAAAGTAAAAGATCCCTCACTGCTTCGAGTGAGTCCGGTGCAAAGTCTAAATTTGTATGCAATGCATCAGGCAGATGCCGTCACCATATATGTGAAGTAATTGTGGAGTGATGTAAAACAATAATCAATCAATCAATCTTGATTTACTTAAGAGCTGAACGTACCAGTAATTCTTGCACTTCAATTCTTCTATTTTCCATTTAAACATTTTGATTAATCAACTCCTAATTTACTTATGATGTATTACGAAATATTGCCTATCTATACGCAAATAAACGACATTTTTTTTACTATGAAGTAATAGGAGAAAATACCACACTATGGTAAATATATAGAAAGAAATTAAGACATTAAACATTTACAACAAAACACTTAACTGTATATTAAAACCCCTTAACCATAACACCGTCGGTTTGATCCACAGGCTATTAGGGTAACACATTTGCATTTCAAATGTTATCTGGTTGATACAATAAGGGAGCAACCATTTGATTTTTAGGGGGGGGGGCAGGAAGACTTTCACCGGTCTGAATATTTTTTTTTTTGGTCCAATTTCAGGGCCAGATTATTTTCATTTATTTATTTATTGTTAATATTTTTTGCCAGCCTTTCGGGCCGGATTATTTTTTTTTCCCAAAATTTTGAGCTGGACTTTGGGGGGGGGGGGGGATTCCTCCTGCCCCCCCCCAAAAATTCAAATGGTTGCTCCCTAAAACGACCGTGTATAATTTCCAAACCGTTACGTAAACGGGGAAAACTGCTACATGTATATAACAACAGCAAGCTTAAAACGGCATATTGAAAAGTAAGTTGAATTTTCAAGATAGTATCTTGAATTTTGAAGTTAGTATGTTAAATTTTCAAAATAGTTTCTTGAATTTTCAAGATAATATCTTGAATTTTCAAGATAGTATCTTGAATTTTCAAGAAAGTAAGTTTAATTTTCAAGACAGTATCATGAATTTTCAAGATAAGTATCTCAAATTTTCAAGATAGTAAGTTGAATTTTCAAGATAGTATCTTGAATTTTTCAGATAATAAGTTGAATTTTCAAGATGATATCTTGAATTTTCAATATGGTTTCTTGAATTTTCATGATAGTATGTTGAATTTTCAAGATAAAATATAAAATTAAGTGGTCCTAATTGGCTTCCGTACATACAAGTTCATGATTGTGCTATATATGCGATATTGGAACCCGTTTCATCAACATGTGACTGATTGATTGATTTTTGTTTTACGTCACACCACGAATATTTCACGTATATAGTGACGGCACTCTGCCTGATGCGGGGCATACAAATTTTGACCTTTGCAACGGACCTACCCAAAGCATTGAGGGATCTTTAACGTGCCATGCATACCGCAACACGGGGCCTCGGTTTTTACTGTCTCGTCCGAAAGACATGACACCGGCATGACCAGAGCGGAACTCGAACCCCGGCCTCCCGTTCAGGAGTCCGACGCGATACCACTAGGCCACGCCGGCTTTCATCAACATGTGTAAATGTTTTACTAACTAAATCTTATGACAATGGCGTAAGTGTACTTACATAGATCTACCTTCTTAGTTCAACGAAATGTGTCTTTCATCAACCGGCGTACGTACGTGTACGTAAGGATAAGATTAGCGAGTAATTAACTTTACGCAGCATAAATGCATGCATGAAGTATATTGAAATTTTACTTTTCATAAGTCCAAAAGTACTTCTTACAGTATAGACCCTTTCACGTTAACTGCGGGGCTGACGTTTTGAGTAGGAAATAGTTACTTTTCCCGTGAAATTTTTGACGTCATAATAAAATAGTGATTGTCCCTTACGTCATTTTGCGGGAACAGTAATGATTTTGCCACTCAAAACATTAGCCCCGCAGTTAACATGAAAGGGTCTATTTATAACCTATAATATTACGACACGTGCTTAACCATTTAACCTACATCTACACACGATGCGTTTGTAAACATGTAGTGACGTCATGGAGTGGTATGCAGTACTTGAAAATACGTCATCAAATGGAAAAGATTAACTATCTCAATAAGTACATATGTGTCCACATAGATTGCTTAAGTCAAGCAGATCAGCGATGAAAAAGAATAAGAGAATCCTTCATCCCATTTCTTTCAGTCCAGTGTTTATAACAATGTACAAGACGACTGACATCCTCCTCAATCCCCCTAAAAGTAATAGATTTAAATTAAAAAAAAATGAATAATACCAAAATATCAAACTAGATTCTAAATGAGTAAATCTATAGTTTAAGGGCCCACCTTCCAACTCATCGCAAAAGCAGTACAATCAAAGGACATATCTTTGAAAATTAAAAAATAAGAAATATAGAACAAAAGATAGGTAGAGTAGAAAACTGAGGTTAAAACTAGGACTTAATCTTCCTTTTATTGTTAAAGGAAGGAGATACTGATGTCCATATGTTTGAAGTATAAAATATTCAGGCTTCATACTATACATAGCTACTGCACTAAACATCTTTGAAGGCCGTTCACCTTAGATAAACAAGATGGAGGGTCAAAGGTCAAGAACTAGGACTTATGATTTTTCACTTGGCTACTGAATTTAAGTGCATCCATGTTTCACCAACACATCTTGTTTACTTTAATATGAATTATGGCAGTGCCATTGGAAGGACGTCGCTATCGTTATAGTCCAAAACATTTAGGGCCAATATTTGATAAACAAAATAAAATCAACAGGTTGGAGCCAACCTCTCATTTGAGAGATAATCACTCAAATGAGTAACTGTCGCTGTTTTCAGTAATCAATTTCAAGGAATGAACAGAAGTAAACAAGTACTAAAAAATTAAAGTTTCAAAATTTTGACTTAAACTTAAAAGAGCACATTTTATAATATACTGAATATATTAAAAGTTGACCTTTTCAACTTACCATTTTAGAGTTTATGGCTGCAACATTTGTGCAGCTATAATCTCCAAAACAGTAAGTTAAAAATGTCAACTTGTTTTGTACACTATATTCAGTATGTTGTAAATATGTGCCCTTTTGAATTTCAAATCATAATCCCAAAATTTCATTTCTTAGTACTTGAAAATGATTACTGAAAAGAGAGATAGTTACTCAGTGGAGTGATTATCTCTCAAATGAGAGGTTGGCCCCAACCTGTTCAACTTACTTTTTAAAATTTCATTCTGGTTTAAATAATCATAATGACATAATTCTCTTCTATTTATAATAGATTATAGTTTTTTACTGAGTGTAAATTTACTGTAGTTACCTCCTGTAGTCATTTTTATTCATAGTATTACCGATTTTAAGACCTTCAATTCGTGAGGGTTTTCACAGTTTTGCACCAAAATTAACAGTTTTCAAATAAATTATATCTTAATATTTATTGCTTTGTAAGCAATTTATATTTTCAAAGATGATTTTAAAGAAATTCAGTCTGTATTTTTGTTGCTTAAAGCACTAAACTTCACACTTTGACCCACAAAATGACTGACAATGGGAGATAACTTCTGTGAATTTTCACACAGTGAAAACTGTATATTGATATCATACAGTATGATAACTTGAACTTAATTGACGCTTTTGATCTATTATACATGTCTGGCAGTCTGCTAGCACTGAAACATGATATGATCAGTTAGTAAAACTTAGTCTAACTTCTAAGAAAATGTATTAAATTGATTGATTAATGTCAATAATGGACAATTATTTCATCAAATTGATTATTTATTTAAATTTAAACTTCATTTATTTTACAACGATTAAGAAACAAGTTAACAACTTATATCAATCTTGCTCGTTGGCACAGATCTTGGCGTAAGGGTGTCGTTTGTGTGGGAGGAAACCGGAGTACCCAGAGAAAACCCACGAAGCCAGGTTGATGACAGCCTCACCATCTCACGTACCACACCGGGAATCGAACCCGGGCCACATTGGTGAGAAGCGAGCGCGCTACCAACTGCGCTACCTGGCCTGATTTATTCATTAACGGATAACAATTTGAAAACACAAGCATGTTATCCCCATTCTAATGCAAACTGCATGTCTACACCGCATTTTAGAAGTCTACAAATATGGAGAAGTCAAACAGCTGATTGTGCCCGTTTACTTACATGCGTATTATGCACACACACTACAAAACACTTTGCATTTTGCAGTACTGAAATGTCTTGCGTGAATACTAAAAATGTATGATTGAATTGAAACAATATTATTCATTATCAGTATGTTGCTCTCAATAACATATATGTCGTCTACACAGCGCGTCTTAATCCATCTTCATGAAAACTATCTAGTCTACCTGAAATAAAAACTCATCCTCCCTTTCAGAGTTTACTGTATACATGTTTGAACTATCCTCTTCTCTAATATTTCCTATACGCTAAATCCATCTTCAAATTTCGGTATAGTAACTAAAAATATCTTGGATCCGCTAGAGTTCGATCCAGGCGTGTTCTCGAGATCCGCCATATAGTGTTTACTTTGACAAGCATCCTTAATACAAATTAAAAATTTGTGGCGTGTACTCAAGTATTTATATACCTGAAATTTACTAATTTACTTTCATCATATAATGAAATTTCGTGTTACTTATATCAGAGACATATATACTTACTGTGTATATATGTCTCTGCTTATATGTGTGATTTAGAATACATTGTATATCTTTATCAGAGAGCATTTAAGACACAGTTCATTTACATTTATTTTCAAGTTTATCTTTTTTCTTATATACTTTACAAGTATTTAAATCATAGTTCTTTTGAAGAAGTTCAAATGATCGAACACAATCCATTACGAATTGGTTATTATTTGTTAGTGGTGGTTCATTTTGCAATGTGTCTAGGGAATAGTTTAAATTGTTTGGTTTGTGATTAATTCTGATTTTATTTCTTTTATCTTTTTTAAGAAATCTTCCATATTTTCTACTGACTGATTTTATCTCCTCAAAAATATTCCCAATTTTCTACATTTACTTTTAGTCTCATTATCTCTTTTGCTGTATTTATTTTGAGATATGTTGTGAATGCTAATTACTTACCGTGTTGTTTAAAGTCATTCTTCAAATTTTGAGTCATCTGTTTTTGCAGTAGGGTTTTTTTTTTATTGATTGCACCCTAGATTTATAAACCCTTTTACCCTCTGATTCTGAATTAGATTTATTCAATCTATTTGCGATTTGAATATCTTGTTTATCAACACCCCATGTTCTCAACTATTGAAAATGGTTGTTTTGTAATAACAAATTAATAACTTTGTTGTATAGTTATTGTTCTGCTCAAAATTTTTAAGAGAATAAACAGATTTGATTATACTATTTTCATGCGTGACAAGATTAAAAATAATTTTTGCATTAAAAAGCATACATGCAGCCTTAATTTCACAGTGACACACAGTCACCTATCCCACCCCAACCCCACTGACTATAAGCTGTTGTGGCCTAGTGGATAAGGCGCTCGGCTCGTGATCGAGAGGTTGCGGGTTCGACTCCCGTACGGGGCACACCGGTGTTCTGTCTTTCGGATGAGGCAGTAAAAACCAAGGTCCCGTGTCACGGTAGGCGTGGCACGTAAAAGATCCCCCACTGCTTCGGGTGCAAAGGTCTAAATTTGTATGCAATGCAACAGGCAGATGCCGTCACCATATACGTGAAATAATCGTGGAGTGACGTAAAACAATAATCAATCAACACACACAGGGTGTGCAAGGACCGTAACTTTGCTTTGGAGATTTATTTGAACGGGGCATTTCGGTATATGTGCGGCATTTCGGTAAATCGTACTAGCGGACTCGTTCTTAATTATAATGGTCAGAGGACATTCAGAGATGTTTTCCGAGTTGAATAATTTGATGCAAATCGAGAACTGTGAGAGTCTGTGTGGTAAAGTTATTGGATTGGCGGACTCGTCAGCAGATGGAACTTTTCTTATACACCACTTCCTAACTTCCTTTCTGAAAGCTGAAACTCCTGTTTGTTTTCTAGCATTGACACAATCATTTGGTCATTACAATTCAGTTACTCAGAAATTCGGAGTTTCTCTTATGTCATGTAAAGAAAAAGGCTATCTAAGGTTCATTGAAGGACTGACTTTAATCAGAGATGACATTTCAGGTGGAAAAGGACACAATCCACTTTCTGGAATAAACTCGGATCAATGTCTACATGATCTTAAATGTTTAATCTCGGATAGTTATGACGAATTGAAAAAAACCAACAAGAAGTGTCCTGTCGTTATGATAGATAACTTAAGTTTGTTAATAGACATTGGCTATGCAACAAAGCATGTAACTCATTTAGCTCATTCATTGAGTATTCACATACTAAAGCAATCAAATGCTGATTGTGTGGCAGGTGCTTTAGTGTTATTCGTTAATAATGGATTAGATGTTGGTGATGATGATAAAATTGTTCTGTGGAACTACCTTCAACACATATCTGAAGTTACTGCAGAAATTTCTGGACTAGAAAGTGGATATTGTAAAGAGGTTCATGGAAAGGTACAACTTCACCAGTAACACAGATTCATCGGAAAATACATACATGTACATGCATTAAAGTAATCCGACAAAGGGCATTTTTATCAATTGTCATTATGCCCTAAAAATGCCTTTTGTCAGATTTGTCAAACTAGTATTAAAGTAATCTCATATGCAAGATATAAAGTTTATGGTAGATCAAAGTTTGGAAATTTTATAATGATTCAGCCAGAAACTATTATGTAATAGTAATACACATCAAGAATTTTGACAAACATCTATATACCAGATGTAGTCTAGTCAGAGATTGCCTGTTCTTCTCCCACTTTTGATATTGGTGGTTTGTGGAAGGGCTCTGACTGGTCAGAGAGACTTTAATATTCATCAAAAGTTGGTACCAGTCAGTATCAGGATGTACAAGCCTCTAGTGACTAATAAGCGTTTGCACAGCGAACTTGCAACCTATAATCCAATAAATGAACATTTAACTTACTCGATCATAGCAATATCTTTGCCAAATAAGGCCTATAACTTTTTGTAGTAGCCGTTTTATCTGCTAACACAACAATTCACCATTTGTGTATACAGTATGACGTCAGATCTCATAGAACGTGACTTTGCATTTGTGACACTTCAACAGCTGACAAATTTTTGCTAAGAAAAACATGATGCAACCTCATCACAAACGAGTAAAGTCACATTCTGCGATATTTGAAGTCATACTCTATACACAAATGACGAAGTGGAGAATCTTGTCATGTTTTCAGATAAAACAGCAGCTAATAGAAGTTATAGATCTTTTTTTGGAAAAGATATTGCTATGATCAAGTAAGTTAAATATTCATTTATTGGATTATAGGTTGCATGTTCCCTGGGCAAACATTTATTTGTTGCCAGAGGCTTGTACATCCCGATACCGGGTGGTATCGCCGAAATTCCATCTTTTGATGAACAAAATCTCTCTGACCCTCTCCCATGACCCAACGATATCAAAAGTGGGAGAAGGGCAGTGAATTTCAAACTAATGAATAGTCTAGCTAACATTCTTGCCAAAAATATTCTTTTAATGTACAGCTGATAAGGACAGTTGTAAAATAAAGTTACTGTGTAAAGTGAAGTCATTTGTATACAATGGCATGGGAACAAAGTTTATGATTTAAGCAAATCCATCTTATTTTTTTATTTTCCAGATCAAAGTATCGTGGAGAGATTCAATTTTGAAGATTAAATCTAGAACAATGCAGTTTAAAGTAATGGAAAAAAATGTTGCCTTGTTTGCTGTGGGGATGTCAAGTGCTGTTCTCTGATAAAGTGCATTTATTGTGCAATATTATATAAATGTATAAATCAGTGAAGAAATCAATATTGTTCGTTAATTATGAATTGAATATTTTTGTTTTATTTATGACCTAATCTGTTGGTTTTAATGAACTATTACCTGTAATTGAAAATAAAGCTGAATTTAAAAATTAAGGGGCAGGTGTGTCAAATATTAGGTACATGTAGTTTCAAATATTAAATCAGAGTAAATTTTATCCCATTCTTTTGCAATCTTTTATTGAGAAAATATATTAGATATAATGTAAAGGGACTATTACTCTAAGAATGAGATCATTTAGGATGACAACAGTTTTTTAAAAAACGTCAGCTTTTGGTTTATTTTGTTGTATTGTGGCTGCAAAGCGAATCACAATTTTTGTTTTAACAATGGATATATACACATCATTTCAACTTATACTACCCAACTTCCAATATTCTTCCAGTAATTAATTACTTTTTAAGGGATTTTGATTTGAGCCAATCAGAACTTAAAGTTTGAAAATACAGAAGCAATCAGTCAGTTATGACTTGCCTAGAATTTCTTATATGTATTCTATGTTCTGTTGAAGTTGAAATGATGTCTATTTAATCCATATCAGACAGGAAATTGGTGGCTGGTGCACAACAGATCATAGAATATAAAATAGACCACCATAAATAAATTTCCAGTAGTGATACATAAATCACCATATTTTCCAAGAGAATCCCTATGATTCAACCATTGACATCGTACAGATGTATCTCGGTCAATACTAAGCATGGTAAGCGAGCTTGGCTCATGGCTGAGAAGTCATACTTTGAAGTCCAACCAGCTTTTTGATGCCATGCCTTTTGAACAATACAGTAAAATCTCGAGTCACATTCACAGTGTCTGGATTTCTGCACGTCAACGTTTTGTTTTGAAGCAAAATTTCAGCAACAAAGGGGAGTATAAACATAATGCTTCACGCATAGGTTCCTTTTGACCACAGCTTTCAAAATCTGCCATGACTTTTGACATAATGACCTTGACCTTGGACTTTGACCTACTGTTTAAAAGTTTTAACTTTGGACATATCTTTTGAATCAAAAGGAGTAGTGCTTTGATACTTCACACATAGGTTCTTTATGACTATGACTGTCTATTGATACCATGATTTTTGATCTTGTGACATTGACTTTGTTTTGCAATGCTGCCATAATGCCTTTAGTGGTTTCTTCTTGTTTTGTTGACTTGATTTGTTAAATGTTGAGAAGCAACTGACTATTCATTTGCTGTGTATAATTAGAATCTATATGTTTTAAGAATTATTTGAAAGGCTCATTTCAAAATTTAGTTTTCTTGATTGCCGCACTCATTGCAATCACTTTCTTTTCAGGGGTTATAACTTTCACTTCCGATATAGAGCTTACTACGCCGCTGAAGAATAAAGTGCCGAAAAATTACTGATGTTGTCTTAAAAATTCTTGATCAGCACAATGTACCTTTAGCTCAGTTAATTTAAGCTAAACATAAACTAGTTTCAACAGGGACGTATATATCTAAATTTCTCTATTTAGATATATACGTCCCTGGTTTCAATAACTCGAAAAAGGAGTTGCAATAATGTTTTCAAATTTCGCGTAGTAATATGTAGTTGTGACTACTTTACGATGTGTTTACCACCGACACCGTCGGATGTACTCGATTGTGTAATTCTCCGGACAAAGCATTTGTCTTGATCTTGTATCGCTTGTTTTTATCAAGATATTTCAATTAAAGTTTTCCCCAACATGTTCTGGAACTTTAGTTCTTTTTCACATATATGACAAATTTAAAGGTCGATCTTCCCGCATTTCCTCTGATAATGAAAATGTAATATAAATATTTAGGTAAATGTTGTATGTTTCTAAATATAAATGATGTTAAAACATTATGAGAATCGTGAATAAGATGGTTATTTAATGTCCCACTTGAAGGAATGTCGTTCCTTGGCTCAGCTTCGACTCGTGACAACAATGCAGTAAAACTTTTTGCCATGAAGTTGTCGATTGCACGTTCATTTCGGATACAAGCAATTGCAAACTCTTTGCCGTAAGATAGTATGAAGAGGGCAAATTTTATTAGCATTTTGTACATAGGTATAATGACGATGTAGTTGCAACAAAGACCTAATTTTTGCCCCCCCCCCCTCCCCCATTTTCCTGAAATCCTGAATCATTACATACTTAAAATCAGCAAAGCCGACTCTCAGGACTTTTGAGTCCTTTGATTTTCTTTATTTGAACCAGCACTGGCATGCATGATGCTGAAAGGTAAAACTTTCCCTTTGGGAGAGGGTAAATTTTGCTTTTTTCATTTTGCACCAAAACAGTTTGTAGAGCATTTGTTTGCTGTAAATCATGCGAAGCTCTGAAATTCAAAGGTAATTTTTTCTGAATTTGATTTTCTTGAAGTTTATAAATTTTCATGCCCCCCTCTGATTTTATTGAACAGGACCTATTGTCCTGTCTATTTGTTTGTATGTTTGTTTGTGTGTTGACATCTTTAACATTTGATATAACTTTCAGTTATATCAGCTAGTGCTTTTCATTTTCATGTGTGTCCCTTGGGGTGAGACTTTTCCATAATTTGTTACCTTGGCCTTTACTTTTGACGTTTATTTATCATGAATTAATCCTACATTTTTCTTGCATCAGGTACATCTTTTAAGTTGGTCTTCACTTTTGAAGCACATTAGATAAGGCTTTGATATTTTACATATGTGTTCTTTGTGGTGAGCCCTTTCAATTCATACCATAATTTGTGAACTTGACCTTCACATTTGACCTTCATTGAAATAAACTTGATTCTTGGTCATAACTTATCAACCATTGGAGCTAGGCTTTCCTATTAAAGGGTCTTTCTTTGGCTAGACCTCTCTATTTATACCATAATTTATAAGATAGTGACCTTGACTGTCAAGTTTGATCTACATTTAGAAAAATGTTTACTGTAGCCATAACATTTGTTTAAAATAGAAGACAGGGCTTGCAAATTTGACATGTCTTCTTTGTGATTAGACCTTTCCATTGATACCATAATTTATTTCCTTGTGACCCTTTAATATTCTCATAATAATTGTGTTGCTCCGGGACATAGTGATTCACAAACAGGTCTTGTTTTTTAGCATAGCCTGTACTGCATATTTAAGGTTGTAAGTAATCAAAACACAAGCAAGATGTTATAAATAAATCTGCAACTTTTTCACGTTATCACTTGTGAATGAGGAAATTGTACCAGGATGAGTAATATCTATAGGCCCATTTAGGACTTCTGTTAACGTGTGAGGTGTATAGACAGACATTATGAAATTATTGTTTTATCTCACTACTACTTTAAATAAATCTGTGCATGCTGATGTGTTGTCCATAATTGCTTTGCTGTTGCTTTACATACATGTCATTAGAGATTTTTTGATGACAGAAACTGTGAATATTGGTGATCAGTATTTATATTATTGTCAGCCTATCTTGGGTATGGGAGAGCTCGTGAAAAAGTGAACCTCCGAGGATCTGGTGTGTGACTGTGACACTTTCCATACTAGTCTACGTACATAGGATGTATGCAGTATTAAAATATTTCGTTTAAATGCTTTGGACATTGACAGTGGGTGTAACCAGCCAACGGGCGATGTTAACTCCTCCCGTGTACCAAATCTCGCCTCTGATTAACGGGATTTTATGAAGTGGCACATAAGTGCAACTTCTGTCGTAGTTTACATTATATGACCGTTTTTTGTTTTTTGTTCTTTTTTTTTGGGGGGGGGTGTTTTTTTTCTTTTTTTTTTTGAGCCGGCTTGGGATAAGAAACTCCGAGGCCGAATCCTGTCTTTCAGATGAAACTAAAACATCCATGATCGTGACGGCCAATAGACATCGTGTGAAATAACCCTCATTACCCAAATGGGCATCCTGTGCATGAGCAATAATGTATTAAACTATGTATCAGGAAGTTGATACCGCCATATTGGTGAAATCTACCAGGCGTGGTGCTCGGCAATAACCGATCAACAGTGGCGGATCTAGGATTTCCGAAAAGGGGGGGGACCCACATGTGTATAAGCCAAATGTCTCAGCCATTTTTGATGCAAAATCTGGATTTTTACTAGTAAATATGTGGCCAAAAGGGGGACCGGAGCCCCCCTGTAAATTCGCCACTGTTCAACGTAGGACATTATATGGCCAAACGGATTACTTGACAACCTCCCATGGCGAGTAGGAGCAGGCGTGGTGTAGTGGTTAAGCGCTTGGCTTGCGGCGCCGACGATCCGGGTTCGATTCCCGGGTTGCGCCACTATGTTTAAGAGGTTGGTAACCTCCTGCTTCCATGTCGCGATATAACTGAAATATTGTTGAAAGCGACGTAAAACACCAATCAACCAACCAACCAACCCATGGCGAGTACGCTAATTTCCTGATTTTAGATCCACTTCTATGATGTGAGATTAATAATTGATAAGAAAACAATCAAGTGAGAGCATTGTCCAACTAAGTGACCCGATCGACAGAAAGTTATTCCACACGCAACAACAGTAAATGGCAAACGCAAGTCGACTGCATAAATATTGCAAAGCCCGCAGTGATGTGCTACTCGTGTTCTCGTGTGTAGGTTGAAGACCCGGCATTTGAATAATGCTTTAATTTATTTAAAAGTTCCAGTTATGTCTACTTAGGAAAAATACCAATTGGGCGCGTTACAATGGTTTTTTTTTAGAACGTGAAAAGTGTTTCGCTACACCCTTTTTTCCGAAAGAAGGGATATACCCCTGCCCAATAAAATATTGTTTGAAAATAGAATTCAAATTATATCAAAGTATGAAAGATTGAAGTGTATGATGTTAAATTTACCAATATTTGTAACTTACCGGCATGTCCCCCTTTTGCCGTTTGAGAAAGTTCTCGTAATCATATTGTGGTGAAAATTTGATGATGAATACGCCAAGGAATCGAAACACGTTCAATAGGTCATATAAAATTATTCCCAGATAACACTATCACGATACTTGTTTTATATAAGAAGATATATACTAGAATTTATGAGCTGAGTCTTTGGAGTTTGACTGGGAATAGATAACGGTAAGTGGATTATATCGGATTTATTCTTTTAAAATCCTCTTTAATCATCATCCGAAATTTGAATCGATGTGTAATATCTGAAGAATACATTAATAAACATTGAATACGCCATGAATAGTGTATGAATGTAAAATCTGAAGTCCATTTGGTAAAAGAAATAATATAGTAACTATATTTGAAACAGAAATAATTTTATTCCTAAACCGTTTTTTTTCCAATAAACGCTTTCTATCAATACCCAGAAGAGCCTCAAAATGACAAAATGAATAAATAAAAGAGAAAACACGCGAAGTCTCAATGATATGCATTGATGTACTGAAATACACTAAGTAGATTGAGAGAATCTTGATGACAAGACTAATTTGAGGGAACAAATTTCCTTGACAAAACTTGTTAACTCCAGGCCATGATGGTAATGTTGTTTCCTCGTCGTTCGTAACGAAGTTCTTTACAGTCGGGTTGTAGACGTCAGTGCTAAATCGTGTATAACAAAAAGCCACCCTTCCCGTAAGATCACGTCCTTGAGTAGAAAAGGGAAAAGACACCATATTTCGAAACATTTTTGTTTTTGTTCGAGGGCGTATACTCAATGATGAATATCTGCCGATTGACTAAAAGTCAATGGTATTGCTTTTCTAAATTCTTGACTTTGTTATGGTGATTTTCATGAAAAACTGTTTAGAGAGGCAGTTCTACGAGACAAGTTTTTCATGTATACAAGCTTTCTGGCTCTTCCATAGATACTTGACCAGTGTAACTCGCAAGTCAAAGAACATTTTATGATTTTCCAGGGATCAACTATGGGGCACGTATTACACTGGGTTAATATCCGAACCCGCAATATTTCTCTGGTCTGAAACCTGACAGTGTACATGCAGGTAGATATAATTGAAGTGTTGCTTTTTGGATGCTAGTATCATATTTGTAATAGTTTATTTGGAATGGGATGATCGAGAATGACATTTTCCAGTAAAGCCGGCGTGGCCTAGTTGTATCGCCCTCGCCTCTTGATCGGGAGATCGGGGTTCGAGTCCCGCTCTGGTCATGCCGGTGTCCTGTCTTCGGATGAAACAGTAAAAACCGAGGCCCCGTGTCGTGGTATACATGGCATGTTAAAGATCCCTCACTGCTTCGGGTAGGTCCGTTGCAAAGGTCAAAATTTGTATGCCCCGCATCAGGCAGATGCCGTCACCATATACGTGTAATATTCGTGGTGTGACGTTAAATCAATCAATCAATCAATCATTTACCAGTACACAGTATTTGCGGTTTTATTTACTGATTCACTAGTACTATAAACAAGAAAATGGGCAAAAGTCATTGATGTCCCCAAAGTGCATCAAACTTCAATTTAAATTGTGTCTGAAATTAGAAATACCCGAGGAAAGATAAGGCCACCATTGCAACCCTGTTTATAAATTTGAACAAATTCTGATGAAAGGGTTTGGAAATGATAGGACAGATCGAGGGACGGAAAGACTAACATACAGGCAAACACATCATGCATCAGGCACTAAATGCTGCAAAATTATCATGGAGCATAAAAAATGGGGTTACATGAATATGAATATACGCTGATGAAAATTTGACAATATACAAATATTTTTTTATTTTATGTTCTAGTTGCTGAGTGACCTTGACCTTCAGAAATGACCGAGTGACCTTTGTATAACATTCGTATGAAGTATGATCACTGCCTGCTAAAATCTGTAAGACATATGTTAAAGTCCTTTTCAGCATCTAAAGTTCTATTTTTGGACCACACTAACCTCTCAAAAATGATCTCGAGTTACCTTTATTCGAAAGCCATATCCCAGGTGGCAGTTAAAAGTTGTGTAAAGTATGGCCACTGCCTATTGAAAATTCACTGAAATAAAAGCCATTTTTGATATTTTAAGTTTTATTATCTGAGTGACATTGACTTTTTCAGAAATGACCGGAGTGACATTAATCTGAAATCCCATATTTCAAGTGACAACAGTGTGAAGTATGATAATATTCTGACAAACAGTCTAGGAGATATGAGTTCACATGGACGAACGGACAGACACGACAGCGAATTAATTCTCCCACTGAATTATTAGTCTTTCGGCTTAACTAGCTGTGTAGAACTTCATTAGATATTTTCAGTTATGCTTTTGTGTTCCTCTTCATTACTTTCTTGTAAATATTGCTAATTTTCTGCTGACATTTCTGATCTTGTCTTATTTCAGAATCCTATTTTAGACCAAAAAAGGCATATACATGTGTGGTTAAAACCCTTCTATATCAAGGTAATTGTAAAAGCTTTTTGTGTATGCGCATCTGTGCTGCATATTATTTCAAACTTATAATAGGACTGGGCGATATCCGTAATGGCCATAAGCTTGTTTCTAACGGATTATAGAATCACGAACACTCCAGTGTTTTATTCAATTGACTGTGTTCTACAAAGTCGTGTCTGCATTAATTACTGACATTATTATATAAGAAGTACAGGTCTAGAGTAAAATATCTTTGAAGAGGTTACATTTCAGAAGTAATCCTTAGTCAGACTTGAAAGTAAAAATCTGTGAAGGAGGTAAATTTATTTGGGGGATATCTTGTCACGACTTCAACACCAGAAAGGAAGACCGTAAATGAGAGGGGCAATGTGCTCAGTTATATAAAATAATACACGTGTATATAATTTCAATCCTTAGATATAGGTGTATTTAATAAAATGAAATCCGTTAAAAATCAATGAAAACCGGGAAATGTTCTTTAAGTGTCCCCCTTATTAAACAAGATTCCCATTATGTCATGTATTCTTATTTATAATATACGTATTTTATGTAAGTTTGACGAGGTAAACAGGGTCGTACATGCAAATCTCTGAGGGGGGATAAATGAAGGAAAGGGGGGGGGGGCAGTGTATGGGTTTTAGAAAACAATGCGTTATAATGTTATAACTGTGCTATTTTAAACAAAGCTATAAATGACTTTTTAAACATGTTTGCACATTTTGTACTTTAGTTTTATTGGGAAGGGATGCACAAAGTGAAATAAAAAGAAAGGGAATGACACGTACTGAGACAAGGAAATTTCTTTTGGGAATTATTTTAAATTGACACGAAGTGCTTGAAAGATAAACTTTAGAATATGTTTAACAGATTGTAGGTATTAGGAAAACATAACCAAAATGATCAGTAAAGTTTAGATTAAAACAAATTTACAAATGAATGTTATTTTAATTATTTTGATTTTTTGCGTATTGTCCTATGACATATTTGTAATTTGGGAAATTAAAACATGCAAGACATATATAATACATGTAGTTATTTATGCATGTTTTAATTTACTTAATTACAAATATGTCATAGGACAGTACTGTTCTTTATTAAGATGTTTCCTTACTCGGTTCAGATCAGTTTATTTATTTCTTTATGCCGTATGGCACATCAAACACAATACATTTATACAAGTAATGAAATACAAGGTGAACATAACACACACACATATTAATATACACATATAAACACACACACATATATCTATAAATATACACATATAGATAAATGCATCAGAGTATACATACCGTAACATAGGGTGACTGCGTGAGAGTTCTCATAAGACAATCTAACTGAGCAAAACTCTAAAGGGGTGTAAATCAAATTATAAATTATCTTTTCTTATTTTTTCTGCCTGAAATAAAAAAAATTCCTAAATTGCGCAATTCGTTCAGATTACGTACGCTTTTAAAATAATTGCATGAGTTTAGAAACGCTAGGTCGTTTAAAATAATACTTTTTGATATTTAAATTATGTATTATGTGATATTTTGGACATCTCGAAATGAAATGAAATCCATTCTCTATATTGTTTAACTCACATAACGTACAGATTCGATTGCTCCTTAATTCATTTCCGTATCGACCGGATTCTATATTAAGATTGTGCGAGGATAGTCTGAATTTAGTAAAAGATTTCCTATGTATTTCATTCATTGATTTAGATATGTAATACTGGAGACCAAAATTATCTGCAAAATATTGATAATATTCCCCTCGCAATGACCTACTAATTGCAAAAATCTGTGTTCTATCATATTTGTCAAAATTAATTTCATAAAAAATGTACCCAAGACCTAAACGGTTTAATTCTATCCATTACTAGATGTACAACAAATTATGATCGAATATTTGCATTTTAGATACTTGAAATGGGCATTTTCAGATACTAGAAAAACCTCCCTCTTTCCTTTTTGGCACGTCAAAGCCCATGTCAGGGAGGTAAATAACTCCAATAATACAAAATTTACTTCAGAATACATTCATTTGTCTTTAACGCAACTTCAAAATTTCTAGTACAAAACTGAAATTTACGGGCACCTAAATTATACTGTGCTTTGCTTTGGTTGAATGCAATAATTAGCTATAATGAAATGAAAGTCTCGCCTTTACATACTAGCATGCAGTATGCTTTATTAAAACAGATGTGGGTCTGTCAGTTTACATCACTGAATTATCATAAGGCTGCCTGGATGGGGTTTTTGTCTGTAGTTTGAGTTTAGGTATAAGCAATGATTCCCCACGTGCACTTGGCGGTTTGTTACAACATGAGCAACGCTTACCTTATAATATACGCCCGCCCCGTAATTTCATATCAGCGACTAAAGGGTAAGAAGCCTTGAATAATTGGGTCGATTGCGAAAAAGGTCATATATAGGACCCTCATACTAAATATACACACCAAGTTTCATTTCGAAATTGAATGCATGACTGAAAAAGTTTTCAGCTTCGGACGAACGGACGGATGGCGCTTTAACATATTACGTCCCGTTTGACGATCCATTATTGTGTGTAGGTGTATGTAGGTATAATTTGGAGAAATTGGTGAAGTTTAGTCGTCTATAGCGCCAGATAATGACCGATTCTGTTAATAATTATCTGTCTCCACTATCCTCTTGGCTGTAATTTTCCCAGAAATATGTTTCATTATTCCGATCATGATCGTGTTTTGAATATCACAACACGGGGGCTATTATGGAAACTCGGGAATACTTACATTGTCAGTGACCATACATTAGAGATCTCAACGCAAACGATCCATTGCTGTGCTAAGTGTCATTTATACGGGGATACAATGCGTTTGACACGTACAATCAATACGTCATCATTTCCTTGCAAATACTCTTAATAGTCCAAAAGCATATTGACAAATGTGTGAATAATAATGGATATCATTGAATGTGCTTGACAATGTGATATGTTTTTGTAAGTTTGAATAATCAATCTGTGAATACATGTATTTGGTTACAAAATATCCTTTTACTTTTACAGAATACTCCATGTTCTCCATATTATATTGATTGTATTTTCACGCCGGTTGTAAAGTACATTAATGGTATGATTGGAAGTTATTGATAAATGTATCATTTTCATGTTTCAGTCTACGCCTCTTTTTTCAGTTACATATTGGCCAATCACCATATCAGCAAGAACATCGGAATTCCCGTGAATGTCATCCAAGTTAGAATATCATGTAGTATCATTTATTTTCACAAAATTATATTGATAAGTTTTGGTTTGTCCAGGCATCGAGTTATTGCCTCGTTCGTGTATTAGATCCGATCAATTACCAGGTTACCAGTTGGACTTTCTTGAGAATTTCGTGAATTACTTGAGGAGACTTAAGCACCCTATTAAAAGTTTTCCTATATTTATACAGTTGTGATACAAGAGAGCTCACCAGCGTAGAAACGTACATTTCATCGTAGTCATGTTGTCATCGTAGTCATGTCATTATTGCAGCCATGTCATCATCGTAGTCATGTCGTCATCGCATTCACGCTATCATCGCGGTCATGTCATCATCGTAGTCATGTCATCATCGTAGTCGTGTCACAATCAAAAGATATTTTCTTTCTTCATGCCGGCGTGCAGAGGCAGTAATTAAGGGACTTTGTTTTGGAATCTTGTAAAGCATTGTTTTAATACGCAATATTCCGATTACAGGTTGCCCTTGGTTCAACGCAAGAGGACATTTGTTATAGAGTTATACAATGCTACACGTGAATATGAAATTGTAATTTCACAATTCAACAAAATATTCCTTGCTTAATCGTGATGTTATTAATATTGTTTGTATATATTGCTTATGTAAGATCTTACCGCCTCAGACGAAAGTAGATTTAGCTTTGCCGGATTTGACTAATTGTCCAGCGTCGGATGCCATTTTGAGTAAAATCGGTAAATTACGATAAGTTTAGTTAACAAATTAATAGACTTCTCAACAATGAAAACCTTATTATCTGTATCTAGAGCATGGTTCACATCTTTGGAAAATAGATAATTGCTGGTCAGAACTGACTTACTACACACCAAGTTTGAGCTCAGCGCTTTACTGACCCAGGTTTGCTTTACACAAATGAATGAAAGAATGAGTGAATGAATTAAGATTGAAAATTACTTTAATCATACTGTACAGCACATGCATTGCATCATGACAATTTTTTTTTCAAATATACTATTCATGTAGTATAATTCAAAAATGACACAAAAATAAAATATAAAAGACTCTGGGGTTCACTAATGAGAGGGCGCTGCATTGAATCCCAAGAAAGGCGAAAATGTGTACAATAATTACGAATGATTACAATGACAGTTTTATTTCTTTCCATATTTGACGAGAACAACTGTATTAATGCATGTAGGAATGCCAATTCGTAGAATGTTATTCTGAGTGAACGAAGGAGAGGCGAGTGCTGCAACATCTTGCACAAGTGACGTTGGAGGAATGGAGACGCCACGCTCGCTTCTTCTGATACAAAATTTTTAACCTTGTGACCTACTGTTTTCTTTTTTCGATTTATCTGCCGACCGGGATATCAGTGTTTCACAAACATAGCTTGTTCTCTATTTGCTTATTCAATAAATACGTGAAAATGAAATACCGTCTTGTCTCCTAGCTTCGTTGACAAATCTGCAGATCCAGTGGTTCAGTTCCTTCTCGAATACACTTTCTAGTGTTTCTGGTACAAATTTGGACCATGACCACAGAATGTAGTAATTCTACTTCGTATTTAGATATTTTGTTGTCTTTCGACATTAATGGTCAATTGAACACCTCACTCTATGACAAACATGACGATTTTAATTTCGATATCACAAACTTTCCTTTCATAAGTAGCAACATTCCATCATCGCCCGCATACGGCGTATTCATATCTCAGTAAATACCTTATTTCAGAGCATGTTCTAATTACAATGACTTTGTTCTGAGGGCTAGGCGACTTTCAGCTAAGCTGCTCAACCAGGGTTATATATGTGCTAGACTAGCAAAGTCACTGAGGAAGTTCTACGGTCGTTATGAGACTTTTATTACTCCATATGATATCTCGTTATCCAGAAATTTAAATGATATTCTTGACTGAGACCGATTCCGATCATTTTACACAGATTTGACACCTTCTATACTAGAAGGTTACCTACTTTGACTTCTCCATATATAAATACGTATGCATTTTACACGATTTGACTCTTTCTACTAAGTATATATGACGGGTGTTGCTAGCAAGCAGGAGATGCTTACTCTCCCCGGGCACCTGATCTCACTTCATCACAGGGGTTCACATATGCTCTTCAAGTAGACATATTTTGTTATTTTCTACTTGGCTTTCATTTTCACTGATTTTGTATGTCCTCTGGTTTCATGATTTTTAGACTTCTGGTTTGGATTTATCCATCATCTTTACACTCCAAACATTCATTGCAAAAATGTTATTCTGTCGAGTGGTTTTCTTCGGTATACGATTCTTTTTTCATAAATAGTAGGACCAAATCGCGAATCATCACTGTCTCTTTGAAATAAGAGAGTCTGTGTAGGTATAAGATCATCATCAAATTTCATCATAAGTTCATCATCAAATTTCAGAACTTCTTCCATTTGCAAATCCATCTTTGCATATGACGAAAGACAAAAGACAAGTTATTCTAATGAATGTTCAAATTTATTAATTTGTTGTGAGTCAATATGAACACGGTTTTGGGCATTGTTCTTGTATAGGTAAATATTGCCCAAGGCATAACAATTTTAACACTTTCAGGGGTCCCATGAGAAAAGACTTTATCCATGCAGATCTAACCATGCACTAAGTTAGTTTAAACAGTATTTATTCAAAATAAATTGCAAATACAAGTGATATAATTACTTCTATAAACCAGGATTGAGCAACAAGTAAAACTTATATGAAGCTCTCTCCTTACAAACAATAATATTTCATACAATGATAACAGATAAATTCCAAATTATCAAAGTTAGAGCATATGCAATTTACGGAAAGATATTTAATGCAGGAAAACCACAAAATTGAAAACAAATATAAAAGAAAGTCAAAATCAGAAAGAAGGAAAATTAAAAAGACCATAGTGTATCAAAATGGAAGTAGTTAGATGCAAAACAGTAATAGTTATTATGATATGAGGTTTACAGAGCCAAAAAAAAAACCTTATGCATATATAGCAAAAGGTTTACAGAGCCACAATATTGACTTCTGCATATAATATTGAGTTGTGCATGTAACAATTGAATAAAGGACATAAATGGAAAAGAAATAATCAGAAGAAAGGATAATGACTATATTGATGAATTGGTGTTCTGAAAAGCATGAAAATGAATGTGAAGTACCTCAGTGCGGTTGATATACTGAATGCAGTTACTTGCGTGAAAACAAACAACCTCAAATAATCTTTAAAGTAATTAATATGGTATATGTAATTAAAATCTGCATGTTTTCTTAATGAAATCTTGCACTTTAAGAAAAATAGAAGTGTTGACGTCTTCACTATACAGAGGGCATCCTTTTTACAGAATCTCTTTATCAGTATTTTCTGTTATTGTTCCAATTTGTTGTTTGTTTTATGTCAGCCTAAAGTGGACATATCGGGAAATAATGGTTGGCAGTTTCAATTTCGCCACATTGACAATTATCAACATTTGATACATGATTATTATAAAGGTCGCACTAAGTTGGTTGGTACACTCTTTTCTCGTCCTCTCGATATGCTCCCTCGCTTGTCTCGTGGTACTTGAAAAATCGTGTACCAACCTTTATATAATGTTGAAAGCGATATGAACCCAATCGTACTGCCCAAGTTAGAGAAGACAGACGAGTAATAATACGAATTCATACAGCTTTGTTGCAAAAAGTCCAACACCAGCATTAGCAGAAGGATGTTAAATGTTACAAAATGAAATTAAACAAAAGACCATATACAAAATCAAAGTACTAATAGTAAATTATTTACAGTTGACCTAATCTTAAAATAGCTTTCACAGGTTCCAACTTCTGTCGTCCCTTTGCAACAAGAAAAGCATGTGATGCATAGTATCAATTCGCCGGCAGAGCCGAGTGCTCATAGAAATACTGATTCGCTTCATGTGAGTAGAAGTCATTTCAATGTGGTACTTATTTCAATGACCATACTCTAAACGAACATAACGATAGTTGAAGAGAAGCAATTCAGTCCAAGTAATTGTTTTCCGATTGTGTCTTATGTCTAGACTACTGATGTAGATGTTACATCAAGCCATACACATGTCTTATTGATATAGATTTTACATCAAAGCCATGCATATGTCTTATTGAAGTAGATGTTACATCAACGCCATACACATGTCTTATTGAGATAAATTTTACCTCACAGCCATAAACATGTCTTATTGGGGTAGATGTTACATAAACGCCATACACATGTTTTATTGAGGTAGATGTAATATCAAAGCCATATATTGAGGTAGATGTTACAAGAAAATAAATAAATAATAATAAATAGATAATAAAATAAATTTTGAAGATTCTTGAAACATGTGGACAGGAAATCTAAAAGGGTAATAATATGTTATGTAGTTATGGCATATTTTATATATTGAAAGTATAGATGCATTTCACGTGTATAGCATTTGTTATTATCTGTATGTGAATGGCATTCACAGTGGATGCGGAACAGGCATTCTTCGCCAATAACTGGACTTCTCGCATATATTAAGTTGATTGGTGGTAATCATAGATTATAATCGACAATCTTGTAAATGTATCTAACTAAATTGATACAAGTATATAACATTCTTGTGAGATCCCGAGGGTATCATAAACCTAGTTATAAGTGCTTTTGTACCGACCTGAAATATCTACTTCAAATTTACCATGATAGAAGTTAGTAAATTCTTTTAAAACTAAGGTGTATCTTTGTCATGCATGACTGTGTCGTTAGACACGTTCTTGGGCTTTTACCTATATGTACATTTAGTAATTAGCTTGCTTTTCATTTTTTTTTCATATTTCAGATTATAACAGTTTCGGTGGCCTTGAGCATCACTTAAAAGACATAAGTTGTCGAAATTCACATATGGTGCATTAATTTACGTTTATATTTTCTATACTTTATTTACTATTTAGCAAGATAAAAATGATGCAATTGAGCACTCCATTGACAAGAGTAATGCACTCCAGGGATATCACAAATTAGAATATGACGTCTGTCCTACATATACAAAATCGGCTGTGTAATGTTGCATTGAGTGGTATTAACAGCGATGACGTACCAATATGTTTCATACCTGAAAGATCTGAAATACATGTAATAGTAAACTCTGGCTAGCAAACTCACGTAGACATTCAGATACCAATGTTGACGTACTTCAATATCGTGGCCAATGGTCGAACAGTGATGAGTATATATTCCCAATACATGTAATTAAAGCTGAATATGAAAGAAAGTAAAGAAGAAGTCTGACTGAAATATATGGGAAAAGTCGACTTGGACTTCCAGATAATGAAAGAATCAGCACACAAGTATACATCACAAACAATTGAAATATAATGCAGTTTTGGTACTGACTTAGAGAGATCAATTGAAATAACAATTGTCACTCAATCGGTGTGGCTAGCTGGTTTAAAGGCCCATTCTCCCATTAACCACAAAACAGTACAATCAAAGAACACCCATTAAAACCCATAAATGATCCACCACACAGAGGACGAGGAACAACAGGCTATTCATGTTGAGAGGTCATAAATATGAACACGAACGTTATCATGGAACAAACATAGTTATCAAAATATTGAGAGACATCAACATAAGCCAGCTGTGGTCAGTTATATATCATTATATGTTTTATTCGACTCTGAAGCAGATAGTAGAAATGTTATCCTTCAGTATGGATTTTCCGCCTTTTCAGATTTGATTTCTTTAACACGCGGGATATCAAAGAAGAATAAAAGGTATTGAGAAATGAACAATATTGTAATTCATGTGCATATGAGATAAATGGGCAGATGTCGGTCTCTTGAGAAACAGTGGTAGAATCCAGTGCCTTAAAGAAGTAAGGAATCCTTGTGCCCATGTCACATTAGCTGAGATCCTGTAGTTATTACAATCAAAAAGACAAGTTAATGGTCATAATAAGTATAAACGACTGAAACGACAACGAAAACGGTAAAATCAACAACGGCAGCAAGAACGACAACAACAACACTAACAACAATAGCAGCAGCAACAACAACACCAACAACGACAACGCCCAATACGACGACGAAATATTAGAAAATGAAAACATGATGTTGATTCTCATATCCAAATAAAATCAAGTATTACAATTTTCGTATAACATAGATGATTAGTAATACTTCAAATAAATGAATTTAATGTCCAAATTATTCATTTCCGTATTGTTAGAAGAGAAACCAGGTCTTTGTTACAAAGAAATCAATGGCTTTGATACTGCCTGTCAAAGTAAAGTGTAGATTTTGGTCACGGGATTACGTCGTGTTATCAGTTAACGAGGAATGATCGAGGAGTGATGAGTCCCATCGTCAAACAAATGTCATCCGAAGCTGACACACAAATGCATAGGGCGGATGTTGAGATTATTCACGGCGAAATTCACATGGGATCAATTTCTGATATATGGTGTCTAGAATTATTATTCATTAAAACAATAGTCGTGCAACAGCGATATTAGTTTTTGAATTCTGATGCTTCACAAATGTCAAAGATATATTGTATCAAAGAATCTCTATTGCAAAAACACGATGGTACTCTGCTATTACCGGCTATGTATATGTTCCGCCTTTAGATAAACTACTGCATTCAGATATAGTTTGAGATTTGTTACCATTTTGTCATTAGATTTCTAGATTGTCTTAATATTTCAATTATAGCTTGGTTAACTTAATTGCAGTTATATCTTTCAGTGATGTATTTATGTTCCAAACTGAAAAGTCACGGGTTGGAACCTTACATTTGAAATCTTTGTGTTGCGTTGTATACCACAGGTATTCGTAAATAAATCATGTGATTACTTTGAAACGGCCCCTTCGATTTCGTCTATAATCACATTATTTATTTACGAATAATTGTGATGTTTACTTGAAAAATATCCTGCTTACGTCCGGAAACATCATTTGAATCATATAATCGTATCGTCGCCACTTTAAAGTGAGAATTCCTGAAACCGACTTTAACAAAAATTGAATTGATTTTGTATGAATTCTACATACTAGAATAGGATCTTTATAATGTGTAACATGAATAAAAAAAAAAGATAATATCAAAATACTTATTTAAATTAAGGAATAAAAGGTACCGCTTTGGGGTTGCTTTGTTTACTTTTCCCGTTCTTCTGGATTTATTCTTAGAAAATGTAACAGCAGAGCATTTTACTATTGGAAGTCTGACAGTTCATATTTATCATTGATTATGTATTAATTTGGTGTACCAGCATACGATATATAATGATATAAACACAATCACACAGATCAATGTTCCCATTCTATGGATTTCATCTTATATATTTCAGATGATGCAGAAACTACTAGAAGCGTAACAGCATTATAAACTTGGAAACATAATAAGGCAATGCATGGGGTGTCTATTGAAATGGCAGTGCTTTTATATATACTGTGTGACGAATTTCATCACTTATTCATGACGGAGAAAACCAGGAAATGATATTGGCAGGCCAAGTTTGCCTACAGGGAGTAATAAAATAAATATGTGTAGGTCTTCACTTGCGATCACAGTGCATTCAATTACACTCCTTTCTACATCAGATTTAACCCAACAGGGTTTTGGTAAAATCTTAAGATTTTTAGAATAAATAAAACAATTTCTTGATTTTATCTGAATATGCTTATCACATTCTTGTTGTCTTTTTATATATGTTGTTCCATACGTTTTGTGCGTGATTTTACGTATTCCATTTATAGCATTTATAAACAGAACTTGGAAGCAATGTTTATTGTCATAACTTATGAAGTACAGAGGATACGTACTCCTTTGGGACGCCTTAGTCCTGGTTCGATTGGTGGTGATTAGTGCTAGCATGTATGGAATTTCTAGATAAATGTATTTGTCTGGTACCAGTTTTACCACAGAACCTACGACAAATCCTAAATTTTGGACTCTATGAATGTTCTAAAATATATGCATTTTGTGGGCTTGTAAGTAGTAAAAGTAGACTGACCTGAAATCGGTCATTTTTACACATATCTGGGTTTAATGTGTTGCCAACTTCTTTAAAGGTCGTTGTAAGTTTTCTAGTAAAACAGGCCACTGGTCGATTACGTAAATTGTATGAAATAATGATAATGTTAACAGTTTTACGCAGAAGTTTAAATGTCTTAAACTCGTGTTCAGTGCCTTATACTGACGTTTAACCTTTTTCATAGCAAATGTAATACAGCGACCAGTCCCATTCATCTACTTACTATTTCAAGATGGGTAACCTGTAGGCTGTAACCTTTTATCACCCAGATCTTTATAAACCTAAACATATTTGTTTAACTCTACTCTCTGTAGGTCGAGTTAAAAGAATACAAAATGCACAGTTTCAAACATCTTTTAAGTATAGAGATATCTCAAATAAATGTATTGATATTTGGGATACAGCATTACACTTGTGTTTTCAACTTTACAACAGATGAGGATTGTTCTTTTAATCGAGCGTCCAGAGTCCGGAGTCCCCGGACCACAACTATATTACAAGTGAATGTTTTCTTTTTATGTGCGTACACGTGTTTGTTTTGCATGTCCGCTGCAGCTTACAATATGAAATTGATTTGGGTGTCTTTTTCCTCCGTTTAAGGTAGTTCATATAACCGGTTATCAGTATTGCTTGTATATCATAACAACAATTCATATCTAGATACGTATGTCATAGATTAATATGACTGTGTGTCAAAAGTGATGGAATGTGTATCATTCCGAAATCATATAACACAAGAGTTGTTCTTGGTACTACGTTTAATCTCAGAATGCCCAAAACTGTGGTATCAAATAGCTTGGGAGAAAATTAAAAAAAAAAAAAAAGAAAAAGAAAAAGATAATGTGACGTGAGTAATTGCTTAGCAATTGCTTCGCACCACATACTAACGTTGAAGTGTTTTGATTGTATAAAACAAACGTCAAATGATTACTACAATAGAGTCAATGTTCCTAAATAAGTGTCAATAAACATAACAAATATTAACATATAATGTCTCTAAAGGTATTTTAACTACAGAGTTTACAAGATTTAATTGTATAAAGATATTAGAACATATATACGTTATAAATTTGTGCACATTACGACAACTTATATAATCTATCTATGTATCTAATCGTTTTTCTTTCTTTCTTTCTTTCTTTCTTTTTAGGTGACTGTTACCTTTTGCGAAAGTATATGGGATTATATTGGTTTGTGATTCCGTATCGAATTTGAATTTTACTGTCTTGCCTTGGAGGTCAATCGTAGTAAAGCATTCATCATTTCATACGACGGTTTTCGGTTTTTTCTCCGCGATGGAAATACTTTCTGGATCCACATCCTCATCACTCGACTCGCCTATTTCTTCTACCTTCTTACTGCTCCTACAGCAAATCTTGAAATGATTCATTATCTTGCATTTGTGCCATTGCTTTCCATAATTGAACGTTTTCGGATCTGATGTGTGTGTTTGCTTGCTGGGATTCTTCTGCGCATTCACATGTTTCGGTTTAGCACCTCCATTAGTAGTCTATAGTTTCTACATCCTTCATCTTCTTCAGTTGCCTTTTTGTAGAATTAAAATAATAAGAGATTCTTAAGAAAGCTGTAGTTTTTTGGCATTTTACTTTAATAGATTTCATTCTGCAAATTGGAATCTCTAAAGCGCATTCAAATTATTTGACAGCTTTTCTTTATTACGACATCTTTTGACGTATCACAGGACAGATTTCATTACATCTCAGGGAAACCTCCTTATTAGATTAGGATTGTCTGGTTAACGTCTTTCTACAGTGAAAAGAGTATTTGATTCAAGTGCTTTTCATTATTGTATCTCATATATTCTATATTTTACAGTGAACATCATGAAATACACTCGGTACATCTTGCATGTTTACTCTTACGGTTGGGTAATAATAAGTATAGGGATATATGCAGGTACCGATACGAATTGCGTAATACGTGCAGTTTAATGACAAAATGCTTTGAGGTGAAAATTCTGAATAAACCTTTAATTAGCGGGTTCGTTTAAGTAATGTAGTTATATGATCTTGTTGCAGAGTCTTTATTACAACTGCATAACTTATTTTAAATTCCCACGAATAATCTACATCTTTGGTAAAACCGTGAGAGATTCTGTTAGACGTTTTCTCTTACTTTTGCCATGATCTGTAATGGAAGAAGAAGTAAAACTGCTGCTCTACATTTTATGTTCACTTATATCTATAGAGAAAAACGCCATTCTGTGGATATTTATGGATAATTTAACAACATCTATTGATGCTTTTGTTATGACATTGATGCAGATCGCTAGGTCGATTTCCTCCAACAAATAAACAAAGAAAAATATTTTTACTACCTTAACAAAAACTGAATTCTGCGAAAATCTATTAAGTAACAGTCATCCTGCAATTACAATAAACTGTCGCACTTTATAGATCATCTATATGCTGATCTAATACTTGAGTGATCTCACACTACTGTGGTACCAAATGCCACAATCGGTTTTGTCATTTACAATTCCACCTCCGTGAGTGAAAATCTCTGTATTTTCTTTATAGTCATTTATTTCAATTATCTTCTTCGTAGGGAGATCACGGATAAAGAAAATGGATTTGGATTTCTCACAACAGCTAGCAACCAACTCACACCATCATGCAAACATGTATTTGATTATTGAAACTAAATGTTAAAGAATAATTTTAAAAATTCTGGAATAGCTTTAAGAAATATAAACTAAATAATTTTTTAATTCTCTTATACAATGGTGTTTTTACAGAGAATCTAAAACGTACATATGTACTTCCAATAACTCCGGATTCTTTTCCAACAAACAATATACTTCATATAAATACTGGACCTGCAAGGAATTATGTAAAGTACTAGATTTTCTCATGAATAATATTTCTGTGCAATTTGATGGCAAGATATATCAACAAATAGTTGGGATTCTTATGGGTACTAACTGCGCGCCTCTGATGGCAGATTTATTTCTTTATTGTTATGAGAGGGATTTTATGGTTTCTATTCAAAAATCAAAACGTTTTGACCTCATTGACAAATTTAATAATACTTGCAGATATCTGGATGACATTTTGGTTATCGACAACCCTGAATTCGAACAATTTATATCAGAAATATATCTACCAGAGCTCACATTGAATAAAGCTAATACTTGAGATAAATCTACACCTTTCTTAGATTTAAACATCAAAATTATCAACCACCTAATATATACTAATATTTATGATAAACATGAGGATTTTGGATTTCCTATTGTAAATTTCCCTAACTTGGATGGCGATGTCCCTCGACTCCCATCATATGGTATCTATATATCTCAATTAGTTCGATTTGTCAGAGGCTGCGCCGATGTTTTGGACTTTCATAAACGAAATTTACAAATTACTACTAAACTTTTATTGTAAATTTCCCTAACTTGGATGGCGATGTCCCTCGACTCCCATCATAAGGTATCTATATATCTCAATTAGTTCGATTTGTCAGAGGCTGCGCCGATGTTTTGGACTTTCATAAACGAAATTTACAAATTACTACTAAACTTTTAACTCAGGGTTACAGATATCACAAGCTAAGAAAAACATTCGGCAAATTCTTCAGATCTTATTCAGAACTTCCATCTAAATTTGGAAATATTTCTTTCACAGTATGTATCCAATGGAATTTCCCATCCTAATTTTTACGGTGATCTCGTATATAAACTAAGGAAAGTAAAAGGCTCCGATAACGTTATTTTATCATGTAATAAAATAGTCTTCTAAATAGACAATATGATATTGAGATTATCAAAAAGACTATAGGTCTTGTATTTGGCCCCTCTGACGCTGACTAACAGGGCGGTGGGGACTATATGACGGGCCTTGTCCAAACCTCTTTCAGAGGAGACATGGTCCTGAACCTCGTCCCCTCTGACTGTTAGTCGGGACTCCTAAAGATCTAGGGTCTTAGCTCGCTTTCAGACTGGCAGAGCACGGTTTATCATGTTGATGTCGCATATATTTTTATACCATTTTGTGTTTTACAATACCTTACGTGTTTATATTTTTATGACCTCTCAATATGCGATACCTGTTGACCCTTGTTCTTTACATGGAAGATTATTTATAAATTTTTAAATGTACGTCCTTTGATTTTTCTGCTGTTACGGTGAGTGGGAAGGTGGACCCGTAAACCGGTTAATCACACCATTTGTTTGGCTTTGGTCAAATTAAATGACCGTCCTAAGTCGGTATCGTAATTGCATTACATTTAAATATTTTTGTAATGTGTTATATGTTCTAGTATATTATTTATATTCATGTATTGTATAACTCCATGGTGACTTCTGCCACATAACTGAGCCAGTAACTCCTCTTTTTTCTTTAACCTGTACACAAATGAACAAAACTTATGACTATATATAACTAAATTTCATAAACAAGTAAAAACAATAAACACACAATAATGTAATTGAATCGAAACGTCAATAACCCCCCCCCCCCCAAAAAAAACCCCCCACAAAAACCCCACTGAATAGGAAAGTAAGAACATATCCTTCGTTAAGTGTAGGTATCAGCACCAAGAGAATATAGTGTAAATGAAGTATCAGTACTACTGGCCTTTAACTTCACTTTCCCTCATAGAAAATTTCGATTTATTTTACTATTCTTAGAAATTATAATAAATTGACTGTGATTACCATGTTCTTTCCTTTTGTTGTAAGTAATGTATTCGCAATTACCTCAGAAGTTTCCCATGATCGCACAAATTAACGGATTTTATGTTGGAGATACCTATAGTAAACGACGTTTTTACTCTAAAACCAGTAAGCAATATACCGTCAACAGTGAGTTTTCCATTTTAAGTTTAAGGGTATGTTTGACGTCACACCAATTGGTTCTTAATGAAAATTTTATCTGAAATAAAAATTAAAAAGCCAAAAATAACTCAATGATAAATCATTAGTTCTTTGTGATTTCTTACAACAAAAAGTTGTTTTAGGGAATTGTGTCTTTAAACTGAATAGTAGACACTGATCAACCTCAAGCAATATAGCAACATAATATGATTTGGATTACCGTCAAAAATGGTACAGAGTTTAATGATAGGATTTCCCCTGTTAAAAAGATAGAGATGAGATAGCATTTGACTATGGAAAACCTGAAAGTGCCAAATCTAATTACGTCAACGTAAGTCTGATTTCATCTTCAATATAAGTCTGATTTTGTATATAAAATACCTCTTTACAACCAAACCCAAATTGTATTTTGTTTTAGTTTAGGGAATTGATTCATATAACATGTATGTAATTATTCTATTCCACATGTGAGAAGAAACTTAAAATATAAGTATTTTATCTATTTCACAATAGAGTGTTTACACTTCTAATATTAGAATATTCATGAACATAGCTTCCGTGTCAATATCGAATAGCACATTTTCTCTTCAGATGTAGCTTAGCCAATACAGTTCAATGTGTTTCAACGACAGTGTAGATTCAGTTCGACAGAAGGTGTTATGTTGAGAAGCAATGTTTGTCACAAGTTATTTTCTGCGTGTCTCGATGTTATATATTACCAAGACTACCGGAACAAAATTTGCAGGTTGGCGACAATTGTATTGAGAAACTAGGCTAGAGAAGATTATAGAGTAAACAAATCCATTTTCAAGAAAAGTCCTTTCTAAAATTGACATCTTGTAAATACTATGATTAGAAAGAATGTCAATAAAATTCTTTGTATCGATCAATGGCCATCGTAATTAACTTTATGGAAACAGGGCAAAATGATTTGAATCTTTTTGGTTATACCTCGAGGAAGGGACTCTTTATTGGTAATGATTTTAAAGGAAAATACATTTTTGATTTTTAGCTTGTGTTTTGGTCAATCTCAGGAATAAAGGATATATGTATATTACAATAGGGATGGGTGTTAGGTAGAAATAGGATTCTACTGGGTTTTAATTTATAATGCTGATATATATTTCATGTCATTATAGTAATAGAAATAGAAATTTATATGCAGATACTCATTTTCTAAAACGGATCGAAAAATTTATATGGTGAAGAAAACTTACCGTGACAAATATCCATGAAATATTCTTTACTTCCCTGTGTCCTAATTATCGTTCACTGGTAAACATTTAATGTTTCATACTTTTTAAAGGTAAATATATCAGGGTGCGAAATGTAATGCACTTGAATGGGTATTTCATGTCGCATATATTTTTATATCATTAGGTGTTTTACAATAGCTTACGTGTTTATATTTTTATGACCCCTCAATATGCGACACCTGTTGACCCTTGTTCTTTACATGAAGGATTATTTATAAATTTTTAAATGTACGTCCTTTGATTCTTCTGCTGTTATTAAACGACCGTCCTAAGTAGGTATCGTAGTTGCACTACAATTAAATAATTTTGTAATGTGTTATATGTGTTGGTATATTATTGATATTTATGTATTGTATAGCTCCATGTTGACTTTTGCCACATAACTGAGCCAGTAACTCCTCTTTTTTCTTTCAAATGAATTTTTTAATCTCACTTAGTGTACCACAAAAATTTTGTGTTTTGATCATGGAGAATAAAACTTTATTTATTTGAAAAAAATTAATTCTGCTGATGTAGAAGTACAAATTAAGTTCTTAATACTTCCTTGTGAGGCATTTGTTATCAATAACATAGACATAATTCGAAAACGATCAACTGACGGAAATAGTACTGTTCCGGATATTGTCCATGAAAATAATCAGAAGAAGAAAACCAAAGATAATAAAATCATAGGAAGTATTATAAAAACGTTCAGAGTAGCATTAGGTAATAATACAGCTCTAAACAACACAGGCGGACTTGATTACACGGGCTATTAATCAATACATCAAGTAAAACTGAGTATAGGCTAACGTCCTAGACAATTCGCGCTACAACGGGATGAGAGGGACAGTAAACAGACATACTTGTTTCAACTGCTGCTGTTTGGCTTTTGCTGAGCTTTTAGGAATTAATCTTTCAAGGAAAAATGATTAAAGTGATCAAAACTCTTGTATTTTGTTTAACTTCTGTAATTATGTGGACACATATTGCTAGCCAAAAGGTAAGATTGTTATTTATATTTCCTTGAAATGTACAAATGTAACAAACAAAATTAATGATATGTTATGAAAATTAAAATTAATTCACAGCAATAGTTTATATAAATTCTGTATTAAAGCATATATATAATATAATATACGAGGAAAATAAGTACCTCTAAATATGAATTCATTATTTTGATGTTTGAAACAGATTACAAAATAGTACATTTCCATGGAAATGCAATTTGTTTGAATTATCTAATGTTTTAGAACATTGACTTTGAGATGAACAGCAAGGTGTTTTTAACTGTTTGCATAACCTTCATTCGCAACCCACCTTTACAAATAAGTATAGAAAGTAAGTCAACATAACAGTTAAAGGGTACGCTGCAAGTCCCACTCACTACTGGGCTTACTATGGGTTTGTACCACAGACATAATATCAGGGAATAAAACAATATAAAGCCGGCGTGGCCTAGTGGTATCGCGTCGGACTCCTGATCGGGAGGCCGGGGTTCGAGTCCCCCTCTGGTGATGCCGGTGTTCTGGCCCCGTGTCGTGGTATGCATGGCACGTTAAAGATCCCTCACTGCTTCGGGTGGGTCCGTTGCAAAAGGTCAAAATTTGTATGCCCGCATCAGGCAGATGCCGTCACCATATACGTGAAATATTCGTGGTGTGACGTAAAACAAAAATCAATCAATCAATCAATCAATAAAACGATATAGATATTTTAAGCTTGTATTCAACATCCGCCATGAAATGTCAAGCGATCCTTTAATTGGACTACATAAACAATATAGTTTTTGATAAAACAAAGAAACCAAAAAGAAGATGAAGAAGAAAAACATGGTTAGAATGTATTTAAATAAATCAATGAGTCATATAGATTCCTTTTTTATTCAGTACTCTTTCTGTGATGTGGGATGTTGTCCTCACGAATTCTGTGCGTATCGCAGGATTTGCTACCCGATTATACATTGCGAGCCAGAGTGCCCAGATGGATTTTGTGAAAATGGACTGTGTATGCCCAAAAAGCCGTGTACAGAACACGGTGAATGTGGCATTTCCAGAGTATGCAGCATGGATTTCAATTTAGGATACAGAGTGTGTCAGTATAACTTAGACATAGGAAGAACATTATGTGTGGACCGTTATGGCAAACCCAATCTCAGTAAAGACCCATGACAATTATATCTTGTCCTGTTTTCTATGCGTGCCTTTATTCTCATGAATTTTGTATTCTTGTAATAAGATGATGTTTGTGTTTCTTTCATTCTGTGGTTAATCTGTCTAATATTAGTGGAAACAAAACTAACATTATTATTTTGATCTTCGTTTAACAGACACTTTCATCTATGCCATGTTATAAAGCTACACATGGTACTTGAAATGTCTCGATATGTCAGACACGAGCTGATCGAATACACGTGATATGGTGACGTATTGCAGTGTCTTTGTCTGTAGATAATGATGTATGAATACATAGTGTTTTAGTGACAGATTTAATGGAATCAGGGCTATCCCATTATCAAATATACTCTTCTCTCTCAGGCAGACATTGTCAATCGTAGATGTAGATTTTCTTGTTTATCAACAATTTTATCGTGTTTTTCAAGGATTATAAAGACTGTGTTCATGCATATGAAACTTCTGTCGGAATGAAAATTAAATGCATATACATACTAAAGTTACATAAAATGTACTAAAGAAAATTGCGATTTAGCAGTTCTTTTACAGTGTCTCATTAAACAGTATTGATATTTAACACCACAAAATTCAATGCCTATGTACATATTTACATAGTATAATATACACATTACTAATATAAAATGCTGCATATTGATTCTGTAAATTGAGACCCTACGACCAAAGCATTTATCTAAATCGGTGGAACATTTGTTTCATTACCTAGGGTGTACAATTGCTCTAATCCATGACCTAGAAATATTACAAAGAACGTTCCCTGTGGATAACTGTAGAGAGAAAACAAGCAGAAAATTCTACCTAATTGTAGATTTGCTACAGTATCATATATCGAGTATTATGTTCGATATTAAATATTTTACTTTTTGTTTCTGTTTCAACCACTATTTATGAAAAGCAGAGATTATCACTATTATATCATAATGTAAAGTGCGTCGATTTATTTATTTGCAGTGTAAACGTTGTGAAAATTCTATCAACAATACTGATAAAATAATATTTAAATAAAACTGTTATAAAAATAATCATAGTCTGTCCTTGAATACTGGTATGTCAACTGTATCATGTTCAGATGGTGGATAAAACCAGCTCAGCAATCCAATAACCATGAAACCAAAGGATATACAAAATTAGGAAAAAAGAAGAAAGAAGAACTAATAGAAAACAAACTAACTCAACTAACATCTACTCAAAGTGAAAAACAAAGAAATCGAGATGAGACCAGGTGCCCGGGATGAGTTGGCGTCCCCTGGTTACATGCAACACCCGTCGCAAAAGTTCTGCAACAACTTTTCAAGTCTAGGAAGTAAATACATAAATATACACGTATGAACACATGAAGGAGACAAGAACACAGAGTCAAGTTTTCTTATTCAAGGCATTAAAAGTTGTTTAACTGAAATTCCGGCATCGGAAATTCACGTTAGTAAATGCCTGTAAATATACGTATTATGTCAAATCAGGAGAGTCAATAAGTTAAGATGGTTAGTTTGTATGGTCAGGTCACAAATTATCGGTTAACATTCTTGAGAAGAAGAATCTGAAATTGTACTAGATCACTATATCGACCATAGAAATTCCTCTGTGACAATTTCAAACGTTCCTCAATATATCCTTGTGAGAGTAGTTGCGTGGCAAGAGGCCTCGCTCCCAGGACGAAATTTTCGTAGTTAGAGCATTCCCTGGCATAGCGTATAAGTAAGTTCACAAAAGCATACGTAAGTTCACAAAAGAGAGCGAGATCAAGCGCCTGGGAGGATTAAGTATCTCCTGCTTCATGCCGCCACTCACGTCCAGTACAAATCGTTGAACCAAATAAATACCAAATATCGCATGCGATGCAAGCGATCTGGTTACGACCTCTGAATTACATCACTATGTTTACTGGGTCCTGCCTCCATTTTGTAAGATGACTGAAATTTATTGAAAGCGACGTATAATCCCAACCATAAATCTCACACATAATCTACACACTCCTTATGGAAAATGAGAACACATCCGAGTTTTATTCGATTCTGTGATGGTTAATCATTTCCATTTATCTTTTCAATTTTCATACTTCGATCTGTCTCTTTTTCTCAGTTGTCGTAAGTAATGAATATTTTGAATTGCAAATTCAAATAAGCTACTTCCATGTCTGAACAATATTGTAGTTAAGTTTTCAATAGATTTAAAAGCTATTCTAAATTAAAGATGATAACCAATGTATGAATAATGTGTACTTCACAATTGGTGTGATAATCAAACCTTACCAGTGGCGTTAATAAAATATTATTAAACGAGTCAAATAGGCGAAAGAAAAATTTAGTCGAAATCTCACGAAAGTTTTTGGTTAATGTATATACAGAACACGTTCTTGTATGCATCTTATTTTAACTGATTTATTTATTAACAGTAAAGTAATTATTAAGGAAATACATGTATAAGGTAAGATCTAATTTAATTTAAAGAGAACGTTTATTTGATATTAATATAACATTCCATATTGCTTAGCATATATGTTACTATATCTAATCCAGAATGCATGTAATGAATAATAAACACGATCTTCATTAATCTTAAATCATAGACACGTAACTAAATGCATATCAATATTGTATACATGGGTATGCAAATTTACATAAATCAGTTAATTCTAATAAATCACATATCTTTTGTGTTATATGAAGTCCGACGCGATGTCATTGTCACGTTGCTTAATAGAGAACACATTTATACTCGAAGCGCCGGAAATCCTACAGTGGTCTCAGGGCTATTTCATCAGTATTATACTCTAAATAAAGAAATAATTGACAGGGAGATATAAGACACTGATAGCTGATAGCTGATAGCTGATAGCTTGGAGATAAACAAAAGATTTATTGTTGACATAAGTGTGTACGGTATTTGATTGTTCCCTTTAGTTTCATTGAAGATTTCCCTTAAGCTCAAACAGACCTACAACGAAGTTTCAACAAATGGTGTTCATCAATGAAGATATTAAGATAATGGTTCCCTTTTAGCGATTATATTTTAATGGATTGTCGTTTGTAGTACATAACGCATATGTTTAATCGACATGGCCAGCAATCACTTTATGAAAGAAAAAAGAGGAGTTACCGGCTCAGTTATGAAGCATATTCAATACCTTTGTGAAGGAGAATATTCAATTTTATATAACTGATCAATATTATGTATTCTGATTTCAGTTTCAATAAATTCAAACAACTGATGATCTGGGTTTCTGTAAGTCCAGCAGAAAGAATGCTGAGCATGTGATGATTAAATCCTTTTCAAATTCTTTGAGGCAATCGGTGAAAACGCCATATTGCCTCATCTAATAAACTTGCGACCCTCATCAGAATGTCAAGATTTTGCTATTCCGTCCATCATATCAACGACTAAAAATCCCTGCTTTATGCAAAAGCCGGTCTCACGATAAATACTGCATAATTACACCACTTATTCCCAAAATGAATGAAAAATAAATCAAACAAACAAAAAAAAAAAAAAAAAAAAAAAGAAGAAACCAAAAACAAATGACTGAAAGGAAATTGTGATTATCATTCCCTTTCAAATATAGAACATACATAAAATTTACATAATACATTCTAAAACGTATATAAATTCAATTTACCATATGTGCATTTCGACAACTTATGTCACTTCAGTGATGACCAATGCATGGACAGTGATGACCAAGGCATAGACTACATTCGAAGAAAATCGATCTAACAGTATGAGCCAAAGAATCAATCACAGGACAGAGGTGAGCATGAGGAGGAGATGTTCCTTAATTCTAGATAAATTTTGTCACAGTGAATTGGAAGCAAATATTCCGGATCAGTACAGACACACTGTGTGTTGTCAACTGATAACTGTTTATTGCTTCCATGTCTTTCAAATGGAACTAATTAAATTCATGTCTAAAGCCAATTGTTTAGGAAATGACTTTTGCCAATTGTTTGTTATAAGAGACGGAATAAAAAAAAAAACCGCTGATGTCGTGAAAATGATATACGTTGTATTAAAATTTCATCATGTGTTAAGTTATGTGTTAATTCAGTAGAATATCTCTATGATATATTGTGAAATGGTTGTACAACAAATACAAACGTGTATATGTATATTATAAGACATATTCCTTGTGTATTTGACAATAACTCTCGCCTTTCTTGTTTGTATTAGGTTACGTACCTTTAACTTTTCATCTATACTATCTTACTCTTTCCATGTCTTTTATGTGCTTTAAAAAAATAATCTTAGCAAGAAAAGTTTACTCTTCCATGATATCTGATCCCTCCCATTTCTCCAAAGGTCCTACTTTGTCCACACTACTTGTTTTTGAAAAAAAATTACTACGGATTTGAACAATGTTTCACTTTGTATTTCACATTCTGCATTTTATATCTTCCTTCCATTTTATATATATTATAGTTTGATTTATACATTGATATATAGTATCATGCATACCATACCCGAAGTTGACCATGTCCATGTTGAATCATGTCCAGAGGCAGAGAGCATGGTTACGTGGATGTACTTTCCGACCATTGGCGCCAGAGTTTTCATTTGTGTTCGTCCTTTAAACGTGTATTGGTGTTGTTCTTACAATTTATACTTTTTGTTGCCGTCTAAGGTTTGGAATTAATATATATATATATAAATACATACGTCATGTCATCGCCGCAATGTGTTTAAGGCTTAGCTACCAAGCACCGCGATCTTTGCTCTTTAACTGACCTATCGTAATCGCAGAATCACCGCAACGATTGCGGTGAATCACCACAGCATAACAGCAATCCGCGATAACCCTAGTATCTACGAATATGTAAACCGTGTTTACGTATTTTATTTCAAATGCCCTACACACATTATTGCCTCGGGTGATCAGACAGGGATTTAAAGGCAAGTATTATAAAAAACAAGAAGGTGAAGAGAAAAAAAAATAACCTTTGACAATTTTAATAGACAAGGTTTCGGGTTCACTTTGACAATAATCTGATTAAAAGCATTTCTGTCTATTCTCTATTTCTTGTATATACACAGTAAATGGGGGGAAACGGAAATACTTTTAATCAGATTGCTTCTTGCAAAAGTGAAGTTGCAAAAGAAATTTATTTTGTAATGTTGATTTTATTTACCTTTACTCAGTTTTGATAATGGCTCATTTCTTCGATGGGCGTCAAATCAAAGAATAAGTAATTACAGCGAGCAATAAATCATCAAGTTTGATTCATATATTTGCTTAAGCTTCCAGATTTTGGTTATCTAACGGATTTCATCCAAATTCTGAATTCCTTTCTGATATGTTTGGTAATTTCAAATGTATATTCCGAAAATAAAATGCTCACACGTAAATGATATGTACATTCACCACAAAGTTAGATACATGTATTCTCATCTATATCTCTCTCATATTTAATATATATTTTTATTAAACAATTTAGAATGACTCTCGTAAATATTTGCAATAATGCAATTAATGCGAAAGAAATAGCCCTCAAGGAAAACGCTCGTGTTCTACCTCGATATTTAGACAAGATTTCAAGATGCTGAAATAGATTTTCAATAGTTTATACGATGCATAGTCGCAGTCAACTGCAATTTTGCTGTGAATCACTGCGATTGACCGTCGCGGTGGTGAATTGTGTACGGTAATCTGCGGTGATGTGAACGCGATCGTCTGCGTCAAAACAGTCAACCGCAATACACGGAAAACTGGACAATCCGCAATCTCCGTAGTGTACATATATAACACATACTGATTGCATTGTAAACGGATATGTTTTAGATCTAAACAGACCATGTGCTCAAGCATTTGATCGGTACTTCTTTCTGCGTTATTAACAATGCACCAATATTGGATTTCGATGAAGTCCTGTATGATAAATGTCACTTGAAGCAAGGATAATTCGGTTATTTGATCTTGTTAGCAATGTAAATTCCTTATCTCTTGTAGGATTAAATAATTGAATCAAGATTGAGCTTTTCTGATCTTCTACGGAAGCAGAAGAAAGAAACACGAAAAGGCTTCTGTTGCTGGAAACCTTATGTCACGTAATGTTGATTTATGGAGACCTAGGGAGAAAATGTACCAGCCATATATCAAACTCGTTCTAAATGCTATTTAATAAGAAAGAAACTACACGTTACATCGTAAAGGTATAAATGAAGTTTCCGTATTTTTATGTGCATTATTGTGTAATTAAAGTCGTCTGCGCAATCGATCTATGATAGACCATAAAATGTTGATAAACACTAAATGAAAAAGACACCTACATCCAAATGATTAAAATATATTATGAAGTGATATGCAACCCTTTATTGATATTTATAAGAATAAAATTATTTGGAACTGAGAGAGTTGGAGTATAAGTGTCGCTGCATAAAAGAACAATCGACTCATGAGCTATTATTGCAACCCCCAAAACCTCCCAACCACAACAAAACAAAACAAACCAGTATATAAAACGCAAATTCGAACAGCAAACTGTCCGCGAGTTGTGCTCTTCGAAATTGCGTTTGTTGGGGCTTTTAAACATGCTTGAATGAAATTTTGATGACAGATATCAAAAGGTTAGACAATGTTTTACATGTTGGTGCTTTATTTTCTTTAAATTATAATTGGGACTTGTAGAAAATACTGGTTGAAGCGGATGCATTCTGAATGTCATTTCTTACCTTTAAGAAAAGGGGAACGAGACAATATAAGGGGGAGGGTTAGTTTTAAAAAAGCACTCTTCATGTAACGCAGTACCTGTGATCCGATCCAGTCAAACGCAGGTCAACATCTGATTAAGTCAAACGCAAGATAACATAAGGGACAAAGAATTTCGATTCTACCTCATACGAAATTATATTCATGAAAAAACCGGTTCTTCCTTCTGTAAAGAAAGGATGCAGACAATTGAAATCATTATGTAATATCTTTTACGATAAGATCTCTATATGGCAAAGGGCGGGCAATAGATCTGACTGGACCAAAAAAAAAATTGACCCTGGTAAATCAATAAGACAAATATATGTGAGAATAGAAAACAGAAACTTCGAACGTCATGCAAAATGGATTAAAACAGGAAGTTACAAAAATGACTCAAAAGCATGATAGCATCCAATCTAGTCCAACGGATGACAGCATCCAATTCAGTCAAAATAAAAAAAAAACCATGACACATCTAATGCAGTCAAACGCATGGCAACCTCTAATACAGTCAAACGGATGACAGCATCCAATCCAGGCAAACGTATGGCACCGTCCATTCTAGTCAAACGAATGATAGCATCCAATCGAGGCAAACGTATGGCACCATCCGATCTAGTCAAACGAATGATAGCATCCAATCCAGACAAACGTATGGCACCATCCGATCTAGTCAAACGAATGATAGCATCCAATCCAGACAAACGTATGACAGCATCCGATCCAGTCAAATGCATGACCACAGAGATTATCATATAATTTGTTGTGATTTTATGATCCCCATTTTTTCCATTTGCAGTGTTTTACAGTTATATCAAATAGATACACACATTAAAACTTTAATAAATCATACCCCCGAAAAAATCTAAGGATCCAACGTATAATCCAGCTCATATGAAAGTGAAAAAGGCACAAGACCTAGTGCATTATGATTAAATACCATCTACATGTATTATGAAAAGGGTAAAAACAAATGATAGATATAACAGTAGACGTTCGTAAAACGTAATTAACACATATAATTAAGAAGTACGTTTATCGCATAAAATGCTAGTATGAAATGATACACATTGAAAAACGTTATACTGTAAACTTATTATATACTATAATGCGGATGTAAAAAAAAACCCGAACTAAGCTAAAGTTTATATAAAAGGCGCCGCCATTATCTAAAATTATTCAACAATGATGGGAGAAAGGGGTAGAAGGGAAGTTTTATTTATTCGTCTCGCAAAACAAAGGCGTAAAGGCAACAACTTTATACTTTTTGAAACAAATTCGAGTGGATAAAAAGACCAGCTGGAAGGAGGAGTACGTAACTATAACCAATTTATGACTGTGTAACCAATCAATAGTTGAGATTCTTAAACCACGTACCAATCATGTATATATATAATACCTACCAAAAAGGGATTAAAACTTGATAAAATAGATTGCTTCTTATTCTGACATAATCTTTGGATAAATTGAGCTTCATGCGGATAAAATACGAAAATAACTGGTGTCACATGACTATGACACTTACAACAATGTACCACAGTAGATATTCACGGACCCCTGGAATTCAGAGGTGAAACCAGGTGCCCGAGAGGATTGAGCATCACTGAAAAGACATAAGTTGTCGAAATGCGCATCTGGTGCACAAAATTAAAAGGTATAAATGTTCTATATTTATTACTTATCATATGACGGTAAAATTTATTTGTATGAAAGAGCCTTAAATTTTGTGAAGTATTCAAAAAACCTCGTCAACAAACAAGTCAAACACGCTATATCACGGTGTATATTCCGAAGCCCGAAAATTAGACCATGTGCTCGTGAAATGCAAGGATTTGGCTGAGCTCACTTTAGCATGAATGTCTGACAGATGATGGCGACATACATTCACCACTGCACACGAGATGAACGTGAATTAAAACTACATAGAATGTGTTAGAATCGTACAGCAGGACAAGGATATATTTCACAACTACCGATAAAGGATTTAGAAGACTGAAAACGCACATACACCGGAACTTGTGTTATTGTACACTGGAAAAACATCGTACGGAAGACACCTACACGGCATCCCAGACACATTTACATGAATATTAGCTTAAATAAGAAAAAGGAGATATAACGTGACAGTTGCCAGATTTCATGATCACGTTATGTATGTGCCATTTTATCATGACAATGCTTAGAATACTAAAACGATAATAAATTACTATACTTGCTAGGAGAACGGTAATCAAAAACGTACATATTTTCGAATTACAAGAAAAAGAAATAGTGTTAGACATTGCTGTTGTTGGAATCATAAATAAAATCTTGCTAAAATACCTTGTAGTAGAGCTCCTTTTTCGTGAAAGTAAACCATACTCAGGAATGCACGTAATGGATTTATAGCCGAAGCGGAGAAATTAAATCAGACTGTACGTAGTTGCAATCCTTTGATTATAGTTTATTTAAATAATTCTGTTTGTATTTTTCTCAGTTTTTTAAAAAGAAGGCATCCATCACAATGTCATACAATATTTATTACCAAATATATAACATTTAAGCAACAATAAATATAAGAAGAGATAAAAGTTTTTAACTTGAGTACACCACATGCACATTAAGAAAACAAACTAATGTCTCTTCAATGATGTTCGATGCCGGAGCTGTGGAATTCGTAAGTATAAATATTTAAAGAGCAAACTAATCACCAAAACTGACAGAAAGGTAAAAGTCAAAGAACCAGTCTAAAGACAGAGCTATGCATGAGGTTTTGGTATAATTTACAAACTTTTGTTTGTAAAATTCAGGTCAGTACAAACGTAATGACAACAGGGCTTGTGTTACCCTCGGGTACTAACAGTCCACCAGCATTGGTATCGACCTAGTGGTAATAAATCTAGGATATGTATACGTAGTAATTTGGTGCACGATATGCACATTTCAACAGCATAATATTAGGATACAGTAATTTTCATACAATTATGCGCGTTTATCAATTTACTTGGAAGAATATTATAAAGAAAATACATTGTTGTATAAGCTAACGTTATTCTGCTTTCAAAATTAATCTTGAAAACGCTATTACTAGTTTTTCTCCTTTTGGCTTTTATCATAAGTTTTTAAAAAAGTATTTGCATTACTAGTGTATTTTACTCAGAACTGAAGACTAGTCATAACTTTTCTTAAAAAAGTTTTATGTGCACTTCTGATTAAAAAAACCAATCTGAGCAAAAGCTGTTTGGCATTTCAAAATTTAGTGAAACATGCTAATAACACATTAATTCCCCAGCTTTTTAAGGAAAGCTTGACAAAAGTGCAATGTAATTACATGTGGTCTTACATTGCTTTGCACATTTTCCCCAAGGGTTTCAAGATTGCAACGGTCAGCTTTTGGTACTGAGGGAATAATTTTGTGCAAAAAGATCTGGACATGATATATTTCGGTCGGTTGTTCCTCGAGGTAGTAACTTAGATCATAATAAAGAAAGAAAACAATGAGATTGTTATCACTTTTCTTGTTCGAAAATTCTTTGAATATTGTGCAAAAGACAGATTGCCTGTAATATATTCTTTTTAGAGATTACATGATTATAAAATGAATATAGATTTAAAAAACACCCAAAAACAAACAATCCCCCCCCCAAAAAAAAAAACCAAAAAAGATAAAAGCCAAAATGAATATAGATTTTAACAACAACAACAAAAGTAGTATCTTTCTAAAGTATTTGTTCTGTCATAAGACAGGGGTGCGCAACTAACCTTTAAGTAAATAATTTTGTAAATAAATTTCTCTTCACATATCTCGGAAGCCGGTGTGGCCTGGTGATAATGTGCTGGGTGCACCGGTGTTCTGTTTTTCGGATGGGACAGGTAAAACCGAGGTCCCGTGTCACGGTAGGCGTCGCACGTAAAAGATTGCTACGGGTGGGTCCGTTGTAAAGGTCTAAATTTGTATGCAATGCATCAGGCAGATGCTGTCACCATATACGTGAAAAAAAATCGTGGAGTGACGTAACTTTGACTTAGATCATTTCTGAAAACAGATAAGGGACAATTTCTTACTTTAGCCTCCCCTATTAGACTTCGACACTGGATAACTGATCGGTACTTCTTCGTTGTTTATAGGTTGTCGGAATGCGCAGATGCGTATGTTCTTACGAATTCATACAGGTATGTACATTCCTATAATCCTACATTTGCCGATTTTATTAGAGTCATATATCAAAGAGAACTAAAGTTCAGGAAACCAAGGAGAGCAACAACGCTTTTAATATCTTTATGCTTTAATATCATTTTATCTAGCGACATTGGTTGCCATCTCATTCTAAGACAGTACCACAATCTTTCGCATCAAGAGTACCAGTATCTCATTATCGCTTGCCTATGGTGAGTTAGTACCGCAGTCTATACATCATGACAAAGCGACTTAAAATTACAGTAAGTTTGTTCTGAGGGCATTTTTAAATAAAGTACCCAGAGAGACATGACAGTGATAGACTAACAAAATCCCCGAGGAATATCAATACGAGGCTCTTTTCATGCAATATGACATCTCGTTGTCTAGAATGGTAAATGATATTTTGGACTGGATACAAATTCTGATTCGATGACTTCTACTGCATGTAAGTGACGGGCGTTACTAAAACAGAGGAGATACTTATTCTCTCCGGGCCCCTGTTGGGGGAAGGTTTTAATATATTCTCCAGAGTAGGTGCTTTTTGATTTGTTTTTTGGTTTTTTCTTCTTTTACTGATTTTGTATGACCTTGGGTAATCCAACATTTTACCATTCTAAATACAAATTTACATCCTCACAGCTATGATTAACATTGGCTTAATTTTTCATCAGACGGTAATATAGTTCGCCGCTAATTTCTTGTATTCACCTGCATTTGTTTTATTAACTCACCAATGGTAGCAACATGTTTTTCAAAAAGCAAAGTTTACCGCTGTGAAAATTATTAAAGCATGGTGTAACTTGACATTTTATGTTATAAAAAAGCACTACGCTATTTAAAATACCCAATATGCAAGATCCTCGTCTCACAGACAGAATAGAGTAATTTTCGTTCCACTTTATTTGTCAAGGTCCATGTCTTATAGCGGTCGAATGCAGCTTGAAAGATTGCATCAAAATAATACACATACGGGAAATAAGTCACTGATAACTTGTAATGAAATTTAACATCTCAAAAGACTTTAAGTTGCTCAAGTGCGCCAACTATATTTGCTGTAACATTTAGTTTTCTGAATGTTCGTCCGGCTACCTATGATGGAATTTAACGAGGAAGCTTGCTGTTAAATGTGGTCGTGATCACAAAGAAGGACGAGAAACCATGAACTATTGGAATTTATTACTATTAAATTCAACTATATTCGCATAATACATCACAGTTATAAGATACGTAAGAACGTGTTTAAAAGATAAAACAAGATTTAATACTAAAGTACTTTGCAAGATTACTGGCATATGTAAATGTATATCTTTTTAATTATTAGCAAAATGTACATTTAAGTAATCTGCAACAATAACATCAAACTATCAACGCACTGAAAAAGCAACCACTGTATATTATAAAACACGTCATTCTAATTGATAACATTTGAAAATAACAAGCAATAACTAACACATCAATTATAGTAATTCTTGATTAACTGCAACCATGTAATGTAATATCCATAGCCTAAAGTCATCAAAATTATGAAATACCTCGATTTTATGAATATAATAAATTCATTCATATGACTAGTGTTGTTAAGAGCCAGCATATACATAAAAATTCTTAATGAACAGTTTCAAAGCCAAAGTGAAAAATATTCAATAAATTAAAGGTTACACATGTATTTTATTACTATTTACTGTATCACTTTAAAAAAGAACCAGATTAGTAAATCAATTGGAAAAATTCACAATAAACAATTCAATATAATTTAAAATGACACAATATGCATACTGCTGCAGCATTTAGTAATTGTGTGTGTACCTTTTTTATCACCATTAAAGAAATTAATGTTAAAATTACAAATTGTGTAGCCGACCAAAATTACATATACTATTGTATGAAATATAGATCTACTACATCATGAAAAGTTAATCACTGTATCTCATGCGATGTTCTACACGAATATATTAAAACGAACCGTACGAGAGTACATAGATTGGTATGCACAGATCTAAAAAATTTCCTCAGAATATTATATAAATTTCATGTGGTAAAGATTCTTCAGGTAAAAACAGTATGATGACACTGATTTTCAGAACTTCCTATTTATTTTTGAAAATCGAATGACTCTGTGATACTTTTATCAGGCATCAAGTGTGATGTAGAGTTATGAGTATAATGATCCATAATAATTAAAACATGAATATTTATTAAAATTAAAAGGAAAAGAAAGACAACTCTATGATTTAACAAATACAGCAGGATCACTCTGGGCAGCTAACTTACACATGGTTAAGTCTCTTAGTGGACATGTCCATCCAATGCCTTCAAGTACTTTGGTTCTATAATATTTGGTACTAACTTGTGTCTGTAAATTTAAATTGAGAACATATAAATCTAATGGTAATTACACAACAGATGAAGAAATACAAAGACTTAGATATAAAAAACCAGAAGTGTTATAGTTGTCTTGAGCTTACCGTAGTACAGTGTGGTTAATACTACACTTACCTTATTGGCATAAGAAGCATAATCAGTATGGGAAACACCATCTTCATATAAGCTATTGGAGAAAATCCAAATATACACAACACTAAAAGTTGTACAAGCTGTATAGCAGTGAAGATGTGTACCTTCCGTTGAGGTACTCGACGGATGTAATGATTAGGTGGATAGGCTGCCTGGCAATGTAACATTCAGAAATCAGACTAACTTCAAGATCTTTCAATGAATTATAGTCATGACATAAAAACAATGATACTAAAATATGTCTATGGGAAGTACCAATACACATAATATTGATTGATTGATTATTGTTTTACGTCACTCCACGATTATTTCACGTGACGACATCTGCCTGATGCATTGCATACAAATTGCAAGGGACCCAACTGAAGCAGTGAGTGATCTTTTACGTGCCACGTCTGCCGTGACATGGGACCTCGGTTTTTACTATCTCATCCGAAAGCCAGAACACCGGTGTGCCCAGGACAGGATTCGAACCCGGGACCTCTCGATCACGAGCCGAGCACCTTATCCACTAAGCCACATCGGCTTCCAATACACATCATAGAAATAGTTATATGTAATATGTTTTAGTGTTTTGCTTTGGAATCTGAAATACTTCTGATATACCATACAGCACGTTGGTTCGGATAAACGTTTCAATTATAGAACTGCAATTATTACAAAGTGCAAATTCATCTAGATATAACTTTTCCGATTTTGACTTAGTCACTTGCATTTTTAAGCAATATTAAACAAGCAAATTCAGAGAATTGTGGTCCCCCGCTTTCGGGGTTCTATCAGCAAGGGTGCAGTGATCTGTGATATATTGTCATGGTTGTGCATGTCTACAGACACACATTCCCAAAATAAAGGCCCTACGTCTAACGGTTTGTATGTAAGCGTAACTTCCTGTTTGAATTAAAAATTGAAAATTAAAATTAAAAGTCCCAGACAATATTCTCGCCCTTAGCTTAAAGATGCAATATAATACGGTATTGTGTTTGAATCTTAAAAAATTCTATAAATTCAATATGATACACACTTAACTATGAATTAAAGTATGACAAAATAAAAGTATAAATGGTTCAGAATTATATACTATTAATATATAATTGTTCTGATGAGACTGGGCCACAATAGCTCAATCTTGTATAGTGTAGCTTTTGTTTATTCAGGGTCAAGAGTTTCTGGGTTCTAACCACACTCCTTGTCTTTGTCGGATGTGACTGTACAAACTGCGGCGACCCTATGTCATGATAAACGTTGATGAGTAGATCTGTTTCGGATGGTTCTTTCCCAATTCTTTATAGAGCAGTGCATCAGGCAGATGCCGTACCTATACTGATAAACTACTCCTGACGTGAAATAACAACAAACTGATAGAGAGGCAATTAACGTTTTAGATTTATCAACCTATATTACCTGTTCTGTGAAGAGTAAGAGAATTCTATCGAAAAGCTGGTTGCCATACAGAGCTGTTATCGCAACATAGAGGAATAATCCATCCAAGACTGGACGAGGGATGTAAGCCATTGGATATGGTAAAAGTAGCATGGAGAGGCCAATCAAAACATGAGAAATAATGCCTGTTAATCTAGTCTCCCTTACATGGACAACTCTGGAAAACATAAAAGCGACTTTGCATATAAATTTACTATTAAGGTTTCCCATATAGAGCAGCGTATGTGAAACTTTGTTAGGCTTTACGGGATATTTCTCTGGTAAAGTTTTTTATTTCAATGAAATGATAATGAAAGTTTTACTTGACCAAGTCAAAGTTTTACCAGATATGTCAAGCGGATTCGGAAACACTGAAATAGATGTGATTATGAACTCTCATTGGATTAATAACTTATTGAACTTGATTATATGTTTAAAATGGGTTAAGAAACGCAGCTGTAAATTATTAGTTTTTTGTTTTTCTCGCTTATTTGTACTGTGATATTTGTACCCCGGTCATATCAATAACTTCACATTCGTAAGAACAACTAAATGTTTATTTCTCTCTGGATGGTTTAGAAAATTAAAAAAAATATTTTCACACTACACAAACATCTTATTACGTATTTAAAGAAATCTTACGACTCTACCTTTTATTTTCATTTTTCATTGAGTTTTCTTTTATCGTAAGGGTATTGTTGAACAGTTCTTTTAATTAGAAATACCATATATCTCGAAGGCATTTCAAAATGAGTTGAAAAAATAATAGTTAATCATGGATAACATACAAATATTAGTCTACGTTAGAGATAGAATTCTTATGAACAGACAGACAAAGCGTAAGCTGACAATATTTGTACCGTGAAATACGGTGATAAATGGTGCTTTCTTACTGTGGCACTAACAGCACATGATTGACATTCATGAACCCCTTAATGCACAATATGCAGATGATTAATATAGAATATGAGAATATGAATTTTCTTTGTAATTCCCTTAAACAGAGATCCACGTGGGCTATACTGCTCACCTGAGAACAATTTGCTCGTTCACAAACAACCGCCTGCTTGCAGAAATATGCAGATACATATATTCTCTAGCTTATTGTGCTTTTGACAGTTGACCAAAGACTGTAAACTTGCTTCTCTACATTAAATAAATCAAGACAAATGATAGAAAATATATAAAAAGATTAAGTCAGAAATCTTTTTTCCACATTTGTTTTCCTAGATAATATTTAAAATCTTGTTTTGGTGTAAAATAAAAAAAAACCAGTTTTGCCTTCAGTGTGGTTTGAACCACTATTCTTCAGCTTACCAGAACTGGTCTGTATCAACATGGAAAAAAAGTTCATTATAATTCCAGAATACAAAATTTTCACAGGACACTTTCAAATAACCCATGAAATAGATATTTTCAAATAAATATTATATATGTTGTCCTGCCCTAATCCCCCTCGACAGATCTGATGAAAAACAGCAACATTTGTAGGGGATCAAAATATTTGAATTAGTTTTGAAGAAGGAGTCCATCAAATCTCATTATTAAAAATAAACAGTATATCAACATCCCCCCCCCTTCTTTATCTTAAAAAAAATTCTAAAGAATCCGTGAAACTAATTCAGTATTCCATTTCTTTTTAATTACATTTATTACAATAAAATCCATTTTAAAACACAAAATCAATGCATTATAAGCAACCTATAAGGAAATATTCTAAGAATATTACATTAAATTAGGCTAAAAAGTTTAAATAAAAAGGACTTGAAAGTCCTCAAGGTCGGAATTGCATGGTCAAGTACATCAAAGGTAATAAAGTCGTGATCCACCAAGACATCACACACCAAGCGTGTAGTGTTTAGGATCAGTATTGACAAAAACACGGTCTGCGCACATGTGCTCGTTTTCATATAAACAACGGCTCCGCCCCTGTACACCCCTGTACGACTCCGTCTCGTACTATATAGTTATCGCATTCTCTCATCACTTTTGATATTGACAGTAGTGTGAAATTAACAATCTGGACAGTCTCCCGCTGTATATGTACATTTGGGGAAAACCACGTTTACGCGTGGAGATCTATAAATAACTGGCTATTTTTAGTAGCATTACATATCAACAACTACCGAGACGTTAGACTGATAGTGCCTGTCTAGATCTTAAAATATATTAAAAAGAAGCGATAGTTTTATTAATCATAATACAACGGATACTAGTACGGACTAGTAGTGTACTTCTTAAATTACGGGACAGCTCCACAATAATGTCAATCGTACTTTTTCGGGACTTTCCGTCGAATATTCGGAAAGACTGCATGTCCTCCAGCGCATGAATATAAATCGTCTAAATCGATGGAATAACGGCACATCTATTTTCTCATCTGATCAAACTTATCTTGTATTGACTCGTAAAATATGAATTATACGTACTGAAAGTAAATCTAAACACGCTTTTTCTAAATATCGACGCACTATTTATACATGAGGAGGTTTTTTCTGCGTTCCACGCATTCTCCACAGCTTATTGTAACGACTAAGGTCTGGAATTGCTACGCAATTCCGACCAAAAAAGACGTTGTAAAATGTGAAAAATTAAAGAACAAACTGGTATCTTATATCCTCCTAGAATACTCTGATACCATTAGTTTTTAATCTTTGAATCCCTTCTTAAGAAGAAGTTTAAAGGTGGGTACTCCCTTGGGCATAATTTGTCTATGGTGGCACCAGCTGTTGCAGATCTGAATTAAAAATAGAGGTAGAGGTCTACTAGCACTACAAATATACCTGTGTGATAAAATTTTGTCAAGTGATTTAGAAAAAAAAGAAACATAAGAATTTATGGACACAGGACGCATAACAAACGCCGAACGATGCACAATACATTATCACAATGGCTCACTTGAACCTATGACTCAGGTTGGCTAAAAAATCAAATCAGAGGCGAGACCAGGTGCCAAGGAACAGTATTCATCTTCTATTTGAGCAGACTCAAAAGCAATATTGGACAGCACTGTATGGAAAGTTTTACAGCTCTACAGCATCAGAACCAGCCTATAGTAGCACATAAATCAAACCCTTAGTGGGATTTCATGATATTTTTTCATTTTAACTTACATTTGATGAACATGACCTTGATCCACTCTGTCTTCCAGATCAGCTAAGGCTCTAACATGTAAAGGTGAATGTGGTAAAGCAGCATGTACCCATGGGAATGTGAAAATAGACAGGAATGCATTGATTACAGCTACAACAAATAAATCCCAGTGATATGCCGCTCCCTTCTTTAATCTGAAATCATGAATTTTATATAAAATACAATGTAATACAGTTTAGACAAAAACCGAAATTATAATAATTAACAATTAGAACATGTGTTAAGTTTTTGTGGAGTTTTAAAACAAGATTTGAATCATTTTATAATTTGAAGGAGTATCTTGTCTTTATTTTCTGAATAAAATATATATCATTCAATAGATAATAAAGTTTTAATTTCCAAAATAGTGTATGGTCAACAAGATGTGAAAAGGGAAATATGTTAAGTATGCATGTACTTATACGAGTCTGTTCTTATGAGTATAAAAGTATAAAAGATGTACAACCAATGAAGTGAAAACATGATTAAAACATATATCCAGTCAGCTGAAACAACAAAACTGAAAATTACAACCTTTCCATTAGAACCAATTGACCAAAGTCAAACTTTAAAAAACAAAGAATACTGACTTGTTAGCTGGAGCATTGACTAAAGCACTTGAAATATTCTGATCCATGAAAAAGAGGAGAGAAAGACTAAATCCTAGTCCTGCTGAGGCAAATATAGCTCCTGGTGTGAGCGTATGAAGAGGTGCGAGCGTAAACATACTTGGTTTCTCTACATACTTGAATGGTTTCACTGTGATGATAAAGTCATGAATTAATGAAAAATATATATAAATGAAAAAAAAACAATAACAAGAAATCGTCAAAGGTGGTATGACTGGATTACAAAGCATAACATTATAGCCTACCTGTAGAATCTTATCTCTTTGAATATGTTTCCAGTAGTTTGAAGTTGGTATGCAATTAAAAGATCAAGCTAAACGCAAAATCAGACTGTGTTCACTGAAGTATAAAATCGAGGCCCATGCCACCAAATGTTGTGTTGGTCGCCCCCCCCCCCCCAAATAACCCAAAAAACCAAAACAAGATAAATCTATTTCAAATTGTAAAATAGCTCAAACCTACATATTTCCTACCGTTCAAATATATGTTCATATGAATATGAATGCATAGTCATTTAGATTTTTTCTGTAGAAATCCCTTGTCTTCATCTTATGTCTATTAATCTCATGTATCTACAATTATCTAAAGTTATCCCATAATAACAGATATAATCAATATATAATTATCAATGCGCTTAACCAAGATTAATGTGTGCTAAAACTAGTGTTAATGCCACACAACAGTAAAACAATAGTATGGTCCCTCTTATTATACCTCTATTACAATTCTAGAATTCTGATTGGTTGATTATGAACTATTAAAAATTACTTATGACTCAAAAATACACCATGGGATAACTGGAACAGGAAAATGTAATCTCCTGGTCATTAATATTATGTATTGTATTGTTTATCAATCAAAAGCTGTACAGCTTATAGATGTACAAATATATAATAAGCAACAATAATATAGTGTAATGTCAAGGTCAACATAATATATGTATATATCACATTAAATTAAAATATAAATACACATGTATGTTTATATATCAAATAGAGTACAATATATAACTATAAACTATGACTTAAAATACTTCTAAGTTTGAAAGTACACTTTAGAAATTTACCCAAATTGCGAAGTTCCTTTGTGTTATTGGAACTCAGGAGTTGAACAAATTTGAAGACGGAGGGTCTTCTATAATAATAATTTTTCAAATATTTAATTCTTATGTTTTCTAAAGCGGGACATTTCAAAATAAAATGAAACTACAAATTAATACTAAACTTTTAACTCACGGTTACAGATATCACAAGCTTAGAAAAACATTCGGCAAATTCTTTAGATCTTATTCAGAACTTCTATCTAAATATGGAAATATTTCTTTTCAACACTATGTATCCAATGGAATTTCCCATCCTAATTTTTATGGTGATCTCGTATATAAACTAAGGAAAGTAAAAGGCTCCAATAAAGTTATTTTATCATGTAATAAAATAGTCAAACGTCTTCTAAATAGACAATATGATATTGAGATCATCAAAAAGACTATAGGTCTTGTATTTGGCCCCTTTACAGCCTTATGCAGACTTTTACTTGAACGTTGCACACTGACTAACAGGGCGGTGGGGACTATATGACGGGCCTTGTCCAAACCTCTTTCAGAGGAGACATGGTCCTGAACCTCGTCCCCTCTGACTGTTAGTCGGGACTCTTACAGATCTAGGGTCTTAGCTCGCTTTAAGATTGGCAGAGCACGGTTTGTCATGTTGATGTCGCATATATCTTTATATCATTATGTGTTTTACAATACCTTATGTGTTTATATATTTATGACCTCTCAATATGCGATACCTGTTGACCCTTGTTCTTTACATGTAAGATTATTTATAGATTTTTAAATGTATGCCCTTTGATTGTTCTGCTGTTACGGTGAGTGGGAAGGTGGGCCCGTAAACCTGTGAACCACACCATTTGTTTGGCTTTTGTCAAATTAAATGACCGTGCTAAGTCGGTATCGTAATTGCACTACAATCAAATATTTTTGTAATGTGTTATATGTGCTAGCATATTATTGATATTCATGTATTGTATAACTCCATGGTAACTTCTGCCACATAAATGAGCCAGTAACTATAGGGTCAATATAACAAATTCATGACCTTCGACCTTGCACTCTAGGTGGTCTGACCTGACCGAGGCTGTAAGGCCTCGGTCAGGTCAGAACACCTTGAGTGCAAGGTCTTGGGTCATCAATTTGCTAAATTGATCTCATAGGGAGTAATTAACTGTATATTAATACATCTATCCATTTTTTTCACCAAGAAAGTGACATTATGCAAACTATCCATTGCTGTCTGACAACGTTATAATCAAATGTCCGACCGAATATGACGTCTTAATAATATATTTTGTGTTAAATGCCATTCCATTAATAGAAAATGGAAAGGTGGGTTGAGTCAAATTCCTTTGAGAAGTACTTTTTCACAAGTTCCAACACTGCAATTTAAGCAGCAAGTTTGACAAGAATTTAAAATACGAATGCAAATGATGTTATGCCACTGCAACATTCAAAACAATGTTTAATGGACCTTTGGAAATCATATATAAAAAGATATATATACCCTAGTTTCTATATTCATCTTACTTTTGATATCTTTGAATACATAGGATCCAAAGAAGGACATAATTAGTACAGCCACAGGTAATGCATAGTCAGCTAAAACTTCCCTCTTCCCTGCATTCAGGAAAGGTCTGTTCAAAAAGAGGAAATATCGTTGATATCATGCAAGTCAAACTAAGAATGTAGAGCGAGGACCTAATGAGTTATAACTCCATAAATTGTATTGATTATGAATAAATGGATCCACTGTTTATTACCGAGTCTTACAAATATTGTAAATAGAATTCTCAATTCAAATAAAAAGGAAATATCTAGTTAAGAAAATGTTTCAAAATTACCATGAAAAAGATTTTGTTTCTTCACAAATGTATACGAAGGAAAAGTTCTTACAATTGTGTAATGAGTAATTTTTAAAAAATTTTATACAACATACGTTTTAGTAAAGTTATAGAGTGTTATTCCGAGCCAAACGGTGCCAAGCATTAGCAATAAAAACAGAATACTGCTCTCTCTTAAGCATTCCTCTACCACTGGAACAGGAGGCACATTCATGGTTACATTAGACGAGTTCACAAAGCTAGCTGTCGTCATGACGTTGCTAGCTGTGACCCCTGATGCATTTACATTACCAGTTACAACGTTGTTAGTAGCATCACAAGCAGGTGTATGATAATATTTATTAAAGTCTGCAAACAGGAATATATATCCATATTAGAATTAAATTAGTTCAACTGAATAGAATTAATGCAATATCACTATAGAAAACAACCATATATATTTGAATAATACCAAAGATTAGAACTATCACCAGGATAAAGGATATAGATTTTTAAGAAAAAAATAATGCGTTAGTAATCAGGTGTACGCTGAATACAGTGGTAATAGCTAATGTTCACAATTATCTTTCTTTGTCGTTCTACACTAAGTTTTTTAAAGAATTTATGAACGTTATCCTTCTTGATATCTCACCTTTGATTGTGTCTTTGATAGCGTCAGCAGAAAATGCAAAAGTTATGAATAAAGAGAATATTTCTTCTGTGGACCTTAATAAAATACAACATTACACTGTCAGTTATTACAATTAATTATCAAAATCTTAATAAGCGTATGAAATTGAAACTGAATTTACTAAAAAGTTTTCAGAAACAGAATAGAACTATTCCTACCTTGATGAGAACTTCATGAGTTTGCTGAGGTTCAAAAATGAATAGAGAAAAAGAAAGAATGTATTCCATAATCCAGTGCATGCAAACATTGCGCTGAAATTTAGGTCAAAGTCTTTCGATATAGTGTAGATGACTGAAATATAAAACTTTTGAATTCAATATCATGTACATTTGTTTAGAAAAGAATATTTTATTCAAGTAACAACACTTTGCAAAAGAAAGAATTTGACACTAACTAACCAAGATATTTGTTTATATAAATTTTTCCATTAGTCTCTTGACAACAACTTTTTCACTCAATCTAAATACAAGATAAACAAAGTGTACAAATGTTATATAAAGTCTGAGCGTAGATGCTTTTACGTACAATGTAAAAAAGGTCTGGAAAAGTTCTAGAACATCTCCAGATCACATAGTAAATCATGGTATGGTATTATTACTTACATAATGCATAGATGATGTGATATGACATAGGTGAGGTCACTAAATTCCATATGGAACGAAAGCGAAGCCCGAGTCCCATGTGGAATTTACCTTAACTCTATACGTACAATATCAAGTCAACTACACACTGGGTAACGAACATATCTTACCGGCTACCGAGTCTACATTGAAATTTACAAACATTGTATATCGTCTTATCAAAATACATCCTTTCACATTAACTGTTTGACAAACATTTTAATTTAAGAAATAAATTTTGTCCTATTCCACACATTCTGTTGGATGGTCGAACATAATCCCCACTAAACTAGAACTGTCCTAACAGGACAAATACCCCCGCGACAACAAAATTCAAGGTAGGGCATAGACCAAGGTAGAGGTCATGAGGTAAAAAATTTTGTTATCGACAGTCAGGTCTTGCCACAAGGAATACACATGTGTAGTATGAAGGCCCCATTTTTTTGGTTAAAAAATTATGGCTAAGATTAAAGTTTTTCAAAAGTAGGTCAAATGTCAAGGTCACGGGGTGAAAATTTTTTTGTACCAATAGACAGGTCTTGCCACAAAGAATTCACGTGTAGTAAGATGACCCCATCTCATTTGGTTCAAAATATATGGCCAAGGTTAAAGTTTTTGAAATACACATCTTTAGTATGAAGGCCCTATATCTTTTGGTTCAAACGTCATGGCCAAGGTTAAAGTTTTCTGGACAGACAGACGTTATGAAAGACAGACGGACAAGGTGATTCCAATATACCAGTATAATTAAGCATATGACATAGAAAATGTTTGGACGCTGGATCAAATATTCTTCTAGGAAACAAGGTAAACCCTGGTTTAGTTTTACCAGGGGTATGTTCTAATATTCGGATCGTTCCACATGATTTAGTTCATTTCGCAAATGGAATACACTGATTCTAAGAATCGATCCAGATCGGCTGGACCGTCATAGCATACAATGTAACTTGATCCAAGATGGCGGCGTCAGAGACTGTTAAAATCAAGTAAAATTGAAATAAAAAATGGAATGTATTTTACTGTAAAGTGTAAATAGTGGTCACTCGAGTAAAAAAATATATCAGCTTCACGTTAACGATACACTGGGTATCAATGTCTCAGAATATGTACCAGACAAATAGTTGAGGTTATGTGTCCCTCATTATTGAATATTTTACGTCTTGTCTTTAATTAATAGTAAGTTCAATGAAAGTAACCTAAAACCATATCATATGCACACAGTGCCATCATACCACTATGCCATTGTAAAATTGTACCACTATGTCATCATAGCTACTATACTATATATCATTATACTTGATCATGTTTTATGGTATGTCCATTGCCACTTTATTTATGATCACATATTATTACAGTTCGTATAGAGATAAGTGGTAAAATACGATCATTAGTACTTACTCTTTGTATAGAGAGCTAAAGGTGCCGTGGTAAGAAGTACAATCAGAGGCTGTCCACCAAAAATAGCAAACAGCAGCCCTCCTACACACTGAGAGAATAATACCTTCTGTACATCTGCAATAAATTTAGATAATTTGTAAAATATCTTATTCCATGTTTACAGTGACTTTATCTTGAGAGGACAGTTTAAGTTTCAAGTCTTAAATCTGTGTAAACTATTCCACCAATGTGAAGTTGATTTTTAGTTAATGACTTTTATTCAAGCGATGATAATTAATATAATAACAACAAAACCGGTCTGTGAAATATCATACCATATCATATCATATCATGACGAAGACATTTTTATTGTAAAACATGGATAGTATATGCCTGAATAAAGAAGTTTAGTGAACAAAGAAGACTACCAGGCTTTTATCAGGTTGTCAATGATATAACTCTACCATGACATGATTACACATAAAATGTGTATGTTTTCAATAAGCTACCATTATTATGCTTTGTCTAAATAAAGAATAGATAAATTAATGTATAATATGATAATAAACACAGTATGATCCAAGAATTTTCGGCAACTCAGCATTTATAAAGTGATAATAATAGATGATAAATAAGGTTGCTCCAGAAATTAAGTAAACATTATGGAGAAAATAACTGAATGCAATGACGAAAAACTGTAGTGTGCCCAAAGTTGAAAAATTTTGAAGCAATTGACAGGAACATAGGTCCAGATATAATCCAAATTGATGTATGGGGTTGGAAGATATCTGATGCAATACCCTCTCTTGTTTGAGAAAACCTTTTAACATCTCAAATTTTTGAGAAATATCACTTATTTATAGTATAACTTAAGATGCCAATGGTTTCTCAAACTGAGAGGGAATATGCCTCTTAAAATATACTTGGCACCAACACATCATGTGGTACACATGTTCAGCAGGCAGCATAGGCAATCTACCTTTCTGACAGAAGAACAAGTTGTGGAAACAAAGTCAAAAAGCTAATTTTTGCATAGAGACAAAGTGTTGAAAATTATGACTGTGACCTTGACCTTTGGACCCCATTATGTATAGGTATCTTTCTCTCATCATCCTGCACCTATGTTTAAAATATGAAGGCTGTATGTGAAGAACTACTGAAGATATTCCTTTTGACCCCATAATGTATTGGTATATTTCTCTCATCATCCAGTATCTATCTATAAAATATGGAAGCTGTATGTGAAGAACTACTGAAATCATCGTGTTAGAACCAAAGTATTGAAAAATATGACTGTGGCCTTAATCTTTCACCTTTCAACCCTAGAATGTATAGGAATCTTCCTCCTATCATCTGGCATCTCTGTATAAGATATGAAAGCTGTATGTAAAGAACTACTGAAGTTATCGTGTTAGAACGAAATTGTTGACAGACAGACAAGTAGACAGACAAACAGACAATGTGATCCCCATAGGGCTCCCGCATCTGAATGCAGGGTCCTTATGATATAATTATACATTCGTTTTCACAATAATACTTTATGAAAAGAAAAGACCAGTCATTAAACTTACCGATAATACCATGGGTATTGTTGTCATTTAACATTCCAAAGGCAATATTGGGAAGAACACAGGCAAAGTAGAGGAAAAAAGTAGTAGATGTTACTTTATGAACTGTTTTGTTACCAATAATACCTATGAGAAAGATACATATTTACTTGAATCTATGTGTATTGCTTTGACCTAAACGTACTTCTCTTAATTTTCAAAATAAACTTACTTAATTGTTAAAACATAAAAAATACGAATGTAAGTACTGAAATATTACCTGACACATTCCTTAAAGTATAAGCTCAATTCATTGATAGTGAATTTCAAGTTACACACTTAGTAATTCAATGAAGTGATTTTGATTTCCATTATGATACAAGCCTCTGACTAGAATATCCGTCTATTATTGATATCTTTGCTCTATTTCCATGTACAAGATTTCTGTGTGGGCTGTGTGGGCATATGTTTTACAGATAATGGATTGTTCACTTGCAGACTCATATAGATGTCTGATAAGTCTTAAGCAGACTTTCACCCACCTCTTTACCGTCAAAAGCTTCCCATTTTATGTTCAATCAGCATAAATGGATAAAACAAAAAGTAAGAAGGGTATTTTAATAAAATCAATTGCTTTGTATTTTAACGAAGTGTTTTACCTTATTTACATAGGTTCTGAATCGATCAATTTAGATCAAGAAGACAATGTCTATACACTGAGCATCTGTATATAAAAATACAACTCTAAATCTTTTGCTGAGGGTTATTAAGGTGGTCATTAAGAAATTATATCAAAGTGATACCATCTTTGTAGTCCGATAGATAGTGTGGAATACGCCTCTTCAAGTCTTCATACAACCCTTTGCCGAATGGACATCTTACACCTTCTCTCTTATGATCAAGAATAAAATATACATAATGTGAAGTGCTACATAATGCATCATTTTTTTAAAATAGAAACTATTTTTGAAATTAAATTTCTTTACTTTCCACTTCCATGAGATGTAAAGTTTTTACATTGCTGATTTAACTGAAAATTTACATCGGAGCAATCCAGTTCAGATATCGCTCATCATGTATAACAATGTTACAACACAACGTTTGATTATGTTGCGGCATTTGACTTTTAAAAAAGATTTTAAACAATGTATGCCTAATATTCTTATTTACTGTCGATTTTGTTGTCATATTGTCAGATAATTCGATCTCTAATGCTAAATGTTCTACCTGTTATAAGATTGTAAAAATTACTTACATCATAATTTTCCTCCTCAAATGCAGATAACATAAGATGCGATTTTCGGTTTTCTGGAAGACCTTGTTCCTCAATCAGCAGTTTTGTCTTTGCTTGAAGCAATGTTTTAAATTCAAACTCCGTGCTTGCTTCTAGTAACTGATGTCGAAAATCGATGTCCATGAACAGTGTTGAAAACGTCCTTGCAGTCTCTAAGGAGCTTTTGGTACTTTTCTATACAAAAAGTAGTCGATGACAAATTTTGAGATATAAGAATGTTTAAATATAAAGCTTTGGGGTGGGGGTTGGAGTATGACAAATGTTTGTATAGCCTAAAATCCATTATGGAATACATTGCGGTAGAATAAACAGCAAGACAAAATAGAAATAAATAGACAACAAAGCAAACAGGTCATCAGGATTCATCAAACGTCACATCAAAACAAAACATCAGAAAACAAGGGAGATGGCATACAACACACTAATAAGACCACAAGTTAAGTATTTTTCGTGTCTGGAACCCCCATAGAAAACATCATATATATAAAAAGGGACTAAGGCGAGCGACAATGTGGTGCTGCAACGATTATTCCATTACAATAGCGTGTCAGATATGGTTGAAAAGCTTGGGTGACAGTCACTCCAATAAAAAAGGGCAACATCTCGAGTGGCAATGCTTTATAAGATTGTTTACCAGCTGGCCGCCGTAGAGATGCCCCTGTGCTATTCACATTCAGCTCGAACCTCTTTTGGGTACCATTCCCTCTACCCTCGGCAAATTAGCAAATTAAAGACTACTACAAGTTTCCCTTTTTCCCACGGACCATTTTTTTATGGAACACCTTCCCAAATAAAGGACTTTGGTTCTTTCAAACCTGCTGTTACAAAGCCCCTCCCCCTTCATATACCCATAAGTACCAAATCCAGTTTTTAACCTTTTCAGGCCTTTAACTTTCTCTTGTTCTATTTTACCAGATAAACTTGCGCAGACCAAAACGCTGCTAAGAGTAATTAACAATCAAATATTTTGTGATGTCTTTTGTATGCTTATTCTATTAATACCTGCTTGTACATGGCGATTTTTCTCAAACTTTTACAAATGTGTCAGATGTCTAATTTCTAATTCTTAGAGAACCAGTGTCCTTCCTCTCAAAACATTTTATTGAGTATTTAGACCGAATATTTTGTTGTATATAATTGACAGATTATATACAAAGACATTTACAAAATTTCAAAGTTGACACGCAAAAGGTGCCGGAAATATTACCATTCGAATAATCTTCATTAACACCAGCGAGGTACGAATATTAATGAGTATATATAAATTCCCCTTAATTTCGATTGTCGTTGTCTGTGGTATTTATCATCGTTATTCATGCGGACAAGCAGTAACATGGAATGAAAACTAAGAGCCGATATTTTTCAAATTGCATATATGAATTAAACAGAAATGTCAAAAGGGTCATAGGTTCCGGCAACTTTATTTCGTCGGGTTCCAAAGTAATTAAACACATTCGTCATATCTTGTATTGGACCCCTCTACAGCCTTATACAGAATATTACTTGAACGTTGCACGCTGACTAATAGAGCGGTGGGGACTAAATGGCGAGCCTTGCTGAAACCCTCTTTAGAGGAGACATGGTCCTAAACCTTGTCCCCTCTGACTGTTAGTCGGGACTCTTACAGATCAGGGGTCTGAGCTCGCCTCCATACCGGCAGAACACTGTTCCCTCATTTTGATGTTGCTTTACATATAGTACCACTACCATGATGTTTTTCAGCATTACCATATGTACTTATATTTGTTATGACCTCTTAACTTGAGACACTTGTTTACCCTTGATCTCTATATGGAGAAATAGTTATATTTTTAAATGTGTATCGAGATCAAGGGTAAACAAAGGACGGTCATTTGATATGACAATAGTCAGTCAAGTGGTGTGGGCCCGTATACCGGTTAACCACACCACTTGACTGACTATTGTCATATCAAATGACCGTCCTCTGTCGGGGGGAGGGGGGAGGCAGGGCAGGTTTGGTGTAGTTGTTAAGCGCTTGGCTTGCGGCGCCGACGATCCGGGTTAGATTCCAGGATTGCGCCACTATGTTTAAGAGGTTGGTTATCTCCTGCTTCCATGTCGCGATATAACTGAAAAATTGTTGAAAGCGACTTAAAACACAAACCAACCAACCAACCAACCGTCCTCTCTCGGTATCGTGACTGCACTATAATCGAATATTTTTATGATGCCCTTATGTGTTTTCATATCATTACTTTATATGCTGTATATTTCCATGGTGACTTTTGCCTACGGCTGAGTCAGTTACTTTCCTTTCTTCTTTTAACTCTTCCGATTTCTCACATATGTTAATTATGCTCTTAGTCTTAGTCTTACATTGCATTGCATTATTTTGTACCTATCAAGCAGAAAACTGCTACCTCGCAGTAGATGTTTAAACATAGTTTTGGTTTTAAGTAAATCCATCTGTCTATGTGGTCTCTAATATACACTTTTGCTTTTGTCATTTAATGCCCACGGGCTTTCTTTGTTCTCTTTGCCTCGGAATCGGTTTTACTGCGTTTTCTGCTTCGCTTTCTCGATGAAAACTTCTCCTTATCCAACATGTTGCTTTTTTTATATTGGTTTGCGCATTCGCCAGTAGGCAGGACTTTAAAACTGCGCATTCAAATTTCCTTTTTTATCCGTTCATTACGCTAGTTTGGAAGGGATCGTGTTTGAAACTGGGGTATTTAACGGGATTCTTCAAAACCTTTGCTACCCGAAAAAACTAATGATTTCCGGCATTGTTTTTCTTTTAAATAGTATCGATCGGAGGACAACGACTCTTTAAGTAACACTGAAGGGACATTATATGGTGAAAATGTCAATGACTTCTAACCTCCCCTTCTTTTGCTTTCCTTTTCCTGGGTGGATTTTTCATCAAATTGAGTTATATTCCCCATTTCACATTTGTAAGGTGGAGTGGTTTCGTTAGGATGTATGAAATGACACATTGCACACAGGACTCTTATTCGAAAGCTATGTACATGTACAGGAGAAATAGCGATAACGGGATATCAAGGATGTCTGCTGTAGTGGTCGATAACGGGATATCAAGGATGTCTGCAGTGGTGGTCGATAACGGGATATCAAGGATGTCTGCTGTAGTGGTCGATAACGGGATATCAAGGATGTCTGCTGTGGTGGTCGATAACGGGATATCAAGGATGTCTGCTGTGGTGGTCATTTTGTCGATAAGACGAGTCTCAAATTCATTTAGGTCACAGTACTTTACATGTCACGTCTTATATTCCATTCCAGTAGCCCGTTTCACTAACAATCGTAGACATAAACGTAACTGATCTCGTAAATTAACCAATTACAGGATCAACTACGAATTCGTACTTAACTTTCAATGAATCTTCATCGCAAGTATATGCTTATGATTTTAAGTGAAACGCATTGTCATTGCAAGTCGCACTTAGGGTTCACCAGCGTTTACGGGTTCACTTGTGATTGTTAGTGAAACGGGCTACGGGTCTTGCATCATTTGGACTAAACGATTCAGTAGGAGTAGTGATGAGAATACAAAAATGTACATGTAAGCATAGATGACCGTGTGCATTAGATGACAGACTGATGGTTTACTATCGTGAATGTATTCTGACCTCTATAGTAGGAGCCATAACTAGGATAACAAGCTGTACTTCTTGACTAGTGCTGCCCAAGTTGGCAGGATGACTCAGTCGAGCTATCACAACATGTCGCTTTGTAAGATTGGGCAAATCACACCTTGATATGAAAAATTAATAAACAAATGAATAGATATATATACTAAGAATAAGAAAATATGAATCATTAAACAAACATCTACCTCATCTTCACATACTGGCACTTTACAATAAATCGATTATATAGAAGTAAGACTTCTTTTCTTTCGTAACTTAATTTATTCTGTTTATAACTATCTATATGATGGTTGTAAACACAAAGACGGAACGTGTAATGTAGTGTTGTTATATATTGGTAGGATTGTAAACGTGTAATGTAGTGTTGTTATATATTGGTCAGACTCTAAACGTGTAATGTAGTGTTGTTATATATTGATAAGACTCTAAACGAGTAATGTAGTGCTGTTATATATTGGTCAGACTCTAAACGTGTAATGTAGCGCTGTTATATACTGGTCAGACTCTAAACGTGTAATGTAGCGCTGTTATACTTTGGTCAGACTCTAAACGTGTAATGTGGCGCTGTTATACTTTGGTCAGACTCTAAACGTGTAGTTTTGTGCTGTTATATATTGGTAGGACTCTAAACGTGTAATTTTGTGCTGTTATATATTGGTGAGACCCTACACGTGTAATGTAGTGCTGTTATATATTGGTAACACTCTAAACGTGTAACTTTGTGCTGTTATATATTGGTAGGACTCTAAACGTGTAATTTTGTGCTGTTATATACTGGTCAGACTCTAAACGTGTAATGTAGCGCTGTTATACTTTGGTCAGACTCTAAACGTGTAGCTTTGTGCTGTTATATATTGGCAACACTCTAAACGTGTAACTTTGTGCTGTTATATACTGGTAAGACTCTAAACGTGTAAATTTGTGCTGTTATATATTGGTGACACTCTAAACGTGTAATGTAGCGCTGTTATATATTGTTTGGACTCTAAACGTGTAACTTTGTGCTGTTATATATTGCAAGACTCTAAACGTGTAAATTTGTGCTGTTATATATTGGTAACACTCTAAACGTGTAATATAGTGCTGTTTTATATTGGTATACTTTTTACTATACTTTATACTATATTTTTATACTTTAAAATTCAACATCGTATTATGTTATTCATGTTCATGCCTAATTCCATAACTAAATATTTAATATATATGGTTAAGCAAATTACTGCACAATTTAATTTGAAGAAAAATATGTCAATTTCTTTTAGTTACTTATGATTACCTACATTACACAGATCCAAGATTGATCAAAGTCAAATCCGCTTTCATCACTTGTTACAGTTCCTTGGATAGTCTTGCTCAAAACATGCACTGAAATATTAATATACCTCAATGTTACAGAAATAATACTCAGGTTAAAAATCCAAATTTCGGCCAAGAAATAGCTTTAACCCAAAATGTGTGACCTATGGGACATCCATTGTGTGAAACCTACGGGGTAGATCGTACCTCACAAACCTCGGAACTCATTAATATTTATGTCATTAGACACCGCTCCCACAACCAATCAAATCAATACCACTTATGAAACGAAGTGTCTGAACTGTTTTGACAGATATGAAAACATCATGTCTCTCCATAACCAAGGCTTGTAAAGCGGAAATCTTGCAGCACCTTCTTATAATTTACATCATCGAACACCGCCATATTATGACACAGGTAAAACCCCGTATTGTTGATATTATATATCGTTTCAATGGATCATCACGGTGTCGTGGTGGACCAATGAGATCGCAGGATTTCAGGCACACCTTCCGAAGCTTTTTGTTTGTGTCGTCCCACCGGGTTTGTGAAGTACGATCTACCCCGTGGCTTTCACACGATGTGGGACATCCGATCAGTTTATCTAAACGGTCAAAGAAAGGTAATTAACGAGAGCCGTGATTGGCTGATTTGGTGTAGGGAGAGAGGGACTACTATTTCAATGTATCAGGAGCTGTGATTGGATGAAATTAGTTGATCTATGTATAAATAAAGATTGATTCTGCTGTAAAATCATGAATTTTTATCTCATTTCGCTAGTGTAAAAATTTAATGCCCTAAAAAGGGGTGGTTGTTTACATTTGAATTTTGGCCAATTTTTGGGGGTATCCCCCTTCCAGCATGATTTTCTCGAAATTAAGGTGGATAACCTATGGTAAACTGTTAAAATTCTGATAGAGGAGGGTCTGACAAACATTTTGATATGTGGATTATATATAGCTAAAATGTAGGATGTTGTGTAAATCTTGCTGGAAGTTCGGTAATTTAACATGGGACCCTATGGGAAATGGAATTACTATGCTTTGACCAAACGGCCAAAAAATTTACATCGAATTGCGTACTTTTACAAATTCAAGTTTCCCAGTCCACAATGTAAAAAGTGCACAAAATCCGAAAAAATTGGGGTAAAATTCTGTAAATACTGTTTCAAATGTCTCAAATATCCAAAACAATGGAATCAAATCAGTCATCTATGCAAAATACACAAAATTAATTTGTTAAAATTTGGCAAATTTAACCCCCCCCCTTTTTTTCCAGAAATTTCAATATTGAAAATTCTAGGCACTTTGAATCAAAATTTGGGGCCAATTTGATATGATTTTAGGTTAAATGGACTGCATGAACAAGAAAATGAGGTCAAACTGCATTATTGAGAAATTTAGTATTTGGCCTATACATGTAGGTCAAAGCATAGTAATTCCATTTCCCATAGGGTCCCATGTTAAATTACCGAACTTCCAGCAAGATTTACACAACATCCTACATTTTAGCTATATATAATCCACATATCAAAATGTTTGTCAGACCCTCCTCTATCAGAATTTTAACAGTTTACCATAGGTTATCCACCTTAATTTCGAGAAAATCATGCTGGAAGGGGGATACCCCCCAAAATTGGCTAAAATTCAAATGTAAACAACCACCCCTTTTTAGGTCATTAAATCTTTACATTAGCGAAATGAGATAAAAATTCATGATTTTACAGCAGAATCAATCTTTATTTATACATAAATCAAATAATTTCATCCAATCACAGCTCCTGATACATTGAAATAGTAGTCCCTCTCTCCCTACACCAAATCAGCCAATCACGGCTCTCGTTAATTACCTTTCTTTGACCAAACGGATACGGACGTGAAAACTCTTCATTCGATTCATCCAAACGGGTCTTAATACCACAATGTACATTGCATTTATCATAAAATATGAATTATAAGTGATACAATAAAAATGCACACGATTATTTTGATCTAAAATCAAATTAAAATATTTATCATTTTGTACTCTTTGCTGTGAATCATAATGTACTATAACAATTTTTCTTTTAGCCGTTCAGCTGCTTCCAAGGCGATTTTCCCCACACTTTTTTAAAAAATCTTTTCAAAATCATTCCTTTATCGTTTTTTTGGCTAAAATAAGCATTTCACTGCATCAAAAGTCAACCATAGAGTAAATATTGATGAAAACCATGCTAATTTGCATGAAAATGTTAAAGTCCAAAAAGATGTCAAAAACGCGTCAAAAATTATTTATCTGATTTCAACAAAATAAACAAACTTGAAACATACATTCCTCTAGATCACTCATACCGTTAGTTTTATTATCCATAAAGTGGTTCTGGGAACCTCATGTAGAATTAGTTTCATCAAAATCCTGCCAGTGGTTCTGAAGAGGAAGTCGAAAATGTTAAAAGTTTACAGACTGACAGACGGACGACGGACAGCATGTGATCAGAAAGGCTCAATTGAGCTAAACATTCAACAAACCAACTCCAGTTGACAACAGAAATTAGCCTATATTTGTTTGACATATCAGTAATAAGGTTTGAACAATCCTGTTCACTTTTCTAATTTCCAATTTTCTCACTTCCTATCGTGACAGATACTTCACAATCAAAGAATTTCCTATATTGACTACACGATATCCCATAAAATAGCTATACAAAAAGGAATCTATATCAAAGTGACACGCTGCAACACAATTTAATTTCCCGGGCGGATGTCATATATATATCCCGGATAATGAAATCGTGAGGACAATGTGTCGAGTAGGAGAAATCGTGTAAAATGGTACTTTATGGTACAAATATCAAACGCAAGTTTGTATGTAGCAGAACATTGACTTTTTATTTACCATACAACACCCGTTAAGTTATGTTTAAGAGCACATCTAATTCATAATTACAAAAATGAGAACATTGCGTAATGCGTTTATAAAATATGTTACTCTCATAGGTAGTAAATCTCCGGAACAACATCACAGTGCCGGTAAATGTCAATATTCACATATATGATACACCTGCGCGTGTTTCAGAAATTTATTGCTACCACCACTGAAATACAATATGCATACTGAATTCATAAAAAGGTATATAAAACCAACCATATGTATGTAAACTGGTGAAGTAAAACGCTAAGACAGCGAACACTCGTCAAATAAGAATATCTATAAAAACGGTATAAAACAAGACAAAACTGAAAATAGGGACAATTATGGATCACTGGAACAAGAAGTTAAATATGGTTCTGTTGGAGAAGTAAAAGTGCCTTGCCGATCCCACTGATGCATCGACAAAGGCTTAATTGACCCAGTTCAACTCGTAGTCTCATTAAGTGTTGCAAGTTTAACGTACTGACAGTGGATAAAAATTCTTGATTAGTATGAAGAGCGTGATATGATACTGCCATAACACAAACGGTCTATTAACAATTTCAATCAAATACGGAAGTCAACAGACGAACAGTCAAAAAGACGCCGATTTCTGAAATGTGCAAAAAAGGTTGTTTTTTTCAGCAAAATTAGTAAAATGTTGACTTAAGACGTGAGTTTTCCTATCCTTATGATTCCTAATCGTTTTACTTAGTAGCTTACACAGAACCATTCTCATAAGAAGCTCTGGCATATCAGATCAGTTAAGACACCTAGGTATCCTACGCAGGTGATAAAGGAATATGGAAAATACACGATAGGAAAATTGAAATCCTCACTATGGTCATACAGTGTAGTAGGAAGTTTACATTCTTTATCAACACTCAGAGGATGTCCAAAGTAAGAATTACAGGAATTGGATCCTGTTGTACCTTTAACTGTGAATTCGGGTGCGTAACCATGGAATTTATATACTAGCGGAAAAAAGAAACTGTGTACTGAGATTCATATACAAAATGTTATGTTGCATTATATATATCACTATTTTATATAACACGTTGTCTTACAGTTCAAACATCAAATCACGGATTATGTCCATTATGGTTGATACAAACAGCCAATGAAAGAAACAGGGTGCAAAAAAGTTTCACAAGTTTAATAGCGTGTATGTTCGCCAATTGTACCGATGCTTTCTTCACACCTACTTACGACGCACCGAGCGAATCTGGGTCCGGCGCCATAAACAGAGAAAATTCTTAAGTTGTAATTTCATATTCTTCTGTTCAACAATGAATTAATAACTAGGATTTGGATTTTATTGAATTTTATTCTACTGATAAATAGAATTAAACCATTCTGCTAGATGATTAATTTAAACGTTTAATAATGGAATAAATTAAAATGATTGACTTACGTATTTTCTCAGTTTATGGCGCCGGACCCAGGTTATGCAGAAATGCATGGGGAATGTTTTGCCATAAAAGGAAAGTAAAGATCGACGCGTCGTTCCACTTCTTCCCGAAGATGTCCTATACGAGATAAATCCCATGACATTGCAGGCCTAGGTAGCGCATCCAAGTTTTGCTGCTGTAGATAGTCACAAACAACGTGTGCGGTCGAGTATTGTCCTGTTGCAGAATGTCGTTACACTGTTGTGAATGAATGGAATTACGTGCTGAGGCCAGTTGTTCGAAACTTAAACCACTGCTTAATCTAACCAATGCTTAAATTTCATCTGACTATATCTTTGAAATAAAAAGACTTTAAGTCATAGTCTGTGTACTGATTTGTAGCATATAAAACAAGCTTTAAATAGTAATTAAGATTTAGTACAAAAATCTTATAAACTGAATTGTCTCTCAAACTTTAACCACTGGTTTCGAACAACTGGCCCCTGACGCACAATCTCGTCACGGTAAAACGGTTAAACTGCCCTCCACTATCACCAACGGGGTCTTTTCATGTGTTATTATTCCACCCCAGATCATAACGCTCCCTCTGTCGGCGCAGAATAACGCTGGCGTCAATGTAATGTTCTCCGGCACGACGGTAAGCCCGAACACGACTGTCACTGATATCTCGACTCGTCCGTAAACAGAACCTCCGCCCAACCGCTGTTATTGAAACGACGATGCCTTCTACACTACCGGTACGCTAACCACCTCGCAACAAGGTGACGCCGGAGCAGAACAGGACGGATAGCAGGACGTCGAGGACGGATATTGGCCTCTCGCAATCTGTCCCTTGCGATACGAGGACTTATCCGTCAATGTCCAGGGATGCTTCTAACGGACAAAGAATCGATTACGAAAATGTGACGTCCGTATATACGTATCTTGCCGACGTGACGTCACACGCGGGCGTCCTGAGCGTGGGCGGTCCAAAACGGTGCAATTGTGCCGATACCGTTTCCATAAAGCATTTATTCCAAACTGTCTTGCCACATTGCTTTGAGACATCCCAGCTTCCATCATCCCAATAGCACCCAAAGGATCATCTTCAATCGTGCGCGGCATCTCTCAATCAAAATTTTATTTTCAAAACCAATGCTTTTTGTTTGTTTGTTTGTCTGTTGTTTTTTTTTTTGTAATTACATTTAATACTATCAATAAATGCAAAAAATTCTAATCGATTACTAACCAAGTATAGCTTAGACTCGAAACTCCAGAAAAGCGTGATGTGGCCATCAAGGCGAATCGAGCCCGATATTCAACAAATTGAGTACTCAAACACCCGTTTAGTATTTTCAACTATGCCTTTAAGAATAAAGAGCGATCAAAGAATACCTTTTATGTTTTTATTTAATTTTAAGTATACTTTTTTCGCTAGTATGTTTTGGTCATAAATGCATCTCAATATTAAATTCGAAGTTACTGTCGGCTGCTTGTTATGAGAGACAGAAGCATAAATTCAGTTTCTGACAGATAAAGGAACAAATCGGCTGACAAAGGTGCCGGCTCGGTGCTGTCCTATGAAATATAAGGATGAAATTGAAATAATCCTAGCATGTTATTTAAATCATCTTTATAGGGCTTAAAGCTAAAATCAGTGTATTTTGTTTTACAAATTTGCGTCCAGATACATCAGTGTATCATTGTATTCAAGAGCAGTAGCCAGCAGGAGATATTTCCGAGGCGTCTGATCTCATCTCTGTTCGCTGTTAACCCATGTTATTATTTACCACCTTTGACTGCCTAAATTTGGTTGGAAAGTTGGAATTCAGTTCTCAATGATGGTAATCTATCCTTGTGTACCTGAGACCGATATCCATTTATTGATTCATGGACTTGATCACAGACAGTTACTCTTCTGTGCTGTTTGGTCTTCACTCTGATTTCCAAGTGCACCTGAATGTCCATCGTGATGTGTTATTGTGAGTGACACAGCGACTTCGAACCAGTTACCATGGGTACCTGAATGTCCATCGTGATGTGTAATTGTGAGTGACACAACGACTTAGAACCAGTTACCATGGGTATCTGAATGTCCATCGTGATGTGTTATTGTGAGTGACACAGCGACTTCGAACCAGTTACCATGGGTACCTGAATGTCCATCGTGATGTGTTATTGTGAGTGACACAGCGACTTCGAACCAGTTACCATGGGTACCTGAATGTCCATCGTGATGTGTAATTGTAAGTGACAGAGCGACTTCGAACCAGTTACCATGGGTACCTGAATGTCCATCGTGATGTGTTATTGTGAGTGACAGCGACTTAGAATCAGTTACCAAGGATACCTGAATGTTCATCGTGACGCCTTAGAACCAGTTGCCATGGGTACCTGAATGTCCATGTTGATGTGTTATTGTGAGTGACACAGCGACTTACAACCAGTTACTTTCGTATGTTATATTTCATATACAAACGGTGCTCTTTCAATTGACAGTCAAACTTCATCGATTTCCCTTTACCATTAGAAGAAGAATTAATTTAATAAGTTATAATCAGCAGTGTATATCATAATACAAGTAAATTTTGGTCTTGCCATATGGAAAATTGTTTGATTGATTGATTGATTATTGTTTACGTCACTCCACGATCATTTAACGTATATGGTGACGGCATCTGCCTGATGCATTGTATACAAATGTAGACCTTTGCTACGGACCCACTCGAAGCAGTGAGGGATCTTTTACGTGTCATCCTTGCCGTGACACGGGACTTCGGGTTTTACTGTCTCATCCGAATGACAGAACACCGATGTGCCCAGGTCGTGCCTGAGTCGAACCCGGGACCTCTCGATCACGAACCGAGCACCTTATCCACTAGGCCACACCAGCTTTATGGAAAATTGTTTATACATTTAAGTTTAAGATGTAAATGATTTGATGATAAATTAACTCATCGGTCACAGTGCTTTGGATATGAGGAAGTTATAATCCATTCACATTTCCGAAGAATATTGATTACATGTACAATGCAGCAAAATCAATTTTCCTTTCCTAATAAACAGAATAAGAAGATTATCCCGCACACATTACTGTTATCTCATTATATCATAGTTCAGTTTTCATGACTTCTACTTTATAGCTCACCTGAGCCAAAGGCTCAAGTGTACTATAATCATAGTGTGCCGTCCGTCGTCATCCGTCCGTCGTTTACTTTTTCACATTTTCGACTTCTTCTCTGAACTGCATTGCAGATTTGGATCAAACTTTGTATATATGATGCACTCAAGGTCCCCTACTAAAATTGTGTTCGGGATCGAGATTCCCTCAGGGGTGGATCCAGGGCGGGGTCAAAAGTGCCCAAAACGGTACCCCTTTTCAAAAATCTTCTCTTCCTGAACCAGTGCATAAATGTGGAAACTAATTGCATTTCAACAATCTATAAAGATGGGTTATCAAAAATTATGTTCGGGTTTAGGATCCCTCAAACAGAAGTTTACGCTTTTTTGACGTGTTTCTGCACTTAGTAATTTCAATGCAGGAAAGTGTCATGTTTTTCAGTTAATTGATATTGATGATTTCTTAATGACCATTTTGATCATAATCATGGTAAGGAATATTATTGTGAGAGAATTTTGTCAATATCTCAATTTTTGGATTTTTTATGAAATTTTTAAGACTTCCAAAAAAAAAAAAAAAAAAGGGGGGGGGGTTTGGCAATTTTTCACATTTTCAACTTTTTCTGCAAAACTGTTGGAAGGATTTTAATATATCTTCATAGAAATAATTAACTTATGATCTCCTTCAAATTCTGTTGTTTTCGTCCAGACCTCTTTACAGGTGGCACCACCATAGTCAAAAGTAGGTCACAAAAGAGTACCTTTCTTTGACAATATTCTTCTTCATACCAGCTGTATACAGAGAAAAACAGAAAGCATAGAAATGATCTGGAGTAATGAGTGAAGACGTATTGACATTTTGGTTTCCTTCCAAAATCAAATTTTAGAGTTTTTTTTCGACATTGTTTGGACTTGGTGATTTCAATGCAGAAAAGTGTCATATTTCCTAGTTAAATGATAATGATGATTTTTTATGGACTAGTGTGATCATAAATATGGTACGGAATGTTACTTTGAAAGAATTTTGTCAATATCTCAATTTTTGGATTTTCTATGAATTTTTTAAGACTTCCAAATGAGGGTGTGTAGGGACAATTCTTCACATTTTTAACTTCTGCTGTTATACCACATGAAAAATTTTAATGAAACATGGTATACATGAAGTACTATAGGTCCTCTATCAATTTTGTACATTTCATCCAAATTGGTCAACAGATAATGCCACCATGTACAAAAACTAGGTCTCACAATGGTACATATACCACTTGGTAATTAAAATATGGAGAGAAGCGGTTCAAATCCAGCTGTGATCAATTTTTTTTTTCATTTCTTTACACATCTATATACGTTTTTAGATGTTTCTCAACACTCAACATATGAAATTAGGCCACTTTAAGTTGGATCTGGACAATATTTGAAACAATTGTTGTTGATGACCCAGACTTGAAATCAGTCCACAAAAGGATAGACGTTTTCGCATGGTCTGCATCGATACTACTTTTGGACTTTAGATAGTTGATGTTTCATGACACAGGACGAAAGGGCAGATGGACGGACAAACAGTACCATAACATGGAGAAAATCAAAGGAATTACCTGGAAACAAGCAAAAGTGGAATACTCCAAAACGACGTCAAAACAAAACATATCTGGCTGGTAAACAACAATACTTGTAGAGAACCTAGAGTACTTAGTCCATGCTAAGTTTCATCAAGATTCTTTCCGTAGTTCATTAGTTTAAAACGTGAAAATTACGGACAATAACGGACGGACGACATTATGACAGTACCTCACTTAAGCCTTTGGCTCATGTCAGCTAAACAGCGTCTTATTGTGGACAGAGAAAACTTTCATCTACAACCATTTCAAAATGATCAATCAGATACTTGAGTACTGAAAATTTTTATCATTTATGTTGTTAAGGTTAACATATATGAGTTTTGTTGTTCTCTCTAATCTGTAATAGGTAAGTTCAGTACAATCGTCAATACTCAAATCATCGTGTTACATATCCTTCCTCCCAAAATGCCAGTAAACAATAACGCAGTTGAGATACTTAAATAAAGTAGCCCAGTGTAAATTCCATCAACTCTAGATAATGTACCGGGGTATCTACAGATCTATCAAAATATGAATAATCATCAAGAAAGAAAAGAGATAATGCCCTTCACTTTTCTACATTCCATGGCCCTGATGTCACGGCAGAACTAAACAAAATACAGAAAATTTATGGTTTTCAAGAATACCATCCAAGGAGAGTGCAGAACGAGTTTCCATAGGATTATAAGCATTTGTCCTACCTACAGGCAAAAGTCTAACGAAAAAATTTACCATTTCCACTGTTCTGATACATGTGTACATCAATAATTGCATGTTGTTACTTTAAGCATGAAATTGTAAATGTATAAGCATCAATATAACACAAATATATACCTGTTTTTGTTTCAAGTTGTAAATATTTATTCAATAAAATCAAGGAAAATCTGTTTGTGGTCACTGTAGTGCGTCCACAGTTGAAAAATTTTGAAGCAATTGACAGGAACATTGGCCCAGATATGATCCAGATGTGACCCAGACTGATGTATGGGTTGGGCAATATCTGATGCAATACCCTCTCTTGTTTGAGAAAACCTTTTAACATCTCAAATTGTAGAGAAATATCATTTATTTATAGTATAACTTAAGAGGCCAATGGTTTCTCAAACCAAGAAGGAATCTGCCTCTCAAAATATACTTGGCGCCAACACATCATGTGGTACACATATCCAGCAGGCAGCGTAGGCAATCTTTTATAGAACATGTACCTTTCTGACAGAAGAACAAGTTGTGGAAACAAAGTCAAAAAGCTAATTTTTGCATAAAGAGACAAAGTGTTGAAAATTATGACTGTGACCTTGATCGTTGGACTTCACAATGTATAGGTATCTTCCTCTCATCATCCTGCATCTATGTATAAAATATAAAGGCTGTATATGAAGAACTACTGAAGTCAATGCATTAGAACCAAAGTGTTGAAAAATATGAATGTGACCTTGACATTTAATCTTTTGACATCAGAATGTATAGTCATCTTCTTCTCATTATTCTGCATCTATGTATAAAATATGAAAGCTGTATGTGAAGAACTACTAACGTTATCGTGTTGGAACTAAAGTATTGAAAATATGACTGTGACCTTGACCTCCGACCTTATGACCCCAGAATGTATAGGTATCTTCCTCTCATAGTCCTGCACATACCTATGTATAAAATATAAAAGCTATATGTTAAGAACCACTGAAGTTATTGAGTTAGAACTACAGTGTTGAATATTATGACTGTGACCTTGACCTTTGACATTTTGATCCCATAATTTATAAGTATCTTCCTCTCATCATTCTGCATCGATATATAAAATATGAAAGCTGTATGTGAAGAACCACTGAAGTTATCATGTTAGAACCAAAGTTTTAAAAATATGGTTCTGACCTTGACCTGTGGACCTCAGAATGTATAGGTATCTTCCTCTAATCATCCTGCATGGATGTATAAAATATGAAAGCTGTATGTAAAGAACTACTAAAGTCATTTTGTTAGAACAAACTGACGGACGGACAGGTAGACAGACAATGTGATTCTATAGTGCTGATCCTATCAAATGTTATCAAAACAAGATATGATTTTGATGTATGGTGCTTGAGTTGTCTTTTATCACATTTTCATTCTAAGTTCAGAAGTTGTTACCTTGACCGCTGAACTCAAAACCAATAGGCATCTCCATCTATTTATTACTAAATTTATATCCAAATTCGGTTAAAATTCCCCTGGAAACCATTTTGATACATTTAAATGTAAAAAAATAAACTAAATTCAAACGATCAAAACTTCTGTAAAATATTCAAACACATACACATCTGCATACGTTGATTTTCATTTGTTTTACATTTGGCTGTAATCCAATAAATGGTTTGTGAGTAGTTGCATGACATTGCTATGAGGACACACAGACGGACAGATAGGATGGGTGGAAACCTATATTCTCTTCAGGTCTCACAAGCAGATGTGTAAGCTTTGCACACAAATGTAATATTGCACATTTACTTCTAATTATCGTGTATTCTAGAAGGTTCCACCGTTACATTTAGGTAATGGAATGCAGGCAGATGACGGGTCGTAATGTTCCCTCTAGGTTTACTATAAATATGAGATTTACTCATACACATTTCACCCACTCCAATAACGAGAAATGTAGATTAATTAGGGTATTTGAAATAATCACCCAAATCGTTAAAAAAATTAACTAGTGTAGAAAAGACCTAACAAAACGAGAAGCCCACATGCATTGTCGATTTTAAACGTGAAAATACTTATGATGAAAATCATTTTCAGTTTAGTTTCATTTGATGACCCGACGACCTTTATAATTATGTAAAGAATGAAATTATAATCACAATAAACAAGAGCAACGCCAACGTAGCATATGCCCCTCCCCTGGTTATTTTTTTTTTGTGATGTGGGCATAACTCACATGACCACATTAGACGTCATCTACTCCTCATAATCACAAACAAACAAAATTTTTCCATTCAAAAGTTTGTGTCTAATGATTAACAGATATATCACTTGTCTACATTTAATTTAGACATCAGTATTAACTGACACAAAACAAAATCAAAATAAATATGCCAAAGACAGGTATCCTAATTATAATTTATTAACTTGACCTAGATATCCTTAAGATGTATCTGTATATCAAATATCAATTCAATATATCTAGCTGTTCCTGAGATAATGAGCGGAAACTGCTAATTTTAAGAAATTTTCTAAGTCCAAAACGGATAACTCTCACAAAAATTATTGAACCATCACCAAATTTAAACTTGACCTAAATATCCTTTTATGTATCAGTATATCAAATATAAATTCAATATCTTTATTGGTTCCGGAGATAATGTGCGAAGACTGCTAAATTTAAGAAGTTTCCTAAGTTCAAGGGGGAATAACTCTGACAAAAATTAATGAACCATATAATAACCCAATTTAAACTTGACCTAGATGTACTTAAGATGTATCTGTATGCAAAATGTCAATTCAATATCTCTATCCGTTCCTGAGATATTGAGCGGAAACTGCTAATTTTGAGAAATTAGAATAACTTTGACAAAAATTAATGAACCATATGATAATCCAATTTAAACTTGTTCTAGATATACTTAAGATGTAACTGTATGCAAAATATCAATTCAATATCTCTATCCGTTCCTGAGATAATGAGCGGGAACTGTAAATTTTAAGAAATTTTCTAAGTCCAAGGGGGATAACTATGAGAAAAATTATTGAACAATAACCAGGTTTGAACTTGACCTAGATATCCTTGAGATGAATCTGTATACCAAATATCAATTCAATATGGTTCCAGAGATAATAAGCGGAAACTGTAAATGGACCGACCGACAGCAGCAAAACAATGTACCCCTCCTTCTTCAAAGAGGGCATAGTAAGAGTATCGAAAATAACAAAAAGTAACTTGGCCAAACCCAGAACCTGTTCCTGAACGGGGTCCATGAACTTCGTAATCGTAGTAAAGGGTCTTCTGCTCTCCGTATGCAAAACAATTAATCATCATAAATCACAGAGTGAAGGATATTTTCGTCAGCTGAATACATTTTTACTATGCATGATGTATTACTGGTCCGCTGTAGAGCATGAAAGTTGAAACCCTGATCCAAGGTAATAAATTTCTTAATTTTTGAAACGCTCTTTACAGTCATGATGAATCATGGATGTTCGAAGATTATCACATGTTCACCACGTAGTGCTCTGGTCCAAGGGGTCATGAATGTAGTTTTAATAGAGGCCCTTTTGTTATCATAGCCATGCACACAGTTTACAGTCACATGACAAATAAATATACTAGAGATACAGACACGACGTTAGAGCCTTAACCGCTGCTTAGGGGTCATGCTCTGTAAAACCATGTGTGGATTTCATTATAACAGTGCCTAAGAATACAGAAGATTTTATAAATTGTCACAATATATCCATACTGACTCCAGTCTAGAGCCTAAACCATAACCCAGAGATTTCCAGAAGTTTCTGGATATTTTAAGCAGTTAGGTATGCAAATAAGGCTATCGTATATCTTTATCGTATATATGCAAAACATGTCAAACTGAACTAAGCTGATATAAATGTATAATACATGAACATAGCTGTACAATATACGATTATCATCATTGACCACACGCCATCGATAATGTATTTTTAAACACTTATTGATATGAACTCACCTGAATCCTGTGTAAAGATAGCGTGCAATGCCTCATCCACACTGAACTGTGACCCAACTTCCTTTTTACTATGAAGTTTTTTTACCATGAACTCCATTATCTTCGGTAAACTGGTTTTCTGCAAGTCCAACATTAAGAGTGTTCGATTCAAAAAATTTTCTACGTCTCTGAATGCTCGTATTTCTGCATGGAAATCCTTTATTGGTATTTTCTGCAGAAGAAATAAATGAATTAATGTTTCATGATAGTACCATGTTCATTATGAACTAGAACTGTCCTGTCAGGACATATAACCTCCTCCCCTCCCGACGCACCAGTTTTTTTCATAGACTAACAGTGTCTAGGTCAAGGTCATGATATACATTGGTACTGTATACATGTATTAAAACACTAATCCTTACTGTTCAAGAGGAATAATAAATGAAAAAAAGCTGTGTTTGTGAAACACTGATGCCCCCGGCGGCACCAAAGTCCAAAAAGTTATTTTTAGCGTGAAGGTCATCTCGAGGTCAAAATGTCATCGATCTTGGTGTCATTTGAAAGGGTTTCATTAGTTGAGTATGATTGTCAAATATGAAGTCTCTATCCCTCACGGTTTAAACGTTATAGCCAAGGTTAATGTTGACAACAGATAGACAAACAAACAACTAACAAACAGACAGGACAAAAATAGGGCACCGCTAACGGGTGCATGATACGCCCGCATCAAATATGAAGTCTCTATCCCTCACGGTTTAAACGTTATAGCCAAGGTTAATGTTGACAACAGATAGACAAACAAACAACTAACAAACAGACAGGACAAAAATAGGGCACCGCTAACGGGTGCATGATACGCCCGCATCATGTTTTAATGTGGTGGTAATGGATGTTTGAAAGAAGAACTAAATTTTCAACTCTAATACCAGAGAAACTTTCAAGGTCCTACAAAATTCAATGAACCAGACATCCATGTTATGAATGAGTGAATCCTCGTCAGAACTGAAAAACCCTAACCCAGACAAGCTTTTCTGACCCCGCCCATTTTCCCCCACCCCGAGGCCCCACTTTGAAACCCACATGCACAACTACAAACCACACCCTTCTATATGACACCATCAATAGTTTTGTCCCCCCCCCCCCCTTTTAGTTAAGGAGAATCCCGGACAAGCTTTTCCGACCCCGTCCATTTTCCCCTACCCCAGGGGCCTGACCCCAACTCTGAAACCCACATGCACAAATCAAGCCACATCCTTTCTTATGACACCATCAAAAGTTTTGTTCCCCCTTTAGTTAAGGAGGAGAAACCCAGACAAGGATGGATGGACGGACGGACAGACAGACGACAGCGGTATAGCATAATACGCTCACATTTTTAAATGCGCGCGTATAAAAACAATCTGCTCCCGATTTATCGAACCGGGGTATAAAACGAAAGCAAAGTTCTAGACAAATTCATGTCTATGGAAAGCACAAAGCCCCAAAATAAAACAAGAGCAACACCAACGTAGCATATGACCCCGCCCCCCTTTCCACGTTATTTCTATAATGTGGGCATAACTCACATGACCACAATAGCGGTCATCTACTCCTCATAATCACCCACAAACAAAATTTTTCCATTCAAAAGTTTTCATCACTGTGCATAATAAAACTTGACCTAGATATCTTCATGATGTATCTTTATATCAAACATCAATTAATATCTTTTCCATTCTCGAGATAATGAAATGAAACTGCATATTTAAAGAAATTTTCAAATTCCAAAGAGGATAACTCTGACAAAAATAATTGAACCATATCTGAATTGTAACTTATTAACTTGACCTAGATATCCTTAAGATATATCTGTATACCAAATATCAATCCAATATATCTAGCTGTTTCTGAGTAATGAAGAGAACTGCTAGTTGTAAGAAATTTTTTAGGTCCAAGGGAGATGACTCTCACAAAAAGTACTGAACCATAACCCAATTTGAACTTGACCTAAATATCCTTGAGATGTATCAGTATAACAAATATAAATTCAATATCTTTATTGGTTCCAGAGATAATGTGCGGAAGCAGCTCATTTTTTAAAAGAAATTTCCTAAGTCCAGGGGGAATAACTCTAACAAAAACTATTGAACCATAACCTTATTTGAAAATTACCTAGATATAGTAAAGATGTACTTGTATGCAAAATATCAATTTAATATCTTTATCCGTTCATGAGATAATGAGCGGAAAATGCTAATTTAAAGAAATTGTCTAAGTCCAAGGGGGCTAACTACTACAAAAATTACTGAACAATAACTAAGTCTGAACTTGGCCTAGATATCCTTGAAATGTATCAATATACCAAATATCAATTCAATATTTTTATTGGTTCTAGAGATAATGAGCGGAAACTGTAAATGGACCGACCGACAGACAGACCGACCGCCAGCAGTAAAACAATATGTCCCTCCTTCTTCGAAGGGGGGCATAATAAATACATCAAGTCCCAAAAATGGCAACCCCCGACCCCCACCCCACCAAAATAAAGTGTTGGAAAAATGTTTCTAAAGAGAAGAAAATGGGCGTGCACACTTTTATATAATAATGAAGCTAAATCTATAATTTCAATAGAATCCATCAGGAGATAAATGAGAAAAACTTCGTCGTACAAAGTTGTATCTAGAGAACAAAGCGTCCCCCTCCAAACAATAAATATATAAATAAATAAATCAAAAACAAAATAAAAAAAAAAATAATAATAAATAAAAATAAAAACCAAAAACCAAAAACAACCCCCCCCCCCAAAAAAAAAACCCCAAACAACCTCTTCCCCCCAATAAAAAGCATCCAACCCCCAAAAAACAAAAATTGGGCAACGCTGAACGACAGATGTCATTGAAAACGAGATCTATATATCTAATCTAAATGTGGTAAATGTAGACTATCCTTGATACTGGTTAAAAAGTTCCGTTTTATTTTTTCAATTGTTAGTAGTTTAATTGATCTTCTTCGCGCATCCATTATTTCCCATGATGACATCCCCCTTCTTTCATAAATACACCGACTACATTTGTATTAAAATTGAGGAGATGTAAAAATCCCTGTTTAATATGCAATTTTCATAATATGATTTTCCTGTGAACCAAGTTTCATAAAAATCTATCGAAGGGTTTAGAAGGAGTTGCAAAGACAATGTATTTTTCATAGAAAAATCAAAGTCCAAGGGTCATAGCTCTGTAATGTTTGGGCAGGATTTCCCTTCCAATATGTACATCTTCATGTGGTGTTCTTTCTTTGTACCATGCTTCATCAAAATACCCCAAAAGGTTTAGGAGGAATTGCCAAGGCAAGCTATTTTGCACAGAAAAATTTAAGTCAAAGGGCCATAACTCCTGTAAATTCTTCGGGACAGCATTCGCTTTCCAATATGCACATCTTCAGATGGTGATCTTTCTTTGTACCATTACCACGTTTCATCAAAATCCACTAAAAGGTTTAGACGAAGTTATGAAGACGAGGTATTTCGCATAGAAAAATTGAAGGTCAAGGGTCATAACTCTTACAAAATGTTTTACACAGCATTCCCCTAGACAGCATTCCCCTTCCAATATGCACATCTCCATAGGGTGTTCTTTCTGTGTACCAAGTTTCATCAAAATCAAAAGGGTTTAGGAGGAGTTGCGAGGACAGGATATTTCAAAAAAGAAACATCTAAGTCCACGGTCCATAACTCGTGTAATTGTTTTTGGACAGCATACCTTTTGCAAAAGGCATATCATCATAAAGTGTTCTTTCACTGTACTAAGTTTCATCAAAATCCCCAAAAAGGGTTTAGGAGGAGATGCAAAGACAAGATAGGTGGGACAGACGAAAGACAGCGGTATTGCATATTACGCCCACATTTTATCCGGGCATATAAAAATGTTGAAAAATGACTCCAAAGAGATGAAAACGGAAGTACACATCTTTATGTGTTAATGAAGCGAAATCTATAATTTGAATGGAATCTATAGAAAGGTAAAGGGAAAAAACTCCGGACAAGGTTTGTCTAGAGAAAAAAGTACCAGAAATGGCAAAAAAAAAAAAAAAAAAAAAAAAAAAAAAAAAACAAAAAAAAAAAACCACACACACACACAAAATGTTTAAAAAATGGCTTCAAAGAGATGAAAATGGGAGGTGCACAGCTTTAAATGGCTGTAAACCTAAATTTAAAATTTCAGTGGAATCTATGGAAAGGTAAATGCGAAAAACTACGGACAAGGACGTGTCTACTGACGCCAGACGAACGGACAGATGGACAAGGTGATTCCAATATACCCCCTCCCCTGCCTTATTTCATTTGGGACGGGGAGGGGGCTGTATAATAATATGATGTCTCTTGAATATAGAGGTAACGGTACAGAATAATGTGCTATAGTATATAAAAGCCTTTTATATAAATCGCCTCGATTCCATATTATAGTGTCGTGATGCATTGTCAAATTAACACGAATAACGTAGACAAAGTACTAAGTCGTATATATCTGAAGCTTGTTTTTCATTTTTTATGATGGATTTATCTAAAACTGAATTGTTATGTACCTGGTGAAATAAATTTTCATTAAAAGTTCAGTCATGGTAACAAGGTCTTTCACCTTGGCAAAATGAAACCTTTTCCTCCTAGATCAAAGTTAAGGGTATGAAGTTCAGGATAGACAAATTAATACCACAATTTCCAAACTGTCGATCACTGGATGGAAAAAGAAAGAAATGCAAGTTCTTGTACATTTAAAAGATTATACAATGTAACTTTATGTTAATTTATGTTTACCTGAAAATTTCCATGTAGTAATGATATTTCTTCATCCTCTGAAAAACAAGGCATGAATTTTGATTTAAACTTAAAAAGCATTATGATATGTTAATGATATAGACAAAGATATTTATATAACGTCAATAGCAGAGAAGTATATTACTTTACAGGATATATTTACAAGAGCTAATATCGTGCAAAATTTGTACACGTAACACATGTACACGATCGCAAACCTACGAGTTCAAGTTATTACAATATTTTAATGTGAAGTTAAACGTACATGAAAATATTGCCATTTTGATAACATATTATCAAAAGAAAGTCAGTCTGAAATTATCAACTTACAACATTTCAAACATCATGAGATATTATTATAAAGCAATATTCTCATTCATCTGTCAATTGTGAATTAAATTTCAAGCAAAGCAGAGTGTGCATTTCTCCCAATGGAAATGAAGCTGGTGATATTACGGCATACATGCTAAAATAGATTCCATGCAAACCAATGAGAAACTATAATCTACAAAATTTGTTTAACCAGTTTACAACCAACACTGGCTACCATATGGATTAATTAATACTGGAATGCGTTAACCAACCAACATGGAACAATTTAAATAAGAATAATTCAACAGAAATTCAAGTGTATATTTGTTTATAAAATAAAAAACAAAAAGAATGGAATAATTCTGTGTTCATAAAACACCGCGTTCTGTGACTACGATAAACTGTAAAAGTCACAATATCATTACATTAAACCAGTTTAAGTGGGCAGTCTGTTTTGTACTTGTGTTATAAACATCTAAAATCAGAAGCGTATTTTTGTAAAATCATGAAATTCAAATAAAACAAATGTTATCCTCTCATATCTTAAACGTAGCATTGCATTACTCGCATGAATATGAAAGTTACAAAAGGCATTTATTTACCCAAGATGCCTATGATTAAAAGCCATCAAATACCAGTCAATGTTAGTGTACTTTGCGTCTAATGCCAATGGAATGTCAAATACATACGGAATCCCGAACAACCCTGAAAACGCACAAAGTGCTACAAATTACCTGTAGAAAAATGACGTTTTCTCCCTATGGAAAGAAAAAAAAAAACCACATACCAAATAAAATCTCTCATCAATGAGCATTCTTGAGAGGCTGATCTATTTATACAATACGATTTTAAAAACAATTAGTGCTATAAAATGATATAATGGATCACACAACATTTGTAAGGTAAAAGAGAAATCTGCATATCAACATCATTAGCTGATACAACAGACACCACAATCAATATTAAATAAATCGATAGTTTCCTGTTTCTTTGAATAAAATTATGATATTTACCTATGCCATGAGTGAAAGCTATAAGAAATATATCATGATCACTGATGCTAAATCCCAATTGCTTTTCTAATAACTGGACATATTACACATCAAAATTTGCAAAACAATTCTGAACTCCATTTTCAGGAAGAAACTTATTTTCACAAGTCAACATGAATGAAGTAATTCCATATATTCTTGAAGATGATTTAATGACATCATACAATAGTGTAATGTTGGATATCAAATTATATAAACAAAATTATGTAAAGGAACATGGTAATATAAGGGGACGAACATTTGATTCTGAAAGGGGGGGGAGGGCTGGCAAATTTGGTCAAGTCAGATTATTTATTTTCAGATCTTTGAAGGATAGAATATTTATTTCCTTAATATCCTGGAACAGATTATTTATTTTCTTGACTTTTTGTCGCCAATAAATACTTGTTAGAGTTGCAGTGTAATATATGCCATTTACACACATCCTTCTATAATCATATTTTGTTAATATAGCACATTTTGATAATAGGTTACCTCAACAAATACTATGCAAACACTACTTTAATTGCATAGGTCTTTATACTACAAAAGATTCGAAGAAGTCCTCCAAAGGGAAGTCCGGTACATAAAATGTAAAAGAACACAAACACTCTGTATTGCAAATTTTCGGCCTCACGACCTTTATCAAGCAATTTTTCAGGTATTGCAAATTTTCGGCCTCACGACCTTTATCAAGCAGTTTTTCAGATGTCATCTGAAAAATTGCTTGATAAAGGTCGTGTAGTTTCTATAGTGAAGTGTATAGTCTCTCTCAGTCTCTGGTATCCAGGGGGAGAATTTCCATTTATCACTATAGATAAAATAAATGGAGGAAGTTTTGCTGTTATGGCTTCCTGTCCGAATGATATTTCATTCGTTTTGACTTACTTTGAACTATGTTATTTTAATGCAAAAACATTTCAGAAATAATTTTAATATATTGATTTTTCACATTTCTGACTTTGTCTTCACTACTTCTAGATTAAATTTGAGAAAGCTTGGTAGATATTAAGCAAAGATGTTACTCATGTACAATCTTACACGTTTTAAAAGTTTTAAAGGAACTAAAGACTTACCGGTATGGTCTTTTACAATTATTGTTCAATATCGTTGTGCAATGTTTTCTATGTCTAAAGTGAACAATATAGGCCCATTTCGGACTCGTGTTACTTTTACCATGTGTGATAAGTGAAGATACACATTTTTGTTGGTTTTACTTTTGTTCTAATTTCAAAGTTATGTTTGTGTTTATTTTACATTTGAATAAATGTGTTAAAATGATTTGACGAATGTCCTGTTGCACTGATTTGAATTAAACTTTAAAGGAATGAAACACTGTCAGCAAATATGGCCATCAGAAATTTTGAAATGCACATGATTTAATTTAAACATCGACATATGTGCTCAGGTGAGAGATAAAACAAGTTCAATAAGGACCCTTTTTGGTCACTCGTTTTAATATTAGATTATTGGTGTGTCTGGCATATAAATGAGGGGTAGACAACACGAGGGGAAGTTGGGGAATGGGATTGGAAATTGGCAGTAAGGGGATGCGAATGACACTATTCCAACATGAATCTGAAAAGAAAATCTCTCAAAAAGCAGATGGTAAAGCCCTTGTCCCCTGTCTGCTCCTCAAAATAAACATGCAATAACATTTTTTAAAAAGCAACAATTCTATTAAGTTTTGTTGAACATATTGAATAACACGATTTGTCCAGTGCTATAAATTCTGAAGAAATATGAGTTACACAGTTAAAATACTACACATTATAGTATAGGGAGCAACATGGCGAGCGAAGCGAGCCGGAAAAATTCATCATGTTTTCTATAGAACATTCGGCTTATATTTGCTGATCTGGTATATGTACAGGCTAGTAATCAGAATATTTATTTTTATTTCAGTCAAAGCCTGATTTTTTTTTTATTTCCAGCATTTTCAGGATTAGAATATTTATTTCCAAAAAGTACTACCCCCCCCCCCCCCCCCCCCCTCAGAATCAAATGGTCGTCCCCTAACTCATACTCTTGGCTGACCTGATGTTGTGTCTGCATCAGTGAATCTCACTATTTATACAATGATTACGTGTCGTATTATACAGGGTGTAGTTATAAGCAGTCAATATGCCTCTATTAGGTACTTTATAATAGAACTCAAGCGTAGTGCTCAACACAATTTGTTTAGTAGGAAGCTCTGTTTACTACATACTTTCCGTTATGTTACATATCTTCCGTTACCAAGGCAGCTTCGTAATAACGGAAAATTTCTAAGGAACATAGGAAATTAAAAGCAGAGAAGAAACAGCAAGGGAAAAACTCATGCAAATAAAAATGTACTATTTGAAACAAATAATAGAACATCAACAATGTCTAACAATCATTCACAGTTTAAGTTTAATAAAACGAGAAAAACCAAGTGTACCTTTCAGAGAGTTGACAGAACAATTAACAGACCTCCCCGATGATGTGCTCGAATTCTTCAATATGCCCTTAATTTCTGTAACATCAGTAGTTTCATCAACACCACTTTCAGATTCCAAGCTTTCAATAAAGTCTTGCGAAATTTCCTGAGTGTCACAAATACTTCCATACATAGAAATCCCTGTTAATTTCTGGAGTCCGATGTCATTCGACATTTTAGTTGTCAGTAGACCGTGTTATTGTACGGAATGTCTAATTCCACATTTTGTCTTGGAATTGCAGACATTATGTCGTGAATGTAGCTTAGACAAGAAAACGCTCGGGAAGTGGTCTTATATATACTTTAGAGTAAATCAATATAAAATCATCGTACAATGAGCAACACTTTCAAGTGTCTTCACTATTCGCTGTAGATGCTGATATACATACGGATGTTAACTTGAAATTAAATCCTGAGGGACAAATAAAATCACATTAAATCGCAACGTTCCTTTGTATTATGAACAACAACATGCTGCGTTTTACTGTGTCAGAAAGAGACATATAAGCATACTATTTTACGACTAAAATGGTCATCTTAGATGAATGAGAATACCCCCGCCTTCTTATCCTTGCTAAAAGTCACATAAGGTTGAGTCAAAATACTGACACACCTTTAGGTTCTGAGGAGTATTCGAGTGAATTTTGGTCAAAATCAATCACAAAGTGGATGATTTATAGTTCAGACATGAATTTAATCAATTTCTCTAAAGTGACCTTCAAATAGGTTACAGGATTTTGAGTTAAGGTCATGACATTTCATGGTTAGGTTTTGAAGAATATTTCTTTGACGTTAGGTCAAGATCTATTTTGAAGTGACTGATTTATACTCAGACACTTTGACGAATTATATACAGCTCTTGTTTTAGAAAGGAAAAATCGAAAGAGTGCGATGATCTAACAAAGAGAAATCTACAGATTAAAGCTAAATAAGATAAATAAAACGTAACTTTTTTGAAATGCCAATGTATGGATATTTGGAATTTTTCACTGATGTGTTTATTTTAAAAAGACACATTATTTTTCGCTCAATAAATGCTTTCAGGTAATGGAATTAAATCTCTTTTACCTATTTGATATATGTATACTACTCAGCAATGACATGCTAATCCTATCAGAAAGTACTGATGCTAATCTTATAATTTAAATAAAATCAATGATTTCACTTCTTAAGGACTTAATATCAAGTGCGAGTTTAATCTATATGGCGATAAAGACAAGAGCAACACCGGTTTTGTTTTTTATTTTGGCTTTTTTTGTTTTTTTACGTAGCGTATTACGCCCGTCAAGTATTACATGTATTTCAAAAGCAACAAATATCCTTATGTGTGTATCTTAAAAAGATTAAATCGATCATATGCATTGTGACTTTGACCTTGGATGTATGCATGAAGGCAGTAAAGAGTTATAGCCCAGATCAGATTTTAACCACCAAATTCACTATGACTATCACCTTGGAGGTATGACAAACCCTTGTGTCATGGGCAACAATTCTGCGAATGCTATAACATAATACACCATAATTTATGACTACCCTAGAAGAGTTGTATGTATCTGTTATCCTGTTTACAGGCAGATTAATTGACAGACTTACAATATGGAGGGATGGACAGATTGGAAATGGACAAAGTGACCCCTGTGTGCTGCATTATTTTGCAAGCGACATATTAAAATAAAATACTTATACAGCTTTAGCACCATACTGATTTTTGGGGGGTGGGTGGGTTTGGTTTTATTTTTATTTTGTTTTTAAACTGTTTTGTCTCTGTCTTGTTTAAAAGCACAATTCATTATAGGAGCATATGTTGAAACCCCCCCCCCCCCATATCAAAAGTTAAAAAAAATATATAAAAATCATAATATATATTAAAGTCCATACCTAATTCTTGCATCAAATTAAATTCAAAGGACTTTGAGTGAGAAATAATTTTTAATGTTCACTTTTTACCTAAATAATGACCTTGACCTTAGACCTTGACACTGAAAATCGATTTCCTTCGCCCTTTTGTCATAAATAAGTATATAAAGTTCCAAAATTCTAACATAAACAGTTTGGTCTGCATCTTGTTTACAAGATACTTTCTCGAAAATTTACTATTTAAGCCCAAAAATTACCTAAATCTTTGATACTAAAATCAATAGGCTGTGTTCTCATGTCATAAGAAATTTCAAAGCCTGAAAGTCCTAGCTTAAACGGTTTTATGACTATTGGGGAAAAAAAACACGACTACAGTTATGGTTCAGAAGATATTCCATTGTGACGTGACATGGTGCCGATGACTTTTAACCCAAAGGCCCACAGTTGGCGATGGTCTTATTTTGAATGTAAAATTTCTAAGCTGTAAGAAATAAGGAGATATATAAAATAAAGCGAAATATTACTATAAAAAGTATTTTATTACATTGTTGATTTGCATTCTTCGCCAATGTTATTATATGCCACAATATATATTTATATATAAATCTTCATTTCATTGTAAATCAATTTTCATAAATAGAGATACCCTTTTGATTTGTTTTAAAAAATTGTTTATTGGTGGCATTTACATTTAAAAGTAATGAACATATTGTTGAATGCAAGATGGTAAAACAGAGGTAAAACAGAATGCAGATAGATATATTGATAGATGACGGATTAAATGCTTCCTTAGCATAACTTAGCCTATATCATGCAATAAAAAGTGTTTAAAGTATCTACTCTACAGATTTACAATCTAACACGTTTTCATATCTATTATACGACGTCATATTTTCCCTTACGTCAACATCAAATCCTCCCTCACACAGTAATAATTACCAATTGCTGAAGGGCCATATCATTCGATCGATTGCACGCCGATTATCACAGCAGTTTGGCACATTATGATGTCGACTTTGACGCTACTGGAAATAGCCTAATAGACCAAAGTTTGTCAAAGCAACCATTTTAGAAAACATGAAAAGGCGCTGCAAACAGTTGACACATTATAAAGCTATTATTCTTATCAGTTTTGTAATTTATTACTCTTTTTTCAAAAATTGTAACGGCGTGTGCATGCTTTATTATTAAGCATGCAGGGCATAATAGGTCGAATTGAGGAGGTGTGCACAATTTGACGTGGAATTTAGATAACTTGATTTGGATATCGATAAATTACATGATATGTGATCATTAAATTCGTTTAGTTCTAAATTTGGAATTTCGTTTAAACCCGTTCTGTAAATGAAATAAAAGACCATCAATAATGAATCGTTAAGCTATGTTTCATTCACTTATTGACTATTCGACACTGAAGACTTGTAATACTTCTAGAAACTTTATACAAAATAAAAAATATCTAATAAAAATACACCATCTCAAGAATAAAGCGAGATGGAATCTAAAAGTGTTTTATACAAAGAAGGAAAGTTGTAGTATTGTAATACAACAATGGATATTAATCAACGTACCTTTCAAATAAATACACATTCTTGGCTGAAACCCTGTAGCTTTTGCACACTTTGATTCAAAATATTTTTATAGATGATATTAAAACGTGCATCAGATAGTGTGGTTGTGAATATCCGTAATATTCATTTTAGTTTAGTATAGTTTAGTTTATTAGCAAAATGCCGCATGGTTTATATGCATACAAACGAAAATAGAACAATAGACACACGTATATATACAGTGAACGTTCATAAGAACAAATGCATTTAGGAGGAAAGACAAATACGGTCATAAATATGCAGAAATACGTAAATGTAACACACACACACACACACACACACACACACACACAACACAGAATGTATATTTAAGGAATAATCAAATCACAGAAAATGTAAGAGTGAGGCATTTTTAAGAAATTTTGCAAGGTTCAACAACTGTTTCCTGTTTTTAAGTGAAAAGAGTTGAACAAGTTTAAACGTAGATGGGCGGCTCCGAAAATATGGTTTTATATCTGTCTGTAAAAAAACTGCATTGAAATGATAGGGACAGAGATTTGACTCGGTGGTATCAGAAAGACCCAATGAACATGTTTAAAAAAAGATGAAAGGTTAATACAAAATCTTCTAAAAATTCATTGTACATGTTTTGAAAAATTTCTGTTACAGTAACATTCTTGACCATAATTATGATTAGAAAAAAAACAAATTAAAACATCATTATCACCTAAAGAAAAAAATCACACTTTTCTGCATAGAAATCACAAAGTAAAAGAAAAAAAAAACAAATGCACATACAAACACAAGAGGCCCAAGTGGGTCTATATCACTCACCTGAGTACCTAGATGATCAGTCATGCAGGAAGGAAGAATTTATTTATTTTTGCATTACTGTGACTAAGTCAACACAAATGTTGAAAATATGTCAAATTTTATTTCAGACCAGAATTAAAAACAACAACATTTTTTTGCACATCCACTCAGGTGATTTTGATATTAAGCATTTGCTATGTCTCTACAAGATGTGATTCAGGGTAACAAGTTAGTCATTTTCTTTAAGTGTGGCCTTCTGTTGACTGATTTCAAGTCTGGGTCATGAACAACAATTGTTTCAAATATTGTCCAGATCCAACTTAAAATGGCCTAATTTCATATGTTGAGTGTTGAGAAACATCTAAAAACTCATTTAGATGTGTAAAGAAATGAAAAAAAATTTTGACCACAGCTGGATTTGAACCGCTACTCTCCATATTTTAATTACCAAATGGTATATGTACCATTGTGAGACCTAGTTTTAAGACATGTTGGTATTATCTGTTGACCAATTTGGATGAAATGTAAAAATTGATAGAGGACCTATAGTACTTCATGTATACAATGTTTCATTAAAATCTTTCATGTGGTATAACAGCAGAAGTTCAAAATTTGAAGAATTGCTCCTATACACCCTCATTTGGAAGTCTTAAAAAATTCATAGAAAATCCGAAAATTGAGATATTGACAAAATTCTTTCAAAGTAACATTCCTTACCATAATTATGATCACAATAGTCCATAAGATATCATCATTATCAATTAACTAAGAAATATGACACTTTTCTGCATTGAAATCACCAAGTCCAAACAAATGTAGAAAAAAAAAATTCTAAAATTTGATTTTGGAAGGGAACCAAAATGACAATACATCTTCACTCATCCCTCTAGATCATTTCTATGCATTCTGTCTGTCTCTGTATATAGCCAGTATGAAGAAGAATATTGTCAAAGGAGGGTACTCTTTTGTGACCTACTTTTGATTATGGTGGTGCCACCTGTACAGAAGTATGGATGAAAACAACAGAATTTGAAGGGGATCATAAGTGATTTATTTCTACCAAGATTTATTAAAATTTTATTTGCAAAAAACGTTGAAAATTTGAAAAATGGCCAACATCCCCCCCTTTTTTTTTGGAATTCATAAAAAATCCAAAAACTGAGATATTGACAAAATTCTTTCACATTAATATTCCTTACAATAATTATGATCAAAATAGTCATTAAGAAATCATCAATATCAATTAACTGAGAAACATGACACTTTTCTGCATCGAAATTACTAAGTCCAGAAACATGTCAAAAAAGCATAAATTTCAATTTGACAGATCTTAACCCGGAACACAATTTATAATAACCCATCTTTATAGATTGTTGAAATGCAATTAGTTTCCCCATTTATGTACTGGTTCTGGAGGAGAAGATTTTTGAAGAGGGGTACCGTTTTGAGCACTTTTGGCCCCGCCCTGTATCCACCCCTGAGGAAATCTGGATCCCGAACACAATTTTAGTAGGGGACCTTGAGTACATCATATATACAAAGTTTGGTCCAAATCTGCAAAGCAGTTCCAGAGAAGAAGTTGAAAATGTGAAAAAGTTAACGACGGACGGACGACGACGGACGACGACAGACGGCGCACTATGACTATAGCTCACTTGAGCCTTTGGCTCAAGTGAGCTTAACAAACCCAAAACAGACAAATGTTTATAAAACGTAGAAATTTTATTTCTGAATAGAACCAAAAACAACAGCACTTCTTTACACACCACTCTAGATCATTCCTATGCATTCTGTTTGTCTCTCTTAGCAGCTGGTCTGAATAAGAAGTTAGACAAAGGAGGGTACCTTCCGTGGCCTACCGGGTACTTTTGCCTATAGTGGTGGCACCTGTTGATATATCCGGATGAAAACGATAACACTTTTTGGTGACCATGAATACTTCATTCCTACCAAGTTTCATTAAAATCTTTTCACTGGTCCTGAAGAAGTCGCTATGACAATAATTCACTTAAGCCTTTGGCTCAGGTGAGTTAAAAATGATTGATCCAAATAATTTGGCTTTTGGATATCAGTTCCTATTAAACTGGCTTGAAAATGCTTTACTTAATAATCTTTGGTTTGAATTCCTTCACTTATTTTCCTTTAGCAAAAGCTATATACCAAATTTCAAGTCAATGACTTCAATGGTTGCAAAAAAAGTACGGAAAACCAAAGTGCCTTTGACAAATGAACTGACAGACGGATGAACAGACATACTGTTGTTTAAACCATTAGTACCCACCGGTAAAACCAATGGGGGACTAAAACAAAAATGACGAAAATTAGCGAAAACAGAACAAGGCGAAATTTACAAAAAATCAAATGACATACATTATATTTTAATTCTATCAAAGGATTCTTAATCTATGGCGTAGATACATAATCTGGATGGACGGACGTTATTAAATCTATATCGTCCATTTTGGATGACGGGGGTCATTATTAAACGAAAGAAGACATAATGAAAAAGGATTTTAAATCATATTTAGCAGTTGCCGGTAAAAACATAAGTAAGAAATGAGGTCAACCTGTTTAGACTTTTTGATGGAAAGACATGATACCGCCTCATAGTGAGTGAGAAAGCTGGAGTGATAATGAGTATTAGAACATGTATGTGTGTACAAATTTAGTTCACCATATGGGCATTTCGACAACTTCTCTTCAGGTATGCTACTCAAGACCGGAACTCGGGAAATCAAAGTATAAATATTCAAAGAGCAAACTAATTACGACATCGGACCTCAAAGTAAGAGCCAAAGACCCAATCTAACGATAGAGCTGTGCATAAGGGAGGTACTCTTTAGTTTTAGAATAATTTTCAAACTTTCGTCTCGATGAATTGGAAGTACATGTACATATTTCGAGTCAGTACATAACCACTGAAAACTGAATATGAGATATCAAAGCATACACAATTTGTCCTGGAATTTAAAGTATTGTTTTAAGTTAAAATCTATTAAACTGCAAACGATTCGAAAGTCGCCAGACCACCAGAGTATTAGAACATGTATGTGTGTACAAATTTAGTTCACCATATGGGCATTTCGACAACTTCTCTTCAGGTATGCTACTCAAGACCGGAACTCGGGAAATCAAAGTATAAATATTCAAAGAGCAAACTAATTACGACATCGGACCTCAAAGTAAGAGCCAAAGACCCAATCTAACGATAGAGCTGTGCATAAGGGAGGTACTCTTTAGTTTTAGAATAATTTTCAAACTTTCGTCTCGATGAATTGGAAGTACATGTACATATTTCGAGTCAGTACATAACCACTGAAAACTGAATATGAGATATCAAAGCATACACAATTTGTCCTGGAATTTAAAGTATTGTTTTAAGTTAAAATCTATTAAACTGCAAACGATTCGAAAGTCGCCAGACCACCAGACAAAATCTGGTAAAATTACCTTTTGTTTGGTAAAATTTTTAAACTTCTTCCTATTATTTACATGTTAATTTCAACAGAATTAGAAAAATGTTTGGTGAGTTTTCAAAACTTTCGCGAAGGCTGAAACTGTCGCGTTTTTTTAATTTACTTGGGGGTGCTAAATTGCTAAATACAAAAATTAGAACACCCAAGTAAATTCAAAAATTAGAACATGACAAAACGATGAAATAATACGAACCATACTTTTTTCTTTAATCTTAAATGATTAATCTAAATTTATATTTTATCCAAGAAAATCTCCAGAATCATCGAAGTGCGAAAGTATGTTAATAACTCGTACTTGAAACACCAATGTATAAGAGACAATAACTTTGAGTTAAAGAGATAAGGTAGACGTGTATAAGAAAATTACTAAGTTATAAAGTATGAACAGCATTGCAATCCATGTATGTATAACCAGATCATACAGTACTGGAGTATCTGTTCTTTTAAATGTATAATTGTTTTACTTTAAATGTAAATGTAAGCATTTTATCATTTCCATCATATAAGTAAACAATGTTCCTCATATATATCTTTCACATCAATTTATCATATCACCCTATCAAATATTACTGTTGCAGTCATGCTCTTAGTTAAGATATATGTATGCAAATATGGTATCTGGATCTCATCTTTGTACGGCAGAGCCAGTCATTAATCACAAAACTCCTTCATCAACAGCAAATAAACCATTCAAATTTTATCACTTAACCAAATACGCGGAACACACAAATCAATGTTCACGGGATTATTCACTGATTATTACTGAAACTACAATGTGATTTATGAAACTTGTTTCTGCTTATGGATATAAAAATTTATGCTTTCGAGAGAAAAATACGAAAACGATAAGTATAGATTATCAATTCAATGTAGAAGGTGCACAAATTGCATTAATTCATGATTAATAAATAATAGATTGATTGAATATTGTTTTGCGTCACTCTACGATTAATTCACGTCTATGGTGACGGCATCTGCCTGATGCATTGCATACAAATTTATACCTTTGCAACGGACCCATCCGAAGCAGTGAGGGATCTTTTACGTGCCACGCCTATCGTGACACGGGACCTCGGTTTTTACTGTCTTATCCGAAAGACAGAAAACCGGTGTGCCTATGGTGGGAGTCGAACCCGGAACCTCTCGATTACGAGCCGAGCACCTTATCCACAAGGCCACACCGACATAATTCATAAATGAGTTGATAATACCTTCTAATATCAATGATAGCTGTTAAGATTTATTCTGTTATCACAAAGGTAATTATCCTAGTGCCATCAATTTATGGTATGTCGTTCCTGTATAGTTACAGTTCTTACAAGTTTATTCTTTCTCTTTAATATTCAATCTCGTAGCATCTAATCTCAAGAGACCACGAGAAGTAGATCGAGCTATCAGGATTTTGACTTGCATGTTTAATAAAACTTTATAATATTCAAGTCGAAGCTTTATAGATATGTTCGATTTACAAGATGTTCCTGTAAAGACGAGTCTACTAGTACTGGTAGTATGGTAGAAAAAGGTTTTGTTCAGGATATAACTATCGTTTCCATGATTCTGTTTTATTTATTATCTTTTATCATTTGCCACAAACTTCGATTATTCACATAAACTAGTTGAGAACTATCATACAAAGGCTTTTGTTGGGATAAGTCATATTTATAAATCAAACATGTAAACATAACCATCCTTTACGTGTTTTTTTTTTCTTTTTCTCTTTGTTTATCTAATATCACTTGAATCTAGAACAGTCCTAGACATGACATACAATAAACCAAAGTCCGATGTTTGTCTTACCTACCCAAAATTAAATAACTAATTTTTTGATGATATCCCTACCATTCGATTTTAACATATGTATTTTTGTAATTCCAACCCCATTTTGATTCTTGTTTTACTTCACACCAAGGCCTTTTCACTTAAATGGCGACGACATACCCCATTTGGAAAACATGTACAAAATAATGCCAAATTTTGTCGTCCCGTTATCATCCTCTGAATATATGTCCATTGTATTCACCATGCAGTCAAACATTAGGTTAAAACATCAATTGCAAATCTACTGTATTCCATGCACTATCAATGATCATATATCATTATGATCAAATCAGTCAATCCGTAACATTTAGAATAGAAGCGTGAACAAAATTATGTGGACAGACAGACATCAGTGCAATAGCGTACTACATTTCGTCTAGATACAGGCGTATAAAAACCCTTACAATCTAGGATAATGCTTTTTCATTTCCTTACAGAATATGGCAAATCCTAAAGTGACAATTTAGGTAATGAGAAGGCGGTGATGCTAAGAGATAAATAAGAGCTTACCGGGATTGGTAGTAAAAGGTTGATTATCTTCAAATGAAGATCCATTGGGGTTTTTGTCTGTAATGAGGTGTATGTCTTCCACATTGGTCTCTCCTTCAGAATCGCTGTTAGGAGACTTGGTGTTACCATTATCAACTCCTTCGTTATTCCGAGATCCACTCTCACTCATGTCTCTGCAACATACACAATAAAACAATAGGCCTAATATGTATTACTCATATCTTAGTAGAGGGTCATCTAATAACTGTTAAATCTAAGAAACGGATGTAACAGATGGACCTTGATGGATGTAGATATAGTCATTGAATAAATCACTTATCACATCTTTACATCAATTGTAAATAATAAATCAAGTATAGGTGACGGCGTCGTTAATAAGTGTTCGCCCATCGTCAACACATCGTTTCATGACATATATATGGTTATTAAAAATGTTGATAGGGATTATAAGTGATCATAAAATTTTAGATTTAGGAGAAAGACACGTGTTTAAGTATGTATTTGAACACTTCAGAAATATATAAAGACGATATATTGGTTATCTACACATAGACACTAGAGCAACTACATTTTACACTGCTTCAGTATTGACGAAGGAAATATTTTAAAATTCACTAAACAGAATTCTACGAGTTATTCAGAAACTACTGCGTATCTTCCTAGTGCATTATTCTATTTTTAGATGGCTCTCATTCGCACAATTTGGCACTAAGTTTGCTTTACACAAATACTTCGGACTAAATTAACACAGAAAAAACACAAATGCAAATTGCACATCTGATGCACAAATTTTATAGTTAAACATAGTTTCTGCATCATGTACATGGAAGTTCATTAACACATTCAGTTTTATTATTCCTGGTATCACAAATGAAATACGAATGCCCACGGTGACCACTTTGTTGGTATATGCTGGTATCCTATAACTAGATCAAACTAGAACGTCCAGGTCACAAGGTCAAATTTTGGCACAGACAGTCAGACTGAAAGGACTTGTCACAAGGAACACCCAAGTGAAATATGAAAGCCCTACCTTTTACATTTCAAAAGTTATAACCAATGTTAAAATTCTTGAAATGTAGGTCAAAGGTCACGGTCAAAGTCAGGAGGTCAAAAATTATTGTACCGACGGAAAGGTCTTGTCACAAGGAATACGCATGTGAAATATGAAATCCCTATTTCTTACAGTTGAAAAGTTATTAGCAATAATAAAAGGGGTTTTTTGACACAGAAAACGGACAAACAGACACACAGGCCAAACACTAGAAGCTCCTGAATCTTTGATTCCAAAGGCATAATTAAAACAAATTACTGACTTCATTTACACAAGAAGATGGGGCTATGTTACGGTCCGCTGGTGATGTTTAAACGTAGTAGCACTGTCTTTGCTTTGCTTGAAGTATATAAAGTTTGTGATGGTTTTCTTCTGACCTCCCAGTATGCAACCATAATGGATGTCATGCTACAGATAATTCTTACTTGAAAGGAAGTGGAGTTTAATTTCGGGTTCCATTTTACTATTCAAAGTATCAGTTTTCTGGTTTATTAACTGGATTTAGGAAGCAGATGCAAGCTCCGGCTTATTAAATGACTCAACTTCTCTTTGCTAAAGTTTATCATTGGTGGAATACAAGATACCGAAGAGTAAATGGTAAGAGTACATATTATCGAGATTCATACTTATATCATAACCCCCACACTACAAAAACGAAGAAATAATTGGTATACACGGTGCTCCGAAAAAAAAGAGGTAGGATCTAAGGGGACGACCATTTGATTCTGAGGGTGGGGGATCTGGCTTTGACTGAAATGAAAATAAATATCCTGGCTGCTACCATGCACATATAGCAGATCATGCAAAATATAAAGCTGAGTGCTCTATAGAAAACACGTTCTATCAAAACTTCGTTCGCCGGATTACTGCTTATATTATACTGTGTATTAGATTGTTGAGTTTACTTTATATTAGCATGTGTTTCGTTAATGGAATATATTACAAGTATTCATTGGCGACCAAAAAGTTAAGAAAATAAATAATCTGTCCCAGGCTATCAAGGAAATATTCTATCCTTCAAAGATCTGAATATAATCTGACTCGACCAAATTTGCCAGCCAAACCCCCCCCCTTTCCAGTCTCAGAATCAAAAAGATCTGCTGTCGTATACAGATGACATAAGACATGATATGCCGTATTATATGTTTTATTTTGTTCTCTGTTTACATAAGAACAAATTCATATATTCTATAGTTTATAAATTAGATTGTGTATGTCGCATATTAAAAGGAAGACGCTGCCATAATGGATATCTTGACTGAATGATAGAAAGATTTTTTTTTACCAGCAAAGAATTCAATTTAGTATTTTTATAAACATCTTAGTTTTCTATGCGAGTTGTATTTGCTTTGACAGAATTAGGGTAATCTTTTTCTGAACATAATTTCATTCTTATGCGAAAAAGTTTGCTAATTTCAAAACCCAACTGTCATTTTGTATATACAGTATTGTACTTTATCATTATACAGATTTTCATCTGCCGAGTGGCAGTATGTCAATTAGATGCAAAATGTTGCAATGGTAACAACTCGTGATATGTACACTGATTTTATTATTATTATTATCATTATTATTATTATCTTAATATTAGTTTATTTTGTAGTGTTAATAAAACTTTGTATAGAATGGAAACTGTCAAAAAGCGGAGAACAACGGTATTATGTTAATATTACATTCGCTTTTTCAACCCGTCTAAGACATTGTAATATATGCCATTAACACAGTCATCCTTCTATAATCATATTTTGTTAACAAAACACAATCTAATATAAGGTAAACTCCACAAATAATATGCAAACATTACTTTGATTGCATAGGTTTTTATACTACTAGTTTCTATAGTGAAGTGTATAGTGTTTCTAAGTCTCTGGTATCCAGGGAGAGAATTTCCATTTATCACTATAGAAGGATGTGTAAGCAAGGACTTATAAACAAGAACCGCTACTCTTCATATTTTAATTACCAAGTGGTATATATACCATTGTGAGACCTATTTTTTAGCCATGGTGACACAACCTGTTGTCCAATTTGGATGAAATGTACAAAATTGATAGAGGACCTATAGTACTTCATGAATACCATGTTTCATTAAAATTGTTCATGTGGTGTAATAGCAGAGGTTAAAAATGTGAAAAATTGTCCCTATACACCCTCATTTGGAAGTCTTAAAAAATTCATAGAAAATCCAAAAATTGAGATATTGACAAAATTCTTTCAAAATAACATTCCTTACCATAATTATGATCAAAATAGTCCATAAGATATCATCATTATCCATTAACTAGGAAATATGACACTTTTCTGCATTGAAAGCACCAAGTCCAAACAAATGTAGAAAAAAAAAATTCTAAAATTTGATTTTGGAAGGGAACCAAAATAAGAAATCACCATTGTCTATTAACTGAAAAACATGACACTTTTCTGCATTGAAATTACTAAGTCCAACAATAGGGCCAAGTGGGCCTATATCACTCACCTGAGTACCTAGATTATCAGTCAAGCAGGAAGGAAGAAGTTATTTATTTTTGCATTACTGTGACTAAATCAACACAAATGTTGAAAATATGTCAAATTTTATTTCAGACCTGAATTAAAAACAACAACACTTTTTTGCACATCCATTCAGGTGATTTTGATATTAAGGATTTGCTCTGTCTCTGCAAGATGTGATTCAGGACAACAAGTTTGTCATTTTCTTTAGGTGGGGCCTTTTGTTGACTGATTTCAAGTCTGGGTCATGAACAACAATTGTTTCAAATATTGCCCAGATCCAACTTAAAATGGCCTAATTTCATATGTTGAGTGTTGAGAAACATCTAAAAACTTATTTAGATGTGTAAAGAAATGAAAAAAAATATTTGATCAGAGCGGGATTTGAACTGCTACTCTCCATATTTTAATTACCAAGTGGTATATGTACCATTGTGATGCCCATTTTTTAGACATGGTGGCACCACCTGTTGACCAATTTGGATGAAATGTAAAAATTGATAGAGGACCTATAGTACTTCATGTATACAATGTTTCATTAAAATCTTTCATGTGGTATAAGCAGAAGTTAAAAATGTGAAGAACTATCCTATACACCCTCATTTGGAAGTCTTAAAAAATTCATAGAAAATCCAAAAATTGAGATATTGGCAAAATTCTTTCAAAATAACATTCCTCACCATAATTATGATCAAAATGGTCCATAAGAAATCATCATTATCAATTAACTAAGAAATATGACACTTTTCTGCATTGAAATCATCAAGTCCCAAGTCCAAAAAAATGTTGAAAATTTCTGAACTTTGATTTTGGAAGGGAACCAAAATGACAAGACTTCTTCACTCATCCCTCTAAATCATTTCTATGCATTCTGTTTGTCTCTGTATACAGTCAGTATGAAGAAGAAGATTGTCAAAGGAGGGTAGTCTTTTGTGACCTACTTTTGACTGTGGTGGCGCCACCTGTAGAGGTCTGGACGAAAATGACAGAATTTGAAGGGGATCATAAGTGATTTATTTCTATCAAGATTTATTAAAATCCTTTGAACAGTTTTGCAGAAAAAGTTGAAAATGTGAAAAATAGCCAATCCCCCCCCCCTTCTCTCTCTTTTTTTTTTTGGAAGTCTTAAAAAATTCATAAAAAATCCAAAAATTGAGATATTGACAAAATTCTTTCACAATAATATTCCTTACCATAATTATGATCAAAATAGTCCATAAGAACTCATCATTATCAATTAATTGAAAAAAATTACACTTTTCTGCCCTGAAATTTCTAAGTCCAAAAAATTTCGAAAAAACGTCAAAAATTTTGGAATTGAACCAAATATAACAACACTTCTTCACACTTTTTCTTGTCTGTGGTGGCACCACCTGTTGACAGATTGGGACAATAAACAACAACACTTGTAGGGGACTATGAGTACTTTATTTCTGTCAAGTGTCATAGAAATCTGTTTAGCGGTTCTTGACAAGAAGTTGAAAATGTGAAGTTTACGACAGACAGACGGACGGTGCGCTATGAATATAGCTCACCTGAGCCAAAGGCCCAAAAGCAACAATTCTATTAAGTTTTTGTTGAATATATTAAATAGCACTATTTGTCCAGTGCTATAATTCCTGCTGAAATATGAGTTTTACAGTTAAACTACTGTATATTATAGTATAGGAAGCAATCTGGCGAGTGAAGGGAGCCGGAAAAAATCAACATGTTTTCTATAGAACATTCAGCTTTATGTTTGCATGATCTGAATTTCCAGCATTTTCAGGGTCAAAAAGTGCCAGCCCCCCTCCCCCCCCCCCTCAGAATCAAATAATCGTCCCCTAATGTATAGCGAGGAAATCTAGTCGTATTGCATGATGACATACATGCATTATGTATTGACATAATAACTTGCATTTTTACTTAATCGTGGTGTATTTCGTGAGTATATAACGCCTCTTTTTTTTTGGTATATATTACTCTTTTCACCATAAAGTAAAACACAAAAGAAACTAATGTTACTGTGGCATACATATTGAAGATTGCAGATAAGACGTAAGCTCAAAATGTTTGAGATCATTATGAAGTATCGTGCAGATTGATCTACCCTACCTTGTAGTTGAACTTTTATGAAAACATTGAGGCAACATTATGTATTGATAAATATATTGACCCTCGATTTTATAACTGCGTTGTACATTCCGATATCATTTATGCAAAGCATCAACTAGTGGTTATCGTCTTACATTTCGTCATATTGATCTAAGTTCACTCAGAATCATTATTCATGTCATATCATGGAAAATTGTAAATATGTAATCTTTGCTATGCCTTAATTATAGTTTGTGTAATGATCACTACACATATTTTAAGAACTATGGATAAGATTTTACTAGCCGATAAATAGCCTCAATATTTTAGAAGTATGCTAAAAATAGTTTTAAAACATTTTATATCATCTCGAAATTCGGTCAGATTCATGACAACTCCGGAATTTCCACACTGTCGAAGCACAAAACTGCAAATGAAAAACTTTTTTCATTTTGATAAAATATGGAATTAAAACTTTATTTCAATATTCATTTACTTCAACACAAATTTCTTTTTATACAAATCGTAATTAATGCTATTCTAAGTTGTCATACTGTTTTAGACTATTTTTGTAAGATGAACTTTTGTTTAGATCCAAATTACAGATGTACTTATGCAAGTGGCATCTGAAACAGTACTACTATGTTTGTTTGATTGTTTGTTTTTTGTTTTTGTTTTTTATTATCATTAATTGTAGTTTGAAACAAAATCATAAATGAAGCACGTATTCCTACGTACCCTACATCAAATCTCACTCGAGTAGGAGTGCGTGGTTTTCTCTTGAAAGCGCTTCCAAGCATTTATACACTTATATCCAATACTGAAATTATATTCACTTAAATTTTGGAACGGTAAAAAGATCCATCATTACACAAAAGAGAAAAATATCTGCACATCACGTCTAGTGGCCAAAATAAGCGATCAAGGTTATCCATCTGTGTTGTTTTATCACATTTGTGTGTTGATATGATTATCAACTTAAATAGGTGAGTGTAAGTTGAGAGTCAAGACCTAACATTGTTTGGATAAACATTGATGTACTTAAGATTTCAATGATCTTCTTGGTCACTGCAAACAATAAGGGGCACAAATAGACATAATGTGCTCACCTGGCATTTGACAGCGCGACTCGTAATTAATCGAAGTTAATCAATGTTCCAGTATAGTTTCCCCTCTTTCAATAATTTGAATCCGTTTGTGTGTTTGATTTTACGTCACATCAAGAGTATTTACTTATATGGTGACGACTTAATGCATTGTTTAGTCCAATCTATGCAAAAGAACTAATCGAGGCAGTGACGGATACTTTTGAAACATGCCAACCTCTATCGGGAGGTAGGGCAGGGTGGCCACAAACCTTGATGAATGAATTTCTCTGAAAATTTCCTGATTCATACAAGTTTTTCGCTGAAGAAACACGCACATCAACAATACATTTCACTACGTCGTTGATCTAAGTGGTAATTATATTCAATACATGATTTAATCTAGTGGCCTCTATGCCTCCTCTTCTACACCGTTAGTTTAAAGCGGTGTGACTCACTGGATGAGGTGCTCGGCTTCTGACCTAAAGGTCCCGGTTTCGACTCCCGCTGTAGTACAAGTGCCCTGTTTTTCGGATGAGACAGTAAAAGCCATAGCCCCATGTCACGGTAGGCGTGAAGCGTAAAAGATCCCTAACTGCTTCGGGTGGGTCTATTGCAAGGGTATAAATTTCTATGCAACGCATCAGGCAGGTGCCGTTATCCATATACGCAAAATAATCATAGGGTGACGTAAAACAATCATCAATCCATAAATCAATCAATCCGTCATTATTTATTCTATAGAAAGAGTTCATATGTAACATTCAATATGTCTTTTATTCTTTTCAATTATATATAACGAAATATATTAATGAAATAGAAACTACCAGGATTCAAGTCCATTGAACTAGAACTAAAATATTCCCTGATTTATATCCTTTTTTTAAATTCCTGATTTTTTTCCTACAATGTATTTCTCACGACATTTCCCTTATTTTTCTTGCTTTTCGAAGTACGTGACCACCCAACTTGAGGGCCTCCTTTATTTCTTATCCAAAATACAGGATACGAAAAAGTTGTCGGTTGGGCTCAAAGTCCGACCTTCTCGGTTCCAGCTAGAAATTTTGAGAGGAAGAATCTATGAAATGAATGTGAAATTTGCGATTAATGAAAATAGGAACAAGACTGCAATGAAGGGGGAAAAAGAAAAAGAAGAAGTGACCGAACTTTAGATTATGGTGTTCTTTGTATTATTCCTTTGTATTATTTTTTACGAGAAAATCGCAAACAGGGTATTTTGATAATACGCCATCTGCTGTCATAACAAAGGAGGCACTACAATTAAGAAATATAGGAAATACAAGAAAGACAAAAAATCCATCAACTCTTCAGTGACCATCAGCTTGGGCACATTATATTGGATCATAGTCATGATACATCACCCTGTTACAGGGAGCAGTTGTGCTGGGTATGAAGCAGCAAAACTTCTGCATTAAAAAATATGGTCCGGACAAAGAAAGTCCACCAAAGTTTACCTTAGCCTTTGAATCATGGCCCTGGGTCAAGGTCATGGCACACGGCCTTGTCAAAAAAAAAAAAAAACACCTAAATTACCTCTAGTATTCTGCAGAGCTAAAGTAATAGGAAAATATGGCCGGAGACCGTCAGCCTTGGAGTCATGACCCTGGGCCAAAGTCGTAATAAACTAATGTGGCAGGTATGGAGCTACAGAAAAGGATTAAGAAAATATTGTCCGGACTCTTAACTTTCGCCTCAGTCTACTGTCACCTTAACCCTTATGTCACGACCATTGGTTGAAATCATGACACGCCCCATTGTCAATAGGAACAATTGTGCCAGGTATGAAGATGCCCAACTAAAGCATTTAGAACATATGGCTAGGAAATGATTTTTTATTAAAATTCTACCGTGACCTTGGTCTTTGAATCAGGACACTCGGAATAGTGGACGGACAGACGGATATTGCAGTACCATAATACAATAATCTAAAGACGGACGTGTACATGACAGGAATGAGGACATCGGAGTCAGAAAGGGACTTGCAGATAATAAATTAATAAGCACACAAAAGACATTACAGAATATTCACTTATACTGCAGTTATAATACCGACTTTCATTTAAGACTGTCAATTGAAATGACAACTGAAGCGCAATTGGTGTGATTAACCATTTTACATGTTCTTTCTCACCAGAAATCAGAAAAAGACATCTAAAAATGATAAACAGTAAATTCCCATACACAACAAGGACCAGTGTAACTCAAACGTTCAACTTTTACAAATACTTATACGGGCATTATTATCATTATAACTTAGAAATTAAATTATGTATACAAATAACACTGTTTGCGTATCATCTATTTCCACTACGGCATAATACGTCCCGTCAAAATGTGAAATGAACAAGTATTTAAAAACATAAACAACGGTTATATATCGTGTTTCATTTCCCACTCAGGATGTAAAATTCAATACAAACACGACGGCTGTCACAATTTTTCCATTACAAGCTACATTAAATCAACAAGTAACCAATGTCTCAAAATGGAGCATTGTGTTTATAAGTGTGCATGTTTGAGGAGTAAACATATGTTGCATACACTTAAACAATAGTATTCAATAAATAAATGAAGAGGTCTTATACTGTGATATATTTTACCGACTCCCAGAATCTAAAATACAATTGTTTATTCATGACCACGTGATAATTATATATATATATATATATATATATATATATGTACATTTGTATGTATATATTCTTTGTGTGGTTTCTGTAAGGGTTATCTTCCGCTTTTAGCGTGTTGAGTTGAGACAGGATGATGTGTTTTAGCTCACCTGAGCCAAAGGCTCAAGTGAACTTTTGTCATAGCGTGTCGTCTGGCGTCCGTCCGTCTATCTGTCCGTCGTTCTAAACTTTTCACATTTTCGACTCCTTCTGAACCACAGGAAGAATTCTGATGAAACTCTGTAGGCATGAAGTACACATAGTCCCCTAGAAGTGTTGTTGTTTTTTGCCCGGATCCATCATTAAAAGACGCCCCAGACCGGCTGCTTACAGAGACAAACTGAATGGATAGGAATGATGTACAGTGAAGTGTGAAGAAGTGTTGTTGTTTTTGGTTCTATTCCGAAATCATATTTTTGACGTCTTGTCATTATCTTTTTGAACTTAATGACTTCAATGCAGAAAGGTGTAATTTTTATCCTTTAGTTGACAATGTTGCTTTAATTCGGTTTTTTAAAATCATTATTAATGATTATGGTAAGGAATATAATTGTGGAAGAATTTAGTCAATATCATAACTTTGGGATTTTCTATTATTTTTTTACGACCCCCCCCCCAAAAAAAAAACAAAATAAAAAACCAACAAAATATATATAAAAAAACTTGGTGGGAATGCAGCACTTATTATCTCTTGCAAGTGTTGATGTTTTTCATCCAGATCTGTTTACAGGGGGTTTTTTTAGCATTCATTCACTGTAAATTGTTATAGATTTAAGGGTTACGAATTTTAATTTGGTCTTCATAAACAATCTGCAATTTTTTCAAGCTGTCAGTTGATTAAACAAATTGTGTTCAGGTGAGCGATATAGGCCCACTTTGTCGACATGATAGTATCTAACTTCAAATCTACGCAAAGATATATTACAGAAAATGTGCTTCAAGCTTTCGTTGAAAAACTGTTGTGAATACTGTGTGATTAGGGAAATTAGAAATACAAAAAGTAGAACATAAATAAAGGAATTCGTATATATATATATATATATATATATATATATATATATATATATATATATATATATATATATATATATTATGGAAATTTTGTAAGGAAATATTCATGCGCATATATCAGTATACGCGATAAGCTGTTTATTCCCGTGGTTTAAACTAGGAATTTTCCCTTGCAATGGCTGATTCAGGGTCACTCGCTTTGATTGAATCTTCTTTTACGAAAACGTCATTTTAGGTAAAACTATCTTATATTTCTTGTTTCGGGCTTTGATTTTATTGTCAAATGCCTAATTATGGCTGTTTCTTTCATGCTATTTTGTATAATTATGCAGTTTTTTATTGCCCAAATGCCATTATTAACAAGAACGCGCCAAGAGAAGGCAAAAGTTAATATATAAGATACCTATTTTTTAGAATATAAATGGCGAAATTCCAATAGTTGGTATAATTATGCTCATTTCAGTACTTCAACATATGGTTTAATACATCAGGATATGGTCTAGTTCTATCAAACTATAATCAATAAATCAATACCTTTATTGATATATTTAATCTTTATAAATTGCTGTTTAGGTGGAAGCAATGGAATACCAGGAAGTTTATTACATGAAAATGAAATTATCATTTCAAGTCTAAATCAATTAAGCTTAGATCAGCCTTGTCCAGGATAGGTTTGGTCAAAGCATGATAATTAACGAGACGTGTGACTGGCTGATTTGCTATGGGTAGAGAGGGACTAATTTGATAACTCTAAAGATTGATTCTGCTGTAAAATTACGAATTTCAATCTCATTTCGCTTAAGTAAAGATTTAATGTCATGAAAAGGGTTTGTTGTTTACATTTTAATTTTACTGAGGGAACGCCACCTTTCGGCAAGATTTTCTCGAAATTAAGGTGCATGACCTATGGTAAAGTGTTAAAATTCTGATAGAGAAGTGTCTAACAAACATTTTGATATATGGGTAATATAAAGCTAAGATGTAGAAAGTTGTGTAAATTTTGCTGGAAGTTCGGTAATTTAACACGGAACTCCATGGGAAAAGGAATTACTATGCTTTGAACGTTTACTTAAACTGCGGAGCTTAACATTGGACGGCAAAAGATTAATGTTCTCTCCTAAATGATCAGAATGATGTCAAATTACATGATGATTTGTCGTCCAATGTTACAGCTCCGCAATTAACGTAAAAAGATCTTTCAAAACATTACTCAGTTACTGAGAGAGAGTGTGTTCTGTTGAATTTTGTAATGAAAAATGATTTGTCAATTCATATTTTACATAGATAGGGGTTGTTGGTAATATATATCTACAGTATTTCTAACTAATGACGTAAGATTCATGTAGGTATACGACAGAGAATATCAACTCTGTTTTGTTGTCTTGTCCAGTGAATAGATCTGTGTCCACTCTTACATGATTTAAGGGGCAATGTCGGATAAATATACTAGTTTTGGCGCTCATATTACAAAAACATTTCAGCAAAAAATTATGTATCTGATTTTAGGTCCCTTACATCATTTGAGATCGAAATAAAGGTCTATTCAGTAGAGCTGAAACTGATCACGATATTTATCTATTAAATAAATCATGGTACAAGGATGTAAATATCACATTTAGATTATTTCGTGTGTCTTCGAGACTTTGGCTCATACTAGTTAAAAGCAAAATGATGGAATCAGTATCCAAATATAGAAATACTATGACCAAACTATAAAAAACCCAAAGAAATGTGTTTATTAAACACTTATGCCCAGTGTTAGCATCTACTGTTAGAGTTCTTAAAGGTATGCCAAAGATCAAAGTCAATCATTTGGGTGTAAACAAAAAGGTAATGACTAATGTCATAGGAAATACAGGTTGACTTTTTACTGTTCACAAGTTATTATCAATGGGTTTCTTTTTACTACATACTGTAAAATAGACAAATAAAGAAAATATGATATGCCCCTGAATATCCTACTGCTGGGTATAAAAATAGAATTACATAAAATTGGGTATTGTGAATTCAAACCCAAAACATACCGGTAGTTTAATGGTTGTAATCATATACAGGCTGCAGCATGTTACAAAAAATACACAATGATCTAAAACGGCCACAACTTACAATGCTGGATATTATGAATCTATTAATTTTTTTTTAAATTGCTCATTGTGCAATGATATTGTAAATATACATATACTTTCTACTTACATAATCCGATAAATATTATGACTCAAGACACCATATCATTGTTTGTGTGTTGAATGTACTTCTTGATAAATTGAACTGATAACCAAAATAAACACACCCGTCACATTTTGAAATAATGCTGAATACACAAATCCATACGATTACATTAAGATTGGTATTAACCAAGTTTACACATATGTCAATTGTTAAACTCGCAAATAGAATATCTTTATTTATTCAAAGTGTATGTTTGGAAGGTTTATTTCAAACTTGTCAAAGTAATGATGCAATTTCCATATAAGATGAATTGCTGACTGGGTCAGGACACTGTGTTACGCTTACAAATACCCGTTTAGTTTTATTCTTTGCAACCTATCAGAAATTCCCTTCAATAAGGAAAGCACCCTCCTTGATTTACTTTGCGCTCCAATATAATTACCCTGGAGCAGATCTAGCCAAAATACAACACTCGTACACATGTACAGGACCATGAAATATTTATTGTCATTTTAACAACTAAATTCAGGGACGGATCCACATTTTGAAGTCAGGAGAGGGGTCTGGGGACCGTTTAAGGCGTCGGCTGGTACAGGGCTGAGCTCTAGTGGAGACCAGGGGCGAAACCCCCCTCCCCGGGAAACTCCTGCCATCTGACAGTTTTAGGGTCTAAAAGTACCACAGCCACCGGGTAATGGAATCATTTTGTGATGTTATTCATGTCTGTCCTATACCTTGTAATTCTGATTATACCTGTGGTGAATTGTGTCATACAGCTGAGTTAGATCTCATTTTCTAATCAATCTGACTCAGCCATACCGTGAAATCCACCATCATCTCTTGTTTTCTCTCACGTACATTACTTCTGGTGGGCAGATCAGAAGTATTTTTCGATGGAGGTTTAAAAAATTGCGACCTGCCATAAAGATTTTCAATCAGGAAAGAGGAAGGGTTGGGTTGAAGCCTTAAACTAAGCCAATATAATCCCAAGAAGTCGAGCAGATGAACAATTATCGGATTCATACCTATCTGTCGCATAGTCAATGACAAATGATAGTCTTTCTCGTTTTTCTTTCTTTTTTTTCGGGGGTGGGTGGGTTCAGGCGGGGCAAACATCCCTTCCGCCCCCTCTGAATCCGCCACTTGAATTTCATGGTATACATCATCGTATGTGGTAGGATATCAGGTTTCCTGCGTGATTTTTAGCTTACTGTTAGGCTAAAATGAACCTCAGACCCCCATTAATCAGAAAACAAAACATTTTTGTGCAAGAAGGTAATGGAATTAGACAATATCCTAAAGTAATGACATGAGCATATACCTATCAGCCGAAGTCCGTTATATATTGCCGACAAAATGCAAAATTTGCTATCAACTTCCGTATTCACTTTGTGACTTCAAGTTTACAATGACATTTTGACCAATACAACTATATTATACAAAATGGGAATAATGAAACAACCATAATGTACGTATTTATGAAGATACTTTTATACAAGATAAACGATGATTATTCGGTCAGACAGATGATAACAGTTGGGACACATTTACCATTATTCCATCTACACTGTAAACAATGTACTGGGTTTGAAGTGAAAATTTAAGTGCACATCATGGATCAGTTGTACAAAATCTTAAACCACGGTTAAGCAAACCAATTTCTAAACTTCTCACTATTTTATTAAAATGAATTTGCTTTCAAGTATACGTTCTAATTATTTGTAATATATTTCATTAGTGTCTTTCCAAAGTAAACTTTTTGTCTATAATTTTATTATTCATTGGTTTGCTTAAAGGATTGTTAAAGTTTTGACAAAACTGAACTTAAATTCAAAATACATAGGAAATTATATTTTAAAGAACTTACACGCTAGAACGGCACACAAAATTCTAAACGACCAGTCCAGCTGAAAAATACAAATAAGTATTAGAAGAAATACTTTGAACGTACGCCGAATATCTATCCTTACTATATAGGTCAAACTATATCTCTAGAAGTAGGTACATGCGACATTGTTTATTTTCTTTACTCGAGATCTAGTTACACGAGCGAGTTCATATCACAGATTAATCTGCACATTCCTACAGCGTTGAGGTATTACCCAGGTCGCCCCAAATCAGTACTGTAGATAATTTTGTCAATAGTAACTATAGTTCTATTTTGGAATATTTCAAAATGATGTAAAACATTTCACTTAATTTAGACAGTTGGTGACAAATCAGATCATGAGAATCTAACTAAAACCGCAGATCGTTTTATATGGAAGGCCATACCTGCCTTATGTTGCGTACTTTCCTCTTGTCTTGTCCACGTATATCATTTTTGTCATGTCGAACTATTGATGCATTATATTAAGAAAACTATTAAACTTGTCTAACGATGATGTGATATTCTCTGGATTAAATGCGATCGTGTCAAATACATATTTTACTATTTTCATCCATCGGTTGATCTTGTCCATTTGATATATTATGAAATCCAAACTCGGTGCTTTTATTTCAAACGAGTTTTGTAGTATGTAATGAAGATTAGCAAACTTGTCTAGTGATGATGTGATCTCGTCTACATTAAATGTGATCATGCCAAATAGATGTTTTATAATGTTCAGTGATTGCTTGATCTTGTCCACTTGATGTGTTATAGAGTCCAATTTAATACTATCATTTCAAACGAGTTAAGGGGGCAGGCTTGCTGTAGTGGTTAAGTGCTTGGCTTGCGGCATCGACGATCCGGGTTCGATTCCCGGGTTGCACCACTATGTTTAAGAGGTTGGTTGCCTCCAGCTTCCAAGTCGCGATATAACTGAAAAATTGTTGAAAGCGACGTAAAACACCAACCAAACAACCAACCAACAAACGAGTTATGCATCATGTTATGAAGACTAGTAAACTACTAGTAGTAGTCTATTTTACATGACCACATTAAATCATCATCATCACTTGATAAGTTTGCCAATTTTCATAACATATTAAGTGGACAAAATAAAGCCATCGATGAACATAATAAAACGCCGGTCTTTTTGACATGATTACATTTTATCTAGGCAAGGTTACATCATCAATAGACAAGTTTGCATGGCGCATAACTCAATTAATAGCTTTGAGTTTGGACTCGATAACAGATCAAATGGACAAGATCAAGCGATCGATGAACATAATAAAACGTCTATGTCTGTTTGACATGATCAAATTTAATGTAGACAAAATCACATCATCATTTGACAAGACTTCATAACATAATTATGCATAACTCGTTTAAAATGAAAGCATTGAGTTTGGACTCGATAACATATCAAAAGAACAGGATCAGGGGATTGATGAACCTAGTAAACATCTATTTGACACGATAACATTTAATCCAGACAAGATCACATCATCACTAGACAAATTTAATAGTCTTAATAACATAATGCATAAATCGTTCGACATGACAATGGTACATGTACACGTGGCCAAGACAAGAGGAAAAGACGCTACATAAGACAGCTATGGAGTTCCATAGTTTTATGCCAAGTGAATGACAAGGCCGTGTTTTATTATTCTATCTATGAGTAATTATCCACCAAACTCTAATATTTGGATTCATGACACATACTAATTTTGTCAGGGTACGTCAGAAGTTTTGACAAATAATTGATCACGATACGAGAACAATAAAGGTTTGGGTGTTAGCATCCTCAGCAAATCATGCCAAATATTTCATTGCAAAACAGCTCTCCAATACAATATATTTGAATCGACAGCGGTTTAATATTTATATCTGTATACCGGATAGAATAGTGATAATGAATAATTCTATTTAATTTTAATATATTTATGGTATAGTTTTACAGGATAGAAGCCGATGTGGACTAGTGGATAAGGTGCTCGGCTCGTGATCGATAGGTCCCGGGTTCGACTCCCGCCCTGGGCACACCGGTGTTTTGTCTTTCGGATGAGACAATAAAAACCGAGTCCCGTGTCACGGAAGGCGTGGCACGTAAAAGATCCCTCACTGCTTCGGGTGGGTCCCTTGCAAAGGTCTAAATTTGTATGCAATGCACCAGGCAGATGCCGTCACCATATACGTGAAATAATAGTGGATTGACGTAAAACAATAATCAATCAATCTACAGGATAGCTCTTTTTATAATGTCAAAAGCAAAATTTACACATCGTTTTGTTATGCACATAGATCTACTAGATGTCAATCTAATTAAAATCAGATCTTTTCATATCGCTACGATATTCTCCGCTAGAATATCGTAGCGATATGAAAAGATCTGATTTTAATTAGATTGTACTAGATCTAGATCTAGATGTATAAGTAATTATTAGACTTTGTTGGAAGTTTTGAAGATGCATCCGAGTTTTTTAACCTTACTTTACCACACAAATCCAGAATTACTTAATTAGTACCGCACATTAGTCATGACATTGCTGCGACCTCTACACTGTACAAGTCCACAGTCACAGATCCGTCCCTGTCTGACTAAGGCTGTCAAGTGCCCAAGCCCAAGGCCAGGTGGGAAATTGATCTCGTACTACGGACGGCTTTCACCACTAAAGGCTGTCATGATATACACATGTGTGCAAAATAACTCAAGAGAGACATTAAACAATAACATAACGAATATATTATTCTACTAAATCGTTTAAAAAATTCGACATTGCATGTACAGTTGACTGCAAACGGTTTCAGTGTCTGTTTGTCACTCACTGACTCAATCATCAATGACAGTGGGTGTCTGTGATGAAATATCGTCTGCTATGAAAATGAATGGTCACTGTAAATGACACGTAAATCCTTCAAAAGTGTTTAATGCACACACAATACTTACACATCATCTTGAAATTTGATGACGAATAAATGAAAATACTATCGAAATTTTGCGGGTGTTTACTCGTCATGTTAAGATTATTTTAGACAATTTGCATGAATTAAATTTCGATCCAAAGATTTTTCGATTTTTTTATATTATTATATAAATACTTATTGTGAAAGAAATGAATATCGAATATTAATATGTTATTATAATGAAACATTAACATTTACATGTATGAAATATAAACTTCGTACAAACATCAAAATATGTCTTGCGCGTGAGTTGAAATTGGTGTGGTCATACCGGTAGAATGACTTTAGATTGCAAGTCCGTAGGAATTCAAAAGCATCGTGTGAAACCCACGGGGTAGATCGTGCCTCACAAACGTTTGTGAGGTACAATCTACCCCGTGGGTTTCCGCGATGTTGAAAAGTGGAGGGGCCAAACTTGTAAACTCAAAACAAAATTTGCAATATGATACCACTGTTTAAGCCACTTTTTGTGCCAAGGAGTCTTGCTTGAATCGCATAGAGCTAGACACTGACCATATATGGATCTAGAAATTTTTGAAAGGGGGTGTTACATCCTGCCATGACTACTATTTTCAACTATTCAGTCTGGAAAGTGGGGTGTTGCAGCCTTGAAAATGGCCAAAAATAACCTCCTTTTGATCAAATTTTCCGATCAAAGGGGGTTGCAATCCCCCCCCCTCAAAATCCGCCATTGCTAATAGTTAGAAATAAACTCATTTCCGCCTCCCAAACAAGGATAATCGGTGTTCAGGGCGTGTCATTTCAACTTAGAAGTACTAAGACGAACGGGAAATTGCAAATATGTTTGCACGAGTAAATGCTTTCCAGAGGCCGAACACTTTTTTTTTTTGCATGATGATTGATTGTTTGATTGCTTTTGCATGATGAAAATAACGTATAAAAAGAACAAATTTATACATACTGCTGCAATACAACTTACAAGATTGCAATTCAATTGCACGATGAGTATAATTTAATGAAAACAATTTAGTAAATTAGATAACGTATGAAACAATTATGATCGGTAAAAAAAAAGGGGGGGGGGGTGTTACATTGACAAATGCTAAGACGATCAAATGACTTTGTATGGGGTATACCCCTCGGGATTTATCTTCAGTTTCAATGTAAAGTCTTATTTTTCGATCTTTTGTTTACTATAACTATTGTGAGAAAATAATTAAGAATATTTCATCTATGTATGCTTCTCTACTGAATTAAAATACTGATATTCATTAATCAACAATAATGTAAATAATATATGACTGAGAATTAGCAGTAAAGATCAAAGGAAGTCCTCCAAAGGGAGGTCCGGTACATAAAAAGTAAAGGAACACAATTATTCTGTATTGCAATACAGAGTGTTTGTGTTCCTTTACTTTTATGAGAATTTGCAATTCCTCTTACGAACCCCCCCCCCCCCCCCAAATAACATTCAAAATGTTCGGACCTCTTCTCATTAACGAATCGAGTATTATGTAAATCTCGTATAAGGAAAAGAACAAATTTATACATACTGCTGCAATACAACTTACAAGACTGCAATTCAATTGCACGTTGAGAATAATTTAATGAAAACAATTTAGCGAATTAGATAACAACGTTTTTTGAAGGGGACACATAAAACTGATGATGCGCATTTCGGCCGAATACCGCCGCTCCTTGCTTAGGCATCGGGACCACTACCAAGGTATGTCACCGATACGTTGCAGATTCTCTCTCCTTCCAATCTCCTATCATCGTCCGACGAAATTTGGAAATATCATCAAGCCTTGGGCATTAATTAGCGTGATGGTAAAGGCGATCAGAGCCGTACTTAGCGAGACGAAGTGGGTGCCATAAGCGTAGAGTTATTTTACTGAACCTAGTTGCTAGAGAGTTTTTTCCACACGAAGTCTATAAAACAAAATTGTAAGTTTTGAATATGACGAGAGAAAAGTAGTATAAACACGTATCTAAATGAAAGATGACTAAAAGAACTTTATCTTTTTACACACATACGTTTTAAAGATCGGGACTTTTCCTCCAACATATATTGTTACATAATGAGGACTCCTAACCATTACGACTGCTACACTATACATGTTTACAATCTTCAAGATGGCCTAACTACCTCAGAAACCATGCTGGAGTATATACTACTATCACCTAACTTCATCTGTCCTGCATCATGAACAGATCAGAATAGAGAGTTTTCTAATAATGACTACGGAAATGAGGTAAAAAATACGATTTGAAGATTTTCAAAAGGATTATCATATTAGAATGTATGACCTTACTGAATAAGTAAGTATATCATACCTGTACACTGATAAAATCAAAGGAGATAAGGAGATATATCGATTTGAAGATTTTCAAAAGGATCATCATATTAGAATGTATGACCTTACTGAATAAGTAAGTATATCATACCTGTATACTGATAAAATCAAAGGAGAAAATGTAACCGAGATATTTTCAAGCTCCGCAACCAGTGTTACTTGGTATTATGAGTACACCATGTCTATGCAGCTTCATTATTAAAATCGCTACAACAAAAGTTAAGAAGAGATCGATGTTCCCCAAAATTACTTTAACCACGGGGATCGCAGGGCCAGGGTTGCAACCCCAGTTTGGTCGGAAAATTTTACCCCCAAAAAATCATTTTCGACCATTTCTAGGGTTGTACCCCCTTTCCAGACAGAATAGTGCAAAACATTGGTCATGGGAGGCTGCAACCCCCTTTCAAAAATTTCTAGATCAGGCTATGTAAACGTATATTTAAAACTGGTTGCGCCCGTTTTCTTTACCTCAGAATGGAGGGCCAGTGCCAATATGTGTAATCACGCCAAATATTAAGAAGTTGACTCTACAATTAACTTATTTTGATGAAGTGTTTCGGCGGAAAAACGCTCGACCGGTTGAACGAAGGGGTATTGACTACTGCATGAACATGACTGATTGCCTCGTGTAGAGTCATAATGTGGACCCACATTTCATATTTCTGTGGTGTAATATTGTTCGGAAGAAGGCCTGCTTCAAGAGTCATTTAAAATTTTATCAGTAAAATCTCCCAAAAGGGAAAGAATAAGAACGCAAGGCCTATTGCTCTCTTTTACCACAACAATTTTAATTTAAATCTAAATGTTTGTAGATATTTCAATTTCTATTCTATGCGTGCCTAATAGATCAGTCCAATCCATAAATATAAATTACATGTATGTGTCAAGTCATAAACTTTCTTCTATTTATCGCATTATTGTAAAATGGTCTCTTGTGATTCAAATGTGTATAAATCTGATGAATTTTGTTTTTAAAAATAGCTAGTCCATCAACGTGAAAACCACAGAATAAACAGGTTTTGTATCACAGTACATATATGTTAGTTCTCAGTTAAATTGTTTAAAAAATGGAACTATTTCCCAGTTCAAGCCGGTGTGGCCTAGTGGATAAGGTGTTCGGCTCGTGATCGAGAGGTCGCGGGTTCGACTCCCGCCCGGGGCACACCGGTGTTCTGTCTTTCGGATGAGACAGTAAAAACCGAGGTCCCGTGTCACGGTAGGCGTGGCACGTAAAAGATCCCTCACTGTGGGTCCGTTGCAGAGGTCTAAATTTGTATGCAAGGCATCAGGCAGATGCCGTCACCATATACGTGAAATAATCGTGGAGTGACGTAAAACAATAATCAAACAAACTATTTCCCAGTTCCTTTTTTTTTTTTTTTTTTTTTTTTTTTTTGTTAAACGGAACTAGGAACTGGGAATTACATCTGTGTACCATTATGAACTACGTCCCAGTTCCGTTTAAGATAAACTGGGACGTAGACCCAAATTCTGTATAACATACACGGGATTGAGCCACTGTGCATCATGTAATTACGCATTTTCTTAAACGGAACTGGCAACTGTTTTCGAGTTTATAGTTCTTCGTTCCTAATGAAGTTTTCAAATGCATAAAATCTAATTGGAGTTACCTCTCTTTCACGTTATCTTAGAGGTATATAACCGAATATTTGTACACATATCAACCAAATCATCGTAATGGAAATAATGTAATGTAAATTTAAGACAAATCGGAACTGAGAGCGGATTTAGAGTTCTATTTATCGTAAACGGATCTGTGGAGTTGTTCATAGTTCCGTACACTTCGTTAAGAAAGCTTATGTTGCAAAGCTTGTCACGATTTAAAACGGATAATATTGTTTGAATGTTATTAGAACATTTTCATATGTATTCTATAATACGAGGCATACATTATTCACTTGAGTCGAGTACTTCCGTCAGTTAATGTACTATGTCACAAAACCAAAAACTTGATTTTAAAATGGAAGCAAAACAACACTTCCTTATTCATTGTTTAAGATTATCGGTTTGCAAATGCCCCGCCTACATTCAACTCGGAACTCTTGGTATCTTACCCCAGTATGGTAAAAGCTACGAACATCTAATAAAGATTCGTGCTAAATATAGCACTGTCCGATCACAAGCTTCATTTTCCGCGGGAAATCAAAGATGTCTCTCCGTGTTCTAATCGCACATTCGGTCCTTTCGAAAAGCCCGATGACATGCGATTGGTCGTGTTCATAAAATTTGGATATGGAGCATAGAGGCTATATTGCAGGAAAAGTTTCTAAGATATGATCAGTAAGTTGTCAATTAAGGAAACATGTCAAGGCAATGCCTTTCTATACAGTACAAAACCAAAGATTTCCGCCGGCACACGACACAAAGGAGGTTCGAGCAGGCGTATTCCGTCAACATCGAACAAAAGAAGTTTTCCCCACTAAAATTTGCGTTATATTGTTGAATCCGAAACAATCAGAAAAGGTCTATTGATCTGGGCACACGGCAGCTACAGTATGTTTTCTTAAACGGAACAGGGACGAAAACTGCAGTTCTATACAAGAAATACGGCACTGACCGGCTAATAGTCTTACACAGAATTTTGGTCTAACTACAATTTTCAAACACGGAACTGGGGTTTAGCTGCACGATTCTCTTACATAAAACTGGGATCTAGCTGCGATTCTCTAACACGAATTGAGCTCTAGTTCATTTTTTAACCGTGGCGTAGTTCTTATGACGGAACTAGGCAGCTATAAGTAAGTATTCTCAAACGTAACTGAAGTGTAGATCTCAGTTCGGCACAAGAAACGTAGGATTGAGCGGCTGGGACCTCGTTCTGAACACAGAACTAGGAACTGTGAATTTACTTCTATGTATCTAATATAACAGGAAAGATGCGCCACAGCGATGATATTATGTATAAAACTATGCCTTCAATACAAGATTTTCAAATACATCATTCAACATACTGAAAACGGTTTCATAACGATATCAATATTAGATAAAATAGCTGGATAGTGTGTTGCTATTTCTTATATGACGAAATTTTCTCCTTATATGTTCATAGAGCTCGCTTAGTGACTATTCTCCAACACATCCCCGCATAGATGTCAAATGCACCACGCCTATTATACAACCACACTTAATGCTCCATCCAGTTCATTTTTTTAACTGAATTACTGATTTTTACGTAACAACAGTACTTTTCGTCTGCAGAAACATGTTAGAATAGAAATAACAACTACCTCTAGCCGTGATTTATTGTTTAGTAATTCCCCTCGTCGCATGAACCAACGATAAACCACAAATAGTAGTTGTTATTTCTTAAGTAATCTAAAACAAATATAAGTGGTGAGTTTAAGGAAGCACCATTTCAAAATGCATCTGTGAGATTTAGTCAGAAGATAGAGACATGCAGGATATCAAACTGCTGTTGCTTATATAGTAGAGACGATACTGGCCAAAATAAGGTTTTTATGATAGACGAACAGAACATAAAGAAAATGTATGAAATACTGATGTACAATGATAAAAATTGACAGCAAATCTAATTAAGGTTTAAAATCTTTTATTCAAAACAATATCACACAATTCCGTTCTGAATGCATGAAACATGGTAACAGGAGAGATCCATCAATATGTAAATGTGAAGCTCTACTGATTATAAGTTAAATACACATACAGTTCTACTTCGGTCCATAAAGGTCAGACTCAAAAGAAGTTCTTTTGACAACTGCCGGTAGATAAAAGTCATCAAATTTCATGCCAAGATTTAGAAAAAAAATGCCATGAAAAATGCACATGGATCTATATATATGGACTAGCCCACACAGTATGTCATAGGGAATAGACCCCAAATCAAATTTCATTTAAGACAACAAGATCCTTATTTCACATGAGTTTTCTAAAACTCCAACTCATACCCTAGGAGAGTCCACAGTAGAGATTTTGGAAAAGGCCGCTATGAAATTTGAAAAATACTAACTGATCAACAGAGGAAAGTCTACCATTGATACATTTATGAGTGTGTCCCCCTAATATGACTTCTTTGGTGCAGTTTGGGTCAGACACAAAAGGTTGCTAGCACAAACTAGACTAGATCACTCTGTTCCATAGTTTCATGGAAATCGACCACATACTGAGAGAGGAAATGTGATTAAGGAAAGTTTAATAATGAAAGCCATTTTAGTTTAAGAAATGATGGAAGGATTTTCCATTATTAATAACATATAGGTAACATGAGTTTTTAATAAACAACATGATTCTTCTTAAAATATATGATAGTACTATTCTTTCATCTTTTATTTTGATTTTCATACCAATGTATGAATTCTTCCAGGATTTAAAAAGCATTGCATGGTATAAATGTGGTAACCCTGCAAGACACACACTATTTATAAGTAGCGTATATAAATAAGTCGAATTGTTGTAAATATGCCATTTATATAAAAAGAATGGCAGTACAGGAGTAATTCATTTCATAATATAGAAATATTTAAATATTCTATTTCATATATTTGTGAAAAATTAAGGTGATGTTTTGGGATCATGTGACGATAAGTCAATGTCACATATTAGTCTGCTAAAAATTACAAAAAGTTCAATATATATTTAAATTGCATAATCTTTTGTTACTGAATTCAAAATTCTTTAATGGTTCCTTAATACACATACCTTTGTTCAGAGTTTTGACAATATACTTGAGTAGAGACCCATAGGCTCTTTAAACATTACTTTTAATCATTTGTTAATCATGGGCATTTATTTAACTTTCTGTTATTAATCATTATTGTCAGTTTGATCATACTAAAGACAAATGTCAGACTGAATAAAAGCTGAGGTTTATGCCAAAATTTTAAACAATATGTAGTGTAAGTAAATCATAAGAATAGAATTAAATAGTTTGAAATCAATGAAGTAAAGTAAACAAAAAACAAAAAACTTATAACTTGATCAGATTTTAAGAATAAAGATCAAGATGGTCAGGCGCCATAAACTGAGAATATACTTAAGTCAATTTTTTCATTTTAATATATTCCCTTATCAAGCGTTCAATAAACTGTCTTGCAGAATGGTTTAATTCTATTGACTGATAGAATAAAACTCAATAAAATCCAAATCACAGTTATTAATTCATTGTTGAATGGAAGAATTTGAAATTTTGACTTAAATATTTTCTCAGTTTATGGCGCCGGACCCAGCTCCCTTTCTGATTCATTAAACAGTTATAAGACAGCTGGAAAGACAATCTGAGATTCTAACCATTCCCATCTGTTTGTATTCCTGACATCCTGAACATAATAACAGTTTCTATTAAACCTCAAATGTAACAAAACTCTTCTTATTTTTTCGTCAATCATACTGACTAATTTTATAACATATAAACAAAACATTAAATCTTACATTTTAAAACAAAACATGTACAATGTATTATCAAAGAGAAATTGTCACTATCCATCCAGTAGATAACAAATTGCAAGGAAACAAATTCTAAGGATAAGAAGACAAGTGCTAATTGGACAAATAACCGCAATGGAGCACTTTTTCAAACAAGAGGTCTAAATGGACCTATATATTTCACCTCAACACCTTGCGCACAGGATTAACTTTGACAGTATTAGAATGTTTTCCAAAAAAGGTATTTCTTTCTCTGTAATATTATTTCAAAACTGAACCAAAACAATACCACAACATTCTAATACACTCATACATTATGAAGAAATACCAGTGCATGTACCTGAAAATGTGCAAAACTGTGGAAAAATAAAAAAAAAAAAAAAGATGTGAAAAAAGTGTCAAAGCTTGATATTGGAATGAAACCAAAATCAAAAATACTGCTTAAGACACCTTTCTAGATCACTCTGGTGCAGTTTATCTATCTAAAAAAGGGAGACCTTGAGTATTTCATACCTACTAAGTTTTATCATTCACTGGCTCGGAATAAAATGTTTGTCGAAGCTTATTATTACATACTAATAGTATATACCCCATTTTAAATCTTAAGATATTTAAAGAAATTCTTTAAATTATTTTTGTATTGCATTCTTCCTAATTACATTAATTTGATAAAAATCTGTTGAAATGCCCAAGATTAGTACATTAATGAAATTGCAAGTAGAAAATCTAAGAAATTACCTAATTATATGCATAAATGACAAAGTCAAAAAAGATTTTCAAAAATAAAAACCCTACAAAGGTTTGATTTCAGAATGGAGTCAATAACAACACCACTTCTTACAACACCCTTCTTATCAACTTCGGAGCATTTGGTTTGTTGATCTGTGCAGCTGGTGTGATGAAGTAGTTTATCAAAAGAGGGTACCCACTGGGGCTTATGTTCAGGATCTGTCCAAAAAACAACAACACTTGTAGGAGACTTCCTCCCAATCAATTTTTATAACAATCCCTCCCTGACGAAGTTTAAAATGTGAAAAATTGTACTCTGGATGGCAGACATCACACTATATATAACAATGGCTAACTTGGGCCATAGTACTGTCTGGCGTCCAGCATCTGTCTGACCACCATCTGGCTCAGGTGAGTTACAAATGTCTTAGTAATACATTCTAAAAACTTAAAATAAAACAAAAAAATAGAAATTTTATCAACTGTCTCAGCAATATGAAAATATACCATTGCGACAAGGATTTTGTTATAATGACCTTTGCAGGTAAAATATATTCTTCTTACATTTGTTTTTACATTCAATGTATTCTTGTTCAGCATATACATCATGAAACACCTTTGTAATATGTGCAACGGTGTGTAAAGATTTAGTAATCTGAGTAAATTTAAACCAATGTTACACAACCAGATGAGTAAATAGACAGGGTGAATTTTATCTATTTTATTTACTTTTGTGAGTAATTATCTATCAAATTACAATTATTTAAGTAAAGTTTACACTTTCAGATTATATCGACATTTATTTCATCAACAGATAACTATTATCAAATTTCTTTCTGAGAATTTCAAATTTCCTGCATATCACTAAAGCAAAGGAAAAAAAAAACATACTACACCTAGCACAAATGATTATCATTTCTTATTTTGTTGGAGTGTTTCAATGGAATACCAATGTCCTGAGTGAGTCTTCATCCAGAATTTCTAATGTTGCTACAGCTCCATCATTAAATCTGAATGATGATCCTCCATCAACAACAAGACATGCATCATACATTCTTGACCGTACATCAATTCTAAGCAGATTAAAATACATGTACATTGTATTACATGTTACATATTAATATCAATATACTGTTTTTGCAGACACGAACAAACATTATGTTTATCAGATATCACTTTAATGTATTGGAAAAATGGATTAATATGGTGAATGCAAAATTTACACAGCAGACATTGTTTATTCACTTATAACTATATAAGTACATGTATTGACAAATATTAATTTATTTTAATCAGGTAACTTCTATGTGTTGCATAGTGATTCATATTATTATAGTTTTGGTTCTTTGATTTAAACTGCACCAAGTTAAAATACAACAACTTTTCCAACACTTTTTACAGACTAAATTTACTAAAAAATTTCCAATCACCAAAATAACCTTATAAGCAGGATGTACTAAATAAATGATATCATCTTGTAACATATATAAATATATATATATATATATATATATATATATATATATATATATATATATATATATATATATATATATATATACGTGTATACATACATGTATATATAAAACAAAATCCTAAGATATATTTATTTATCATTTTTCATAAAAGATTTGGAAAACGAAAAAGTAGCATACCAGAAGGTAAATTACTGGTACGTCATCGAAATAAAGATGATTTAGTACTTACTTTTGAGCATACCCATAAGGTTTTGGCACAGTAAATACACCTGCAAAAAGGGAATGCAATTATTCAACCAACTTATACAAAAAATGTACAACATTATTAATCATTAGATATTTGTCAGATCTTAATGCAACTAAAGTATTTGTTACACATGAATAATGAAACAAAGGCCTGACAGTCTTCACAGCTGTGGATCAAGAAGTGATACCTGTAAAAATAAGGATATAAACCATTGTTTGAAAATTTCATTCATTACTACAAATTCATCTAGTAAGTATTAAATATTGTTAAAATGTGTACTAGAATTGTCATAAGGGAACTAAAATATTCCATTACATCAAATTACAAAGGTTGCATATTTTGAACAGTGTATAAAATTAAGTGCTTATAATTAGATTTTTGACATAGCACCAGAATTATCTTAAATGGGATTCGAAAACCCAAATCTGTCATAGGTAAGAAGGCTTCAGTGACTTCCTACAAAATTAATACAGCAATTTAGGCCATACCTGCAAAATTTATAAAATGTTGATAATTCTTTTTGTGTATTAACTCTATATCACATTTGAATTTTGTTGAAATAAATTTACTCAAAAAAAAATAAAAGGTGATCATGCTCTCCATCAAATGTACACATTAGATTTCCTATTCTAGATTCAAGCCGGCGTGGCCTAGTGGTATCGCGTCGGACTCCTGATCGGGAGGACGGGGTTTGAGTCCCGCTCTGGTCATGCCGGTGTTCTGTCTTTTGGATTAGACGGCCAAAACCGAGGCCTGTGTCGTGGTATGCATGGCACGTTAAAGATCCCTCACTGCTTCGAATTCAAATTGACCTTCTCCAAACTTCTCCACCAAGAAATGTAATACACAAGGTAAGTATATCTCAAACTTTTATTGCATGGGTATACTATTAACAAACCCTAAAACACTGTTTCAAATAGTACGATGAAATAATTTAAAACTAGGTGATAAAACTGAATTTACATTTTATAACGGGACGCCAGGAGGCAGTCCATATTCTGTAAAGGTTTAAGAAAACGACACAGAGTTTCTGCGGGATTACTAGTCATTTCTACGAAATGATTATGCATGTTAATGAATATGTTTTTTATCTAAAAGTTAAATTTAAATATAAAAAAAAATTAATTATTATTTAAAGTAAAAATATTATTTATTTACTAATTACATCAGCAGCAAATTATGATATCATTGTTGCCATGCTGTTTATAGAGCTGCAGTGCTCAATGTTTAGTTTATTTTTAGAAACATTGCTGTATGCAGTAGTATAGTAGGGATTACCAAAGAGATTCAGTTTACCAAAAAGATTGCAAAATCTACTGAAAAGAAAATACAGAATAAAATAATCGTACATATAATGAAGCATACAAAAATATGTTTTAAGTCAAGTTATACCATTTAAGCCTTTTAAACCATTGAAGCAAATTCTAATTCCATGCCATACTCTATAATTTCATACATTTGTCCAAATCAACAGCCTCTTAGATAGTACAATTTGACTCCAAAATTAAAAGGCAAGATGTCATAATTTCATAAAACAAAATATTCAAAGAAATTTTTGCTAATTTTGAGTTACAAGCATAGCGCCTCACATTTCAAAAATTTTAATTGTTCACTGTTTGATGTGACTCCATGGTTATTTCACGTATATGGTGACGGTATCTGCCTGAATGATGCATTGCACAGAAATTTCTAAATTTGCAACAGACCCACCTGAAGCAGTGAGGGATCTTTTACGTGCCACACCTACTGTGACACAGAACCTCGGTTTTTGCAGTATCATATGAAAGACAGAACACTGGTATGCCCCATGGTGGGAGTCGAACCCGGGACCTCTAGGTCAGGAGCCGAGCATCTCATCCACTAGGCCACAATGACCTCACATTTTCAAAGGTAAATTGTACAACACAATGATTACTTTAAAGATAAATAAAGACAACAAGTCATGTTTTTATTCAACTTTTTGTTCAAAATTCAAAAAGTATATATAAAAAAAATCTCCATAAATTTTAAACTTTAACTGTAACAGTTAAAGTCAAACTTTGATTCATTGATTTGATTTCATTGTAATATTATTAATTTGGATTCAGTCAATAATATTAATAGATATATTGAATTTATAGGTTATATTGAAAGTATTTTAATTAACAGATTTTATACATTTGATACAAAGTAAAGATTGGTGAACAATTATTCCAATAAATTTTTAATTTCCAAAGTCTTATTTTCAAATTTAAAGTTAAACCAGCACAAAGAAAAATATTGTTCTTTTTTTTACATAGACTACAGTAGCATAGGTATATGAATTTGATATAACAATAACCCCCCCCCCCCAAACCGCCGATATCAAAAGTGGGAGAAAGGCAGAGAATCTCGGATTAGAGATGGCTGAACACATAGCATTAACCTTTACCATCATTTCGTCTCTGTGATAACTAGATCTGTATAATGTGACATGACTTCCCTGCCAGCTAAAATATTTTGTGAATTAATGAAAAGCACAACTAGAAAGGAGATGCTTACTCCTCCCTTAAGACTGGTCTCATATCTGGTTTTCATAGAATTTGCATCTACATTACACTTATTCAGAACTTTTTCATGTCGCCTGCGAAACGAAACCACATTGGGATCAATTTGTCTGTTGTCCATCTGTTTGTCTGTTAGTCACGCTTTCACATCATTGGCCATTATTTAGTATTAAACATCATACTTCAATCAAACTCGCATGAATGATTAATTATAATGCAAGCCGAAGGTCAAGCTGAAGCGGTCAAGGTCATATTCAAGGTCAAGGTAATGGATTTAGGGTAAAACATATGCAAGCAAGTTTGTGAGCAATGATTTGTTTTCTTCTTCAATTTTTGAAAACAATTGTACATGTCGCCAAATTACACACCAAGTACTAAGGGCCATGTGCTTGGTATTGACTTACTAATATTTTTAAAGTAGTTTTTTGATGATATCTTCAGATTCTAAAAAATAAAACCATTGGTGTTTCAACAACTGTGTACTACAGGTAGGCAAGCACTATAGTAATGGAAATGTTAGTCAATGAACAATTTGGTTACAGCTCGAAATTTTGGCGCTTGCGTCAATAGATTTTCTTGTATATTATTGAAACTCCTTGTCTATATCATACAAGAATACTGCATGAAGCATGCAAAAACTACACAAACTGTGATAACTTGTAGAAATGCAAAATACTAACTTAAAATAAAATAGAACATTACCATTATTAATAGGATCCCTTGTGGTATATGCCATCTTGATTTCACTGGCATCAAATTTAAAGGAACTGTTGAACTGAGAAGTAATATTCCTAATCAAGTTTTCATCACTCACTGGAAAGTCTTTGCCTATGGCACATCCAGCTATGAAAAACACAATGGATCTATGTAAAATATATCATTAATGCGTTCCTTATTCATGTTGAAAAGCTATGTTCTCTGGACACTATGCTTCAATATATTTTATATTTGTGCCACTTTAATTTAGGAAATTTTCAGTTATATTTTCTGAGCAACTCTTGAACTATTTTGCTAAAGACCATCTCTTTTAATTAATATCAAATATATTTTTAAAATGCATGTTTAAGTCTATCCTAATACGAACCATTTCACTATTTATTTACAGCCAAATGATCTTGAACACTGCTATTAAAATACTAAGCTATCATGAAGTCAAACACTGGTCACAATTTGTATCCGTAATAACATGGTAAAACTTTTCTCGGATTTGTTGAACAGTGTGATAAGTATTTTCTCGTATTTTATTGATAAACAGTGTAAATAAGTGTGAAGTAATTACTTCATTTAGAATATGTACAATATATACATGTGTTTTCATCATGAATCAGTAGTTCTTGACAAATTTTGTTTATATGTAGTTTAAATGATCCACACTTTTGTTCCTGTCTGTAATTATGCAGAAAAAAGACTTTATAGTGCCTTCCAATGACAAATCGTGAGTAAATTAGTATCGACGGTTGGTTGTCTAATTTCTAAATACACTGTATGTTGGACATTTGTTCTGTTTGATGCTAGTATAAAAAGCATACTGCTTTTTGTTGCCAATCAGTTACCTGTAGTTTAAGTTTCTTGAATTCAAGGAATTGTGGCTCTATTTATAGTACTGTCAAACTTCAATAATGGTATCTCTAATTTTGATATCTCAAGAACCTGGGCTATCTTGAAGTCAAACACTGGTCCCTTTTACATATTTTCACATGTTTGGAGTATATATTCTCAGTTTTTTATTGAGAAAAGCTATGACTTAGATAATATTAAGTATTTGCAAATAAAATACACATGTATATATTATTCCATATGCCTCATACAATGTAGTTCTCATACAATGTAGTTACTCATGTTAAACATACAAACACAAGTTCTTGATATATGAACAAGAGGTCCAATTTCTGATATTTTGAACTACTAATGACTCAAAGTAATATTCCATGGTCCATTCGACTTAAAGATATCGAAGTTTGACGGTACATCTATGATAAAATGGCACATGCTTTTAAACACAACAGGTCCAACTTTCATCAAAGTGGGATGACAAGTAAATTAATGATAAACTTTTCAAGCATGCCAATCCAAGTGAGACAAAAATAAAAGCTGTATTTTTCTATTGTTTGATAACAGCCTATTTTCTTTTAGTTTAAGAGAAGATCTGGATTTGCCACTTTACCTTGATCAAACTAGACCTTCAGCTAAAGCCAGCAAATAGATCCACATTTTGGAGGCTAATATTTGGTTTGCCTCAGTGTATGCAGAAATGTAAAATTACAGCCCATACATGACATTATTCTACATTATCATTTCTGAGGTCTAATAAACCGATAAACAATTACACAACTGCTATATGACAAATATTACATATATACATCTACTATTATAAAACTCCTTATAATCTTTTAATTATTCTTTCAGATTAGTGCCTGTTACTGCATTTCAATAGTCAATTATTTTCAGATATAACAATATGTATTCTATATTCTGTATTGATTACATAGTCACTTCAAACTTTTTGAAATAAGTTATAATATGAGGCATTCTTTACAACACTGCGGGAATAATCTGTTATAAACTACATTGTATATATATTTCCATTACCTAATCGTAAAATCTGCTTAACAGCTTGCTCAGAAATTTGATGAATATGAAAAAACCATGATGAAGAACCTGTCCCTGTACACACTGTGAGACCAGAACTTTTCTGTTTGTGCCATGGAGAATCGTCAATCCTTGTTTCATAATAAGATACCCTGAAAAACAGAACAGATTTCTTATGAAATGCATCTCTTATTGTGCATGTTTGGATGCCTAGCTTTAAAGCTGTATGGTCATGCAGACATGTAACACATAATGACATATGTAGTCTGACATCAACAACAAAATGATTTATTCTCATAAATACAACATGTGTATTGAAGAGATACAATTTGACAACATATATACAATATATTTCATGCAGTTAACTAGGAGGACAAGTCCTCTCTTTGATGACAGATAAAAACTTACATAACCTCTTAAGCATAAATGTGTTTTTGCAATTAAAGAATTTTTTAAATTTATAATTACGGTATCTGGTCTAATAATAAAGTATTTGTCCAAGTTTTCTACCGTAATCTAGATTTTTTAATATCATCTGTACAAATAAATAGATAATGAAATTCATCAGCTAATGCACTATCATTACATAGGGTACAAATTCTATCGTTTCTAGGAATGTTGTTCCAACGACCAGTCTCGATTGGTAGTTTAAAATCTGAAGTTCTAAATCTACAAAATAATTCTCTTTTGCTTTTAGGTAATTCATTTAGGTAAAATTCAAATTTCAATTCATCTTTAAAAATGAGGTAATTTATTGCTTTTGATGAGTTAGATAGGAGCTCATTCCATTTCTGTAAATTTTGATCTTTTAAGGTTTGTGATACACAAGTACTTAACCAATCTTTACTAACGAAAGTCTGAGTATCCCATACATATGATAGACCACATTCATTTAAAATATTTTGAATAAATCTAATTCATGAATTATTATTGTCTTTACAAGTAAGTGAGTGAAGAATTTTTGTAACTTTTTTGTTATCTGATAAAATGATTCTTGACCAAAATTTTATCATTCTTGTTTTTACATTAATTGATAATGGATATCTTCTAAGTTCTCCATATATAGAATATTTTGGAGTATTTTGATTAAGATTAAGTATATATTTACAGTACATGTATCTAATATGTAATTTTTCTATTAGTGAAATCCCCAGATCTCACAGTCATATAATAAAGTTGGCATATAACTCTATCAAAAAGATCTAATTGACATTTGAATGACAAATTATTTCTTTTGCATTTTTTCAGTACATCATACATTGCTCTAGTCGCTTTATCATATTGATATTTTGTTATTTGTAAACAAACAGTTGTTTTTGAAAATAATACCAAGACATCTGAATTCATCAACAATTTCAATCTCTTTGTTTTCATATTCAAATTTGTAACAGAATATATTTCTTTTACCAAATACCATAACTTTAGTTTTCTCAACATTAACTTTGGGACGCTATTTACTACAATAATCATAAAAAATATCTACTTTATTTTGTAAGACTGGTGCTGACTCTAATAAAATAATTGTATCATCTGCATAAAGCAAAAGTAATAACTTAACATAGATTCTTAATTCATTTTCAAGTATTTTTTCAAAAAACGGAAGTCCCTCAGCACCCTCTGTGAGCAAGAACTGTTCTAAATCATTTAAACAGATAGAAAATTGAAATGGTGACAAGTTTTCCCCTTGACGAACTCCTAGTTGACATGGAAATTCATCTGATAAAAAATTGTTCATTCTAATTTTACTCTTAATTCCATTAAACATATTATTAATTATTCTAAAACATTTACCATCAATGTTGTTCATTAAAATTTTATTCTAAAGACCAACTCGCCATACACTATCAAATGCTTTTTCAAAGTCTACAAATGCACAAAATAGATTTCTTTCAGTACCTTTAAATAAGTTTTGCAAAGTATGAAGAGAAAAAATATGATCAAGTGTTGAAAAATTCTTTCTAAAACCAGTTTGATTATTTAGTATAAGCTCTACTTCATCAGCATAAGTATTTAATCTTTCATTTATAACAGATGTAAACAATTTACCAAGGCATGATAAAAAAAGTTATTGGTGTATAATTAGAAGGAAGTGATTCGTCTCCCTTGTTTTTATAGATAGGGATTATCTCCCCACACAACCAGCTACTAGGAAAGTTTCCTGATTCAAAAATAGCATTGAATAACCTTATATATAAAGGTAATATAAAATCACTTGTTGATTTGATATATTCGTTATAAATATGGTCACAGCCTGCTGATTTATTACGCTTCAGTGATTTTATACATTTTAATATTTCTTCCCCAGTGATGGGTGAATTTATGAAAATATTTGCCTTAGCATAAGACAATACATGTAATTCATTTTAACAAAATAATAAATCTGGTTTATCTGAATCTTTTTCCATATTCAGATCTTTGAAAAAGTTAAAAAGTTCATCTATGCTAATTCTATCAACAGTTTTCTTTGATTTACCAGAGCTTAAAATTTTCCAATATTACTCTTTTGGACATGATTTTCTCAACTCATTCAATTTTTTTTTCTGTATTAACTTATAGACTTATAGTTATTCACAGCATCTTTTTTTAAAAAGTTTTCTTGTCTAATCTTTCTTTCTCGTATAGGTCTTTTTTAAATATGTCATTTCCATATATCTGATGTAACCTTTTAGCTCCTCTAAAACAATGTCTTGCATTTAAAGTTAAACATTCTTTAGTAAACCACGGTTTCTTAAAATTATTACAACATGGCTTTTATTTCTCACTTAACTCCAAAAGTATCTTTAGCACAATCTAAAAGTAATGTACATAATCTATTTACAGTATTGTCTATAAAATCATTATTTAGATCTGTTTAATGTGTTTTACCAATCATAATACACAGTTCATTTACAATGTCAATTTCATCGACTAATTTTTCTTTAAAGTATGTAACTCTCTCATCCCGCCATTTATTTGGCAATTAAGAATTTGTTAAAGTATTAGCTACATTATTTCCAAATTCATCAGAATGAGTATCAAATTTGAGACTAATAAACAGATATATAAAGATGTATATAAAGAAAACACTAAGAGTCACTTCCTCTTTGACTAAAGTGTCAGATTATACTAAATAATATATCAGCAGTTCAACATTTTTCGCCCTAATTTTCAAATAACTCTATTATTTTGTAGAGGTGAAAGAACCTCTATGCTTGTGGTTCTTTAATTTAGATACATAATGATATCAGTAAGGAATAAATCATGTGAGGTTTTTCATGGCAAGTTTTCTCATCAATATGCAGATTTCAATTACAAACATTTGTTTACAAACAGCAGAATTTTGAGGAGTATTGGGAGATTCATTTATACGCAAACCTCACATTACCGTTTTCTTTTTCAATGTGTACAACTGGTAACCTCAGTATATCACTTTTTATAAATGATGGTAGCCCCTATACTGATACTGCACATTTTTATACATTTAATAAAAACAAAGAAAATGATATTCAACGTGGTTTGTTTGTTTTCATCTAGTTTTATGTATGTGACACATAAAAATCAAAAAGTAGTAGAGCAAAAAACTTTCTGACTTGTGCATAGTCAAACAAGCAATCCATTCAGTTATCATAAAAAGTAAAGGAACACAAACACTCTATATTGCAAATTTTCAGCCTCATGACCTTTATCAAGCTTTAAATTGCTAGATAAAGGTCGTGTTGCCGAACATTTGCAAAATAGTGTTTGTGCTCCTTTTCTTTTTATGTACAGGACTTCCCTTTGGAGGACTACTTCAAATTTTTATTACTCATTCAGTTATCTTCTATCTTTACCACCAAATCTTTGGTGATAATTTGAATAATTCTGAAGAAGTAGTACTGAAAACTTTACCAGAAAATCAGAAAAACTTGGTTGAACTGAAAATAACATTGGCTCCTTGTCACATTGGAGTTATCATAAGTTTATTGTAGCCAAAATTTGATTTTATTTGGAAATTTTAAATTCCATATCAAACTCAATGTCGGAGCACTTTCATTTTGTTATTTTAAGAGATTTAAGAAAGTTAGATATTTTCTGTAGTGGATATCACTTAATCTGATAATGCATAATCTGATATTAATTTTATCTGATATACTCAAACACCAAACCATTTCTTGGCATATTTTTAGTAATTTGTCTGCTTTATATGATAGTATGAATTCAGAATTCTGTTTTATATGATAGCCAAATTAAAAAAATTAATCCCCAATTTAAACATCCCTCAAGTCCCAATATTGTATTGAAACCAACCAATCTTATCAGTAGGCATTTTACACTTATCACAAAACCCCTGGCAAATCACACTGCCGCTGTTGTAGGATAATTAATTACTTAACGTAACTCCCTACAGCTGTGACATCACAGCTGAATCAAACCGATGTCTGTCTATTTTTACAGTCGTATCTAGATCGCCAGTTCCAGATAGAAATAATAAATATCGCTCTTGCAAATTCTGAAAATTTCATTCTACCATAACTAATCCGTATATATAATAAAATATGATAATTTTATACAATAAATACAGATTATTACATTAATTTATGTCAATAATAGATAACCTTGTTTACTAGCTTTTTATGATCAGTTTTATCTTTTTATTTACTATATTGGATTAAAATAATCAATAATTTATCCTGAACAATACCATATTTTGAAAAAAATCTCATAAAAATAAGGGGTAGGGATACTTTATTCTCAAATATTTTTCAAAAAGTCACGCAAGGGTACTATCTTTTTTTACATCAACAAATTTGTTATGATGTGAACAAAGGATTAAAAGAAGAAAAAGTACCGCTTAACCCGCTTTTGGAATCTTTATCGGCCAAATCATACTGGAAATAGGTTTTATTCACGACGGAAAAAGATCCCGGAGACCCACATTTATGTTGTTGTTTTCATTTTAGTGGAATTTGTTGCTCAAAAATTTGATTTCAAAGCTGAATGCTGGTTACATTTACCATATTAAGTTGCTCATTCTATTGAATAATATATCGATAAGGAGAAATGACCATAATACTTAATTACTTAAATTGCTGAAATTTATGTAAAAATTGATTTTTATGATACATATTTCAAGATCCGATGACAAAGAAAAATGTGCAGCAACCCACTTTTGTTTTTGATTTCTTTTATCCATCATATGATAAATTGTTGGATTATATAATAAAAATGGTATGTAAACCTGTTTTTAAACCTTGTAAGGAGGTACCTTAAGTATACAACAATTAAGTTTCTTTAAGTACTGATAGACAGCGCTAACATCGTAACCTTCCTGATGCCAACTGTGAATCCACCTTGTAACATTGCAATTATACAAAGGAAGGTGTTAGAAAATCAACACTGTCATACAAACTAGGGTATGTACAACAGAATTAAGACTACTGGACCTGGTTAAGCAAAAATGCTTCCAACAAAGAAGATGTTACCAGTGAAATACTTTCCCTGACCCTTAGTGGTCTCTGATTCTGATTCTGAAGTGTGGGAAAGTTTCACAATTTATGACGTGTCATACAGGAAAACCAATGAAACTGCTAAAACTAACATAATTCTCAGATTGGTGACATTTGCAATGAAATAATTACTCTCCATGTGGTGGTCTACAATAACTGCTTTAATGCAAACTCCATACTTTCTTTGGTAGTTTATAGATTACTGAGATCGTGGGGGGTACATGTATCTATTGCCGATATTTGTAAAGCTCTCACAATTTACAGCATTTAATTCCTGAGGGCAGAGAGCCTAACAATTCTAAAAGAAACATAGGGTTACTTGCAGCAGAATATGCTCAAAACTCTAAAACCAATGCACACAGCATACAACTAAACAACACATGGTATCATGAGAAAATTTATTACATCTTAGATTGTTACAGAGTTGTTATATCTGCTATGTTTTTATCACTTTTACCACATCAGTGCACTAAACATGTAGTCAGACATAAAGATAACATTGCTGTCAAATTATATCTAAGTGCTTCTAGCATTGAGAATATTAATTGAAGTTGCATTTGTGTCTCTCTCATTATCTTAATAATTGGCGAAATAGTCTTTCCGTATACTTGTATGTTAATATTTATAATAATTAGAGATATATATCACAATAGCTGTAAATAATATGCTAGAATTTTTAATAGAAACTACGTGAACTGTATATTTATTTGAAATTACGACTCTGACACCGAATCGTATTTCAAAAAGTATATCTGATACTTTGGTTTATCTGATGATAACTTTTTTATGTCTATCAGATTAAACAGATTGATTGATTGATTGATTGATTTTTGTTTTACGTCACACCACGAATATTTCACGTATATGGTGACGGCATCTGCCTGATGCGGGGCATACAAATTTTGACCTTTGCAACGGACCCACCCAAAGCAGTGAGGGATCTTTAACGTGCCATGCATACCATGACACGGGGCCTCGGTTTTTACTGTCTCATCCGAAAGACATGACACCAGCATAACCAGAGCAGGACTTGAACCCCGGCCTCCCGATCAGGAGTCCGACGCAATACCACTAGGCCACGCCGGCTTCCAGATTAAACAGAATCCACTGTACCAGAAATGCAATGTCAATCTAAAGTAGCACAATAGAATATAATTTATTTACGTTTTGTATGCCAGAACTATTTATTTACATGTCTTGTATGCCAGTACTATTCATTTACATGTTTTGTATGCCACAACTATTTATTTACATGTTTTGTATGCAAGTACTATTTATTTTCATGTTTTGTATGCCACAACTATTTATTTACATGTTTTGTATGCCAGTACTATTTATTTACATGTTTTGTATGCCAGTACTATTTATTTACATGTTTTATATGCCACGACTATTTATTTAATGTTTTGTATGCCAGTACTATTTGTACACTTACCTAGATGACAGCGATTCACCAATGAATACTTCATTCAGTGCTAGCACTGGAAGGATTCTTGGTAACTTGGCATTTTCATTTAGGTTTAATGTTGGACTTCTGCATGTTTCATGCTCAAGCACATGTTCAGTGAATCTGTGCTCAGGATAATGAAGTTGCTGGTCATGTAATTCTATTGGTTCATCATTTTCATGATGCCCTGACATGGTTATTCTAATCCTTTGCTGTTTTTTCCAACTAAAATGAAATACTAATTTATTAACTTAACATTACGATATATTTACATTAGCAAGTGTGAGTAGTAGTAGTCAAAATGCAGAACATTGACAAATGCTAATAAAAAACTGATCTTTTCACTTGTTTACTTATTTTTTTTCTAAATCTGACTTATTCTAACATAATCATATCTATTGATGACTAACATTTGTTAACTTACACATATTTCTCTCAATAACTTCAAATTATGCATATCAAAGAATTTCACTTTAGCTTAAATGTATTAATACTTCACCTAAACTTTCCAGCAAGTATTCTTCTGATTGCATTATCAAATTTTTCTGCAGAGTAGTTTTGTTTAGGTAAACATAGATGTCCTTCTGACCTAGAGAAAAGGCTCCTTAATGTATATTTGATAACATTTATAAACATTTATCACTTGCTTTTCTATAAAGAAGGGTATGCATAGTTAAAACACAGAATTTAAACAAGAAGTGTTTGTGAAACATGAATGCCCTCGGTGGCAAAAAACTGCAAATAATGCAAATTTTGCAATGTTCTATATCCCGAGTACACTCCATCCCATGGAATACACATGTGAAATAAGGAAGCCCTACCTCTTACAACTCATAAGTTATAACCGATGTTGAAGTTTTTCAAATGTAGGTCAAAGATCATGGTCAAGGTCACAAGGTCAAAATTATTGTTCCGACAGAGGTCTTGTCCTTGAAAGCCCTACCTCTTATAACTAATGTTAGAGATTTTAAAAAGTAGGCCAAAGGTCATGAGGTCAAACATTATTGCTTTGATGGAAAAGTCTTGTCACGAAAAACATGCATGTGAAATATGAAAGCCTTAGCTCTTTAAGATTCAAAAGTTATAACAAATGTTAAAATTTCTTAAATGTAGGTCAAAGCTTATAGTAAAAGTCAAGAGGTCAAGGGAAAGGTCTTGTTACAAGGAATATGCAAGTGAAATATCAAAGTCCTATCACATACTATTTAAAAGTTACAGCATGAACTATTTTTTCTAAGTTTAGGTCAAACTCCAAGGGCAAGGTCACAATTAATTTTTTTTACTTGTAGAAAAGTAATTCCTGCAAGATATGCACGTGAAATATTAAAGCTCTATCACTTAGCATTCAAAAGTTGAAGCACAAGATTTTTTTTTCCTAAATATAGGTCAAATTCCAAGGTCAAGGTCAGATGGTAAAATATTATTGTACAAAAATAAAGGTCTTACCACATAAAAATCACATGTAAAATATGAAAGCCTTATCACCGACATTTACAATGTTATGCTTTTTACAATTTTATGACGGAATGACAAACGAACAGACGGCCAACCCAGATGCTATATGCCCCCTTGATCTACAAGAGCGGGAGAAATAGAAAAATATTCTACAGAATTTAAATGGTTATCCTTATATAAAGATATAATATAACTGAAGTGAGAAAAAATGATCAAATATATATGTTGATAATTGAGATAAACGTAAATATGACTTTTTAATGTGTAAACATGACCCTCTTATATTTAACGTAGTGTGCACATACTCATGTATATTAAAATCATGTGCACGCAAACAGTTGTGTCCCAGATTCAAAATAACAATGGTCATGTGTTTTAAGTGTATAAACACGGTGTTCGCAAAGTTCTTTGCAATAAACAAGTAAGAGTTTGTGTGATGTTTGTATATAGTGAAATTTGTGAGGCTCGTATCGCTTAGATAATAGCAATACATGTATAATGTTTTGGGAAAATTCTAATTTAATAAAAAGATAGATAAATATTAGATTCTGCAAGATTTAGGGAAACTTAATTTATTGAATCTGAATCTTGTTTCACTATGCATACCTTTCTTTAAATTGCTATCCTAATATAAACAATATGTTTATCATTAATGACATTATATCATGATTATAAAAATAAGCAATATGGGGGTTTTTTTTGTTTGTTGTTAAAGTGCTATAAGAATGTTCACAATTTTTCTATATATATTCTATATTTGCATATCTACACGCATGAGTCGCTGACAACAAAATTATGCTTCTGCATGACTCTGATCACAAGATACATACAATAATCTATAAACAGCTCAGTGGATTTCTTCAGTTGTTAATATCCATTATATTTGAAGTCAGAAGCTGTACAAATGCTACTTTTCTCTGAGTTTTAATTATGATGTCACTGTAAAATGACATTACAAGCTGTGCAACATGTTGAACCTGAAGTCTTTACTTTACTCAGGTTTTCACATAAAAATTCGCAAATGGGTATTTTTAGATATTTCTCAGACAAATGCTGAAGCAGAAGGAGCTGTACAAATGCTACTTTTCTCTGAGTTTTAATTATGATATCACTGTAAAATGATGTTACAAGCTGTGCAACATGTTAAACCGGAAGCCTTTACTTTACTTAGGTTTTCATGTAAAATTGGGCAAATGGGTATTTTTAGATATTTCTCAGACAAATACTGAAGCAGAAGGAGTGGTAATTTTTATGAATTTTGTAATAATTCAATTAAGATTTTATGAAAATGCAAACTCACTAAGCATTCTAATAGCACTTTAAAATGGATTATGTCAACTATTTGGTGACATCAGGTTTTAATGGAGAAGAAAACTGGATAAACACAGAAATTTATCCAATACTGTGTACATTGTCAGACCATCCTAATGTCTGAAGCAGAGGATTTTAAACTTGATAGAGATGAAAGGCTTCAAAATCAATTAGATTCAGCCCACTCAGTCACCATGGCCCCTGCATAAGGAGTGTTGTAATGAAGTTCATAAGTGATCATGGTGAGAATAAAATCTTAAACGGAGTTTTCATCACAGTTAATACAAATCAAATGATAAAATATCATTTAATCAATATTCATATTTACAGCGAGTAATCTAGGAGTTCACATTGGAATTTTTTTTTCAAAACAAAAGGAATTCTGTAACTTTAGTTTCATAAACTATGTAAATAATCAGGTTTTTAATCATCATAGCTTAATTCCACCTTGAAGGATCTGTATTAATTCCAATGACAGGTTTTTCAGCATTTTCCACTTTGCTAGCTGCCAGTAAATATGTTCCATCCCCACCTGCAGTGAAAATCACATCAGCCCATTCTATCAAGTCAGCGTCAAAATTAAAACGATCAACAACCATTGCCTCTATGTTATGCTTCCTGCAAAAAAGAATTTTGAATTCTAATATGGAGTTGCCATAATCAGAATAAAATTTTCAAATCAAAACTCAAAGTCATCATTAGAAACATTACTCTGAGATCAAAATTACTTTATGTATTTAAGTTTGGAACTTTTCTAACAATTTTCAAAATTTGTTAATGAAACACGTTTCTGAGAGCAATCATGGTTGATTTTAACACTGCATTTTTCTCATGGTTTGATTCTTTCAATCACACCATTTCCTAAAGAGCATTTTCCTTCGTTTCAGCTCCCCCCTCCTCCACCACCTCAAATTGTTTCTTCCCAATTCCAAGGAATAAAAGTAGAAACAAAACACCTCAGATGATATGTATGACAACTTTACCTTAAAGTGTTTTCAATGACTGTCATACATCTTTTATGATTTTCATGACGTACTAATAAACCATCATAATCTGATCTTTTACTTTCAAGCTGAAAATGAAATATCTTAAATATTAAATTACATCTGATGTTATGTTTCGTAATATATTTCATTCCTTACAGGACAGAATTTCACTGGAGAGTAAATGTATATTGTTTTGAAAAAAAGATATATAGCAATAGTACAGGACAATATAAAATGTAAAATATAAATTTAATTTTCAGTCAAATACTGAAATAGCAGTGACAGAAATTCATCACACTTAATTTGGGCAACCATGCAAGAAAATCAGGTTTCCCAAATATACAAGCTGCTGCAACCAAAAAGAAGATATACATGACTTGAAAACTGTGTGCATATTGTTTATAATTTCCTATGACAATGGATATGCACAACTTCAAAAACAAAGTCAATTCTGAGTTGGAGAGAAGGAACAATTAATAAACATCATGAATTTAGTCCAAAAATGTTAGTTGGTTTACTAGGCATAATTAATTAATACGTCATTTTCAGAATACAAATCCATACCGTCAATTTTCAGTTTTATGTGCTCCTTAAGCAGCAAGTTGGGCAAAGATGGGACGCTGCTGAATTATAAAGATTTTTTCTGCAAAACTACCAACACTAATTTGTTGAGCATTGTCAAAATGAGGTATCCTAGATATTCATGTATTATATTTCCCACGATAATTTTTATAATTCTTTGTAAAAGCCAACATTCCACTGGGATCCGCTGTACTGAAGATCTAAACTGCCCCAAAAAGACAAAGGAAGTCCATCCATGAAATTAATAGTTCTCAGTTTTATTTTTTAAGGGTTATCCAACCCTAAGAAAATTCTAGTGAAAAATATGTGCTTTTTCGAAAATTCTTTTTTTATTTGAGAAACATATAAGACAAAAATAAATTGGTGGTGTTAAAACATTACCTACCCATGTTTTCATTTGAGAAAGAAATTAAAATTATGGAGTCTTAACTTGCTTAATTCATATTTTGGTAATTTCTAAGTCAAGCATATCGTCTATTAGTTTGCATTCCACTGCCAATTTTATGTAAATCAACAGATTATACACACTTCTTATTTGTAGTATAATATCTTTCTTCCATGGTTCAGAACCAATTTTAGAATCCCTTATATATGTAATGACAGAAGAGGCTGTCTTGCATCACTGGTTGCTAAAATTATCCCCCATGCATATGCATCAAAATGTGATATTTAGAGTACTGATAATGTAAAAACATGTGCAAATCTCATTTTCTAAATTTTCATTCTACAATACTATATGTACTAAATATACAAAAGAAATATGTATGTATCCAGGTTAGATTTTGTGCAAAGTAAGATATTATTACCCTAAACCCCAACCCCCCCAACTAATTTGTCTCAAATCACTGTAAAAAACAATGAGAGGACAGCTCTTATAGAGATGAGTTATATGTGGTTCATGATTTTACACTGCAGTCTTTCTACAATATCAGATATTTCTTTGAACATAAATATTTTCAGATAATTATATAACCATTCTTAATTTAAAAATAAGCAAAATAAAAGAACACTGCCCTCTTATTTTGACACACAGTTGATGCAAACAACTTATATGATTTGTTAAATTGTAATAAATCAGAAATAATGTTTCAGACTTATAGCTTTGCTTTATTTTGTTACTTCTATAATATATATGCTATTTTATACGCAGACAAATCAATGAAGTGTTTTTTCTCACACCAATCCTTCTCATGGAACATATACAGTGGAATCCGCTTATTGTAATAGCCTCCGTGTTTGGAGAATTTATGATAGTAACCGGACTATTACAGAAACCGAATTGCTCAAATGTAGACCAAGCAGATCATTTTCTGTGATTTACGACATGAGCTAGCATAAATGTCCACCGTACTGCTCTTGTCATTTAACGTATTGCTTAGCAGTTACATTATATATTAGCATTTAGCCATATTTCAGCTATATAGTGACTAGATCAGTCGATCAAAAGATCTATGGTAAACGTAAATCAATCATAATATTCATGAATTTAAAATACAGTTTATTCCTATGTAAGTTGTAAAATACATGTAATGGCTTTTTATACCCTCCCGCACTGTCCGATTTAAAAGTTAAAGTTCTGTCCGACAAGGCTCTATGATAAAGACCCATTTCATCGGCGTTATAAATATGATTCCAGAATATCAGGCAAGGAATTTTCTAACCAATTATCAGCAGCACTGACATTAGCATCCTTCTTCTCGCCATGGATGCGTTTAAAAGTGATGTTGTTCCGTTGTTTCTAGCAGGATAGCCAACCACAACTGGGATTAAAATCTTCATGATTTAAACGTTTCGCTAATTCTTTGGCCTTTTCTGTGAGGATCGGTTCTGACAATGGTATATCCCGGGTCCTGGCTTGCTTGAACCATTTGGACAATGCCCCTTCAACATCTTCCGCTTTTCCAGAGCGGTGACAAATTCTACTGGGGTTCTCGTTTGCGAGAAAATCTGTCCGCATGGATTCCTTGTTTTTGGCAATTTTGGATTCTGTTGGTTGAGAACATCCTGCCTGCCGTGCAATTTCACTTTCAGACAAGTTTTTGTCGTGCAATTTTACAATCTCATATTATTTCCCAGAGACAGCTCAATTCTTTTCCTTTTGTTCGCCATGATAGAAAGTTATGAAATGACCCAAGGAATGTTCACTTATGAAGCCAAAAGCAAATTCGATACAAATGTCAAAACAATTCAATTGAGATTTTGTCAGTTAAGTTGCCCCTGGGTATGGATAAATTTACCTGGTGTTCGGGGGGCAGGCGTGGTGTAGTGGTTAAGCGCTTGGCTTGCGGCGCCGACGATTCGGGTTTGATTTCCGGGTTGCGCCACTATGTTTAAGAGGTTGGTAACCTCCTGCTTCCATGTCGCGATATAACTGAAATATTGCTGAAAGCGACGTAAAACACCAATTAACCAACCAACCTGGTGTGCGTCTAGGCATGACATTTAATAGCTTGTTTGGATGGCCACACTAAAGAGAATATTCAGTGGGGAACTAGGTGTGATAAATGATCCTTACTTGTACTCTTAATCTGTTTGTACAAACTTTCATGGGGAAATGCAATACAGTGAAAGGCTCAATTTCTATTACACAAAGCGGAAATGGGGAAAACTTCTATCACACTAGCCATATATTTTACTATAGAAATAGATAGAAATGGTTTGGTGTTTTGAAATTCTATCACAGTAACCGAAATATTCCAGTATGCGATATTACGTAAAGTGGATTCCACTGTATATGACGTCATCCAAGGATCGAGAACCCTTAAATATATTTGAATGAGATAGAATAAGTAGTCCTCCAAAGGGAAGTAAAATACACTAAAAGAAACAACACAAACACTCTTTGCCGCAAATTTTCTGCCTCCTGGCCTTTATCAAGCAATTGTTAGAAAAGTACAGAAGAACTATGTAACATCCATCTTTACATGTCTAATATAAAGAAGCTTGTTTACATTAGACATGTAAAGATGGATGTTACATAGTTCTTCTGTACTTTTCTAACAATTGCTTGATAAAGGCCAGGAGGCCGAAAATTTGTGGCAAAGAGTGTTTGTGTTGTTTCTTTTAGTATATTTGAATGTAAAAAATTGTTATCCTTCATTATTTTCATGTATTTGCTACTTTATATATTCCCATTCAAACAGAGCGGTTCATTAATTTTATACAGAGACTGATGTTAACATGTCCGACCTTTGCCGCAAGGAGCACTTAAAATTTGAAAAATGTCTGTCCGGATTGCTATCTCCAAAATCATGTATTAGTTAATTTTGAACCCTGAAGTATTTTGTAATATATAATTCTATATATACCAATGTCTAAAATCCCTAGAAACTCAGAAGTAATCATTCAGTCCTAAAAAACCTTTCTAAGCATTTCGTTAACAACACCGAAACCTACATGTACCAAAATCAAAGTAATTTTGAAGGGCGATTTGGTTTGTTTGTTTGTTTGTTTGATTATTGTTTTACGTCACTCCACGATTATTTCACGTATATGGCGACGGCATCTGCCTGATGCATTGCATACAAATTTAGACCTTTGCAACGGACCCACCCGAAGCAGTGAGGGATCTTTTACGTGCCACGCCTACCGTGACACGGGACCTCGGTTTTTACTGTCTCATCCGAAAGACAGAACACCGGTGTGCCCCGGGCGGGAGTCGAACCCGCGACCTCTCGATCACAAGCCGAGCACCTTATCCACTAGGCCACACCGGCTTGAAGGGCGATTTGGAGTGAGAATTGATGCCAGCGAGAATGCTACCACAGAAAATGGACTGAAACACAATGTAGGGGCCTTTGGTGGCTAAAATTATTTATGCATGGTGAAAGAAGAAGGTTTGACATTTACTTTGATGCACAGAACATCGCGATACATGAAAAACAGCCGGAGATATACGGGATTAAAATCAAGTCTTTACACATCCCTGCAAAAATAGTTGTGTACCTTGTGTTATGTGTTAGGAGTAACCATCCCTCCCCACCTCCTTACTATATGATTCCCTGTGTCTATGGAGATTTAAACTAAACCTACATAACATCTCAACTCTTCTTCTGATAGATGTTTGTGTGTTTGCTTCTCAAATTCATATCTTGTCATCTTTGTCAAAACAGCAGCTCGTTTGGGTCTGAAAAAGGCTGACTCTGTGCTCATTTTCCTTATATGTCTCATATTCTGGCTTAGCAATTTACAACCTTGTGAATTTGATAGGGCCAGCTTAGTAACAAAGGGGCAGTTAGCGATTTTAACACAACTGGTGAACATTTCGATATTTGTATATTATAATTCATGTGTTAAAAGGCGTATTTAAGATTAAAAAGTATTTAAATGTTTATGTATTTTAACTAGCACGAGGAATTTATGATATGTCAAAGCTGGACATAACACCGTATCCTCCATATTGCATTTCAAAAGTAGAGTTATAAGCGAAAATATTTTCGAAATTCAAGAAGGCAGGACAGAAAACATTATTATACTTTATTTGATATTGCGAAACATGTAATTAAAGATTTCTATGTTTTAATCGTGCCCTTGGGGCTAACTTTACCATGCATTAAATTTATAGTCACGACAATTAAATACGAGATTGTGGCTACATTACAGTAATTGAGTCCAGTTTGACACGACAACAATTCGCGGATATGCGGTAAAACTTTTTCCTGCGTTAATAGTTAAAATATGTTACCATTACACAAAGACGACAGTGGGTACAAACCAGGATGGAAAATCAAAGAGAAGGCAGCTGGATTGATGAGGTACGTATTCTTTTTAATTGCTAGTTTGTTAATCACGTGGCAAGTCCATCATAGAATATAATGGCAATTGTAACATGCCACATATGTTTTCTGATATAATGTAGTCAGGTACGCTTTTATATTACTGATTGTATTTCAGACTTTGAGGGAAGGAATTGAAGCCTTCCCCCACAATATATTAGGCTAATAACGATGTGTTCATGTGAACTTTTAAAGCTATGTTATTACGAGTAGTGCAGTGACATTCTCGAAGTCGGTGTGACATCACACTAAGATCTAAATAAAGATAATCCCAGAAACATTCCGAGGATCACCTGAGGGATAAACTTGGTGTTTATCATAGACTGTAATGCAACTTTTCTGAACAATATTTTGAGCACGAGCTAAATAAGTCTTAAATTTTTGAAATTCGTTGAGAAATCTCATGAGGATTTTATATGACCGCAGTTGGCAAAAATAAAATTTCATAATGTCAGATTCTTCGTAGACAGCGATGATAAATCTCGAGATTTATCCCCCAACAAGTATGAAGCAAATTAGGTCATGTGACCAGTTCGACTTCAAGAATTGTCATAACTTAAGTCTGAGAGCGTTGCTCATGAAATCAAACACATATTCGCCAGAGATTTTCATGATACATCATTATATATACAGTTTGCACTTCATTTCACCAGAGGCATACTTTCATTAGCAAAACTAGTGACAGCCATTTAACAGGTTGGGGGCAACCTCTCATTTGAGATATGATCACTCAAATGAGTAACTATCACTGTTTCCAGTAATCAATTTCAAGGAATGAACAGATGTAAACCAGTACTAAAAACTTAAAGTTTCGAAATTTTGACTTAAACTAAAAAGGGCACATCTTTATCATATACTGAACATGAATTTATACAAACTTACCATTTTGGAGTTTATAGCAAAACTCCAAAACAGGAAATGGATGGATGAGAGAGAACAGCCCCCAATCGTAGCGCTGTTTTCAGGTATCCCTGGCTTAAAGAAACCCTTACCAGAGAATCCCCGGACTATTTACTTTTTTAAACTGTTATTTGATGAAGAGATGTGAGATGTTCTCATAAATGAAACTAACAAGTATGCTGAAAATAGAATAAATACAAGTGAACTGAAACAATTTTCACGTTTACGAAAATGGTGGCTAGTAAACAAAGATGAAATGAAAGTCTTTATAAGTTTGATTATTGCCATGGGTATCAATAGAAAGCCAGACCTTGATTCATACTGGTCTACTGATCATATATTATCTTCTCTATATTTTGGTGAAAAAATGTCAAAGGATAGATTTCAAGCAATTCTTTAAAATTTTCATCTAGCAGATAATGATGGACCCCGCAACGGTAGGCTATACAAAATTGAGGCATTCATAACAACCTTTGATGTCTACAATCCAGACGAGAACTTGAGCTTTGATGAAGGGACATGCCCATTCATGATTCAAAGGGAGGTTCGCATTCCGTGTCTACAATCCAAACAAACCCCATAAATTTGGAATCAAATTGTATCAAGTTTGTGAGGCAGCATCAGGATATTGTATTGGCTTTGATATTTTACAGCGGTGAACAAGGGTGTGATATTTGTAGTGAAGCTATGGATTTTCCAGAGGGAACTACACAAACAACTAAAATTGTCGTAGGGCTGCTATGTTATTATGTATTGCTAGGAAAAGGCCATAAAATATACATGGACAATTATTATACAAGTCTGGAATTGTTTACCGTTTTGGAACTCCATAAAACTTCTGTATGTGGTACCGTCAGAGTAAACAGAAAGCTAGTACCAAAAGCCTTCAAACAAATTAAACTTCAGAAAGGAGAGGCAATTATCCACAGAAATGGTAATCTTTTGGCCCTAAAGTTTCGAGATAAACGAAACGTTCATATGCTATCGATATTTCATGAAGCGAAAATTGGTCTAACCAACAAGGTTGATAAATCAGGGCTACCTATTTGGAAGCATGTGATGAACGTTGACTATTGCAAAATGATGGGAGGGGTTTATCTGAATGACCAGATTTGTCAATACTATGACATTCTCCGTATATCTGTAAAGTGGTGGAAAACTCTGTTTTTCCATCTGTTGAACATGGTGATAGTGAATGTTTTATTCTTTTCTGTAAATATAGAACCCAGCCAAGCTACGAATACATAAAAATTTCTGTGCAGCACTAGTGAAATCTTTGCTAGAGGAAGCAATTGATGCTCCTACTCCAGCAAAGAAAGGGAGGAAATCTGCGGAATCGCTTTCTCGCTTGACTGAAAGGCACTTCCCAGCATTCATACCCGCAAAACTTGGTGCAAAAAGAAAACATCCCCAAGAGATTGCAAAGTATGCAATCTGTCGAAACATTAAAGAGATGGATTCAAGTGGCACTAGACGTCATATTGTTGTGTTGCATGCGATGTGCCATTGTGCGTACTCGACTGTTTTGAGAGATACCATACAGTTAAAGACTTCAAAAGATCTGTTACGAATGAACAATGAACAAAATTATCCTAATGATATCCGAAATAACCTAATTTGCCTGTGAAGATCAAATAACAATTTATTTACAACAAACAACATAATGAAATTTCTATTTTTTTTTCATGTTTGATTTCTAATTCACTTAATGAAATATATTTTACGTTTTTTTTTTATTAAAATGATAAAGTTTGATGATTTACCTTTCTTTGTTTTATCTTACCTGTTATGACTGTTTTGCCAATTTTACATGATATAAGGGGCAAAACCGGACAAATGCAAAATTACCGCTTTGATTTGCGTCAAATTATTATGACGTCACATTCCAAGCCTTAACGTCAAAGTGAAAATTCCGGCAAAAAGTGGTTTGTCTGGTGTAAGACCCCTTACATCATTTGAAGTTGGAAAAAGGTCTATTAATTACATATTACGTGGATGGGTTTGAATATAAATAGAAATTAAATCATAATGTTTCGAAACAATATGATTTAAACTAATGTTCTTGGTATATAATTTATGATATACAAAGTCTTCTATAAACAATAGAACAATGTGTCATAATGTAATTTTACTTGTGAAACCACCTTTACCTGACTCAATAATGACACAGGTTAACACCTAGCAAATTTGAGCTTACTTGTCTAGAAAGCCCTAGTTTTAATATACAATTTTCCCATTTGGTTTATACCTTTATCTTAAAAAATAAAAATTTTACAGCACATTGAATAAGGAGAAGTCATTCGCTATGATTTCTTATTGTTAATTCAGCAAGGGCTGTCATAATAACTTATTGGTTACATAGCGTCCAAAGGGTTAAAAATCACAATGACCAATCAGAATGCTTAAATTTCATCCTGATTGACGATGATTACATAATTGGATTGCATTGGCACTTGTTATTCTAAAATATTCTAATTTCAGTAGTAAAAACATCTTCATTTTGGGCAGATTATAGACCAGTATGGTTTTCTCACCTTGTAAATTATTAAATGAATTGAAAATATAAAGAGCTAAAAGTAAGAATTTTTAATTTTTTCTTTATTTATCGGCTTGTCAGTAAGTTGACGGATAGTAGTTAAAATTTAATTGGTAGAATAATACATTACTATAATGTAGAATAACAGGTAAAACAATGCGAGTATATTCATATGTTAATAAGAATTATTGACATCAGCTCTATAAACAGCTGATGCAGGACTCTAACACCCCTTATTGGGACTTGGTCTGGGGCCCTTGGAATTGCAGAGTTTAACAAAAGTCCCGGCCCAGCTGGTCATCGGGTCAGGATTTTACAAGGACTGACAGAGAACTGCATTTTGTCAGTCCAAATGTCAGATACACATTTCTGCACTGTTTACTTTCACATTGAAGGAAGTCTCTTTCTTCCCAAGTCAAAAACGTGTCGATAATGTCCATTGGATAAAATCTATTTTTTTCAGTGAATCAAATTCTCTTAAACTACTGTCACTTGTTAATGCATTGAGTAATAAGTTGAGAATACTGATGGGGTACGATATTTTTGGCCAATCAGATTAGAATCTTTAGACCAAGTGAGATGCGCTGACCCAGATTAGGAAATTACGTGTACACAACAACAACGATGGTGGCGCCCTCGTCGATCAGATATTTCCCCCCCCCCAAAAGAAATTATGAGGTGCAAAGGAAGAAAAGGAGTTTTAACCAGCTATGGAATGTGGGGAGGGGGTGGTTACAATTAATAATTAATGAAATAAATGATTCATGTTCATATTTAAGCATATTTTTGCAAAAAAGGATTCGGTCCACCAATAAAGGATTCGGACTGGCAAAAATGACGGTTTTGCCGGTCCAAATGACCACCAGATCACAGGGACATTTGTTAAACTCTGGAATTGGTAAAAATAGGGCCATTTTTCTTAGATTTGGGAAAAAATAACAAGACAAGGAGTCAAATTCGGGAACTTGGGGTCTAAATTGGTTACCTCCTGCTTCCATGTCGTGATATAACTGAAATATTGTTGAAAGCGACGTAAAAAACACCAATCAACCACCAAACCAACAATCTAATTTAGGAAAAAAAGATACTATTTTGCATGTGGAATGGGGCCGAGTATCAGCCCCAAATCAGGCAGATCGAGAGCCCTGTGATGTGTATTTGCGAATTCTTGATAAATCTAAATATTTGCTCTGGTCCTGTCGACTTTGACATAACGAGTTTCAACTGTATATACTGTACATTTGTGCTTAAATTAACCATATTATGTAAGGGATTTCTCAAAACGAAAGATGCTTTTTAAATTTTTGCAATTGTTATGCAATAATAAAGCCATTGTACAATGTTAAAATATTTTCTTAGGAGTGAAAATTTGAACAACTTTCTGAAAAACATTCAATAAAATTGTTATGATTATGAAGCAAAAACTCAAGCTTCACCTCCAAAATGGTGGAAAAGGGAAGAAACTTCGATTAGATTTCATGCATTCGAAAACTATCTATTGACCTCATGATATTATTTGCTTCACAATACATGGTATGATGTGTATCATGATGCATTTTGTAGATCATATATATTTGAACCATTTGATCCTGACAAGGCATTCAGCCATAATATATAATTGATTAGTTAATATATCTGCAACTCTATTTAATTAGCATCAGTTTTGTAATACCTGTAACATTAAGCCTTACCAGTACATGACGAACTGCTGATAAAAGCACAATATGTTTACTGTTTTTATTGTTTTTCCATTTAAGGTTGATTTTCTCAGAAAAGGCCTCAAGAAATATATTTTTATTCCTTATGCTGAATTTATCCTTTGCATTTATTGAACTGCTATATGGAGTATGGACAAACAGGTTAGTGTTTTAGTAATATATACACAATGCAAACACTATATGCAAAGGAGTAAGCTAAAAAATAATTGATTTTGAAGTGGAGAAATGACTATTTTATCTGTATTTGGTTCCTTGTTTCCTGCATAATGGGGGCAGACTTGTGGTAATGGTTAAGTCATTGTCTTGCGGCATAGACAATCCCAGTTCTATTCCTGGGTTGCAACGCTATGTTTAAGAGGTTGGGCACCTCCTCTTCCATGTTGCGATATAACAGAAAAATTGTTAAAAGCAACGTAAAACATTAATGAACCAACCAATTTCCTCTATGAAATTTTATGGTATGTTTTTGTAATGTTATTACTTATTATTTATAAATCTTGTTTCAAATATTTAAATGATTATTTTTATTATAAATTTTATTTACTACATTGATTGATAAGGCAGTATATATGAAACAAATAGAATCGTTAAACAAGATTTTTACAAGGTACTTTTGAAAAAACGTAGATTATTTGCTCTTGAATATTTTTTTATACTTGTAGTCTTGGACTTATATCAGATTCCTTCCACATGTTCTTTGACTGCACAGCATTACTGGCAGGATTAGCAGCATCAGTGATTGCAAGATGGAGGTCCACAGAAGCCTTTTCCTATGGGTAAGTATTAAAAATGTTTTCATAATTATAGATTCTCTAAGTGAATAATTGTTTAAGGTTGTCATTGACCATTAGTATTTCATAGACTGCAGTCAAAATATAACAAGTTGCTGAATTTGTTGAAATCATTAATGACACAGGTATATATATATCTAATTTTTGCCAAGTGGTCAAATTGTCAAATATTTCTGTATGTATTAGTACAGCAAAACAAGTCACAAATTATTGGAGTTTCATTTTTTACACCTATGATTGAAACTGGAACAGTCTGTATCACGTGGTACCCAGTATTTCTACACACCTCATTAGAATGAGTTCAGACATGGTGGAGAAGTTCGATATAGAAAGGTTTATAGTTATGACCTTCACTCTGGATCATGCATCCATCAAATATTCTTAATTCTAACTGTGTCATGCCTCTAATACAAGCTACTAGACATGGTCTTATTTTGAATATAGGTCCACAAGTCCTTGCACTTTTGATTAATGGATCAGCTGGCAAGATTCAGTGTATTTCATCATAAAGTGGAACATATATCATACATATATAAAAATTTAGCAAACAATCAGCAATATTACCTTTATTTCCAATCTGTCACTAGAAGGCAATACACATCTTTTTCTACAGCTTGTTTTAAATTTGCCAATTTGTGCATATACATAGTCTCACCGAATCCTCCATATGTTTGTTTCTGCCCATGACATGCAATTAAGCATTTCTTGAAAGTCAAAGTTACAAAGAAATTGTTTTAAAAACAACGTATTGTAGCTCCTCACTGAGTGAAAGGATATTTGGAATACATTGCACAAGTTTTTATGCCCCTGCCATACATGGCTTGGGGTATGTAGTATTGCACTTTACCATCATTACGTCATGGATTTTGTTTTCGCAACTCGTCCTAAACTTTTAGGAGAATTTTAATGAAACTTTTTACAAATAAAGATCACAATATGTAAATGAGCATATTGAGAGGTGAATGCTGTCCAAAAAGTTTTACAGGAGTTACAGCCCTTTGACTGATTTCTGTATGCATATAAATTCACATTGTCTTCACCACTTCTTATCCCTTGACAGGATTTTAATGAAACTGGGTGCGAAAAAAGATCACAATATGTAGATGTGCATATTGTTAGGGGAATCTTGTCCATAAAATTTTACAGGAGTTAGGGCCCAGGACTGAAACTTTGCTGTCTGCAGGGGCATTCATGGTGCACCAATACATCTAGTATATCATTATAATGAAGCCCCGTAGCTCTTATACTATAGAATTAGAAATGCACCTGAGTTCAGAAGTAGGGGTGTGGCTCCTGGACATTGGACTTGTGGTTGTTATGGTCAGAAAATCCTGCAGGAATATAATGCCTTGTTAATAGAGCCAGGGATGTCATGAGAAGCAAAAATTGCCGATAATTCTAGCTGTCACCACCAGTTACTTTTTCTCTTACAAAAATATAATTTGGAAAAAATTATTTCCCTGTTGGAAATTACTGTATATCTAAATCCATGACTTCTCGAGGTGGCAGATTTCTCCTATAACTTTTCATAGTTCTCCTATTATTTCTATACTTTTAAAATGACATCCCCGCAGAGCTTCTACATTTGCATAATTTCTAAGATACTCCTTATCAAGGAGTATCTTAATGTTATAGTGTTCAAAGTTCAAAGGTCAGATTTACGAGACGGTGTATGAATTTATGTTCATCAGTCTATTCACACGATCAACATTTGTGGTGACCAACAATCGTAGTGTAATCTTCGATTTTCTCGTCTCTTCTTTTTTCTCTTAATTTTCACACTTTGAAATTGGAATGTTTTTTCACACATCTCATATAATAATTAAGATAAAACATTTCAAACTACAAATGTTTAACGATGTGTTTTATATGCTGATTTTTTATTCTTACTTACTTTTACCCGAACTACGGTCAAATCAAGTTATCGAGGGACTACTTCACAGTTTTCATTGCATTCTCTATCCAGAGTTATCGCTCCTTACTCTTGCTTATGTAGTGGTTTTAGTGCACGGAACACTGGGTAGAGAATGTTTTCATTGTAGTCCGAGATTCTCTGCCCTTCTCCCACTTTTGATATCGGCAGTGCGGGAGAGAGTCAGAGAGACTTTGTTCATCAAAAGTTGGAATTTCCATAAACTACCGATATCAAAAATGAGAGTAGGACAGAGAATCTCGGAATATTTTCATTGCAATACATTGTCTTTACTGAAAATTAAGGATGCATGTGGAAAACATCAAAACCCAGCATGTAGCATTCACTAAAGGGACTTTTAGTTCATCAATCTCATCACATAATTTGAATTACCAATCTAGTCTTTAAATATGTAAACCAGTATGAAAAAAATTAAAAACACATAACTAGAAAAGATGGACACTCCATGCAGTGGCGGATCCAGGATTTCAGAAAAGATGGGCTTAAGTGTATTAACCAAACTACTCTGCAATTTTTGGTGCCAAATCTGAATTTTTACTTGTAAATATGTGGCGGAAGAGGGGCCCCCTTCTGAATCCACTGCTGCCATTGAATCATGGTGGGATAACCTTATGAGCAGGTTTATCTACCTAATTTTCTTTCATTTGTAATAACAGGACTCATTTTCAATCAACTTCATACAAAATGAGGTTGAGGTGTCATTAGTGTGATACATATAGATCTCTACTCACAACAAGATGTAAGTAAGAGTATCTTTCAAGACCTCAGGTCCTTTGATTTAATTTTTGGATATACATGTAAAGTCTTACATATCATACTGTGTTAGAGGTCATACAATAATACTGATGCTTGCATATTTTGTTTGTTTTCTAATAGATATGTAAGAGCGGAAGTTTTAGCAGGCTTTGTCAATGGACTTTTCCTCATGTTCATAGGATTCTTCATTTTCTCAGAAGCTGTTGAGGTAAATAAACTAATTTGATTATACAATAATTGATTGATTGATTATTGTTTTACGTCACTGCCAGATGCATTGCATACAAATTTAGATCTTTGCATTGGACCCACCCAAAGCAGTGAGGGATCTTTTATGTGCCACGCCCACCATGACACGAGACCTCAATTTTTACTGTCTCATCCAAAAGACAGAACAACAGTGTGCCCAAGGCAGGAGTTGAACCGAGGACCTCTCGATCATGAGCCAAGCACCTTATCCACTAGGCCACACCAGCTTAATTATGCAAAAACAAAAATTAATATTTCATAAACTTTGTTTTCCATTCATATACATGTAAATGGAATACAACATAAACCCTTTACTTTATTGAATATCATTTATTTACAGAATTCGTTCTGTTGATAATTATTGTGATTATCTCAGGTTGATAAGAAGTTTTTTTTTTTTTATTTTATAAGTTTTATTTATGATATAATAGTTTTGATATCAGTATAAGTTCCTTTTATCATGAATTTCCTTTTCAATGCATACTCCAGTATTTTGCATGATTGCACATCATAATAACATTAGAAAGTGAAAAAGACTTAACTCAGTGATTTTGTGTGGAAAACTTTCTCAAGTGCCAGTGCTGTATAAATTTTGTATATACAATATGTTCTTAATGAATGAAAGTGAAACAGACCTAAAGAATTGAATTAATTATTCAGAAGTTCATGCGTTTATAACACATATCTATATACTGTATATATATATTATATATATATATATAAGCACAAGAAAGCGACAGACAACACTAAAATAAAAAAAATAGTCAAATTTTCGAGGCGATCTGCCCTTTCCTTAGAACAATACAATAAAAAAAACTACATACACTGTAAATAAAAATATGAAAAAAAAAAGCTATATACAAAGCACTAGTCTAATTATACGAGGATATCGGACGTCAGCTACATTTTGTGTGTTTGTAGGTCACTGTCTAAATGTAAAATGACCAGGGGCCAGTTGTTCGAAACACTAACTGCTGGTTAAGCTAACCAGTGGTTAAAGTTTGAGATACAATTAAATGAATTTACAAAATTTCTGTGTAAGATTCTAATTTACCTTAAATAGCTTGTTTTAAATGCTACAAATCATTACACAGACTATGACTTAAAGTCTTTTCATTTCTATGATATAGTCAGATGAAATTTAACCGTGGTTTAGCTCAACAAGTGGTTAAAGTTTCGAACAATTGGCCCCAAGCCTTTATCCAATATCGTGGTCATAGGAGAATAGGGCGACACCTACGTGTATTCAGGTTTTCCTTGACCCATTCATGTTGTAATATGACCAAGTGAAATAAGAGAATGCTTAGAGATGAATGTAGAGAATGTAGAATGAGAAAGGACAAAATGAATGAGAAAACACAGAAAATAAATTAAAAAATAAATAGATAAAAAAAAAGTGAAAGCAGAAAGACCTGGTATTTGATATTTGTGTTCATTTGGTAAACATCCATCAATTTGTTGAGACCATTAGGTTCTACTGTCTTAAGCACAAGTTGCCAAAAGTTTTGTTTGGCAACTCTTTCTTCTGTTGTCCACATAATGTTATGGTCTATAGCCACAACCATCATATCATCCCAACAGTGGTTAACCTTGTTAAAATGCTTACCCACAGGTAAATGCATTTTTTTAGTTGTGATGGATGACCTGTGGTTAACATGAATGGGTCATGGCAAACCGTAATACATGTAGGTTTCACCCTATTCCCCTATGACCACGATATCGAATAAAGGCCTGGTCATTTTACATTTAGACAGCAAACTACAAAAATGCAAAATTGAATTTTGTATAATTAGACTGGTGCTTTGTATATAGCTTTCTTTTTTTCATATTTCTATGTATGTAGTTTTTTGATTGGCTTGTCCTGAGGAAAGGGGCAGATCCCCTGGAAAATTTGACCATTGTTTTAATTTTAGTGTCGTTTTAGTGTCTCTTTTATTCTTTAGCGACTTGCATTGACCCACGGTTGACCCGACTTTTTGAATAGTGAACGTTGTTGTCATATTTCCTACTTGTGCTTTATATTTAAGGATTAACTTTAACAATTTTGCAATTTATTGAGTTATAATATGGTTTGATGTGGTGCACACTTTATAATCCATGAAGCGGATTATTAAAAAGTTTTGCACTGCCTCAAACCATGTTATATCTGGCAACCGAGCAAACCAATTTATGAAGCTATAATATGCTTTCAAGGGCCAATCAAATTTCTTGTTTCATAAAAAATTAAACTATATATATATATATATATAACTAAACCTTGTCCTGAAGATGCCCAGGATAAGGCCTGTTGATATTTGTACCGTTGAACTTTGTATATGCTCTAGAAAGCACATTCTTATGTTATTCTATATTATATCCTAGCAACCGAGCAAACCAATTTATGAAGCTATAATCAAATTTTTTGTTTCATAAAAATTAAATCATATAACTAAACCTTGTCCTGATGATGCCCAGGATAAGGCCTGTTGATATTTGTACCGTTGAACTTTGTATATGCTCTAGAAAGCACATTCTTATGTCATCTTTTTCAGACTATGTGTATATTTTGTATATGGTGTAAAGCAGAGTTCTTGAAATACTTCGATCAGCAAAACCGGTTAAATTCAAGAATGTTAGAAACAATTGAGTACTGCGCCGGTCCTTGTGACCGACAAATTCTTCATCTCTATTCATCTCTGTATTGCGATTTCGAAATCCTGATACAGAGAAAACTGTAAATTGTTTGATCTGTATAAATGCCTGATCAACTGCAGACGTTTAAAGCATGCATTACAATGAACGGCTATTTTTCTGTTGTCATATCACCACTGCGGTTGTTGACCTATTGTTAATGCGGAATCACTGCAAAGATAACATTGAAACACCACAGCATTGCGGCAATCAGCGGTGAACCTACTATCTACGAATACGTAAAGCGTGCTTAAATATTTAGAAAATGTACATACATGTAGCATTAAAGGAAATGACGACAGATGTTTGTATTTTGAATCATTTACCACTTTGGTCAGCTATCATATGCCTTTATTGTGAGATGATTGAAAGTAAAGAATGCTATCTTGTATAAGCATTCTTTTATAAATGACATCTGAGTAAGCATATATTTCTTTGTAATCACACCATTGCTAAACTGTTGTGTAGTATAACTAGTTTATTCATCGAAAGTAATACTGCTTATCGATATACAAACAAAATGCACAGAGATAACAATTTAGAATGACTCGCAAATATTGTGATCGTTAATAGTGCATTTAAATAAAAAGAAATGGCATAAAATAAAAAGCCCTCAGATAAAACCACTCATGTTACACTACGATATTTAGACAAGATTTTATGATGCTTATATGTATGTTCAATAGTTATACAATTTATAGCAGTTATGATCATAACTGTGACAACATAGCTTCTTGGCAGATAAAATTTGTTGAAGGGCAAAGCCTAGTAAACGAAAAACCCGAAATCAGACATTTCCTCAGTCAAAAACCAGGAATCACTGGATGAAAAATCATCTGGGATGGAATTTCAAATCAGAATAGAGGGATGGGATTGTTTAAAACATGATTTAAATACAGGCATGATATGTACCGTTTGCATTGAAACAGTTACCAGTAAATTCGGCCCAAAGCAACGTTTCCTTGCAGGTTTCAAAAACTACTGTTTTTCTTCCATCAGTACAGGCAGTAAACATTATAACATCATGCATAGCAGTGCAATAAAAAGCAATCTGCTGAACAAAAACCTGTAGTTACACTAAATGAGTGTTATAAAACATGGAAATCAAAATTTGTCATATACATGCTTGCATTAAAATGAAGAGACCAATAACAGACTTCCTTTGTTTGTGTAAGCATAGTGTAAATTTGAGCTATTCCTCTATAAACCATTATTTTACTCTATTTTAACATCATAATATTTTTGGACTGATAAGTTTCTTTTCGGACTGACAAGTTTGTTGCAAATGTCAATCCCAATGACTGACAGCCAAAACAAGATATTAAGAACTGTGATGTAAAGAAGAACCCCAGAAATTTCCAAGGTCATTGGTGAAAGGTGAAGTTCTCTGCTAGAAATTATCTAAATTTTGGTATTGAGTAAGGTAATGCCATGCTTTACATTGCCCTTGTTTTCATTTAAGATGGTTTGTTAAATAAAAAATCCGAATTTTGTCCTTTCACATAAACAGGTGTCCAAGATTTGCAAGCATACCATGTATCATTCATGTTGTAAGTGATATCCATAACTTGCCTAAAGATAATATTGATATAAAATATATTGATATACAAATCCAGATACTGTTTCAAAATTCAGAGTTTGAATTTCATAAAATTTTTTCATGATTTAATTGTAGAGATTATTGGAACCACCAGATATTCACAAACACGAACGTCTATTTTTGGTGTCAGTCTTGGGATTTATTGTGAATCTGATTGGAATATTTGCCTTCCAGCATGGACATGGACATTCGCATGGTGGAGGAGGTGAGCGCATTAATTGCTGTATTTCCAGTTTATTTTTTCTTTGTTTATTCTAAACTTTTGTGGTCACACAAACTATAAACTCAGTATGTATATTTAATGTGAATAATTATTGTTACAGATCATGGGCACTCTCATGGAGGGCATGGACACAGCTTTGGTCTTGGTAGTGTAATTTTTACTTCAATATTGTTTTTATTATGTACTTTATTGCCTAAATATCTTATAAAATTCGAAATGTGGTAAAATTGATTATGAAGAGATTTTGAAACTTTTCTTTAAATTAAATTCATGTAGTTTTGATGAAATGGGTAAGCTAAATGAAAATTGTAATATTTTGTAATGAAGTGTAAACATATCATAATTTTGTTTTGAAATAAATTAGTTTTAATGCACATTATTTAATTGTAATAGTGTTGTATTGATACATAAAAATTTATTGATATGTAGGGCTAGGTGAGGGAAGAACAGATGAAGGTCATGGTCATTCTCATGACAGTCATGGTCATTCTCATGACAGTCATGGTCACTCACATGGTGATCATGGTCATTCTCATGGAGGTCATGGTCATTCTCATAATTCAGCAAAAGCATCACAATCACAAATCATGCAAGGTAAGATTATACTTTAATAGCATTTTATACAGTTTTTCCAGAAAGTTATGCTTCAATTAGTAAATGGTTTTGTTTATTGTCACATGCAGATTCCTAGTCCATAATGTCTCAAGTTTTATTGTTACACATTGCCAAGCTCCATTTAGCACTTTGTAATTTCTTCAGAACTTTTGAAATGAGCTGACACAAATGATCATTTTATTATGCATCATTGGGATGCATGTTTATCATAACAATGGGTCCTGTGAAAATTTAAATCATTCAAGAAGCAGGACACTCAGCAAAACGAATCACTGGATATAAATGGAAATAAAAATGATTGTTACATTTTCTTGCAGGTGTATTTCTTCATATTCTAGCAGACACACTTGGTAGTGTAGGAGTCATAATCTCTTCTAGTCTCATATACTATTTCGGCTGGCTCATAGCTGATCCCATTTGTTCCATGTTTATTGCAATTTTAATTACTATAAGGTGAGATTGTCTGCATTTTGTGTTCACAGGAAATGTCAAGAATTGCTCTTTTCAGGATTCAGTGATTGGAAAAGAAATGTTGAATTATGATATATCGTGATATTCTTATATATTAGTTTTATTACGATATTCTTTAAGTATTGATACTTTACGGTATTACTTTTTCTAAAATATTATGTCTGTATGCTTCAGTTCTATACCATTTTTAAGAGATGTTCTGTATTCTAGCATTACACCATGGCTAAGAACTGCTTGGTGTTTTGTAATTTTGTGTTTTGCTGTATTATACAGATAATTTTCTGTATTTTTAGTACTATACCATTACTAAGAGATTCAGTTGGCATTTTGATGCAGAGGACTCCACGGGAGTTAGATCATGTATTACCAGGTTGTTACCAAAGAGTAAGTTTTGAATTGTGTTTATATAAAATTGAACTGATTTAAATTGAGTAGTGGAAATTTCTGAATCGTAAAGTGAAATTTATTTTCCATTTCAAACCATGTTTTGTATGCTATTTGCTTCGAGGAGCCTACATTTCTGGGTTTTTTAAGGCGTCGAGCATTTGCTCGACAATCTTCTAGTGATCGTAAAAATTTTACCTCTACACCGCCTTTTTAATCCACGTAACAAAGTAGTACCTTTTTTAAAGTACTAAACGTAGTAAAAGTTCTTGCAAAACTGGCTTTGTTATCCTTGTTATTGAAATTTCATTGCACAGAAATAGGTTTAAGCATAGGTCTGCTTAACTTAAATTATCAATATATTGCCCTAAAACACGTATTATTCTGTCGCTAATTGTGTGTGTTAAAATATTCATTCGCCATGATGACGCAAGCCGATCATGAATTACAATCGCACTTAATGGGAATTTTTCCAAATATGGGGAAGACCACGTGACATATTGCCTTATTTGGAGAAATCGTAGTAGAACGCTTGTAACACACGCGATCAAGGCCTAATTTGACATTAAGCGCCAATATGGAAACCGATCGTGCAATCTTCGAAATATATATAATAATATAATAATAATATCTGTAGATATAAATTTCAGTTTTAAAAAAGAACAAATAAAATATTTCATAGAATCCTAAATATAGACTGGCAATGCGTATCACGAAGATATCTAGACAGGTGACCACTAATTCATAACGAGGCTGACCTAGGTTCAAGTGACGCGTTATCGGTTAATTTTATCTCACTGGATTTCGCTTTGTTTCATTCAAAGACATATATACAGTGTATATATGTCTCTGTTTTATCCATTTAACCTAGAATCAACAAATATCGACAAAATTCATTACATCTTCAAGGCTAAACATCACGAGCCTCTCGTAAATTACATCAGGTACTGTATACCTATGCTGTGTATGCTACTGCAGACGAATTTTAAAAATAACTACATGCAGTGTGTACAGCTTCTTATCTGCCCTTACCGTCTGTGCTATAAATAACACTTGCTGGACAGGGAATAGCCTTTACAAAATGGCTGTGGTCACTTGTCTCTTCGCGCAGGGATAGCAAGCAAGAGCAGGTAACTCCAGTCTATCTTAAACAAGAATAGCTTTTTAAAAAGTTTAAGTTGTAATCGGAGTAGCATTAAATGATCAAGATGTTGGTCACAAAGCCAAATAGCTTTATGTTAATGGCAATTACTTGCTTGTTTTTGCGCAGTTGTGAATTTTCCCGCTAAAATTTCTGAAGCCACGCCTCATTTTTTCCTTATTAGGGAAGTAGCATGTGTATATATCACATGGTCTTTCACATATCTGGAAAAGTTCCCACGACGGCATAAAAATTGGCAGCCGAGTAAGTTCTCGAATCGCCTACAAAATTTAATGCGGATGTAAAGGATGATAGCATGGATTAAGACAGAATTTAAGATTGAATGCATGAAAAATAAATTACGTAGAACTTACATGTGAAGATTTTATTCCAAATCAACCGATAAAGTGTGATTGTGATGCACAATTGGCTTGCGTCATTACGGCGAACGGCATGGTGTTGTAGCCCTTACACATGCACATACAATAAACGACCGAATAAGTAGTGTTTTTGGACGATATATAGAAGCTGTTGGCCCTAGTGTCAGTGTTAGTAGCGTAGACAAAAGCAGAAACCTAGACCATATCTTAAAACAAATTAAGCATAAGGCTTCCATATTTTACAGGCAATGGTAACAACTCGTCCATTTCTTTGTAAAAAAACTGGCAATGGTGTACGATTGATTTCACATGTACATTCTTTGTGAAAAGATATTTGACATATTTCTGCAAGAATGACGTAAAGAACGATAAAATGATATGATGATATATTCTATGATATACTGCAGTATGGCTGTTGGTCCATAAGCTTTTATTTTTACTCAAAAAATTATCGGAATTCAACAAAAAAGATGAACACAACTGGTGATTTCTGCTATTTTTGACAGCTTTAAATCAAATTTAGCTCGACGCCTTTGTGGCGCTTCAAACAATAGATCCTTCACAGTTCTCCAAAAGGAAGTCCAGTATGAGAAATAAAATACAAACACTCAGTTATACAAATTTTCAGTCACTTGGCCATTATTAAGTGAAGAAAAACGACATTGTTAAAGAGCTATTTGAAATCCATGTTGAAATCCTGTAACAAAGTCGTTTGTCTACACTTGATAAAGGCCACGTGGCTGAAAATTTGTGTAATTGAGCGTTTGTGTTTTATCTTATTTTCTTTGATTTATGTCGTCACTGAATTTACCTTGGCTTGAAATCATGAACTTTTTCTTTAAAATTTTACTAATTGTGCTAATCTCGTCTTGTGTAATTGCTGTACACACAATTTCATTATGTTTTATTAGGTGAGTCAAATAGAGGGTGTTTATAGTGTACAGGAGCCTCATTTTTGGACTTTGTGTACTGAAGTGTACATAGGAACAATAAAATTAGAAGTTGCAATGAATGCAGATACCAGATATATACTTAGTCATACTCATAACATTTTTACACAGGTAAGATGTTTTATCACGATGTATGTAGTGTTCAGACAGTATAAGATACAGTCATAGTGTGGTACAGAACTTTAACAAAATATAAAGAAATAGGTTGGGACTTACTGACGAAAGGATTCACAGAATGATCTCCTTCTGATCTAGAACTTTGGTCCCAGGCATTCTAGTAAGAGATTATGCTTACTGAGGTTTTATTTGCCAGGATAGTAGTCTAAAGAGCTATTGTGATACCCTTGGCATTTTTGTCAGCTTTGGTTGGCTACATTCGTCATAAGATTTTCAATTGATAGAATTGTTTTACCTTCTGATCTTGACTTTAGAATCAATTTTCAAAAACTTAAGCCTTAGCCATATCTTTTGAATAAAAAGACATATGGCTCAGTTCTACTTTATTCTGTAATTAGGGTCTTCTGAGACCCTTCTGTTATTGTGAAGTTTTTTCTTTACATTTGTTATTATTATTATTATTGTTCTTATTTCTATCACTTTGACTGCAATTTTCTCAAAAACAGCTTTACCAACAACCTTTTATCTATGCTACTAACTTGTTGAGCCAGGGGAATTTGATTGATAAGAAAAAAATTGAAAAATTATGATTTTATTGAAAATTATGTAACAGTGCTAATTTTCTTAATTTTCTCAAAAACAGGTTTATTATTTAAGATGGATTCCTCAACTCTTCATTCTCAAATTTAACAGTTGTGTTCTTGACAATAAAGTCAGCGCCGATTATCTACTTTTAATGATTTAGCCGTTATTTAGATTTGAAAATTATGTAATTTTTAAACTTTTTTGTTTACAGTCTAAGCATTTCAAAAATGCTACGAGACGATTTAGAATATCTATTTCATGGTGAAAAAGTTTCTTTTAATATTTGAAGTCCATTTTTAATTGAGAAATTTAAGTTTTTCAAAATTTTGGTTAGTTACGTAATTGCTTCATAACTTCCATATTTTTTGTCATATGATCACAAAAATCTGAATCAGTAAAGGAGAGTGTTAGCTCTTTTGAAATATGTTTTCAAAAATATCGTAATATTTGCCCCCTTCCCTCTATCGTGGGACAACCCTATCAAGAGAGGGTCTTAAGGCGCCAAAAATTCACCCCGATTTTTTAATTCCATTTTCTGAGAAATGGTTTCATCTACACACTTCAAATTTTTTCTATAGACTCTTGCAGGCATTGTTATCCGTTTAAGTAAAACATTTTTGAAAATCAAAGTCTTTTAAAAAATTACATAATAATGAATTAAATTTTAAATTCTTGTCCGTACAGCCTCATTTTTAACGCTACACTATTCCAATTTTAACTGTCATATTCTCTAGGTTCATATCTTTACAACCATTCATAGCCGATACCATCGATCTTTTTCAGTTTGGCCGCTATTTGAATTTAAAGTTTTTAAATAATTACGTATAGTGCAAAACTTTTTTTTATTTTTAGTCTTATCGTTTCCAGATCATTACGAAATTATTTTCCGTAACGATTTTAGCATGAAACATGTTTCTCAGTATTTGAAAGTGAGAAATTTAAAGATTTTAAAAAAATATCTTACTTGCGTAATTTTCATGTATTTTCTTATTCGTCGTATGACCAAGGTTTAAAAACGAGAGTTTGAGAAAGTATCTCGAATTCGATTTCTTAAACAAAAATTACATTTTTTGCACTCTACACACTACAAATATACTAATGAACAACGCTATAAAGAATTCTTCTCCAAGCGTCTGGATTACACATTAGGGAAGCGTGTTGAATTTGCCTTGCTTAATACCTCGCACAGCACAGCTGTTATAGAGGACTTCAAACGTGTGTGATATTCCTTGGGGAAATCGTAGTAACTCGCGATTGAATTAATCCTGCGCTTTGCCCGTGGAATATCTAATCGACAATTATAAAGGAAGCCCGTAATATGTATATTTTACTTAAATCTGAGTTTCTTTGTTTCCTTACTATAGTAGTCATCTAGGTGGTATATATACAGCTAACTTGACCATTGAAACGCGCAATACACACACTGTATCCAGCTATGTCACATTACGTCATCACGCTTCTGAATGGGAATTTTGTAATACACAGACTTTCTATAGCTGTATTGATGCCGCTTTAATTCCATGAGTGTGTTTACTTAGTGTCACGGTGAGATATATACATATATCTATGTATATGCTTCTCTTTGTCCTAATCGGTATATCATTGATGTCGCAATAAATACGTATACTCATTGGAGTATCTCGGTTTTGTTTATGAATATTCAGTATGTATTTATCGAAATTCTAAATGTTTCTTTTACTTGATTTTCCATTGTTTCTTACTTTAGATAATATTTTTTGTAATTTCAATTATTGAATAATTTGTTTGCTTGAGTTTTTTATTTCCTTTGGGGGGGAGGGGGGGGGGTGGTATTATTTTGTGTTAAGTACATGTAAGTCATTCTCCTGATCTTTTTTCTTTCTTTCTTTCTTTCGGTCTACTTATTTTTCTTTTTTCTTTCGAGAGAGGAAGACCTGCCCTGTTGCCTCTGCAACAGGTAAACTCTAGTTTCTGTTTTACTTTGATTCTTTTGGTATACTTCTTTGTGAACAAAGGAGACATATTAGTACATGTATTATTATTACAGTCGTTTATTGACTCACATATATTTCAAAATAAGAATATTTATTGTACTGCAGAAATTTTAATGTACAATTTTAGAATACCCCCAATTATTAGAAATATTTGAAATAGCATGTCTTTTCTGGAATATTTCAGGCAGGAGTAAGACAATTGTATGTACAAGTAGACAAAGCAGCAATGTGATTCAGTTGTTCATCTAGTCATCAGTCACAGTATCTTTTGCACATTGTAATGCACTATTGTGTATACTTGCATTATGACTACAGTGGTGCAGTGTGTAGAAACACTTGAATGATTATGGGTCTTCATTGTTATGTATGTGTAGGAATTGCAAGAGGTGTGACTTATGCAAACTGTAAGTAGTATGACTTATGCACATTGCATTCAGTTTAAAGATCTGGCCATATTATTTATTTTATTTTACTAAGTGATTCATAGGTGGTACAGTGTATTTAAAATAGACTGAATTTATTTTTCATTTGCCAAATACTAGTACTTTAATGGGAGATGTAATTTAGTTGTGCATAAATCTAAGTCATGTTTTGGTATGTTGCTTGGAATCGTATATATATATATATAGTTGAATCGGCTGTTAAATGTGTTTTACCGGTACATTAATAATTTCACATAACATAATTTCATCTTTAATTAATTTTTTATCTTTAATTTTTTAATTGCATGTTTAATATGATTCAAATTCATAAATATAAAGTAAACATTTATCATATTCAGGTAAGATTTTCCTTGTAAGTGGTACTTTGCAACATGTTGAAAGTACAACAATTACAATAATCGACTTGATAGACCTTAGGTTACTGTAATATGAATTAAAGTCACAATCTATACACTTTGTCTGAACAAAATAATTTTCCATTTCTAGTTTTCTTTCATTTCTATTATGTTCCTGATTTAAAGCCAAAAGAAAAATGTGCAGTTTGTTCTAAAGAGTTTATGTATAATGAATATGACTAAATTAGCAAGTGTGTTATAGACTTTCCATGGTGTTGTCGTCATATGAAGTATGTACATTTATTTTTCCTTGAATACATATAGATGTTATCATTTGCTTACCATCATACATTATTTTGAAAAAAGTCATATATTTGTATTATATATTTATCTAAGATTTATGAGTTAAATCCTTTGTTAACATTGTAATAAGAGAATAATTAATGCTATGTATGTCATTTGTTATAGTTTTGAGCATATCTGCTTTTAAATTTCATAACCCACTTCTTGGACAAAGATTTTGAAAATAAAGGTGTGATATTTTAGAGGCTCCAACTGTAATTATTAAAGCTAGTACATGTACCATACATTCTTGTATGCTATGGTTGAGTTTTGTTAGTAATATTTTTGTTCTTGTCATATGCAACCTTTCCCTCTTAAACTATAAAGTATTTGTTCCTATCAGATGTACCTTTATAAAAATTTGAACCAATTTTCATATCAAAATGCTAAATTTATTTGTGTAAATAATTGCTCTTTTTATTTTGTCTTGTTAATAAATACTGAATTTCTGTTTTAAATTTTATTGATTCATTCTGCAAAATTTTGCCACTGCATGTACCTCTTTGAAAAACTTCATGTTTTGCTTTATTTTTACTGTTGTAAAATTATAAGCATAACCTTTTACAATATAGTCATAACTGAACCTCATTTAAGGGTTCTGATATGCATGGTACCGGTATATAAACATTAGGTAGTGTAAAATACAAGATAATGTCTTTAATCCACAGGATTTTATTTTGCAATTCTATTGTAATTTTCACTCACATTTTATTTTTATAAAAGTGCCCCCATTTGTTCTCATCTATATAATAAATAAGCATTCCACTTTTTATTGAAATGGTGAAGTCTCTGGTTATTATACCCCCCCCCAACCCCCGCAACAAAGTAAAGGGTGTATCTGGAATCAGGTTGTCTGTCTGTCTGTCTGTAGACACAGTGGTTTCCAGGCTCTCTATTGTTATCCTTTTCACCTTAGTCAAGATAGCATACATACAAGCTTTCCTTAGGATGAGGATAGTCCCTATTAATGTTGGTGTCAAAAGGTCAAAGGTCAAGTGTACTGTACATCGATATAGGCAAATGGTTTCCTGGCTCTATAGTGTTAACTTTTTCATCTAGAGTAAAGATACCATACATACAGACTGCCCGTGAGATGAGGATGATCTCTATCAATTTTGGAGTCAAAAGGTCAGAGGTCAAGTGTACTGACATTGATATAGCTAAATGGTTTCCAGGCTCTATAGCGTTATCTTATTCACCTAGATTCAAGATACCATACATACACACTCTATATGTGTACTGGACATTGATGTAGGTAAATGGATTCCGAGCTCTTATGGGTTTTTCTTTTCACCTTAAATCACTATAATGGACATACAGACTCCCCCATGGCATGAAGAGGATCCCTATTGATTTTGAAGTTAAAAGGTCAAGTGTACTGGACATTGATTTTGTGATAACATTTCTGGTCTTACGTGAACTTTTTCCATTTAGAGTCACTATATCATACATATGGACTCCCCATGTGACGGAGGTGATCCCTATTGATTTTAAAGTTAAAAGGTCAAGTGTACTTAACATTAATATAGGTAAATGGTTTCTAGGCTCTCACATGTTTCACAATTTCAAACTTCTTCAATTCTGTACAACAATTTCTCGTATATATTGAATATTTGCTTGACTCCTAAGGGTGTAAGTGTGGCAAGTCCTTCAATAAAGGTCGGTTCTCTTGGGTCAGCATCATCACAACACACATATCTCTCAAGGGAAGCAACTGCACAAGTTCATACTACCCACAACTTCCCCTTCTCACCTGATGTTTTGTCACGTCCTTGACATGATCTTCACAATGTCAAGGCCATATTCAAAGAATCATTCTGACTGTAGGGGTATTTGTGTCTGCACCATGGTGACAATTTTTGTTTTAGTTATAGAGCATTTTAGTGATAGTATTTTAACATAATAGTATAATAATATCAATGGCAATGGAATAAATCTATGATTAAAGTTTGACCAAGGACATTTATTGACAATTGCATTTATACTTTAAGCTTTCGTCTATGCAACTTTGTATCAAAAGTTAAAAATTATCAATTAATGTGCAAATGCATAAATTTCTTTCTTTTGAAGTCGAGGGTAAGCGCATGCTGAGAAACTGATATAAAACCACATTTTGTTCACTCTCTTAAGATACTATGAAAGTTTGGATTAGTATGCTGTTGTAGATATCTTCCGGATTATTCATGTACAAGTTGACGATGTTCTTTAATTTAATATGTATCTATTGTTGGGCACAAGTTCATGTAGTAATAACATGTAAAAGGTGCTGGCTATGGTGCAAAATATAATAAATGAATAGAAAGCTTTTTGTTGTGTTTATATGCTCATAAGGTAGGATATCGGTGAATTCCTAGAATGCCCAATATGTGAGTGGTTGGTTACCTCCTCTTTTCATGCCATTAGATGACTGAAAAATCATTAAAAGCAATGTAAAACCTCCATCTTGGTCAGTGATGTCTTTCCATCCATTTGTAAAAATTGTTTTGCAATTTCACACATTGAAATAAGTTCACATCGGCAAAAATATTCCAAATACTTGGACATCGTCATGACCTTGGTTAACCTATTTCACAGATTGAGGTCAGTGCAGATTTTTTGGGGAATTTTACCATTCAGACCTTTTTCAAGCTTCCATGTAGATCATTAATAATTTGAACATACAGAAATGTTTCAACCATCAATATTTCTTCTGATCATACATATTCAGAAAATTTTATAATCGATTATCTATTTATAATTGAAGAGAAATTTAATTGATTATTTTGCTTAATCAATTGCTACAGAATATAAATGGAATATACTAAACATGATAAAATAATTTTTGTTAACAAGTTAGTTGGTATCTTAATATACAGCGATACTCAGCAATAAAATTGAAGCATGAATGATGTTGAACAAAAAGAGAATGATACGATTAAATAAAAGTTTAAACAACAGTACTGAGATCAGACTGAGTAGTACCGACACTGTCCGTGTATCAGATAAATTAACACTAACTGTATTTGAGCAAGGATAATAAAAAAGAAGCTTATACTTTAATAAAGCAATAATGTGGAGGATCGTTATAGGAATTGAGTTATTTTGTCTCGTCTACAAACTTAAATAATACAGTATTTGAGCACTAGGGACATGGAAAATACAGGCAGAAAAGGACCCCACCCCACTACTCTATCGTAGGCATCTATCTTCTCTTAAGGTGACTTATTACTTGCTAGTAGACGGAATTAACAGAGCTCACTCACTTTGCATTCCAGGTTGCATTCTTCTCTAACTTTTGGGTTGAGTCATTTACCTTCCAACTTACCTTTAAATACGGAAGTTCTGCTTCAACTGTTAACTTGATACTGCATGGAATATTAAAAGTGAATTACGATAAATTAAATTCGTCTAATAAACTGAAAGAGAATTATACAGCATTTCATGGGAATTAAAAAAGTTTAATTACAGAAACAGTGAAAGTTAATATGACTTGATCAATGTGTTTTCACTAAAATAATGACTAGAGCTGTCCTAACGGGACAAATACCCCCCGCAACAACAAAGTGGAGACATGCAATAATTCATCCCTTTATGACAACCCATGAGGCATCCATAAAGCAGGTATAATAATCCTAGGTGCTATTTACTATCATAGTGGTCAAAGGTCAAAGTCAACATCACAGTGACCTAGTTTTGGTACACAACACATGCCCTCCCCATGATGCATCCACATGCAAGGTTTGATATACCTAGGTGCTATGGTTTAAAAGTTAAACTCCTGACACAAAGTGGCCCTGGTTTTACTATCAAAGAGGTCCAAAGTCAAGGTCAGTCACAGTGACCTAACTTTGGTACATGAAACATCCCCTTCCCATGATGCATCCACATTTGTTTTGTCATGAGGAATTAGAAAATATGTGGTTTAGGGGTGGGGATCTGAACCAGTTTTGAGACAATTGAAGATTCTTGAAATGAGGGGGTGGGGAATGACTTTGGGGATCCCCAACTGATGCTATACAACTCGTCTTGTCATGAGGAATCATGAAATATATAGTTTAGGGGCGAGGATCCGAACTATTTTCGAGATAAACAAGACCGAGGTCAAAGATCAAGGTCACAGTGACCTCATTTTGGTACACAACACTGCCCTCACATGATGCATCCATAGAACAGGTATAATAATCCTAGGTGCAATTTACTATCATAGAGGTCAAAGGTCAATGTGAAGGTCACAGTGTCCTAGTTGTGGTACATGACACACCCCCTTCCCATGATGATCCACATGTAAGGTTTGAAAAGCCTTTGTGCTATGGTTCAAAAGATATTCTCCGGACACGAAGTGGTCCAGGTTTTACTATAAAAGAGGTCCGAAGCCAAGGACAAGGCCACAGTGACCTAATTTGGTACTTGACACATCCCCTTCCCATGATGCATCCACATACCAAGTTTGATCATCCTTTGTCCTACGGTATAAAAGTGATGCAGCGGACACAAATCCAGATGGACGGACGGCCAGACATGGTGATTCCTATATACCCCCAAACTACACTGCAGGGGGTATAATAATCATGAAAATTTAGAAAACACCAACTAATTAGAATCTTGTTTGTTCTAGGCTAAAGAGTTAAATGTGGTTGTCTTATAGCCCTAACCCAACAAATGCGTCGAGTAGGGACACATATTGTAGTTAATGCCTGGGAAATGTAAAAGTCTGTATGTCGGTAAGATTGTTGCTATTATGACACTGAAGGGTAGATTAGTATATATATATATATATGTATATAATATATACTTAGTAAATATCTGATTAAAATCAATTTTTGAAAGTTGTAATCGATTAATCAAAACTGAATGGCATTAGCAGTGATGTCACTGAATTCAGCGATAATATTAACAACACTAATCGAAATACTCACATATTTTATCAAGAGCAACCCCTAGCGTGGCTTAATACGCCCGTCGCTTACTTTGGTTGGGATCAATGTGAACATATGGTTTTATTACCCCCAACCATGGGTCTCTTTTTGTAATACTTTTATGAAATACTGAAATCCAAAAAGAGGGATCCAAGTCCCATAACTCTGCAACAATATGGAATTTGCTCAAAACTAAAAAGGGGCTTCCCCTACACTGTTTAAGCATTCTGTATAAGTTTCATGAAATACAACTAAGGTTTACTTAAGTTATCGCATTACATAGCATCTCCATAGCATCTTATCATAGTACCAAGGTTTTATTTACTTTGCATGTTGTGACCTTGACCTTTGACCTAGGGTCAAGGTCATGACACACCCTTGGGTCCTAAGTAACAATTCTGTGAAATATTACTGAAGTCCATACACAGGGGAAGAGGTTATGGCCTGAACAAGGTTTTATTTACTTTGTATGTTGTGACCTTGACCTTTGACAGTCAAGGTCATAACACCACCTTGGGTGCTAAGTAACAATTCTGTGAAATATTACAGAAGTCTGTGCACAGGGGAAGAGGTTATGGCCCGAACACTTTGCATCTTTGACCTCTGACCTATGACCTTGGGTCAAGTTTAACAATTCTGTAAAATATTATTGAAGCCCATGTATAGGGGAAGAAGTTATAGTCTGAACAAGGTTTTTATTCACTTTGCATGTTGTAACCTTGACCTTTGACCTTGGGTGAAGGTCATGACACATCCTTGGGTCCTAAGTAACAATTCTGTAAAATATTATTGAAATCCATGCACAGGGCAAGAAGTAATGGCCTAGACAAGGTTTTATTCACTTTGCATGATGTGACCCCGACCTCTGACCTATGACCATAGGGTCAAAGTCATTACACACCCTTGGATCCTAAGTAATAATTCTGTGAAATATCATTGAAATCCATGAACAGGGGAAGAAGTAATAGCCCGGACAAGGTTTTACTCTCTTTGCATGTTGTGAAAGGTCAAGGTCATGACACACCCTTGGGTCTTAAGTAACAATTCTGTGAAATATTATTAAAAGACATGCACAGGGGAAGAAGTTATGACCTGGACAAGGTTTTACTCACTTTGGATGTTATGACCTTGACTTCTGACCTTGGGTCAAGGTCATGACACACAATTGGGTGGTAAGTAACAATTCTGTGAAATATTATTTAAATCCATGCACAGGGGAAGAAGTTATGGTTCGGATAATGTTTTACTCACTTTGCATGTTGTGACCTTGACCTTTGATCAAGGTCATGACACACCTTTGGGCCCTAAGTAACAGTTCTGTTAAATATTATTGAAATCCATGCACAGGGGAAGAAGTAATAGCTCGTACAAGCTTTTACTTACTTTGCATGTTGTAACCTTGACCTTTTACCTATGACCTTGAGTCTAGGTCATGACACACCCTTGAAACAATGCTGTGAAATATTATTGAAATCCATGCACAGGGGAAGAAGTTATGGCCCGGACAGTGTTTTACTCGTTTTGCATGTTGTGACCTTGACCTTTTACCTATGACGTTGGGTCAAGGTCATAACACACCCTTGGGTCCTAAGTAACAATTCTGTGAAATATTACTGAAGTCCATGCACAGGGAAAGAGGTTATGGCCTGAACAAGGTTTTATTTACTTTGCATGTTGTGACCTTGACCTTTGACAGTCAAGTTCATAACACCGCCTTGGGTGCTAAGTAACAATTCTGTGAAATATTACTGAAGTCTGTGCACAGGGGAAGAGGTTATGGCCTGAACAAGGTTTTTATTCACTTTGCATGTTGTGACCTTGATCTTTGACCTTGGGTGAAGGTCATAACACACCCTTAGGTCCTAAGTAACAATTCGGTGAAATATTATTGAAATCCACGCACAGGGAAACAAATAATAGCCCAGACAAGCCTATCCCAAACGCCGGATGAACAAAGCGATAACGCCCTGTCTTAAGACGGGCATGTAAAAAAGAAAAATATTTCAACACAATTTAAGTTTTTATTCAATACCATTTTATGACGATCAATTCATCAATTTCTAGCCCAAATGTTTAGCACTAAACTCTGCTAAATCTAATTTCGCAAATATGTACAAGATGTTGCTTAATTACAAAAATTCTGTATAAATTAATAAGCCATTTGAAAAGATTAAACAATACAATTTCTCTTGCTTCAAATGTTGTTGGACCCATTACATTAAAAGGGAAAGTATTTATAAACCCATTACACGGTAAATTAATGTTGCTAAAGTATTCACTGTCGCTGTCTCATGAATTTATAATATTAACAAGTTAACATATAAGCACTTTACAGATAACTTAACTATAATATAGGGGAGAAATACAGTTGTTGAAATTTATCAACTTTCCTTGGAGCCACTCTGTAAGCTTTCTGCCATGAAGAGTTTACCAAAACTCTGAGATGTAAATTCTCCAATTTGTTTACAATAGCTGTCAATCTGTCCCGCCAAAAGTAAACTATCAAGACGTGCTGGTGTGGGCAAAGGCTTGAAAATCTTGTTGATATCCTCTTCTGGTAGAGGTTGCTCTCCCCTAGTTACCCTTTGGGTATTTTCTTGTTGCTATAGAAAATATAATGAATAATCTTAATGACTTTTCATTGCTTTGAAATCGAAATTTCAAGTATGGCAAAATCACCTAAAAAATATCTTCTTTAATTATAAAGCATCTAATCAATACCTGAAGCTCAAAAATATACTCCTTTAGAATTTGAGGTCAAAGGTTTATAAAACAACATTACCTGAATATGACATCTTTTTACTTCAAAATTCAGACTAAAGAAACTGATGACATAACACATCAACAATTCATTATTACATATTGTTTAAGAGCAAGACCTTTAATATTATATCATGAAAACAGTTCCAGACAGCTTGTCTGAAATGTAACTATATTTGAGCATTATTATTCTGTGACATTTGAGAAGTCTAGAGTGAGGAATTTGACAAGTTTAATCAGACAACAGGCAATGGGCCAAGATATAAGTTCCAAATTAAAATTGAAATGAGTTTTAAAAGTAACTTACTCTTTTCTGTAAATACTGTGTTTTTTGTATTTGTTGTTTTTGATACTGTCTTTGATAATTGAGAAATCTGTTGGAATCCATGGCAACATCGTCGACACATACCATTAATTGACGAAGATTTTTCTCTAATACTGAGCTGAAAGGTGAAAATTGAATATTACAGTCAGGTTAAGGATAAAGGAAACATTTGTACATATATAAATCTATTTTGTCAGTAAATTCTTTTCAATTAAGATTGTCATCACTTAATCCAAACTGCCACATGTCATTATGCATTTAAAGATTTTTCAATGGTTGTTCAATTAAGGTGTGAAGCCAGTTAACACTAATTAAAATTACTGTTAAATGGACCATTTATAATTAACATCTTATCTTCTGGATGAAACTGCCACTGACTTGACCCAAGATGATATCACCTAGACAACTGATGTTGCTGATTTGTGTTGGAATTTTCTACTTACATATTTATCAAGTGGATTTGCAGGATTGGAGAAATGTATTATTAGATAGGGCTTGAAATGAATTATGTCTGTGACTATTAAAATTTGCCATAGACTAACAGGTTTTCCATTGTATCAGTCTGTCAGACTAACAAAATTTTGTATGAGTATATGAAAGGAACTCATACTTTTTGGAAACTCCCAATACTATTTTCAGTAACATTCGAAGAAAGCATAAGGTAGCCCACCATAGGTAACAGAGCGTAAGTCGCTGATGCATTTATATTGAGATGAGTATGAAGCATGTTAATGGTGCTTCTGTGTACCAGCCCGTGGAAATGTTTTGATCCCTAGTATTCGTCAGAGAAGACCAACTTTCAAGGAAGAGGAGAACTATGTGCCTCACCTTGTTTTATATTAAATTTTGCAAAAATCTTTTCAGTAAAAGGCAAACACTGCATGATATAAATCTAGTCACAAAATGAAATTTTTCTCTCAATTTTTCTGTGGACTTAAAGATTCTGTGGTGGACTGATAGCTTTTGTGTTCAGTTTGTCAGCAAGACTAATGCTTGAAAAAACTTAGGGCAACAGAATTGAAGTCAAATAAATGGGTAAGTCTTCTATGCAATATACAATAAAGTGATTTCCAGAGCACTGTCTTACTGTGACAAATACCCCCTGTGGCAGCAAAGCTGAAAAACAACAGATTTGTTTATAGACTGAGTATAGGTCGAGGACGTATGTACTTTTGTACCATATACTAAAACCCCAATCCTTACTGTTCAAGAGGTATAATCATTGAAAAAAATAAAATCCAGACAAGTTATGTCGATGGAAAGCACAAAGTCCCAAAATGAAACAAGATTAAAGTTCAAGATCAAGGTCATTAGGTCAAATGGTATCAAAATGAAGAACTTGTTATGATGAATGTGTGTGTGGAATATGAAATCGCAATCACTAAAACTGCAACAGAAATTTGCTTTCAGAACTTGTTAAGCAAATTATCAATACAAGACCAAAGTTCAAGGTCACTAGGTCAAATGTCTTTGTATCAATATGTAATACTTGTTATGGTGAATGTATATATAAAATATGAAAGCCCTATCCCTTAAATTGTGAGAAAATTCTGTTTGCAGAACTTCTTTACCAAGGTATTATTACAAGGTTAAGGTCACTAGGTCAAATATCTTGGTATCAATATGAAGTACTTGCTATCGGTGCATGTGTGTGTATGTGAAATATGAAAGCCCTATCCCTTAAACTGTAAGAGAAATCTGCTTTCTGAAGTTCTTAACTGGACGTACATACGGACAGGGTGATTCCTTGACACTCCCTAAGCTTCTTTTACAAAGGGTATAATTGATGGTTTGGGAGCATGAAAATTGTAAAGCACCAGATGCAATACATCAATTTTAATGTTAAAATCAATAATCATCAAAATAATTCACAAAATAAAGTAATTTGTTTCTTTGTATACCTAGTTGCTAGATCCAAAAAGCTGAATTTCTCCTGAGAATCTTTGCCATCTTCTAGTTCACATAACAAAGAGTTTGCTAGATGTGAATTCTTTATAACTACCGGAATTTCTTCGAACATTGACTCAAAACTGATGCCTGCCCCTTGAATGGCATCTGGAGTAAAGTCACCGTCACGATAAAAGTCCATCATCTCCGCTGTTAAACGGTATGCCTTCAATGCTAGGAATCCTTGAGTGGTTCTAAGTGGGTCTGTAAAAAACAAACAATGACATTATTTACATACCTAGCAACATTAAAACTAGAGCTGTCCTAACAGGATAAATACCCCTCGTGGCAACAGAGTTGAAACATGCAAGATACATCACTGGTATGTGTAATGGATGTCCCACTTGCATATTTTGAGAAAACTACTTTAAAACACTTCTTAACTGGACAGATGGATGGAGAGACTAAATGAACACGGTGATTCATATATACTCCTAAACTTTGTTGACAGGGGGTATAATTATTTTTAACTAAACAGCTTAGCTTTGATTCAACACTGTCATTAACAATTATAAGCTGCATCTGACTGATTAAACTATATTAAAATAAAGAAATGTCTTACCATAGATGAGTACAACTGATTCTTCTATAGAATGTTGGTAATTAAACTGAGAATCCAACAGTGCCCTGTTAATGAAGGAACCGAAGTAAGTACTCTGATACCATCCTACATGTAGATGATCAATGTTGACATGCCGTAGATTTCTCATCATCTCCATCTGGTACTGAACTGTGTGAAAAGCAAATTAAAAATATATATGTATAGGCCATACACATTTTTTTTATGTTCTTTAATATTATTATATAATGTTCATATATATTGACATATCCAGTCAAACTAATATTCAAAGCCGTGTAGCCTAGTAGATCAGGTGCAGCACACCGGTGTTCTTTCTTTTGGATGACACAGTAAAAACTGAGGTCCTGTGTCAAGGTAGGCATGGCATGTAAAAGATCCCCCACTGCTTCAGGTGGGTTCGTTGCACAGGTAGAAATTTCTATGCAATGCATCAGGCAGATGCCATCATCATATATGTGAAATAACTGTGGAGTGACGTAAATCAATCAATCAGACTAACACTCCTTATATCAGATTTTCTCAACTGGAAGATGCCTGATTGGTGACCAAAATATCTTTGATGTGAGTCCCACCATTGGTTTGTCAGTGTCCTATCTTTCTGACGAGACAGAGAAAACCAAGGTCACTTGTCATGGCATATGTGGCTCAATAAAGATGCCTCACTGTTTTGGTTGGGTCCATTGTATAGGTCTAAATTTCTGTGTGCTGTATCTGGTGATTGCTGTCACCATTTAAATGAAATAGGCTTCATCTTGGTGTAACATAAAATAAGAAACAAGCAAAATGCCCACTGATACTGACATTCAAGTTTATTCAGGTACATAACCATGCTAGTGTTGTCACACAGGTAAAAGATCAACACAGGTAGCATTGGATATTGTAAAAATCAAAATCAAGAAAGGCCACAGTGTGTGAACTTGACCTTAAACATTTTACTGGAACCAATACACATGTTCCTGTATGGCTTTATCGGTATATTAAAACCGTTTGGAATTATTCAATCGCATTACAACCAAAGCATTCATGGACAGACAGACAGTCAAATAGATGGACAGGCAGACGATGTGATTTTTGTAAGACACTCTTATGAATGAAAGCCCTGATAAAATGGGAGGATGTATTCTTAAACAATACAATATTTTTATCAATACCATACTTAGGCAATGCATCTTTTTAAAATCAAGACATTTTAATAAAATAATTTCAAATACGATGAAGCTGAATCCTGCTTCTGAGTGTATTTTATTTTTTGAATGAGTTTTCTTGCTTTCATTTCATGATTTACTAGGCCTGTCTTATACCAGTGATCAGATCTCTACCATGCACAAAATGTTTACTTTGCAGGAGTAAACAGATTTTATCTTTGATATTGTTCATTCATATGATTTATAAAGTACTTTTAAAGGTAATGGTATAAATAAACAGATCAGTAATTTCAGAAATGGTATTCAGTATGGTGTAAATACTCTGTACATGTAATAGTGATCAAGCTTGAACATTACAGCATTTTACTGGTGGATTCACTATTTTCTATCTTGCCTATTACAGGCAGGATGTAAGTTTTTTTCCAGACATTCTCTCTTTAAAGGGTATGCATTTTACACTGATGCATGATTTTTTTCAGTGAATCCAGTTTATTTTTGCAGCACTTGTGCTCTTACATATTTTTCATTTTGATGTCAGACAATTTTCATTACAAACTACACAGTACCTTCATCAAAATCCTCTTCTTCATTATGTCTTGGAAAGGGAAAACAGTTTGTGATCTCCAACCTGTTGTCTACAACAAGACCAAGGAGGACTCCCTGGACAAGATCAGTACCTCCTGCACCTTCCTCTTGGCAATGCTTTATAATTTTTAATACCACCTGAAATAAAACAAGAATAAGAAAATGATAAACAATGACACTTTTGCAGGCTAGCCACTTTTCAGAAAGCACCATCCACTGGTGAAATATGCCGCTTCAGATGAGGAATGACACTAGAATGAACTTTCTATGATTCAGCAGACAATAATTCTGATGTGTTATGTACTGTTGTTCTTGGCTACATTATCGAGTACATTGAAGTTATTCTTAGTAAAGACAAAGCTGTTTCCATTATCTAGACAAATTTTTATCACTAAGTCTTCAAAAATAATCAAATTATCACCATTTTTCAGGCACATGAAACTTGTGGCAAGACCCAGACAGACGACCTGATATTTTATTCATGTTAAATAAAGTTTTCCTATATATTTCTTTTTTTTCAGTTTAATACATGTACTGGTACACTGTACCTAGTTATACATCTCATTATAAAGTCAAACTTCGATATCTCGAACAGTGATGTCTTGAATACCCAGGATATCTCGAAGTCGAACGTCTGTCCCGAAAAAATCATTCATATTATGATTAAATTCACCCCCGATGTGTCCAACACTGATATTTCGAATACCATGCTTATCTCGAATACATTTTCAAGTCCCGAAGTTCCTATTTACCTGGTTTATCTCGAAGTTGGCTTCTTATTGACAATATAACCCCCAGCGTTTACCCTAAATGACAAGTCGCTCGCTTGGTATGATCAATTGACCGTGTCGATGTACAAAGCCGCAGTTATAACATAATCGATTGCATCTGTGTGTCCCCTGTTATTTATACCAAATATTAATAAATAATGATAGCTTATTAAGCTCGACACAAAATTAGATAATTAACATTAACTGTAATTAGTGCTTTTTCATACCTGCGTTTAAAGAAATTTCTTTACACAGTTCATTAATTATTAGTTAGACTGTATTTGTATTTTAGTAATTTTTACCAATAGCCTCAGATTACACCATTTCATTCTACTTTTGGTTATTTTGTAAAATTTCAAGAGGGGAGGGGGGAAAAGGACATGTTCTTGTATCCCCAGATAGGTTTCCAAATTTATGATATGGCTCAAATTTTCAATACACCTGTATAAATGTATTTTAAGAAAACCCTGCATTTTGCTGAGATACGTAAGGTAAGCCTTAAACACAAAATACTGTCCTCCACTTGTTCCGGAAATGCAAGATTGGCCATCCCTAAATGTTACAAAGTGTATTTTGGAAATTTATTATTACTAAATTATCTGACAGGTAAATGACCACTCTGTTGAAATACAGGCATGAAATTGACATGAAAGTGTTTAATTGTTGTAAGAAAAGGTTAACTCTGATTCTAAAGTCTAAAGGGAGTCCTAATTCCATGTTTTTTGAAAGAAATCTGTGTGATCAAATTCAATGCAACACTACTATATAAAAGGGGTTTAAATATTTGCTAATATGTCTCTTATCATGGAAATTTCACAAAACCAACCAGTATCAAGTAAGTGAAAGCAAAAACTCCTCTAGCTGGCCACGGATGCCATGATTATTTTCCATAAGGTTCTGGTCTTACATAGATGTTTCACTCTAGTACATGTACTGAGGTAGACACCAGGTAGTTATGCACCAAGATAGTAAGTTTCACCATCAATATTAGACCTTTTTTCCTGTTGAATACCAGGGCTGTTATGTGAACATCCAGAAAACAAGAGTCCTTTTTTTTTTTTACTAAAAAACCAAACCTGAACGAGGATAAGTGAATTGATTCTTTTACCAGGGCTTGAAATTAATGTATGTTGTGCTCCGTAAGTCTGTGAGGCACAACTATTTTATAAAATTTGCCAAGCACTAACAGGTTTCTCATTGTATCAGTCCACCAGACTAATGAAAGTTTTTATAAGCATACAAAATGAGCTCATACTTTCTGGAATTCCCCTGGATATGCTTTGATCAACAGTGTTTGTCAGATGTTACCAACATTTATGGAAGAGGAGGCCTATGTCCCTCACCTTATTTTAAAATATCAAATTTTGAAAAAAAATCGCTCTAGTCAAATGCAAACACTGTCTGAAATAAACTAGTCATACAATGAGATTTTTCTCTCATTTTTCTGTAGACTAAAAGATTTTATGCTTAACTTATTCTGCCAGAAGCTACTGTAATTAGTTTCGAGCCCTGTTTACTAAAATGAACATTACAATAATCATAAAATACTTACACTCATTGTTACAATACATGTAATATAAAAACCCCTGAAAATCTTGATTCAATAATAGAACAAAACATAGAGTAATCAAAGATTACAAAGCTCACCTCATAGCATATTTGCCAATAAAACTTAATATAATCTCTATAGCAGAACCAAGAACTTTGGTAGCTGTCCAAATAAAAAAAATATAAAACTTTTTCACATGTTGTTTTCTTCTCAGCAAGTGCACTGAAGTGTACAATATAGGTCATGATCTAGATCTGAAACTTAAATCCATCTCTACATACAAAGACACAGCAACTGTGCAAGTTTGAACTTCCTAGCTGTTCAAATGAAAAAATAAAACTTTTTAACATTTTGCTCAAATTTTTCTTACAAGTGCACTGAAGTGGAAAATATAGGCCATGACTTAAATCTGAAACCAGCATCCATCTCTGCATTCATAGATACATCATTTGTGCAAGTTTGGACTTCCTAGCTGTCCAAATGAAAAAATAAAACATTTTAACATTCTACTCAGTTTTTCCTAACATGTGCACTGGAGTGGAAAATATAGGTCATTACCTAAATCTGAACCCAGCATCCATTTTGGCATATATAGATATATCATTTGTGCAAGTTTGGACTTCTTTACTGTCCAAATAAAAAAATAAAACTTTTTTAACATTATACTCAAATTTTCCTAACATGTGCACTGGAGTGGAAATTATAGGACATGACCTAAATCTGAAACAGGCATGCACATCTACACACAAAGATACATCAACCACGTAAGTTTAAACTTTCTAGCTACAACAGTTCTCGAGTTATTGCCCAGACAGACACCTACGACAGGGTGATAGCATAAGCTCCCTCTCACTTTGTGAGGTGAGCTAAAAGCTGTCAAAGATGGTATAATGGGATTGCAAAGCTTAAGCTGTTTACATTCAGTCCTCACCTCTGCAATCTTGTGATTTGTCTAGGTATATGTTAAAAATTGTTATCTTATTTGAAAATATTCCCAGAAAGCTGTTGGAGTTTTCATCATCATTTTATAACAGACACAGCAAGACAAACACAAAATCAATGTTGGTTTTCAATGAAGAGTGAAATCAAAGTCAAGGTCATCAAATTTCACATCATCTGGGAAAAACTTAACAATGTCTACATGTACAACAGCAGCAACTTTGACACTAGTATCATCAATGTCTAAAAACCTACCAAGTTTGACATAATTATCATTAATAATATGCAACAGATCATGCTACATGTACACACAAAATTAGCCTACATTAACTTATGTGTATAAAAGTAAAGAACACTAAACATCAAGTCAGTTTGGAAGAACCTGTCAATGTTTACAAACCAATCAAGTTTGACATACATGTAGGTATAATAAATGGTATGCAAGTAATGAAGTTAAACACAAAACCTGTCTGATTGATAGATTGAAATTAAGGACAAGATAAAAAATTTCAAGTCAGATGAGAAGAACTTATTAACATGATCTACATGTACACTACAGTCCAGGTGGAACTTAATTTGCCCACTGGTCACAGTGGGCATTTTTAGAGCGGGCATTAAAAATATCCACTGGACACAGTGGACATCCTTGTAAGAGTCAGTTAGAATTAATATACAGCTAAGTGGACAGCTTGATAGCTCAGGTAAATGTCCGCTCCTAATGCCCATTGATATTTCAGATGGATTGGCCACTGTGGACAGTGGGCATTAAAAGTTCCACCCAGACTGTACTGTACAAACCCACAAAGTTTGACAAAGGTATCATTAAAGGTACCCAAGAGGTCAGGTTAAATGTGAATTGTTGACAATGGAGAGACAGAAAGACTTTGCCTATGTGTCTATTAAACTTGCTTAGCAATCTGGTCAACAAATTTGCTTTGCAATCTGGTCAATAAAACATCTATTATTAAGCATATGGTATTTACTGTGAATAATATTTTACTGTATCTTGGTACAAGTGATATTATTCTAGCTGTGTTACACTGTTTTGCAGTCACCATGGCAATTTACCATTTCTTTTTTTTTTTTTGTATATTTTGCCATTTGGTTTTATCCTATAATTATGGTTGCCAGACACTTCAGTCTTTTACCACTTCGACCGGGAGATATTTTGGCCTGGACATTTTGGCCTCAAAACACTTTGAACAGCCTTAATTAGAAAAAAATTAATGAACCGTGTTCGCATAATTGCAGGTTCAGTTTAATACCTTATGTGGGACTAAACTCCAATCAGTTGTGAAGTCAAAAGAGGGGTGGGGGATACACTTTTTTATCTTAAATGAAAGCCTTCTTGGAGTATACGTCACTAGTACACGTGCTAATGTTTATGTCCTTGTATGATTGAATGACTGTATGAATGAGTTGTATGGGTGAACTCGGACCAATGGACTGCATGTTTTAATTAACTAAAATCCTGCACTAACCTTTCTTTGTCTGATATAGATCGCTTGATTCTCTTACGAGACAGACGTATTTATCTTTAATATTACATTTATACAATATGTAACTCGCAAGATTCATAAACATTGTAATTATCGGATTTCTGGTAAGATCTTATTTACGGTTTTATATTGTTCATAAATAGTAAAATATCACGATTATTGAAATTATAATTTTAATAATTAAAGTACAGTTTGTGAGATAATGGTAAAATGATGTGTTTCTGTACTTTGTATTGATGTCTATCAGGTTCGGTCCACTACTAAATAAAGCTATTATAACTATATAAGGCTATTATAGCTACATATAGCTATTGCTATGGACAGGATATGAAGCAAACTTCCGATTCCTGGGCATGCGCTAAAAACCGACAATCATGGTAAGGTGACATTGTTTGTTGTTCGATCCCGCTTGCAACCTGCACACCTAGACGGTTGGTTGCAATTGCATTTTTTTATGCATATCTGTCTTTTTTCATACATTTGTTAAGATTGTATGTAAAACTAATATTGCATGTCAACCTCTTACTATTCTTTCTTCTAATTCTGCACAGGGCTGAAGCACAGAAATTCCCGGTGACTTCCATTCATGAAAACATTTACTTTGAACAATGGACCCGAAAATAATGAAAAAATCAGCATCACTGCACGAGTTGTTTCGACCTAGCTAACATTTCGTACTTAATATATTGATGCGGAAACTGTTGAACAATATAACAATGAAATATATAAACATATTAAATTATGATACTTAATGATGAAAATATCTTGTCGTATTATAAATTGGTATCGATTTACACAAATTTATGTATTTAAGATATTATATTTCTTGCACATAAATTGTAAAACAAAAATAAAAAATCTATATGTTACTGTATATATTTTATTAAATATTACCAATTCAGAGAGAAAGAGAGAGAGAGAGTTGAATGAAACAATTATTCAATTTATTTAATATAGAATTATTAACGATTATTTTGTCATCATTATATTTATTGTGCCTCATTATTATTATTATTATTATTATTATTATTATTATTATTATTATTATTAGTATTATTATTATTGTGACTTAGTTTTGTGTGCCATAGTGATGTAACCCATTGTTATGATGTTAAATTTTAAATGTTATGTGGAAACTGCTTCTAGTTGTCGTGCATTGATTCAGAGTGAAATTAATTTGAACGAATACACCGTGGATGCAAATGTTGCTGATGTTCTGGACGAGCTGTCTAATCTTCAATTCCAAAATGGCGATCTCCTTCTGATGATTGCGAAGAGAGCAACTTGTAAAAGCTGTGCGATATAAGAAGGAAATACTAATGCAAGTTTGTTATAAAACACACACAAGTGGAGAGTGGTAATTAGTTTTTAATTAATTATTTCACAACGCAATTACCTTCAGTACAAACGACACTCTCGTACGTATGTTACATCAATTTGCTACTGTTTATATTTGGACATAAGGTGCGGTTTTTAGCGCATGCCCAGGAATCGGAAGTTTGCTTCATATCCTGTCCATAGCAATAGCTATATGTAGCTATAATAGCCTTATATAGTTATAATAGCTTTATTTAGTAGTGGACCGAACCTGTCTATTGTTTTAATGTTTTGTACAGTAGAGTCTTTGTATTGTGTTTCAGGCTCTTATATACATACATCGATTCGAATTAAACTATATATCTAAACCCACACAGAGTGTGCTGTAATTTTAATTTCAAGAGCAAGCCAGGGTGACAGGGTGACAGGGACCCCAACATCGAGAAAGAAAAAGACAGAGAAAATTCGTGCAAATAATTATATGCCATATGTTTTGATGATTTCATAAATGGCGTACCACTAAATCAATAAACAAATACACGTTATGAAATATCATAGATATAAATGATATGCGCCTTACCAGACCATCTATTTGTACATATTGTACCGGCACACCTGATCTTCCTCGTGTGGCCATTTCTATTAATATTTGTGCGGCAGTCACTTGGGTGCTTATGAGTAAGGCAATTTACATACGATATAAGCGTCTTGGAGAGTGAATTTTAATTTAAGAAACCAAAACGTGTTGTGAAAGGACATTATACGTAGGCCTACAGATTTTGAAGAATTGAAATGTAAATATTATTGGAATTCTAAAAGTACATCCTACCGTATATTGTTTTTTACTTTTTGATTTATTTCTTTAGATAACCCAGGTATATACAGATGTGATATCAATATTGGGTTTATATGTAAGTGACCCGATATCACACCTGTATCTGTAACTTGTAAGACTGTATCACAGGGCATATGTGTATAATATAGTATTGGGCACAGGGTCACTGTGTCTTCGACAAATGTTATTTCCTTACATAATAATAATAGTCGCATTTTCCCTTCCGGGAGGGTAGCTACAAAATCAGAACGTACTGAACATTGCTCTACAGTGAATGTACTGAATATTTCTCTGCAGTGGTCTCTACTTGAAATTGCTGTTGATTGTAATTTCAAGGTACTTGCTTGAGTCCACTGCTTCTGGCTTATGGTTGTGTAGCCTGTAGTCTGTGTTGGGGAGAATAGCTGTGGCTAACTGGGCATCCTTCTTTAAATAAAGCATTTTTATTATTTGATAATATTTCGCTTTGATGAGACCATTTGATTTGACTGTTGGTGAGAATGGAGTGCTGGTCAAAGTGGTCTATTACCTGGCTGTGAATGATATGCTCCAGTAATTTGCAGGAGATGGAAGATCAGGGAAACTGGTCTGTAGTTGGAGGCCTGATGTTTGTTACCTTTCTTGTATACTTAAGAACAATAGAAGCTGATCCCCAGCATCGCTGGGCAAGGACACCTTTATTGGGTATCGATATACTATCCTCTCTGGTATAGACGGAATGAAATTGCTAGTTGAGTACTTCTGCTTTGGATTCTGTATCATTGATTGAAAGATGTCTTAAGAAATGTTGTATAGATTTTTGGTTCTTTAATAAGATCATCACTCTCAGCTTTTTGACATTTTGTTCACTGGTATGTTTTCTTTAATTTTCTCACAGAGGATTTGCTTATGATGCATTACTAAAATTTGTTTTAATAAGATTTTATATCCAGAAATAAAAGCTACTAACTGTGAACATCTGAGATGCAGAGATAGTTTTTCAAATTTGTTTTTCTTATTTTTTAAGATAAAAAGGAAGAGGGAAAGCAATATTTGTATGTTAAGTAAAGTTCTTATGATGGAGCTCTTCTTTAGAACCAATAGGAAGAATCTGATGAAACTTGATAGAGATAAAGTACAATACTCAAGGTTCACTACAAGCATTGCAATTTTTGGCTTGATCCTTTTAGGGTTTTGTTACCAGACTTTAATGATTTGAATTTTTAGCTGGTTAGGACAAAAGTCCAGAGAGTAAAAATGTCATACATTTAGTGTTAGCGGCAATGTTGTTGTTGACTCTTTGGCTTATGGCATAGACAAAGGTTTAGCCTTGGCTATAACTTTTGAACTTTGAGCGATAGGGCTTTTATGTTTCACATATAGATCCTCAAGATCAGTGTTGGTACCAAAGCTTTTAACCTAATGACATTGATTTTGGACTATGACCTATTTTCAAAAACTTTAACCTGGCTGGGTCTCTGTTATGACCTTTAGACAATGAGGTATAGGGCTTTCATATTTCACACAAGATTAGGACTTTCAAATTTTGCACATAAATTCTTCATGATCAGTCCTTTCATTGGTACCATGGCTTTCTACCTAATTACCTTGACCTTAGACCTACTTTCCAAAAACTTGATATTTAATGCATACATTCAGTATGACAATTGCTTACAGTGTGCATCCTTGATTTAGTAGTTAGTAACCTTGACATTTGACTTGCGTTTTACTTTGTGATAGTATTCATAAATGTTAGTTGCAACATTTTAAAAGTCATTATATTCTGATGAGCTTTCCATGTCTTTTAACAACTTATGTTATGAAATTTCCCCACTGTATATTTTAGTCAGGTCTGGCATGTTGAAGGGAAGATTATTTTTATATCAGTTGCATCAAAATATATTGTAGGGCATCTGTTTCTTGTAAATCATTAGAATCTATGAATTGCAGGTTAATTTCAAAATTTCATTTTAAAATTTGGCTTTCTTGAGGTTTAAATTTGGCTTGTATTAATAAAGATTTAGGTTGGTCAATCAGAATTTACTGTCATTTGTGAGTAATCAAAAATATGGAAAAAAATATATGCATCTGCAATTCTTTCCAGCATCCAGTGTGCTCAGTTGAGGACACAAGACCCACTTGGGCCTCCTGTTTTATATATGATTATAGTCTTCAAAAACCTAAGATTCACAGTCCACTCATGGTATGACCTAGGTAGACACAGTGTTTGCGCCAACATGACATATGGTGAAGTTGTTCACTGTTTTAATGTTTTTGTTTAAATGCATTTTTGAAGGTGTTTATACTGTTTAGAATAAAATCAAACTATTGCCTGAACTTGCCGCCCAGAAGGTAATTTATGCATCCCAGGACTTTATGTCTGGAAAAGGGGTTCTGTTCATATGGCATTTGAAAAGTATGACTATGATTAGCTCAATTTACATGAAGTTGTTAAATCGAATTGATACAGAGAACCACAATTTCCAGTGACTTACCATACCATATTGGCAGTGTAACCCTAAACAGTCTCGAAATATATTTTGTTTCAGTATAGTTGAAACTAATGAATGAATATCATAATGTATATTTATTACTTGTATTAGTTGTGAAAACATTAAAACCCAAAGTAAACCTTTCAATAATATACATGTATTTTCATCTTTTATACAGAGGTTTTTCCTGTATGATGTAGAACCAAGATGAAAGTTAAGAGACACAGACATATAAAAAAGACATTGAACTTTTACAAGAATAACTTTGGTTTAACTCCCCCATACCAGGTGCTTATTGATGGAACCTTTTGTAAAGCAGCCCTCAAAGATAAAATTAACATTAGTGAGCAACTTCCAAAGTATTTAGAAGCTGAAGTAAAATTATGTACCACTGAATGTGTCAAAAGAGAATGTGAAGCATTTGGTACGTATAGTAGCACCATTTCAATGAATATGAAAATATCAATGTGTAAAATGCTTTTACACCTACTTGTATTGCTTATCTCCTTGTTGGTTATTAATAATCGAACAATGCTATTTTACATATTTCTACATCTGTTTTATGAATTTGTCATTTTGGATATATATCACTTTACCTTGCTTACTAGATACTTTTCAAAAGAGGTTTTTATATACAGTATCACATTAGAAAAGACCATGCTTAGGGAAAAACCACCCAATTCAATGCTTTCCTGGAAAAAGTACACTCTGTCATGATAGAAAAAGACTATCCTTTTCTACATGTATTTAATTTTAGAGAAAGATCACTCACTGCTATGTAGAGAAAATACCAACCTGTTCTAATACTAACTCTGTGACATAATAGGAAACACCAGTAATATAATCTACTACCACTGTCAGAAAGGGAAAGAGAAATCTAACCCAAGTACATACACAGTATTATTTATCCTTGTGCAAGCTTTGTCATGTATGAACAAAATTGTGTGTGCACTCAGAGCAAGATATTACCATCCTTCATTCAAGGGTGGGATCTTTTTTTTTTTTATTTGTTTTTCTCCCACTTATTATGTAACACACAGTTATTCATATGTATGTATGATGTGTAATAATTGAGAAGTGAAAATATTGACATCATAATACACATATCCATCTGTAATGTAGAAGTTACATCATTACTTTTGAATTCAGCTTGTCTCACCCTAAAGGGTAGGACAACACTTTTCCTGACAGTTTTGTTAACAAATTTGTCACATGTAATTGCTATCATATGGACTGTCCATCCTAATCCAAAGTCAGTGGTCATTCTATTCTTTGCTATATCAGGGAATGTTTATCTAACTCTATGCTATACCAGGGAATGTGCATCATACTCTATGCTATACTAGGGAATGTCTTTCCTACTCTAGGCTATATGAGGGAATGTCTGTCCTTCCCTAGGCCATACTAGGGAATGTCTATCCTTCTCTAGGCTATACTAGGGAATGGCTATCCTACTCTGGTATATTAGGGAATGTCTATACTACTCTAGGCTATATGAGGGAATGTCTATCCTTCTCTAGGCTATACTAGGGAATGTCTATCCTACTCTGGTATACTAGGGAATGTCTATCCTACTCTGGTATATTAGGGAATGTCTTTACTACTCTAGGCTATGTAAGGGAATGTCTATTTTCTCTAGGCTATACTAGGAAACGTCTATCCTTCTCTGGTATACTAGGAAATGTCTATCCTACTCTGGTATATCAGGGAATGTCTATACTACTCTTGGCTATATGAGGGAATGTTTATTCTTCTTTAGACCATACTGGGGAATGTCTATCCTACTCTAGACTATACTAGGGAATGTCTATCCTACTCTGGTATACTAGGGAATGGCTATCCTACTTTTTTGGAATGTCTAAACTACTCTATGCTATATGAGGGAATGTTGATCCTTCTCTAAGCAATACTAGGGAATGTCTATATTACTTTGGGATACTATGGAATGGCTATACTACTCTGGTATATTAGGGAATGTCTATCTTACCCTAAGCTATATGACGGAATGTCTATCCTACTCTAGGCTATACTAAGAAATGTCTATCCTAATAAAGGCTATACTAGGGAGTGTATATCCTACTCTAAGCTATTCTAAGGAATGCCAATCCCACTCTAGGCTATAATAGGGAATGTCTGTCCTACTCTGTATACTAGGGAATGTCTTCCTACTCTAGGCTATATGAGGGAATGATAACTATCCTACTCTGGTATACTAGGGAATGTCTATACTACTGCCGGCTAGATGAGGGAATGTCTATTCTACTATGGTATATTAGGGAATGTCTGTACTACTCTAGGCTATATGAGGGAATGTCTCTCCTACTCTAGGCTATACTAGGAATGTCTATCCTACTCTAGGCTATACTGGATAGTGTCTATCCTACTCTAGGCTATACTAGAGCATGTCTATCCTACTCTAGGCTATACTAGGGAATGCCAATCCAACTGTGGTATATTAGAGAATGTCTATTCTACTCTGGTATATTAGGGAATGTCTATCTTACTCTAAGCTGTATGAGGAAATGTCTATCCTTCTCTAGGCTATACTAGGGAAGGTCTATCCTACTCTAGGCTATACTAGGAAATGTCTATCTTACTCTGGTATACTAGGGAATGGCTATCCTACTCTGGTTTATTAGGGAATGTCTATCTTACACTAAGCTATAAGAGGTAATGTCTATACTACTCTAGGCTATATGAGGGAATGTCTATACCACTCTTGGCTATATTAGGGAATATCTATACTTCTCTAGGCTATACTAGGGAATGCCTATTCTATTCTGGTATATTAGAGAATGTCTATCCTTCTCTAGGCAATACTAGGGAATGTCTTTTCTTCTTTAGGCTGAAATAGGAATTTTTTTCCTACTCTAGGCTATATGAGGGAATGTCTATCCTTCTCTGGCCATACTAGGGAATGTCTTTCCTACTCTGGGCTATACTAGGGAATGTCTATCATTCTCTAGGCTATACTAGGCAATGAGTATCCTACTCTAGGCCATACAAAGGAATGGCTATCCTACTCTAGGATATACTAGGGAATGTGTATCCTACTCCAGGCTATACTAGGGAATGTCTATCCTACTCTATGGTATACTAGGGAACGACTATCCTACTCTGTTGTATATTAGGGAATGACTGTCCCACTCTAGGCTATACTAGGGAATGTATATCCTACTGTTTTGTATACTAGGGAATGGCTATCCTACTCTGTGGTATACCAGGAAATGTCTATCCTACTCTGTGCTATACTATGGAGTTTCTATCTTATTCTTTGCTATACTGGGGAATGAATATCATTCTCTAGGCTATACTAGTGAATGTCTATCCTACTCTATGCTTTACTAGGGAATTTCTGTCTTATTCTTTGCTATACTTGGGAATGACTCTCCTTCTCTAGGTTGTACTAGTGAATGTCTATCCTACTCTATGCTTTACTAGGGAATTTCTGTCTTATTCTTTGTTATACTTGGGAATGACTCTCCTTCTCTAGGTTGTACTAGTGAATGTCTATCCTACTCTATGCTATACTTAAGGATGTCTATCCTATTCTTTACTATACCAGGGAATGTCTATCCTATTCTAGGGAATTTCTGTTGTACTCTACGTTATACTAAAGAATGTCCATTTTAAAACATTGCAGAGAAAGACTACTCTACATTGCCATCTAAGAGAATATTCATTGTACTCTATACTGTTCTACCTAATGTCTACAATATTCTGTGCTTTCTATGAAATGTCTAACCTGCACTATGCTTCCAAGGGAGTGATCACCCTACATTTTGCTATCCTTAGATTGTTTGCCATTCTCTGAGCTATTCTAAGAAATGTCTATTCAGCTTTATGTTACCGTATGGAGTATCTTACATACTCTTTACTCTTCAAGGAAATCTTAACTCTGCTTTAAGATATCCTAGGAAAAGTCCATTCAATGTTATGCTACCCTACAGAATATCTTACATACTCTGTGCTATTCTAAGGGAATAATAACTGTTCTGCAAGATATCTAGGAAATGTCCATTCAACTTTCAAAGGGGCAGGCGTGGTGTAGTGGTTAAATCCATATTGGAAATATATGTCAAATTAGGCCTTGATTGGGTGTGTTACAAGCGTTATGCTACGATTTCTCCAAATAAGGCAATATGTCATGTGGTCTTCCCCATATTTGGAACAATTCCCATAAAGTGTAATTCATAATCGGCTTGTGTCATTACGGCGAGGGGGCAGGCTTGGTGTAGTGGTTAAGCGCTTGGCTTGCGGCGCCGACGATCCAGGTTCGATTCCCGGGTTGCGCCACTATGTTTAAGAGGTTGGTAACCTCCTGCTTCCATGTCGCGATATAACTGAAACATTGTTAAAAGCGACGTAAAACACCAATCAACCAATCAACTGTGCTATTCTAAGGGAATAATAACTGTTCTGTAGGATATCTAGAAAATGTCCATTCAACTTTGTCTTATTGTCAACTCTTCACTATGCTTCTACAGGAAATGTCCGCCCTTTTCTGTTTTTTCACATCTGCGCTTGATTTTTGTTGGAGTTCGTGTTGTCAGTATTAGCGTGGTCACGAATTATTACACTTGGAGCAGTGTAAATACAGCTAAAATACGAACCTCGCTAAAATAAGTATACATACAATACTCAAGGCACTGTAATGGATGATACTTACCCGGTACAGCATGTAATGGTAATTGTACTTTATTCGAGATAATACATGCATGTATTGTTTTATTGATCACATAACTATGTGTTGTATTGTGAATTCAATGGGGTTTTTTTTCTCCAAATCAGGTCCATAATAAGGACCCTTCCCGATGGAAATTTCATTTATTTTTCCCAAAATTTGTCTAAATTTCCCCCAAATATTGATATTTTAGCATTATGCAAATGGGGCAAAAAATTCCCAAATGAAAAGGTATATGAACAGGCATCTTTGAAAAAAAAAAACCTATGGAATTGTATGCAATGGAATTTATCATTATGAGACATTAGGAGTTTTCATAAAATTGTACACTCAAATATTGATCTAATGTTTGTTGTTTTTTATATATACTTGTAAGTTCTTAAAATGTAATAGTGTATATTACAGGTTCTCTTCTGTTTGGACCCTTGAAAGTCCTGCAGCAGTTTGAGGTGGTAAAATGTGGTCATAAGAAACCTGTATCAGGGGCAGCAGAGTGCACAAGAAGAACAGCAGTGAAAGCAACCAACTATATTGTTGGTACACAGGTTTGTTTAATCATTATATCCTTTAAACTGAGTTGAATTTATTTCATAAGTATAAACTTCATAATGTAATTATTCTGTTTTAATATTGTCTTATAGATAACTCATTATACAGATATGTCACAAAAAATATGATTATAAAGGCATAAACAATTTCTTTAAAATATTGTAGGACCCTAATCTGAAAGATGAATTGCGAGAACTTCCTGGTCAACCCCTTCTTTTTATAGCTTACAATGCCATGACAATGGAAACTCCAGCTGGGACATCTCGTAATTCTGCCTCCACACATATTGAAGAAAAAATTGCTCCTTCTGATCATGCAAAGTCAGTGTTAGATAAACTTAAATTAGAGACATTTGGTGAAGAAATTGTTCAGAAAAAGAAGAAAAAACGCAAGAGGGGACCAAATCCATTGTCTTGTAAAAAGAGTAAAAAAAATACAGATTTGCCAAAACTCGAAGAAAATGGAGTCAGAAAGAAAAGGAGGAGAAGAAGAAAGAAAGTTATTTTACCTTATAGTTCTTTAGAATAGATTTCATCTCATATTTTATTATATAGACAATGTATTATGTATTGATTGATTGATGATGTATGTATTTACCATAATTATAATTTTATTATAATAATATCTTTGTTCATCTAAACTGATTGATAGTCTTGTTGTTCCAGTCACAGTTTCTACTTTAGTGTGGGTGTTGAATTATTTTTCTAAAGCAGCATATCCATATAAATGTTTTATTTTTACTTTTACATTTATAGTGACTGTACAAGTATTTCAGACGCTTTTTCCAGCACTGTTATGTACTGTACATAGTTGTTGGTTCAAAATAAAACAGAAAAATCGACTTGAAGACAAGATTTATATTCTTGTGTGTGTCTGCCAAATGTTAGTGTTTTTATCTCACCTAAGTCAAAGGTAGGGGCAGACATGGTGTAGTGGTTAAGCGCTTGGCTTGCGGTGTCGACGATCGGGGTTCGATTCCCGGGTTGCGCCACTATGTTTAAGAGGTTGGTAACCTCCTGCTTCCATGTCGCGATATAACGGAAATATTGTTGAAGCGACATAAAACACCAGTCAACTAACCAACCTAAATCAAAAGCTCAAGTGAGCTATTATCATAGCTCTTCCTCTGTTGTCGTAAACTTTTCATATTTTTGACTTCTTCTAAACCACCTGACAAATTTTGATCAAACGTAAATCATTATACTTGTAGTACTAGTTAACCTCTACACTGTTTGTGTTTTTTAGCTCACCTGAGCCAAAGGCTCAAGTGAGCTATAATCAAAGTGCGCCGTCCGTCGTCGTCATCCGTTCGTTTTTAACTTTTTCACATTTTCAAGATCTTCTCTGAACTACATTGCAGATTTGGATCAAACTTTGTATAAATGATGTACTCAAGGTCCCGTACTAAAATTGTGTTCAGGATCCAGATTCCCTCAGGGGTGGATCCAGGGTGGGGCCAAAAGTGCCCAAAACGGTACCCCTCTTCAAACATCTTCTTCTCCAGAACCAGTACATAAATGGGGAAACTAATTGCATTTCAACAATCTATAAAGATGGGTTATCAAAAATTGTGTTCGGGGTTAAGATCCGTCAAATAGAAATTTACGCTTTTTTGACGTGTTTCTAGACTTAGCAATTTCAATGCAGAAAAGTGTCATGTTTTTCAGTTAATTGATATTGATGATTTCTTAATGACTATTTTGATCATAATTGTGGTAGGGAATATTATTGTGAAAGAATTTTGTCAGTTTCTCAATTTTTGGATTTTTTATGAATTTTTTAAGACTTCCAAAAAGAAGGGGGAATTGGCCATTTTTCACATTTTCAACTTTTTTCTGCAAAACTTCAAAAGATTTTAATAAATCTTGGTAGAAATAAGTCACTTACAATGGTACATATACCACTTGGTAATTGAAATATGGAAAGTAGCAGTTCAAATCCAGCTGTGGTCAAAATTTTTTTTTCATTTCTTTACACATCTAAATAAGTTTTTAGATGTTTCTCAACACTCAACATATGAAATGAAGTAATTTTAAGTTAGATCTGGACAATATTTGTTGTTCATGACCCATATTTGAAATCAGTCAACAAAAGGCCCCACCTAAAGAAAATGACTAACTTGTTGCCCTGAATGACATCTTGCAGAGACAAAGCAAATGCTCAAGATCAAAATCACCTGAATGGATGTGCAAAAAAGTGTTTTTATTCTGGTCTGAAATAAAATTTGACATATTTTCAACATTTGTGTTGACTTAGTCACAGTAATGCAAAAATAAATGAATTCTCCCTTCCTGCATGATTGATCATCTAGGTACTCAGGTGAGCAATATAGGCCCACTTGGGCCTCTTGTTTTTTAGCTCACTTGAGCTGATGACATACAAGCTTTTCTGATCACACATTGTCTTTCCATCTGTCTGTGTAAAATTCTAACATGTTCAACATCTAAGAAATGCCAGAAGGATTTTGATGAAACTTGGTATACATGAAGTACTATAGGTTCTCTACCAAATTTCTTCATTTCATCTAAACCTGCTGACAGGTGGCACCACCATGGCTAAAAACAGGTCTAAGAGGTGCCCCTCTTTCAAAATTGATTTAGAAGGGTGTATGTTTCAAGTTTGCTCATTTCACTGAAAGCAGATAAATAGCTTTTGAGGGTTTTTTGGGCATCGTTTTGGACTTTAACATTTTCGACTTTAACATTTTCAGGCCAAAAAGCATCTCTAAAAGCTGGGGGGGGGGTGTCTCCAGAATACAATATTAACTGTTGATGAACATGCTTTGAATACTATAGCTCTGGTAAGCTTTCAGTTCCAACGACCTAAAATTAGGGCATGGCTGAACAGCATACAATGAGCCTGCATTTTACTATCATAGGTTTCATACAAACTAAAGCTGAATATCTAATGTAATTGTGATAAATGTAGATTACCTTTAATACTAGTAAAATAGTTCAGATTTCATCTTCATTTGTTTGTAGGTTAGTTGATCTTTGCACATACATTAATCCCATGTTCACACCCCCCTCTCCTTTCATAAATGCACCGACTACAACTATTTTAATATTTAGGTGAAAATTCCTGTTTAATATGCACATTTTCATAATGTGATCTTTCTTTGTACCAAGTGTCATCAAAATCCACCTAAGGGTTAAGGAGGAGTTGTGAAGACAAGATTTTTTTGCATAGATAAATTTAAGTCCAAGGGTCGTAACTCCTTCAAATGTTTTGGGACAGCATTCCCCTTCCAATATGCATTATCTTCATGCATATCATGCTTCATCAAAATCCCCCACAGGGTTTAGGAGTTGCAAAAATAAAGTACATGTATTTTGCATAGAAAAATCTAAGTCCAAGGGTCAAAACTCCTGTATTTTTTGGACTGCATTGCCCTTCCAGTTCAAATATGCACATCTTCATATGGTGTTCTTTTTTCTGTACCATGTTTCATTAAAATCCTCTAAAGAGTTTAGGGGAAGTTGCAAAGACAAGTAAAAATCTTGGGAGTCCAAGGGTTATATACGCCCACATTTTATGAAGATGTATAAAAACTGATGAAATACCAGATTCTCTTACATAAATGACATTACTGGAATGCTAAAATTGTTGACATAGACAACAAATGTTAGAAACTTCCCAATTCAAATATGATGTTATTGTGATGTGTTCAAAAACAATAAATAAACATTTATGTTGTACATTTTTATTTTTAGCAAATATCAACAAATGAGATAAAACACAATACAAATTAATGACAAATCAGATCTTGCATTAGTTCACAAAATACCTTTTTGAAAACCTTTCACAAGCAATAATAATCAACAATAAAAACAACATTGGGATGATGCATGATTTCAATACTAATATCATGAATATCTAACATGAATATTGCACTACAAGTATCAATCCTTTGCTGCAAAACTTTGGTAATAATTCTGTACAAAATTAGTAACATGTCCATTGACATAAATGTCATGGATGTGGGGTACAACTAAGTATCGATGGTCAAGGTGAAATTGTTTCAGCGTTATGATGAAGATGTCTGTATAGGAAGGAGGACCGAGATCCATAATGGAACACTTTTCCAAAGTTTACAAAAAGGACACTGAGAAAAGAGCACAGATAACTCTATGAAACTATGTAGAACTAAACTATATTATGTGTAATTCCTAATTCATTATCATTACAAAATCAATATGGAGGTATAATTTTTGATTTATCAGATCTAATGATCATTTAATATTGATCAGAGTGTCTTCCTTGAATTTACTGCTAGTTGTCTGCAGGACATGAACAAGTTTACCAAGCACCAATTATAACATGAGATAAGGTACATGTGTAAAAATTGTAACCTTGGGTATTGGTCTTAATAAGGTCTAGAGAAGTTCCAGAACTAGTAAAAAAAATTCTCTTCTCTTCGTCCTCTACCACCTCTTCCTCCTCCACGTCTTTCACGGAATATTCCATTTTCCCTCTCTTCCTGAATTTTCTTTCTGTGGTTCTCATATCTCTCTGCCATTTGAAACAATTCATCTGGTACTTCCTATAAAAGAAATTAAAGAACTTAGCATCTGTTCAACTGACATGCCTCATTAATGGCAAGTTATGTATATTGAGCAGACAAAGATTATTCATGCTACATTAACCACTGGCTTTAGGTATTTGTCAAGATCTTCATTATTCTCATATTTAATTTACCTATTGATAAAATGTTAGATACCTGGTTAGCTTCTTCCATAATATCAATCAATTGTTGAGCTGATCTCCAATCACCTCGAGTTAGAAGAGTTAAACTTGTTCCAGATCGACTGTAATGACAAAGATTATAAATCTGTAACTCTTATACTTGATTTTTGGCTGCAACTTTTAAATGTATCAAAACTTACTGTTATGACTAAAATATTCACTTGCATCAATATCATCTTTTAATTACTGATAGCGAAGATTGCTGTAGCATTTGGGTTGATGACCTAGCAAGGTAAATACAAACCATGACATACTTTTTCAGTTGTATTCAGAGTTATAATTTTCCCACTTTGCATTACTTCCTCAATACTAAATATATTTCAATCATCTTCCTTTCTGTCAAAAAGTTTTCAATAATTTGACATTATGAAAAACATTAAGAAAACATTTAACCAAGCTAAACAAATTAGAAAATTTTTCCTTGTTTTATACTTTTTCATTCTTCTATACTATCAAACTAAAAATTTTTTGCCAATATCTTTGTTTTATTGTTCTGAAAAAAATACCAAAAAGAAAAGTTACAAGAGTTTTTAATTACATAATGACATATGAACAACTGCTGGAAAGTGTTAAGTTACCAACTCTAAAACTCGGGCATCAAAGAGCAATGGCTTCAGAAACTTAATCATGAAATTGCCGCTCCATTAAAAAAAAAAACATTGTTGATATAAAAGATAAACACAATTTTAGACATTAGAATATTTACATTTGTACACAATTAAACGGTAACTAGTCAGAGATTCTCTGCACTCCTTCGAATTTGATATCGGCGGTTTGTGGAAGAGGGTCAGAGAGAATTTGTTTATCAAAAGTTGGAATGTCAGCTATACCATCCAGTATCGGGATGTACAAGACTCTGGTGACAAGTAAACACACCATGCAACTTGCAACCTATATACAATAAATAAACATATAACTTACTCTATCATAGCGATATCTTTTCCAAAGAAGATCTTTAACTTCTGCTAGCTGCCGTTTTATCTAAAAACATGACAAAATGCTCATTTTGCCATTTGTGTATATATGACATCAGATCTTGCCGAATGCGACTTTGCATTTGTGACACTGCAGCAGCTGGCACATTTTTGTGAAGAAAAACATGATGAAACCTTGTCACAAATGCAAAGTCACGTTTGGCGAGATCTGACATCATACTGTATAAACAAATGACGAAATGGAGAATATTGTAGTGTTTTCAGATAAAAAGGCAACTACTAGAAGTTATAGATCTTGTTTGGAAAAGATATTGCTATGATCAATTAAGTTAAATGTTGATTCATTGGATTATAGGTTGCAAGATTGCTGGGTAAACGTTTGTCGCCAGAGGCTTGTACATCCCGATACTGGCTGATATAGCTGAAATTTAAACTTTTGATGAAGAAAGTCTCTCTAACCCTCTCCCATAAACTGCCAATATCAGAAGTGGGAGAAGGGCAAAGAATCTTGGACTGTATGGTAACAATCTGAGAGTACTGCTGAAGCAATAAAAGTTCTCTACCATCCCTAACAAAGTTTGTAATGCATACATCTGTAAGAGGCTGGGAATATATAATGCATAAGAAAGTCATACTATAATTAAAGATAACACTTTTTCTACATGTAATGTGTACCAGTAGCATACAACATGAAGCTAGAAAACAATCAAAATGTACGGTAACTAATATACATAACATAATGAGAAGGCAAGAAAGAGTGGAAATATACAATACAATCCAATATGAAACTGACTAAAAATTGACTTGCAGTTTCTGTGATTTTCAATGTAGAAACAGTTGGAAGGTAAAAGAATATTCAATGAAATTTTAGAAATTTAATTGTACTATATACAACAGAATGTTAAATTTCAATCAAATTACCAGTATAACTTGAAAAAAAAAATTCTAGAAAAAAAATTTTTCCACAAATTTTCAATGCCTTTCAGGGAATAATGGGCCATAACTCAGTCAGAAATAAACAGAATTTCACAAACACAACCTTGATCTGCAACTCTGCTATATCAATGGACTGAAGGTCCTGAGTAACACTCATATGATGATGAAGAGGAATAAGTGTTATCAATAGTATTATTTCATGACTACTTTCATTCTTAGAATTAACGGCACAAATTCAAAATGACTTGAATCGTTATTGAGCTATTTAAGGACAGTGGCAGGAGTCAAATTTTTTATCTCCGCATTGAAGAGTTCCACCCCGTCCATGTACGATAACCGGCAGAAGTTCCGTTTTGACTCCGTACTTTTCTTTCCCCCCGGCGAAAGGCATAATAACACTTGAGTCAATCCCATGTTAGTCACACTTCAATGCTCATATAATTCAGGATTCATAACCTGAGTAATCATTATAATTCTCCAAGGAAAGGAAATGAATCAATTGAAACCCCTGTTCAAAGGGAATCTGAAGAAGAAAGTGTAACCAAACGATTTTGGTTACGAGTTGTCTGGTCAAGTCGTAACATGGTGAAGACTTGATCAGACAACTCGTCACCAAAACTTAGAAAGTTTTAGAATCATGAAAACTCGTCACAAAAACTCGCTATCAAAAATTTTTTTCATAAACTGTGTAAAGTTTCGGCTTGTTACGATATAAATGGAATGCATTTCCCCTGAAGGTTTGGTGACGAATTGTCTGGCCAAGTCATCACCATGTTACCAGTTTCCAGTGATATCATTAAAAATTTTGGTGACAAGTAGATTTAAATTAGAATTAAAATTTCAAAGTTCTAACAACAGTTTTGATAACAAGTTTTCGTGCTGCTAAAATTTCCAAGTTTTGGTGACAAGTTTTCATGTTGCTAAAAAAAAATCTCAAGTTTAGGTGACAAGTTGTCTGGCCCCAATTGTATAAAAAATCTCAGCTGAGTATTTCCTCAACCTCAAATGCAATTGAGAATTCCCTCAACTGAGTTTTCCTCAAATTTACATTGTATAAACCACCCTCAAGTCATTTGAGTGTTTCCTCAACTGAGTAAGATAGTTGAGGATTTTTTTAATTGATTTACGGGGCCCTGTCGAAAGTGAAAGTACTTTGTTTACGCCAGAATTGAGACGGCAACGGCGATTTTCGGTCTTTTTAACAATTATTACTGATAATAATTGACATAAATTGAATGTCATTATTAAAGTTTTCGGTATTTTATGTTTATGGATACTTCCAATGTAAATATGTACATCTTGTAAAGACAAGCAACATCAGAAAATTATGTCCATTCTGGATTTAAAGAAAAAGGCAGCGGATGCTGAAGTAATTGCCTATGAAGGAGTATATGAGGCCTCTAAGACTGTTAAGGCCTATTATAGCACAGGCACTGTGTTACATGAAGAGTGCCTTTTCAAAACTAACCCCCCTCCTCCTTTATTATAATGAGCCTCAAAACTACGGACGTTGTTTGGTGACCCTATCAGACATTACGGTTACTATTCTAGATATAGCAAATATTTTTAAGTATTTACCATTTATATTAGTATTCATCACGAAGTAATTGAAATGATGTTTAATTAAGAAATAATTATCAATGTTATCTGAAATGGGAATGTTTGATATTTTTATGTCCCCAATCTTGTAGACCAAAGTGGCACATAGCATTATATTGGTCAGTCTTTCTGTTATTACAAATTTATTTAAAAAAACTTTGTTTAGGGGGGGGGGTTATATAGGAATTACCCTGTCTGTCTGTCTATTCACGTTTGTGCGTGCCATAACTTCTTACCCCCTTGTCGGATCTGGATAATATATCACAATTGTTATCCATGACCCAAGGGTATGTCATGACCTTGACTGAAGATCATATCTCCAACGTCAAGGTCAAAGTGCATGCATAGTCAAAATCCTTGTAAGAGTCTGTTCTTCATACTACAGCCTCAAATACCCCCCGTGCAATCTCCAATAACTCTAAACATCGCCCCGGTGTTGTAGCATAGACTTTCCCCCCTGATAAACCGACCCAGTATAAATCTTCCCCCTCTAAAGGGGATATTCTATCCGTACGGTTTCCCCCTTCTGATTAACAGCATAATCTTTCAACCCCTAAGCTGATTAACCGACCTGGGTTCTTCTCCTCTCCTCCCCCCTCCCCTATTGATTTTGAATTCTCGTCAAATCAAAAAACTCAAACAGTAATTTAGTCTTGATTTTACGTCCTTTTAAAATTGAAATACCTATCAGCCAGCCATAGAGGAAAATAAACAACCATGCATTCAAAACAAAGTTCCCTTTCATTATTCTTAATGGTGTGTCAAATACAAAACAAAAAGTAAAAATAAGGTATACATGTATGATTATTGAGCAGAATCATTGGGAAAATTTCATCATTACGTCAAGATGCCATTTCGTATTTTGGATCACATTTATAATAGAATAGAAACGATTAGGTATTGAGAAAAAGAGGTTTCAATCCCTAAAATGGTTTTACTTGGTTTTGGGGTTCAAAATATTATGGTACAAGGACGCAGGACAAACAGCCCCCCCCCCCCCCAAATACACACACACACCTACACACACACACACACACACACACAAAATGAAACATAAAAAAAAATTGTGGTCCCCCGCTTTCGTGATTCTATCAGTAAGGGTGACCTATTGTCATGGTTGTGCATGTCTACCTGTGTCTGCAGCGGAACCATGTAAAATTTGATGATATTAAACTAGATTCTAACATGATTGAGATTTTACATTAGGGACACACAGTCAAATATGAATGCTCCACGTCTTACGGTTAATAAGTTACATTGAAGTAGGTAAAAAGTCACGGTCAAGTCACATGATAAAAAAATGGAATTTGCCCAAAACTGAAAAGTGGCTTCCCCTACACTATTTAAGCATTCTGTATAAGTTTCATGAAAAACAACTGACGTTTATTTAAGTTATCTCGTTACATGGCATCTCCATAGCATCTTATCATAGAAACAGGGCTTTATTCACTTTGCATGTTGAGACCTTAACCTTTTACCTTTGACCTTGGGTCAAGGTCATGCCACACCCTTGGGTCTTTAATAACAATTCTGTGAAATATTATTGAAATCCATGCACAGGGGAAGAAGTTATGGCCCGGACAAGTTTAGCTTATCCCGGACGCCGGACGGACAATGCCATAACATAATACGTAATATTTCCATATCCAGTCTAGGTCTAAAACCCTTGCCGTGCACCTCCTTCTCCAACGTAGCGCCAAGAAAACGTCTGCCGTTTGCCATTCTCCTCAAATTTGAGGATGGTCTTGACCTACCTCAAATATCTGAGGAAAATCTCAAATATTTGAGGAAAATATTTGAGGAAAATCTCAAAATGAGTTTTATACAAGACAATTTGAGGTCGTCCTCAAAGTTGAGGGGAGATTTGAGGAAAATCTCAAATTTGAGTTGAGTGGAGCTTTATACAATGTAATTTGAGGGAAAACTCATATTTCTTGAGGAAATACTCAATTTTGAGGAAATACTCAACTGAGATTTTTTATACAATTGGTCCCTGGTCACATAACCAAGGACCTCTTTTATTTAGTGTTGGAATACATGAGCAAAGGGCTGAATCCCAAGATTTCAATATGGCAGTGCCCAGGATGCTGGTCGATAAAAGAGTAACACTCATGTTACAATAAAAGTGTACCAACTTTCAAGCTAATACTTGAAAGTGAACATAAAATACACTTCTGAAGAACAGAACTATCATTGACTTTCAGTAAATAAAGGGCCATTACTCAGTCATCTTCATAAGTCTAGGGGATGCGCTATGTAAACTACGTAACGCATCCCCTTGACACGTGAAGATGTCACTCAGACAGAAATGGACAGAATCTCATGAAACGAGAACTTGATCTGTAACTTTGCTATACAGAAGTGTACCAACTTTGTTTTTGAGATACCTCCAAGTTCAAAAGCCGGCGTGGCCTTGTGGTATCGCTCTCGCCTCCTGATTGGGAGGCCGGGGTTCAAGTCCCACTCTGGTCATGCCGGTGTCCTGTCTTTCAGATGAGACAGTAAAAACCGAGGCCCTGTGTCATGGTATGCATGGCACGTTAAAGATCCCTCACTGCTTCCGGTGGGTCCGTTGCAAAGGTCAAAATTTTTATTCCCCACATCAGGCAGATGCTGTCACCATATATGTGAAATATTCGTGGTGTGACGTTAAACAAACTTCAATCAATCAATCCTCTAAGTTCAACCTAAAATCATTCTGGAAAACAGAATTTTTATTGATTCTCAGTCAATAAAGGGCCATGTTAAGTAAACAAGAGTTGTCAAAGACAAAATATCTCATCAGTGAGGCATTGTCAGAGGGAAAACAAGTATTTTCAAAGTTTTCTTACTTCTAGATAAAGTCTAGTAATTTACGAGTTATAGCCAAGTTTATAGTTTTTGGAAAGTAGGTCAAACATGAAGGTCACAGGGTTGAAATGATGGTAACAATGGCAGGGTCTTGTCACAAGGAATGTACATATGAAATCCCCTTTATGTTTCATTGCTTTGAAAGTATGGCCAAGGTTAAAGTTTTTGAAAAGTGGGTCAAACTTCAAGGTCAAAGTCATGGGGTAAGGAATGATGGTACCTATGACAAGGTCTTGTCATTAGGAATGTACACATGAAAGTCCTATGTTGAGTAATTTGACGCTATGGCCAAGGATAAAGATTTTGTCTACGCCGCCAACACTAGGGCTATGACATTAGCTTTCCAGACATTTGTTATGGCAGTGTGCCAAATTCTATCAAATATCTCGAAGTTTAATCTAAAATAATGTTAAGTGTTGTCTAATGTGATGGCTGCCATAAATATATATATTTATATATGTTTGCTTAATAATCCATAGCTTTTCTTATATTTAATAACTTAATCTTTATGTGTAAGTGGTAATGCAGGCTGTTTTATATGTTTTCCCAAATTTCAATATTTTTATCTTTGTTTCATGAAATTTAATTCTAGGTTGCTTTATCCACTTTTATTTTTGACCTGAAACTTGATTTAATCTCAACATGATATATTCGTGACATCGGTTAAACTATTATAAGTATCATTCTACTCGAGATGGCATTAACTTATAAGTAAACTGAGAAATATAAGAACTGTCAACAAGTTTTTGAATACCCATACTCCATGAAAATATATTTACTGTCACCATTTTTCTAAACATACCCTGCTCTTCCTGTACGCCCAACACGATGAACATATTCCTCCATATTACGAGGGAAATCATAATTAAACACATACCTACAACAAAACACAAGATAAGGGATAATTAGGATATGCATCTCTCTGAAAAAAATGATTACACTTGCATTAATAAATGACTATACAGTAATTACTGCAAAACACTTTTAATTCATAAGGACTTCATGTAATTTCACAAAATACAAAAGTACTATTCCATGTAAAAATAAAGTCCTTGCTACCCTGGACTTCACAATTAATATATAATATGGCATTTGTGAAAATTTTGGCTGACTAATAAATCTAAAGTGAAATCATGGTGAAGATTAGTCACATGACATACCAAACTTAGTATTGATTCCACTTCAAGTTTGACTTAAAAATATACTAGAAATGCTTGCAAATTAATAATTTTTACCACTTTTTAAAGTTTATTAACATGATAATCAGTATGATTGTGAATGAATCCAGGAAACAGAGACTGGTGTTAACGGTTGGAATGAATGAAGGTACTTCAATACCTATACAAAATGTTACATAAATCTACAACTGAAGGCCTAGATTCAATAATATAGTTCAGAGATGCATGAACTCTTTGAAACATGAATTATTCTAATGAAATGTTTAATTTGCTAAACTATCAATCCTCATCATGCATACTTCAATTAAATTTCTTTTATCAATGACATCACAAACAAGATGAATACCATGAGAAACGCATGACAGCTACAAAATATTCATCAAACATCTTACGTAATATCCTTGACATCAAGTCCTCTTGATGCTACATCTGTGGCCACTAGTATACGAGTCAATCCTTCTTTGAAATCATTTAGAGCCTGCTCTCGATCACACTGTTCTCTGTAATTGTGGGATATCTCATTAGAATAAAAGAATTAAAAAATGCATGGACGCTTACTTAATCTAAACTTTAACTGAATACATAAACGTAAAAGAACCTAAATTTATGACTAAAAATTTAGTTTCGCACAACAAAAGTTTCCAAATCTGTTATGAACCATATTTTTAAAACCTAATTTCAATATATTCAGTATGGGTGAAAAAAATGTTGTAAGATTTTGCAGTTTTTACCTGTCACCATGGATACACTGGCAGTTGATCATATTAAGACTTAAGTCACTGGCCAAGTCATCTGCCCTATAGATTGAGTTGAAAAATAAAACAAAGTCAGTGAGTGTATATTTTTACATTTTCAGAAATATTCTATGCTAATATGTTCCTATTAATACTAATATCGTACTCACAATAAGCCTTAGTTCTAAAGTTTACAAAAATCTTACATAAACTATATGAAGAGATAGCTTCATAAGATACTACAGTGTTCTAGGATTCATTTTGAAATGATTTACCAATGTGTAAGTGACCACAAAAAATTCACTTACCCAGAAGAAAAATTCACTTACTAGAAGGATTTTCTTAATCTGTTTTTTATTCAAACAAGGATCTCGAACATAATACTTTAATTCTATGAAATTGTTCTTGTCTGATAATAAATAGCCTAGATCAATTATACTCATTCAGATAAAATTTACTTTCAGAAATATTTCCAATTAGGCAGAGATTTGCTATTATAAGAATATCCAGTGGATTCATTTACAGCTAGTCTTAATTAATGTATTCATACAAGAATTTTTATAAACTCTGTTTAGTTCTCCTGTATATTTCCTGAAGTTCAGTATTAAGAAAAGCAAATTGCTTCAACTGCTGTTATCAACATTTATGAAGTGTTTATATTTGCAGAAATGATGACATAATACATAATTCTGCACTTTATCAGAAGAAATCCTAAATAGAACAAGAGGCCCAAGTGGGCCTATATCGCTCACCTGAGTACCTATATTATCAGTCATGCATGAAGGAAGAATTCATTTATTTTTGCATTAATGTGACTAAGTCAACACAGATGTTGAAAATATGTCAAATTTTATTTTAGGCTAGAATAAAAAACAACACTTTTTTGCACATCCATTCAGGTGATTTTGATATTAAGCATTTCCTTTGTCTCTGCAAGAAGTCATTCTGGGCAACAAGTTAGTCATTTTCTTTAGGTGGGGCCTTTTGTTGACTGATTTCAAGTCTGGGTCATGAACAACAATTGTTTCAAATATTGTCCAGATCTAACTTAAAATTGCCTAATTTCATATGTTGAGTGTTGAGAAACATCTAAAAACTTATTTAGATGTGTAAAGAAATGAAAAAAAAATTTTGACCACAGCTGGATTTGAACCGCTACTCTCCATATTTCAATTACCAAGTGGTATATGTACCATTGTGAGAACTGCTTTTTAGACATGGTGGCATTATCTGTTAACCAATTTGGATGAAATTTACCAAATTGATAGAGGACTTTTAGTACTTCATGTATTCCATGTTTCATTAAAATCTTTCATGTGGTATAACAGCAGAAGTGAAAAATGTGATTGAATTGTTCCTATACACCCTCATTTGGAAGTCTTAAAAAATTCATAGAAAATCCAAAAATTGAGATATTGACAAAATTCTTTCAAAGTAACAATCCTTACCATAATTATGATCACAATAGTCCATAAGAAATCATCATTATCAATTAACTAGGAAATATGACACTTTTTTCTGCATTGAATCACCAAGTCCAAAGAAATGTCGAAAAAAATTCTAAAATTTGATTTTGGAAGGGAACCAAAATGACAATACATCTTCACTCATCCCTCTAGATCATTTCTATGCATTCTGTTTGTCTCTGTATACAGCCCGTATGAAAAAGAATATTGTTAAACGAGGGAAACTCTTTTGTGACCTACTCTTGACTATGGTGGCGCCACCTGTAAAGAGGTCTGGACGAAAACAACAGAATTTGAAGAGGATCATAAGTGACTTATTTCTACCAAGATTTATTAAAATCCTTCAAACAGTTTTGTAGAAAAAGTTGAAAATGTGAAAAATGGCCAACCCCCCCCCTTTTTTTTTGGAAGTCTTAAACGTAAAATTCCTAATTTCATATGTTGAGTGTTGAGAAACATCTAAAAACTTATTTAGATGTGTAAAAAAAAAAAAAAATTTTTTTGACCACAGCTGGATTTGAACCGCTACTCTCCATATTTCAATTACCAAGTGGTATATGTACCATTGTGAGACCTACTTTTAGACATGGTGGCATTATCTGTTAACCAATTTGGATGATCCGCACAAAAAACAAAACCTTTGAAAAGGACTATGAGTACTTGCATCCTACCCAGTTTTATCAAAATCCTTCAAGTTGTTCTGTAGATCAAGTTGAAGATATGAAAAATTGTCCCCCCCCCCCCCTTTTCTTGGAAGTCTTAAAAAATTCATAAAAAATTCAAAAATCGAGATATTGAAAAAATTCCTTCACACCAGCATTCCTTACCATAGAAATGATTAAATGAAACCAAATGAATGCATCAATGTTTACTAAAAGAAAATAATAACTCTTTAATGCATTAAAATAACAAAGTCCAAAATAAAAATGAAAAAACGTCAAAAATTTGATTTCGGAATGGAACCAAAAATATCAACACTTCTTCCCATATGCCTCTATCTCATTCCTATGCAGTCGGTTTGTCGCTGTATGCACCCGATCTGAATAAGAAGTTTGTCAAAGGAGGGTACCCTCTGTGACCTACTTTTGTCTGTGGTGGTGCCACCTGTTCATGGATCCTGACAAAGATGACCACATTTGTCGGGGACCTTGAGTATTTGATGCATGCCAAGTTTCATTCAATTCCAGCAAGTGGTTCCGAAGAAAAAGTTCAAACTGTGAAATGTTTACACCAATTATCCCCCCCCCCCCTTTTTCTTGAAAGTCTTAAAAAATTCATAAAAAATCCAAAACATAAAATATTGAAAAATTTTCTTCGCAGTAGTATTTCTTACCATCAAAATGATCAAATTAAACCAAATTAATGCATCAATGTTTACTAAAAGAAAAAAATACCTCTTTTCTGCATTAAAATTACCAAGTACAAAAAAAACGTCAAAAATTTGATTTCGGAATGGAACCAAAAATAACAACACTTCTTCACACATCCCTCTAGATCATTCCTATGCATTTGGTTTGTCTCTGTATGCCCCCGGTCTGAAGAAGAAGTTTGTCAAAGGAGGGTACCCTCTTTGACCTACTTTTGCCTGTGGTGGCGCCACCTGTTGATGAATCTGGACGAAAAACAACAACACTTGTAGGGGACCATGAGTACTACATGCTTATCAAGTTTCATCAAATTCTGTTCAGTGGTTCTGGAGAAGAAGTCGAAAATGTGAAAAGTTAACGACGGACGACGGACGGTGATTGATCACAATAGTTCACTTGAGCCTTTGGCTCAGGTGAGCTAAAAAGAAAAACAATCATTCAAAAAGGTTAATGAAGCATTTAAAAGAACAGAAGTATCGTATATTAAAACTTTCTTGAACTAAATGTTACAAATATGATGAACCATAGTAGTTCTGTAAAAGGGATTAATTTAATACTATATTGATAATTATATTTAAAAAATGTATGCATAACTCGTCATGCGCTATAGATATATATAGTATGAGTAATTTGAATTATGCAATTATACTGAGGTTGTTGGTACTTCAAAATTCATTTACCAAAGGGGAATGCTACTCCCATTTCCTGGTACCCGACCTCAATTTTCCCTTACCTCGGGTAATGGGAATCCTAGAACACTGTATTTATGTTCCAATTATAATACAATTGATACACATGTACTGTAACAAAAACAAATTTTAAGTGTAACTATTCAGTATTTTATTTTTGACAAAAAATGTTGCATTATTATATATATGTCTTTTGTTAAATACATGTGGCACGGCATTTTACTTACGTTATCTTTTTACCAACAAATATCAACACTTTATCTTCAGGTCCCATTTCTTCTGTAATAAACTGTATGACCTATGAAAGAATTAAATTCTTAAGCAACAGGTTATCATTTAAAAGTGAATGTATGTAATAACTTATTCAATCTTCTCCAAAAGTTAAATGACTAAAAAGCAATCTGATCTACTCAAAAAAAAAAAAAACCAAAAAAAAAAAATTTTTTTCCAACTATGGGGAAGACCATGTGATATATACACATGCTACTTCCCTAATAAGACAAAAATGAGACGTGGCTTTAGAAATTTGAGCAGGAAAATTCACAACTGTGCAAATAAAGATGTTTTAAAAAATAAGTAATTCCTATTTACATAAAGCTATTTGGCTTTGTGACCAACCTCTTGAACATTTAATGCTATTCCGATTGCAACCTAAGCTTTTTAAAAAGCTATGCTTGTTTAAGATAGACTGGAGTTACCTGCTCTTGCTTGCTAAAGCTGTGCGGAGAGACAAGTGACCATTGCCATTTTGTAAAGGCTATTCCCCTGTCCCCTGTTATTTATAGCACAGGCGGTAAGGGCAGATAAGAAGCTGTACACACTGCACGTAGATATTTTTAAAATTCGTCTGCAGTAGCATACACAGCATAGATATACAGTACCTGATGTGATTTACGAGAGGCTCGTGATGTTTAGCCTTGAGGATGTAATTAATTTTGTCGATATTTGTTGATTCTAGGTTAAATGAATGAAACAAAGTGAATTCCAGTGAGATAAAAATAACCGATAACACGTCACTTGAACCTAGGTCAGCCTCGTTATGAATTGGTGGTCACCTGTCTAGATATTTTAAGATCTTTGCGACACGCATTGCCAGTCTATATTTAGGATTCTATGAAATATTTTATTTTTTCTTTTTTTAAACTGAAATTTATATCTAAATTTATTATTATTACATTATTTATATTATTATATATATTTCGAAGATCGCACGATCGGTTTCTATATTGGCGATTTTAGGTCAAATTAAGCCGATTGCGTGTGTTACAAGCATTCTACTACAACTTCTCCAAATAACGCAATATGTCACGTGGTCTTCCCCATATTTGGAACAATTCCCATGAAGTGCGATTGTAATTCATAATCGGCTTGCATCATTACGGCGAATGAATATTTTAACACACACGATAAGCGACAGAATAATAAGTGTTTTAGGACAATGTATTGATAATTTCAGCTAAGCAGACCTATGCTTAAACCTATTTCTGTGCAATAAAATTTCAATAACAAGGATAACAAAGCCGTTTTGCTAGAACTTTTACTACTTTAAAGAAGGTACTACTTTGTTACGTGAATTAAAAAGGCGGTGCAGAGGTAAAATTTTTACAATCACTAGAAGACTGTCATGCAAGTGCTCGAAGCCTTAAAAAATAAAATAAAACCAAGCAAACAACAACAAAAAAGAAACACCCCTCCCAAAAAAAACCCCTATTATACTAAACAAATAAATAAATAAGTAAACAGATAAGAATAGCTGGTTTTGTATTTGATTTCCATCATTCTAAATGAAGAAAACAATCTACACATTTAAGAATATACATGTAGATGTACTTGCTCTTTGTTTCTTCTCTTCATCTGATACCATTTCTATTCTCTGGGTTACAGTGTGAGTGGCCTGTAAACAGTTATTATTTAACTTTAATTTATCATCATACAACATACTGTGATAATCTGAGGTATTTTTTAAATGATTTTCTGATACATGTATTTATTTCACATTGGTTGTCTGCTGGCCTACACCTAAAATACTTACATAAAAAAAATTGCTACTGTTTAAAAAAATCATGATATCAAGGGAAATTGACCTGTCCATTTGATTTTGCTTTGTTTTAAGTAGTGGGTAATGAAAAAGCCAACTAATGGTCTAGTACATAAACACAAATGGCCTCTTAATACCCAATGTGTTTTTTGCTACATTAAGTTGCCTCTGGTCTCTAACAAAAACACAAGTACAAGATTATGAAATTCAATTCCAAAAATTGTATATCATTGAAATTCTAGATGAAAATTTTTAGCCGGGAACTGGTCCAGTACTTGCATGGTATAGTGGTATAAAGATAACCTTTGTTAACTGAGAATATAATTAAAACTGATATACAGCAAAGAAACAGACAATGGAATAATATATATTATCTGGACATGCATTGCAAAATATAAAAACAAAATTTTCAGCTCTTACTGCCAAGTCTAAGGTTCCCACAAATACTTGAATTGGATCTTTGAGATAACTCTCCCCTAGTCTTCTAACTCCAGGAGGCCAAGTGGCACTGAATTAACAAAATTAAAGCTAATAGTACGAAGAAATTTACATCAAAGAAGGAATATATCAGGCGACAAATAATGACCATGTTTGAAAAATAACTTTCATATATTCACGTTTTTGACTTCAACCTTTGATTCTATGACCCATACTCAAGAAATCATATTCTTGACATGTTAAAATCTTGTAATTTATGATTATACGTTTACAAGACCTCTAATCTGAAATCACTTTTTATACACTCAATTCAAGGCAAAAAAGATATCCCTTGATGGTACTAATACTCTTTGACTCTTAAATCAATACATTTCCTTCATCTTTGACCTTCTGATACAATCAAGGTTTTCAGGAGACATCAGAGCTCACTGCATTGGGTATAATTGGTGGAAGAGAAATGATCACATACAAGGTGTGTTTTCATATATGAATTCTCTATTTCTTATCTTTATCTTTAATTTTCTCAAAAGTCAAGGTCACAAAGAAAAAAAAAAATTGCATTACTCAATATGAAAGCCCTAAGTGAGATGAAAGACTGTAACAAGCGTGTCATATTTTGTGTATGAGTGAGATGATGAATGATAGGGAGCCTGTGCTGTTTATATCTTTTGTATGATAAACTAAATGTATGTTTTTGTAATAGAAAATTATGATTGTCATAGGATTGGAACCTGTCATTGTTAAAATGTGGAACATCATGGCTATCCAGTAGACCACAAAGCTGATTACCAGAAGTAGTCATAAAATTTAAAGATACTATGTAATTTGCATTTGTAGGAAATATATTTTAATATAAAGTTAATACATGTATTGTTCATAGCATTGTTTCATTATTTCCCAATATATATGTTATAAGTAGTACGTAAAATAATCTAAAATTTCCTTTGTACAAATGTAATCCACAGTCATTACTTCTATTGTTCGACAAAGACAACAACACTTTTACAAACACTTCACCTTCAGAAATATCTCCAGGCATAATTGTGAGTATAGGAATTTAACTGCTTAAAGTGAATCAGTTTTCTACATAAGACGCTGTTTCAATATTTCAATATAATTTCCAAAAATAACAGAAAAGTACAATAATATCAAAATTTCTATGAAAATGAATTGTATTACTTTTTTTATCACTAATCTTGAACATCTGTTTTGCTGTATGAGTGCTTTAATATTCCATTTATATGTATACTCAATTAAACAATTAATAATATGATACTCTATTATGACTACTTTAAAGTATGGTGTGCTGTTATGTAAGTAACGACTTCATGTGATATGGAGCTAATAATATTGTGCTTGAAATTACAGAGATATTTCTATTTTATACAGGCCTCTAAGTTATATATGATGTATTAAATGAAGATTGAATGGTTTTCTGTATTTCCTTATTTAGAGTATGTGTCATGTTAAGCATTGATAATGTCTGAAATTTATTTGTCATGAAAATTATTGTATTACTGAAATACTGAAATTCTATAATTGAAACATCAATGTCTGTAGTCATCTGCCTGTTATGGTAAAAGTTAAGAATTTCAAAGTGCAATCCAAAACTTGGAATTTATCTATTCAAAGCAGTTTCTGTCATTTCAGGCAATAGTATTTCAGTGGGTACTGGCTCTTATCAAAATAAAAATCTCTGTGTCGGTGCACCATGAATGGCCCCGCCAACAGCAAAGTTTTTAAAGTATGTGTCAATGAGCACATCCTTGGTTCATGGGGAATTTCATAACAAAAGGTGGAATGTTAATACAATTATAGTCTAGAAACAATTTTCACTATGATCTTGACCTTTGGATCCTGAAATCAATAGGGCCTATCCTCAGGTCATGGGGAGTATATATTTGAAGTTTCATAACAACAGGTGGAATGTAAATATAGTTGTAGCCAGAAATCATTTTCATTCATCAAGGCCCTATGACCTTGACCTTTTGATCCTGAAATCAATAGGGCACATCCTCGGCTCATGTGTGAAGTTTCATTACTATAGCTAAATAGTGGTAGGATTTCTGCAAGTCAGCTTAAAAGGTATGACCCTGGAATCAGATTTTCCTAACCTGAACAGATGAAGATGTCATGGTTTTTTATTTATTATAACCTGAATGTTATACACACTTTCTTATCAAATTAAGAATGGAGCAGTTTTACATGATCAATAAGACTGTACTAAAAGACAGTATCATCACACTGTTATTCACATACTCACTATATAATAGTACATACTACATATAAAGTCACTACTACACTATCAACTACAGTATAATCCTATGAATTAGAATACATGTAATTCTTTCATATCCATCTACCTTGTCATCACAGTCTGACGATCTGGTCGTATGTCAAGTAATATCTTCTTTATTTCTGGTTCAAATCCCATATCCAGCATTCTGTCAGCCTCATCTAAAACCTGAAGCGCAATAATTGATTATGAAATTATATATACATAGACCTACAGTTAGGTGCAGTCCTAACCTTACATAAAGTGCACTTCAAGTTAACTTTATGACTGCTTTTCAAGTTTACTTGGCGACAACAGAGTAAACTTGGAATCAAGTTTAGTAGTAAACTTGATTCCAAGTTTAGTAGTAAACTAGATTCCAAGTTTACTCTAAGTGCACTTCAAGTTTAGTTTACTTTCAATATACACGTAGATTTACTATATTTTTCTATTAAAACAGTTTTTATATATATATAAAATATGCAATTGTACATAATAAGACAATTATTTCTATCGTGCTATATGAAACTGGATAATTGTAATAAATAAAGTGAAAAGTAAACTTGGTGTCATGTGATAGTAAACTTGAAGACGGAATTACTTTAAAGTAAACTTGGTATCAAGTGCACTTGACTAAACTTTATGACTGGTATTCAGGACGAAAAACTAAACTTGAAGTGCACTTGCCAAGTGCACTTGAATGTAAGGTTAGGACTGCACCCGACTGTATGTATATGCGAATAATGGAAAAGCTATTATCACAAATAGTATTAAACTAGAGCACTATAATCTTTATATTTCTACTACACTTATTTGTCCCTTGTACTCTTTTCATGGTTTGTAAATAAATAAATTAAAATCACATGTGTGCACTTTGTATCATGTTACCTGAAGTTAACTAACTTAATATAAAAATGCACATACATGTATTATGCAGTCCCATCACACTGCATTTCATAGTTAAATATCCACAGAAACTGAAATACCCCTCAAAACTTGACAACTTTTCAGGTCCAAATGATAAAACTACAATGCACTTTACATAGAGAAACTCAAAATGAAGATGTAGGTTTGGAACTAATTGAGATTTTCTTCAAAGTCAGTAGTTGTGTGTCCATGTGACTGTCTTATCATTACATATGATTATACGTTTGCACTATGACATGAAAAACCACAAAACATGTGTCCATCTTATCCAAGCCTTCAAAGTACAATGGTTTTACTCGAAATATGTAAAATTTTCTACACAAAGACGATTCAAAACAATATCTGTACCAAGTGTGTAAGATCAACAATATTTTAATTGAGAACAATATTTTTGAAGTGTTGTAAACAACCATTTATAAAGGATCTTTTATGTTAAGTGTAGAATTAGTACGGTAGCTAGTATTGTACATGGTACTAGTATATTCGTTAATATTGTTAAATATAGTGGATGCCTCAAACAATTTGATTCTTCATTCTATCATAAGCTCTATAAGGTATCTACAGTTTATTTCATATGACATTACTCATTAACTGTAGGCAAATAATATAACAGAATGTGATTTATTAAATGTAATATCAATAACGTAAACACTTGTACGACTTTATTTCTCCTTGCTGCATTTAAAATGGTAACAAGAGGCCCAAGTGGGCCTATATCGCTCACCTGAGTACTTAGACTATCAGTCATGTATGAAGGAAGAATTATTTATTTTTGCATTACTGTGACTAAGTCAACACAAATGTTGAAAATATGTCAAATTTTATTTCAGACCAGAATAAAAAACAAGAGTTTTTTGCACATCCATTCAGGTGATTTTGATATTCAGCATTTGCTCTGTCTCTGCAAGATGTGATTCAGGGCAACAAGTTTGTCATTTTCTTTAGGTGGGACCTTTTGTTGACTGATTTCAAGTCTGGGTCATGAACAACAATTGTTTCAAATATTGTCCAGATCCAATTCAAAATGGTCTAATTTCATATGCTGAGTGTTGAGAAACATCTAAATACTTATTTAGATGTGTAAAGAAATGAAAAAACGTTTTTGACCACAGCGGGATTTGAACCGTTACTCTCCATATTTTAATTACCAAGTGATATATGTACTATTGTGAGACCTATTTTTTAGACATGGTGGCACCATCTGTTGACCAATTTGGATGAAATGTAAAAATTGATAGAGGACCTATAATACTTCATGTATATCATGTTTCATTAAAATCTTTCATGTCGTATAACAGCAAAAGTTAAAAAATATTGTCCAGATCCAATTCAAAATGGCCTAATTTCATATGCTGAGTGTTCAGAAACATCTAAAGACTTATTTAGATGTGTAAAGAAATGAAAAAACATTTTTGACCACAGCGGGATTTGAACCGTTACTCTCCATATTTTAATTACCAAGTGATGTATGTACTATTGTGAGACCTATACACCCTCATTTGGAAGTTCATAGAAAATCCAAATATTGAGATATTGACAAAATTCTTTCAAAATAAGATTCCTTATCATAATTATGATCAAAATAGTCCATAAGAAATCATCATTATCAATTAACTAGGAAATATGACACTTTTCTGCATCGAAATCACCAAGTCCAAAACAATGTCGAAAAAATTTCTAAAATTTGATTTTGGAAGGGAACCAAAATGACAATACTTCTTCACTCATCCCTCTAGATCATTTCTATGCATTCTGTTTGTCTCTGTATATAGCCAGTATGAAGAAGAAGATTGTCAAAGGAGGGTGCTCTTTTGTGACCTACTTTTGAACGTGGTGGCGCCACCTGTAAAGAGGTTCATAAGGGATTTATTTCTAAAAAGATTTACTAAAATCCTTCGAACAGTTTTGCAGAAAAAGTTGAAAATGTGAAAAATGGCCCATGTTTTCCTCAACAGCTTGGAAACTCAAACCTACCAAAACTTAACTGATTTTGAAGGCCTACATGCCTCATTAAAAATGCTAATATGAGTGACTTACTTCATGTACCGAATTTTAGTGAAAAGTAATTATCTTACAGTATTCTCTCAGAATATAAGTTAAATCAATCATATAATCAATATATTGTTACAACATTCTGTAAAATAATGAAAAGTGTGCAGATAACTCTGTTTTCACTTTTTCTTCTCTTACCAGATATGTGACTGATGAAACATTGACTATCTTGTTCATAATAAGGTCATTCAAGCGACCAGGTGTTGCAACAATGATCTCCACTCCTTTAGTGACAACATTAATCTGTTCCCTCCTGTTCCCACCTCCATATACACATACACTGCAATAGAGGTGTCAAGATGTGCAAAGCATTTTCAGTGCACATTTACTAAACATGTTACAATGTTATAGCATATGATGGTGTGTTCATCAACTGAAGTGCCTTGCTAAAACTAAATATCTAGACTTAACCTAAACAGAAAATAGTCCTTCTGCATATACTCTAGTGTTTCATCTATTATATAAATATTATCCCTGTGTGAGAACACTCATGATTCCTCTATTATATAATCATAACCTTTCAGTTGTTACAATGGTGCTATTACAAAATCATCAATATCCCTTCATAGATACATCTGTTAAATAATTCTTATCACGACATTATTACAATGATAGTTCATTTACAATATAATGACATCTTTCAGTAGACACACTGGTGGATCATCTGCTTCATATTCAAATATAAAGTGTTGCATTACATACAGTTATCTGTACAACACAGCTGGAGCTGGGAAAGAATATGTAAGATCAGCAATCAGCATAATATTCCACATAAGAGGAGTGTTTAATGAAAAATTATCTATTTTGCTGGTAAATTTGCTGACAAAAAATTATTAAAATCTGTCTATATACATATGCTCTTCATTCATCTCTATAAAATGTTTCTGTTTCTTAGTTCATGAAGTTATATGTGCTTTATATACTGATTTAGTAGAAGGCTCTTCTTACGGCAGATTGGCAGTCGAAACATGTCCATCTGAGTGAGTACATTTTTCAAGGGTAAAGATGAAAATCACTACATAAAGAGTTTGTCTCAGGTTTTAAATATCCAGTCACCCCTAAATATGTGTATGCAAGGGCATAATCAAGTAAAAGTTATGATTCTGCAGTACTGTTGCAGTGGAGAAATTGTTTTTAATGTTCTATTACATTATTTGACGGTATTTGACTCTGGTACTGGTGAAAAGACCTTGAAGTTCAAAAATATAACCTAGTGCACCTCTTCAAAGAACAAAATTGATACATGATTTGAGGTCTTTGGTTGTCTTCTTCTATCCATATCTTATTATTTCTCATAAAACTTGGTTCGAAAGAAAGTATATCTTTTATACAACATCCTAACTTGATGCAGGCATCTTGGGGCTTTGGGTTTAAAATTTTTTGTCTGCAAAGTTATGCTGATGGCAAAATGACAATGTTCATGGTTGTCTGTAAGAATATAGGGGTACTTATCTTGCACATACTTTTTAAACATTTATTTAGTCATTCAGTTTTTGAAAACAGCTGACAAATTTTGTCATTAAAGTTGAAATGTTATGAAGGATATATTAAGCATCAATTTTTTTCACAGTATCACTTTAAAATCAAATTAAATGACCTGAATAAATATCGTAAAGTGTCCAGGTTTAAGACAAAGAATTTAACTTGAAAGTGGAATATAGTTTTCCACAATATGTCAATACTTGTCACTTTTTAATAGTCTCAAACCAAGTTAAAAGCATACATACAAACTACACTCAAACAAAAACTGAGCAAACTAAACATACCTTTTAATTCCTTTGTAATGGAATTTCTTCACCTCTGTTTCTATTTGCAAAGCAAGTTCCCTTGTTGGTGATAATACTAAGACATTAGGACCATTCCTCTCCTCTCGAGGTCTTTTAAAAATATAAATTACCATTTCTATGAAATATGAGTTATACATTATACTCTTGGATAAAGTAGAATTATAATGAAAGTTTCTTTGTGCACATATTCAAAACGAGCTGTGTTTATGAAACACTAATGCCCCTGGCAGCAGCAAAGTCCAAAAATTTATTTTTAGCATGAAGGTCATTGTCAAAACCAAAAAGTCATCGACCTTGGTGTCATTTGAAAAGGCTTCATTTGTTGAATATGCATGTCAAATATGAAGTCTCTATCCCTCACCGTTCAAAAGTTATGGCCGAAGTTAAAGATGACAACAAACAAACAGACAGACAGGACAAAAACAATACCCCCGATCTGTTGGTCTGGGGGCATAAAAAGTAAACTAAATCAATAAATTTGTTACTGTTCTTTGAGATACAGTGTATCAAATAGGACAAATAGCTGAAGAAAAACATAGAGTAATCAAAGAATATGAAGCTTACTTCATGGGTTTTTGACCATGGTAAGGTTATGTCTTTAAATGTTTCATTCAAGTTGGCATACAGAAATCATTACCCAGACAATATTCAATGGACTGATGGACAGACATGTCACTCAGGCACAGCTTCTAAATCAAGATTCCTCCTTTACATATATAGATGCATCATTGGTACATGTTTAAACATCCTGTGTCTCATATTAAAGAAATAAGCTTCTCAACATTACCATAAGAATCTATTGAACATGCTCAATCAAATTGAAAATATGGTCAGACACAGCATCTGAAGCTAGATTCCTCCTTAAGACTTATAGATGCATCCTTGGCGTAAGTTTGAACATACTATGTTTCCTTTTAAAGAAATGAAACTCCTTAAAATTGTGGACATGGACACCACACCAGTGTGGTTGGGATGCAAAGAGGGAGATATTATAAGCTTCTGCTCATTTCCCGAAGTGAACTAAAAACCCATCTGAACTACATGAACTTGATATATCAGTACATGTATTTCATCACAAAAATAATTTAAAACATGTAAATGTAAACATACATAGGTTGATTGTCTATATGGATAAAAGCAGGCAACAGGAATGCAAGTGTCTTCCCTGTTCCAGTCTGCAAAAGAAAATAATTGCAAATAATTAAGGACCCTTTTCAAAATATTAGTTTTAAATATATATAAAGGGTTTATACCTATTATATTAGTCATTAAAAGAATTTTTTTTTCATTATTTCATTTCAACAATAACACTGAACAATATCTAAAAATTGTTACTTGTGGCTATGGATGAAGTAATATGGGCACTCAAGGAATAACATTTCTTATAAATATAGTCAAACTTCGATATCTTGATCTCTGATACCCTGGCTATCTTTAAGTCAAAAGGCGGTCCCGACTTTCCCCTTAATACCGGTAATATGATTAAATTTACCCAGGTATGTCGAACAACAACAGGTCAAATTCTATGCTTATTTTAATTACATTTCATGTCCCCAAGTTCTACTTTACCTGCTATGTCCCCAAGTTCTACTTTACATGATATATCCCGAAGTTCTACTTCAACTGCTATATCCTTAAGTTCTACTTTACCTGCTATATCCCGAACTTCTTCTTTACCTGTTCTATCCCGAATTTCTACTTTACTTGCTATATCCCGAAGTTTTACTTTACCTGTTATATTCCAACGTTCTACTTTACCTCCTATATCCCAAAGTTCTACTTTACCTGTTCTATCCCGAAGTTCTACTTTACCTGCTATATCCTGAAGTCCTACTTTACCTGCTATATCCCAAAGTTCTACTTTACCTGCTGTATTCCGGCATTCTACTTTACCTCCTATATCCCAAAGTTCTACTTTACCTGTTCTATCCCGAAGTTCTACTTTACCTGCTATATCCTGAAGTTCTACTTTACCTGCTATATCACAAAGTTCTACTTTACCTGCTGTATTCCGACGTTCTACTTTACCTGCTATATCCTAAAGTTCTACTTTACCTGTTCTATCCCGAACTTCTTCTTTACCTGCTTTATCCTGAATTTCTACTTTACCTCCTATATCCCAAAGTTCTACTTTACCTCTTTACCTGCTCTATCCAGAAGTTCTAATTTACCTGCTATGTCCCAAAGTTCTACTTTACCTATGTCCTGAAGTTCTACTTTACCTGCTATATCTTTAACTTTTAGTTAGGCTTCATGTCCAAATAATCATCAGTGTTTTCCGTTAATTGACGGACCACATGCACTGTGTGATTATGGACTGTGTCAGCACATACAATCTGGTTCGTTACCAATTAGTCCATTGATTGAAAGAGTTCAATCCTTGTTATATGTACTAATCATAATTATAAATAATTATATAGCTGATTATAAATGTGAACAGTTTGATTTAAAACTATAAAATCGTATGTGCTTGGCAATAAATATTGACTTGTGTTGTGCTTTTAACTGCAATTAGTACTGTTTTCTGACAATGTCTATTAATTTTATTTTCATTTTGTCTACATGTACATGTACATTTATAAAACAAATATTAGCTTAGTGTATTTTGTATTAAAGTTCTTGTTTTATTTCAGGCCATCTGGAGTTTTTGGTTATATCATGTGATAAACAATGTATCATCTGTCTTTGGAGTACATTTTCATCAAATTTTTATTGATAAAAGGTATACCCCAGTAACAGAAATGAGATTAAGTATCAACAAATAAAATACTGTACACAAGTATTTATTATTTGAGATGTCTCGTTCAATGCAATCATGCACTCTAAACACAGATGGTCATAAGTCATGATTTATGGCTGTAAATTCAAATTTCGGAATTTTCCATGGTCCCTTTGAATTCGAGATATTGAAGTTTGACTGTACAAATATATAACAAAGCATTTACAGTGTGTTTCAACTGATTTTCAACTGAATTTTGTACACTTAAACTACAAGCACTGATCTTAAATAACTTTGTTTTAGAAATCTTTTGTTTTATTACATACATATGTAACATATGCCATTTTACCTGTGCAATGCCTATGAGATCCATGCCTTGTAATAAAACTGGCCATGACTGACACTGAAAACAAAATTCAAATTGCTTTTATTTTCACATAGTATTTAAACATCAAAATCACATATAAAGATTTGTTACATAAGCTTACTATGTATTTGGATTCAGATTTGTTTAACTTATTCGTACATCATACTTATATAAAGACTGAGCTTATTTTACATCACTGATTTCTAAATGACACTTTATGTATCTTACTTTGTATTTTATAATTTACTGAGAATTTTGTTTATCCTTTGAAAAAGGTGTATCATCTCTTTTTCTACAGCAAATGAATATGTTTATTAATATATACCTAATTCATACGAAATACCACTTCAGATACTTTTACAAACTTTTCCTTTATCTTTCATTTCTTTTATTGATTATACATATCTGATTTTACATAAATATGGAATAACATTAGGGCTATCTTATTATTTTTGACTCTAATAGTTTTGTTTACACTGTTGCACCCATTTGAATTAGAGCTTATTTCATATGCTTAAATTGGACACTGGAGTTTTATTCTCAGCACCCCCCCCCCCCATTCTCCCTAATATTCAAAGCTGGAATCAAATAAAGCAGGTAGGTATTTCATTCATCATTTGCTAATTCATATTTCTACCTTCAGTAATTTACTGCTATTTGTTGATGGTATATACATACAAAGCACTAAACTAAACAGGGAAAAAAACATGGATGGACGGATGAATAGATAGATAGGTATTGGAAGTACATATTTAAGTGCATATTGAAGAAAGGGCAGATGGCCTCAGAAATTTGACAATTTATTTCATGATTCAGCATTATTGTCGCTAATTGTGCTTTTATATCTGATCTTAATATATATATATATATTTTTTTTTTTTCATATTATGCCACTTTTAAATTGTTCTGATCTGACGTATGCATTTTTGTGTTTGACAGAATGTCATTAAGCGATTAGCCCTCAAATTGCAATTGGTATATTGAGTATATTCTTTTCTTTTACAGGACTGAATCTTACTTACCTGGATAGGGGAAGGCTTTGTAAAGTTCTGGTCATATATGGTGTCCAAAATTTCAGCTGAAACAAAATATAATATGATAAAGGAAATACACCTTGTTTAGAAAAAATCTGAATCATAGTTCAAGCAAATTATAGTCCTTATAAATACCAAATAATAAAACCTGAATTATATGAGTCCAAGAATGAATTTTGTTTTCTTAGGACAATTACTGTGTTATAAATTCCAACTTTTGAAACGAATCCAAACAGAATGATACAGATACGAGGGATGTTCCGAAATTATTGTTACTTTGGCGATTTCTTTTTGATAGAAGTAATTATGATCATTTTACTTTGCCCTGTCCTTTGAAGTACTCCCCCTCTGCATTTATGCATCATTTCAACCGATCAATCCACTTTTGGAGACAGTTTTCGTACTCTTGAATTGGTATACTCGTAAGATACTGGTGAATGGCAGAGCCAAGGGCATTTCTTGATTTATATTTTTTTCCAAATAGGTGAAATTTTAGTTTGGGGAACAAGAAAAAGTCACAGGGGGCCAAGTCTGGTGAAAATGCAGGGTGGGGGAGGACAGTGACCTTCAAAAACTCCGTTACAATACGCGCCTTGTGTGCTGGTGCATTGTCATGCAAGAGCCTGAGGTACTTCAAACCTGTATGTGGGCGGCGGCGTTTGTAGACTTTCTTCAGTTTTCGAAGTACAACGTCTCTATAATACTTTGCTGTGACAGTTTTGCCTTTCGGAACAGGGATTTGCATGATTGGACCCTTGTTATCAAAGAATGTGACATACAAAACCTTCCTCACAGTGCGTATTCTTTTAGCAATGCTAGGGCGCCTGGCGTTTTTGTTTGCCCATATTCGATTAGGGCATTTTCTTTTGGGCTCGAAAAAATACACCCATGTTTCATCACCTGTGACCAAATTATCAAACGCCTTTTGCTGTATTTTGGGTATTTCTTCAATAAGGATTTGGCCTTGTCAACCCGGGACCTCTTTTGGTCGTCAGTTAGTAAATGGGGTATCCACCTGGCATTGATCTTGCCCAGCTTAAGATGTTTCTTTAAAATACAGTGAATACGTGCTAAAGACAAGCCTGTCATTTTAGCTAACTGCCTGACAGTGTACCTTGCATCTTTTTCAAGGATTTGCCAAATTCGTTCAATGTTATGCTTTGTTGTTGTTGTTGCAGGGCGACCTGTGTGAGCAGCATCTTTCAGCTGCTGGTGTCCCAACTTAAATCGAGCAACCCACCTACAAATAGTCATTTATTACATTTGACCCTTCCCATAAATATCACACACCTCACGATGAATATCTACCGCCTTTAAGCCAAGTAGAGACCTACCTTTGATATAGGCCCTAATTTCCATTACGTTTTCAGCTCTCTTGCCAACCATATTTATATAAAGTGTAACGAGTACGCTACAAAACAATGTACACAGCACCAAGGTCAGTGTAATTGTGAGCGAGAAATTTACCTATACCACGCTTCAGATATCACGCTATCGCCATGAGGTAGTTTTAAGCTCATTTAGCACTATTTCCACAAGATATTGCGCAAGTAACAATAATTTCGGAACACCTCTCGTACTATGTCATACCATTGTCACTAAAAATTGTGAATGACCGAGAAAGCCACTGAATCATTTTACCCCCCTCTAGGTGAAGGTCATAATATACATTTATACCATATATCAAAATCCTTACATTTACTGTTCAAGAGGTATTATCAACGAAAACAATGAAACACTTGTCTCAAACATTATTAGAAAATCTGCTTTTGTAACCAAATTATTACTATAAGTCAAAGTTCAAGGTCAAGGTCACTAGGTCAAATGACTGGATATCAAAATGTGGAACTTGTCATGGTATATGTGCGTGTGAAATATGAAAGCCCATTCCCTTATACTGTAAGAAAAATCTGCTTACAGAACTTACCTAAATTTTTTATAAAAGATCAAAGTTCAAGGTCACTAGGTCAAATGTCTTGATAAATGTAGCACTTATCATGGTGAATGTATGTGTGAAATATGAAAGCCCTATCGCTGAATTTGTGAGAGAAATCTGCTTATGGAACTTCTTAACCAAAGAATAATTACAAGACCAAAGTCCAAGGTCAAAGTCACTAGGTCAAATATCTTGATATCAAAATGTAATGTTTTTCATGGTGAATGTATATGTGAAATATGTAAGCCCTATCCCTTACACTGTAAGAAAACTGCTTTCAGAACTTCTTAACCAGACGGATAGATGTGTTGACGGACAGGTTGATTCCTATATACCCCTGCCATACTTTATTTGCAGGGGGGTATAATAATTGACAATTTTAAAAATGTATAGCCATTATCTGACAAAATGATCGTCTAGTGTACAGTACCAAATCACATTAAAGACGTACAGTAATACAATATACATGTATCTGAAGAAACATAAAAGGATATTAACAGGTCACATTAATTCATAGCTTCTATAACAAATCTCTGTATTTTATTACAAATCTGTACATTTTCTGCTAAACTTTGGTTGCACTATAGTAAGTATAGTATCTAAATAAGACATACAAATAAAATATGACTTGTTTTCATTTTTATACTTACGAAAATGTTGAAAGGCTTGTTCAAAAGTTTTCACAGGATTAGGAATTCTTCTGTTCCCTTCAGTGCTGAGATCATTTACTATGATATTCATATTTGCTTTTCTGAAATTGTTAAATATATTCAACTGTACATGGGGTTATGTTATAATGCACATGGGGTCATGCTAATTACATGGATAGTGGTGAATTCTAGCAACCTAAGTCCAAAATTGTATACAAACAAATTCAGAGAATTGTGGTCCCATGCTTTCGGGGTTCTATTAGTAAGGGTGCAGTGTTCTGTGACATATTGTCATGGTTGTGCATGTCTATAGTCACACATGCCAACTATGAAGGCCCTATATCTGAAAAAGTTATGACCAAGGTTAAAGTTTTTGTGACAGACAGACGGACGGACAGACAGATGGACAGATAGACGAATGAGATTTAATGTCCTCACGTTTTTGCGAAAAGCGGGGGACAAAAAGGCAACTTTTTAATTCAATCATTTAGTCTACATATGGTCTACTGTCATCTTTTGGTTTTTGAAAACTAAAGGCCCAAGTAGGCCTACACTACTCATCCGAGCAAAATTTGTTCACTCACTAATGACTGACTGCTTGACAAAAGTTGCAGATACATGTATTCACTTATATACTGTGTTTTGACAAGTGCCAAATGAGTATTAACTTTGAATTATTAAAGTATGTCTGAAAATTTCAAATTACCCTTAAATTTCATAGAATCTAATAATTTACAGCAAATGAATGCTCTACAATCTGGTTTGGTTCAAACTGAAATGAAACCACTGAAAACTGAGTAAAATTTTAATTATCATCAACATCAAGCAATTGTAAAATGTCTATGCTGGACCAATTACAATTCATAACCCTTAAATCTACAATAATTTACAGCAATGAATGCTCAAAAACCTGTACACAGATCTGGATGAAAAACATCAACACTTGCAAAAGACTATGAGTACTTCATTCTTACCATTAAAGCAACATTGTCAACTAAAGGTTAAAAATAACATTTTTCTGCATTGAAATCACTAAGTCTAAGAAGATGTAAAAACATCAAAAATATGAATTTTGGAATGGAACCAAAAACAACAATACTTCTTCACATATCCCTCAAGATCAGTTTCTTTGCATTTGGTTTGTCTCTGTATGCATCTGGTATGAAGAAGAAGTTTGTCAGAGGAGACTACCGTCTGTGACCTAATTTTGTCTGTGGTGGCGCTACCTGTTGATTGATATGGATAAAAAACAACAACACTTGGAGACCATGAATACTTCATTCCTTCAAAGTTTCATATAAATCACTTTTGAAAGAAAGGTTAAAAATGAGAAAGAGTACACCCCCCCCCCCCCCACCTCCTTTTTTTTTTTTGGACAGTCTTACAAAATTCATAAAAAATCCAAAAATTGACATATTGACAAAATTCTTTCACAGTAACATTCTTAACCATTACTATTATCAAAAGAAACCAAATTAAAGCATAATCAAATTTCTAGGTCAAGGTCAACTATATGACAATGATTTTCATGAGACAGGACAACTTATCATGACGAATATTCGTACTTCTTTCTACAAATCTATATTCATACAGCATGATATTGCAAGTGTTAGGCAGAATCCGGGGTTGTAGGCTGTTGTGCTCACATTAACAGCGTGATATGGTATCTGTGTTATGCGCGGCACAAAGAGTGTGATGTACAAAAGGTCAGGGACTGGTTGCAGAATTTGGAAGATACCGCGAGAGTGACTGACAAGTCTGAAAGGGAGGGGGGAAACAATAAATAATTTACTGCTACTTTGTCGTTATGTGGTTATGTGGTTCAGTTAAAAATTAAAAGAAAATTTATTTCTCGCATTTGTTCACTCCCTATATAGTATAAGAATATAAGATATTTCAGTTACGTACAAGAAACAAGATGTGTTTATGAAACAATACCCCAGTGACGTGGTATATAAAGGTAACTGTATGTTCCGGGTGTACTGGCAGATCCAGACGGGATGTCTGTGGTTTTGACACCTTCTTTATCAGAAATATTTAATAATAAAGGTCAATCGTGGTAGCTCTTGGACTTGAACACAACCCCTTTTTATCGGCAAATGGGACCAAAATTGGTTTGCTCCCTTCCCTGCCTTTGAAATATTTATCTATCCTTCCCTGCAGATGTATAGAAATTTGACTAACCTTAATGAAATGACAGCTATTATATGCGAGCATTATGTATATTATTTTATAGTCCACATCAGTAATCTGGCGTAATGCAGTCTGTCAAAGTGGTGCGGAAAAAAGCGACGTCAAAGAAATATCAACTCCACTTTGGCTGCTGTTTTCAACGTTTAAATGGAGAAGTAGCACATTATGTCATACATCATTTAACAGAGAAAGCCCTGCTCTATATTTATGCAATACATCTTTAAATTTGAACGGTCGGCCATTTTTAGCCAAAATCGCCCCTTGCCCTTTCATTTCAATATATGCACCAATTGTGGAGATAATGAACAGAAACTGCTCAGGTTATGGTACTAAAGACAGCAGCAAAGCAATATATCCCCTCTTCTTCGAAGGGAGACACAAAAAAAGATGAAAAAAAATATCTAGAGTTTGATTTCAAAATGGAACAAAACACAACCTTTTCTAAGACACACTTCTACATAAATGTGATGCACTTGGAATGTTGAATATTGTAGTCAGCAAGAAGAGTTTGTCCCCCTTCCCCAGATCCATCCCTTGGTGTATAAGAAGTAAAAAATGTGAAATATATTCACAGACAGACAAACAACAGACGATGGATGATGCTTTATGACAATAGCTCACATTGAGTCTTTGGCTTACAGTTCATTTGAGTCTTTGGCTCAGATCATTCATGTGAGCCTAAAATATGGAAGAAGAATGAAATGTGCATGACATGTCAAAATACTAAAAGAATAAAGTTGTCATTTCCACTCTACATATGCATATAAGTAAAATAGCAGAAGTGAAATTAGATTATAAATGTAAAAAATTAAAAGTATGATTAAATTTCTGTGATGAGACTTCAATGTAAAATACAAAAGTAACTGGTGTCACATGACTATGGTACTAACAACTACGGACCCCTGAAATTCAGAGGTGAGACCAATTGCCTGGGAGAGTGAGTGTCTCCTGTTTGGCTAGCACACTTACTGCTACCATATAGGCAAAATAATTCTTGTGTGGAATTTAAATCTAAATAAAAGACAAATGAATACCTAAATGAAGAAATTTCATCTGGATACATGTTTGCTACAGCTTGGTCTTCTATATAAAAGTCTTTTGTAATTGGTGGCAATCCTGTGTATACAAAATGCAGAATAATATAAGTATACTTAAGTGTTAGATTGAGCCTAGATACATATGCAGCATCATCATTATTAAAATTATGATCATCTATTACAATTTGCTGTTCACTGAATTTTAGTTATAGTCTGACAATGACAGATAACAGAAAACAACCAATACCATACCTGACAATAATCTGAGAACTGTGAGCTAAAACTCATGGCCATCCCATAAGACCTCCCATTTTAAAAATGAATCTTTTGTTGTTTGTATTGTAATATACTTATCATTTGAACAGGTTCAAACCTTCTTAATGTGAATGAAAACAGTTCTATACAATGTGAAAGTTCAATTCTTTACCAAACATTATTATAAATACCACCTAATTGTAAGGGGAAATAATTATAAATGAAAAATTTAAGGTTTTGAACTGGGTATCTATGCATTGTATCATAGGCCTTTTGATGCTATATCAATGAATTGTTACAAATCTAGAACAAAAATATGATGCATATGAAAATTTTATGAAGAAATTCAAAACGAGAAAGTCAATAAGATGTCTGTACCTTTAAATTTGGTCTTGTTATACTCTGCCTGGTTAGCTCTTATCATTCCCCAGTTGATGTTTGGTTTAGATTGGGAACTGTCATCACTATTTATTGATATATCTGTAAAAAATCAAATACAAAACCAGCAGTTTTAGCAAACAATTTTCAATCAATTTTACTACTTTAAATTTACATCTAAATAAAGGCTGGCCTAATATACAAAAGTGGTTCTCCATTTGGAAACAGATAAATAGCCTTTAAATAATACACACATATAAACTTACCACTAAAACTTTGGGTGACAGGAGAGTAAGGCTTTGTCAATTCTTCAATAAGCTCTTTAGCTTTTGCCACTTGCTCTGGAGTTCCTTTCAAATCAACTCTCTTTTCACCATTGTCATTTTCCTCTTGTGTAATCTAACATTTTTAAAGTCATTACAATTAATTATGCAGGAAATCTTAATCATCAGATTAAGTCAATCAAGTAAATTCCACTGTGGTACACTGTTGTTAGTGCCATAGTCATGAGTTGCCAGTTACTTTAATAATTAAGGCTTAAAGAGCCACAAAGGCATCAAGCTAAATTTGATTTAAAGCTGTCAAAAGAAGCAGAAATTTATCAGTTGTGTTCATCATTTTTGTTGAATTCTGATAATTTTCGAAACAGAGTACAGATAAAGGTTTAAGCTCCGACCAATATATATCATATAACATCAAAATGTGAATGAAAGTTGTCGGTGGGCGGGCAACAAAGCCTCAGGTGGGGCTTTGTCAGAAAGGAAGATGTATAGTAAACAATTTCTTGATGGGGTCCATTGTCATGAGGAAGTCAAGGGTTATAAGTGGTATTGATTATGACATCACAATAACATTTTATTGTTCTTTACGTCATTCTTGCAGAAATAAGTTTCATTTCCCACCAATATCTTAGGACCGCAGTTAAGAGCTGTGAACCACATTCAAGGTCAAGATTGCACGTTCAAAAATGTTGGGACAGACAGAAAGGTGCAACCATAATAAATACATGTGTGAAATATTAAAGCTCTAGCTATTCCTGCTAGTTGGTTAATGATCAGTGATAAGTAAGATTAGCTTTTAAACAAGAGCAATGCCTAGTGTGGCATAATATGCCCGTCGCTCAATTCCGATGGGATCAATTCGCATTTGGCATGAGATTCATGAAAAACATCTGATGTTTACTAAAGTTAATTGCGTTTCATATTATTTTATCACAGGAATAAGTCCAAGGGCAATAACTCCTGCAAAAATGGTCCTATCAAACCCATCTTCAAACTTGACCTGCAAAAAAAAATCTTGAAACTTTTTAGTCCAAGCCAACCCCCCCCTAACAGCCTCCCTCCCTCCTAAAATTATAAATTTCTCAAAAATGAAGAAAAAGATATCAATACCTGTAAAATATGTGATAGTTGGTGCATTTTACTTGTTTCATGCTAAATTTCATAATGTTTTTTCAAAAATTAGATTTTTAATGAATTTTCAAAAAAAATATCTTGAAATCTAAAATCCAAGGGCCATAAATCCATCAAAAGTGATCAATCGTAACAAAACTCGAACTGGTACTGACGCTGCTTGATATAAAGCAATATACCAATTTCAATTCAATATCTTGAAAGACGGCAAAAAAAGTTCGGAGACATGACCTAGGACAGATGGTCAACACCCCCCCCCCCCCCACTAAAATTATAAATTTCTCAAAAATGAAAAGATATTAAAAACCTGTAATATATGTGATAGTAAGTACATTTTACTTGTTTCATCATAAATTTCATAATGTTTAGACAAAAAATAGATTTTTAATGAATTTCTGAAAAAAATCTTGAAATTTATAAGTCCAAGGGCCATAAATCCATGCTTGCTATCGCTGTGCGAAGAGACAAGTGACCACCGCCATTCTGTAGAGGATATTCCCTCTACAAATAATGTTACCAGGCGGTGAGGGCAGATAAGAAGCTGTACACACTACGCGTAAATATTTAATTCGTCTGAAGTAGCATACACATCATAGGTATACAGTACCTGATGTAATTTACGAGAGGCTCGTTATGTTTAGCCTCGAGGATGTAGTTAATTTTGTTGATATTTGTTGATTTTAGGTTAAAGGAATAAAACAAAATGAATTCCAGTGAGATAAAAATAACCAATAACGTGTCACTTGAACCTAGATCAGCCTCGTTATGAATTAGTGGTTTTGCATTGCCAGTCTATATTTAAGATTCTATAAAATACTTCATTTGTTCCTTTGTATACTGAAATTTACCATATATCAAAATATATTATTATTTTATATATATTATTACACATATTTCAAAGATCACATGATCGGTTTCCATATTGGCACTTATATGTCAAATTAGGCCTTGATTGGGTGTGTTACAAGCCTTATACTACGATTTCTCCTAATAAGGCAATATGTTACATGGTCTTCCCCTTATTTGGAACTATTCCCATTAAGTGTAATTCATAATCAGCTTGCGTCATTACGGTGAATGAATATTTTAACACACACAATAAGCGACAGAATAATAAGTGTTTCAGGGTAATATATTGATAGTTTAAGTTAAGCAGACCTATGCTTAAACCTATTTCTGTGCAATGAAATTTCAATAACAAGGATAAAAAAGCCGGTTTTGCAAGAACTTTTACTACTTTAAGTACTTTAAAGAAGGTACTACTTTGTTATGTGAATTAAAAAGGCAGTGAAGAGGTAAAATTTTCATGAGCGCTAGAAGACTGTCAAGCAAATGCTCAACGCCTTTAAAAAGGAATCAGGAAATCAAATTTTGTAGGATATTTACTTTGATACATTGGAATGATTGCTATGAATAATTGGGAAAGTAGTTCTGAACAAAAGTGCAATTTGATATGAACATAAATTGTCAAATGGAAGTACACCAAAACCATATTCAAACTTTAAGAGCCGGTACTTATATGCATTTGTTCAATATGCTATCATACCAGTAGTGATTTTGAATACTGCAGATTAAAGAGGACACTTGAAGTTTGTTATATATTATTTGATATCAAGAATTACTTTCTGTAAATTTATGTAATACTCTGAAGAACAAACCTGAATTGAAACATTCTATTCAAGATTTCTTAAAACTTAAACAGTAAAGAACTTTACTGTATGCCAATGTATAATGTAGAACCTTACTGTATGCCAATGTATAAAGTAATTTTGGTATGAAAAATTTGTAGAATCAATCAAAGGATGAGGAAAAAGCCTTGATGACAAAGTATACCTGATTATAGGGATAAAAAGGAGGAAGAAAATACAGACAAAATGAGAAAAACCAAGAAATATCAAAACATAGAGAAGGTACAAATACCTCCAACCAATAGAGGAATATACAATCTTGACAGATCAACACATAAAGGAGGTACAGTGGAAGAATATGCAAGCAGTTTAAATTACTATTTCAATTCATTTACTTACTTGTATATATGCTCCACTACTATCTTGGATCTCTCTTATTTTTGAACCTCCTCTTCCTGAAAAAAGCATACATGTACTATTTATGTAAGTATTTCAACATGATTCTATATAAACAAAACAATAAATAATATTACATAGACACGAAATTTACAAAGAATTAACTAACTTGAAGTATCAAGAAACCAGTGAAAAAAGCATGTACAAATTTATAAATGGTGGTTCTTCAATCATTATATTCAGAGCAGTCCAAAACTTCTTTAGAACAGGTCTGTGTTCAAATGATACTGGGAAATCTAGTGGTGTTTTTGCTCAAATGGGGAAAATATATTTACTTCTGAGTACAAAATTACCAAGTATGATGCCAGAGACAAAAGAACTGAATTTTTTCTGATGAATCTGACTGAATACTAGATTTCTCAAATTTTACTGACATACAAAGATTTGACAGCACTACAGTAAATGTAAGAACACTGGAATTCAAAGTTTACCAATAGTGGATGAACTTCATGTCTAGGTGATTAAATTATGTACCTGTCACTTAGTTATGTAACAAGAGCAATGCCTAGCATGGCATAATAGACCTGCGCTTAATTCAGACAGGATCAATTCGCATTTGGCATGAGTTTCATGAAAAACATCTGACGTTTAGTAAAGTTAATTGCCTTTCATAACATTTTATCATAGGAATAAGTCCAAGGGCAATAACTCCTGCAAAAATGGTCCTATCAAACCCATCTTGAACTTGACCTGCATCTTACCTTGATACATCTGTATACCAAATATCATTAGAATCCATCATACCTTCACTGAGATAATGAGCGGAAACCATCATTTTAATGATATACCGGACAACAAACCTTAAAGGACCGGACAAAATGGACAGCGAACGGATAGTGAACAGATATGCAATATTTTAAAAAAAAATCTTGAAATTTTTTAGTCCAAGCCTCCCCCTAACACCCCCCCCCCCCTCATAAAATTAAAAATTTCTCAAAAATGAAGAAAAGAAATTATCAATACCTGTAAAATATGTGATAGTTGGTACATTTTACTTGTTTCATGCTAAATTTCATAATGTTTTTAAAAAATTTAGATTTTTAATGAATTTTCAAAAAAAAAATCTTGAAATTTATAAGTCCAAGGGCCATAAATCTGTCAAAAGCGATCGATCGTAACAAAACTCAGACTGGTACTGACGCCGCTTGATATAAAGCAAATATACCAAATTTCAATTCAATATCCTGAAAGACGGCAAAAAAAGTCCGGAAAACATGACCCCGGACGGATGGACGCTTGGACAGCGCCATAACATAATACATCCTGTGTAATGACGGACGTATAAAAACCAAGGACCCGTGTCATGGTAAGCTTGCCATGTAAAAGATGACTCACTGCTTTAGGTGGGTCTGTAGCATAGATCTAAATTTCTGTGCACTGTATCCAGTAGATCCTTTAACTGTGGTAAGTTTGGTGTGATGTAAAAGAAGAATCATCATGGATTATCCTCATTCTCTGTGAATGGGACCTAGGCCGTTTGCAATGGGAATTTTAGTGACATTTAAAAACTTCAAAAATTCTTCAATAATAAAAATACATTGAAATTTTTATTCAAATAAAAACATCCTGTCTTCCATTTTAAAGAAAATTTCAGCAGCTTTGTTTAAAACTTCATCATTAAATAGCTCTGGGCCTCTGTACTTATCCTCATAAGACTCTTAATGGAGAGGACTGATGATGATGTTTATAGAGATGTAACCATACAGCTTCTCATGATACAATACATACCACAATACCTGAACAATAATTTGATACGTATCACGATACACTTATGATTTATTGCATTGGTTTCATGAAGTATCCATAAACAGTTATTGAGAAAAAAGACATAAATAACAGTTTACACAAGAACTGAGTCACAAACAGACACAAAATTCAAAATATATTTTGATAATCTTTTTAGATTCTTTTATGCATAACTCTGTTTGAAACATTTATATGTATCATAAAATTTGTTACTGATTTTTTTTTAATAAAGAAAGGGATTGCAGTATCATTGCTGTATTGTTTGAGCTTCTTTCTGTATTGTGTATTTTATCATGGCCTTTGTATCGCAATATATTGTATCGCAGTATATCGTTACATTCCAAGACGTTCATAAGGCTGAATGAGTTCTCCATTGTAGTTGCTTTTTGTATGGTAAGGGACAGTCCCAAAAACTAATACATATTAGTAAAACTGTTCTTCAAACTGTGTGATTGGCTTTATTACACAGCTTTTTGTCATCATAATTCTTTCACAGTAAAGTCACAACTTAATGTATAACAAGAAGCCCAAGAGGGCTTGTATTGCTCACCTGAAAACTCAGGGCCTTTGTTGCCAGTAAAAATATCATAATAATGTTTAACTTTAAAGTTTGTTTATTCATTTCTCCTTTTATGTCACACCAAGATTACTAACTAAACTTCAAGGCATCTGCCTGATGCATGCACAGAAACTTATATCTATGCAACAGACCCATTCAAAGCAGTAAGCAGATCAAGACTACCTTGACCTCACTTATTTCTGACTCATCTGATTGATGAATCAATTAATTTTTGTTTACATCACACCAAGAATACTGCACTTCTATAGTGACAGTATCTGCCTGATGCAATGCACAAATATTCAGTGAATCATCTTTTGTGTGTCACGTTTACCCTACCACAGGATCTTAGTTTATACTATCTCATCAGCGAGGCAGGAAACTTGCATGCAAGCAGAGGGACTTGAACCCAGGACCTATTGATCATGAGCCAAACACATAAATGATTGAGCTAGCACCCTTAGTCTCATTTAAAAGGTTGGACATTGTGACACTGGATTCAAACATTGGACCTCATGGCCAATGACTCAGCTACAGTGACATACAGTCAAACTTCGATATCTCAAACACTGATATCTCGAACACCTGGGATATAACGAAGTCGAACGTCAGTCCCGAAAAAAAATCCTTCAAATTATGATTAAATTCACCCCGGATGTGTCGAACTGATATGTGGAATACCAATTTTATGTCAAATAGATTTTCAAGTCCCGAAGTTCTTATTTACCCAGTTTATTTCGACGTTGGCTTCTTATTGACAATAACCCCCGTGGAGTTTACCCTAGACGACAGGTCGCTCGCGTGATATGATTAATTGACCGTATCGGGGTACAAAACCGCAGTAAATACATAATTGATAGTGTCTGTGCGTACCATGTTATTTATACCAAATATTAGTAAATGATGATAGCTTATTACATTCGACATAGAATTAAATAATTAACATTAACTGTAATTACTGCCTTTTCATACCTGCATTTATTTAAAGAAATTTCTTTACATTGTTCATTAATTTATATTTATTTCGAATCCATGTGTATGCCTATGTATTTATCTTGTCTTACGTGTTAGACCGTCCTCGGTATTAGGTGTAGTATAAGACAGTTATATTAATCATTGAATTTAAATTTCAAAATTACTGAAAAGCAAACATGACATTTTCAGTTTTGGAGTATATTCTTTTTATATATTCATAAAATATAAAAGATGTGATGAGATTTAGATTAATTATTTAGGAACAATATGCACATTTTCATGCGTATTTACTGATAAATACAAGTATATCTCGTAGTTCTACTATAATCTGATAATAATCACAAATGTCAAATGAACCAGAGTATGTTAACAACTGCAGGATTTGTGATCCTAAACTCGAAATTTGGATATCTCGAACTACCAATATCTCGAAATATTTTCCACGGTCCCTCTGACTTCGAAATAACGAGGTTTGACTGTATATTGTTTTAAGTGGATGAATTTATCAAAAGATTTTATACCAATAACTTTCCCAACATCTGAACATGGAACATAAATTGAGGAGCCCCTATTTGACTGGTCATTTTTTTCATTCCTCCATCCATCTTCTCGTCTTCCTCTATGAATCCTATTTTCAGCATTACAATTTTGTCTATTAGAAGGTTGACCACTATCTCCAGACCTCCAATTCATATTACTTTGACTTTCACGGTCATTTCTTCTACTTCCTTTTGATCTGTCTTGGTATCTTTCATGTTTATATTCTCTTTGAGAGGATGTGTTATAATTGTCTCTAGTCCTCCAATTTGTATCATGTTTCTGTGGGGATGTCCAAACTCCTCGTCCCCTAGACCTGCCATTGTTTATAGGGGGATTATTTTTAGAAGGACAAGGCATAAAATTGTTTTCCCATGCATCATTAGCAGATTTAGGGCAAGCCAAGGGTACCTATAAAAAGAGAAGTAAAGAATTAAACAAGAAACCAAAAGGCAGAGAGACTGGATTGCAAAGCAATCTATCTGTACATTGAACTACAAAGGTAAGAAGTGCAATATAAATCAAGCTAAACGCAAAATCACTCTGTGTTCACTGAAGCATGATACTAAGGTCAAAGCATCAGTCAGGAAGAACTCGTCATTGTCTTTAACCCTACCAAGTTTGACACAGGTATCGATAATAGTATGTAACAAATCAAGCTAAACACAAATTGTTGACACCGGACAGACAGACAAACTTCGCCATTTTTTAGACCAGTCTTGCTTTCAAATACAGTAAAAAAAAAAATTAAAGTAATAATAAGAAAATAGATATATCTAATTCCGTCTAGACGTTTAATCATCAATTTATATGCATGCAGGCAATAAATCCTGCATAGAAAGTAATAAAAAATTGCCGTTTATAAGGCCCAAATTGTGAATAGAAAAGTTAAAATGACACTAATGCAAGCACGTACTTCCTTTCACAACAAATCCGTACAATCTGTCTTAAAATTACCTAAATTTCATCTATAACTCATTCTTAAACTTATCAATTATCAATTTACTGTATAACGTGAAATTCATGATGTGAATTTAACCTTCACTTTTTCCAGGAGACCCTCGAACCCCCACTTGCAAGAGAGGGTGATCCCATCCCCCTCTCAGAGCTGCGCGCGCCTCGTGGCCGGAAGCTTTCTTTGCGTGCACATTGAATATTTCTAGCTATGCCCCTGCAAATAGTTAAAGAATATGAAATGGAAATTGAATATGATTAATTAAATTCAATTGAATTCAGCTAGTGTTTATTTTCATATTTTTTCATTTCCTACTCCAAATATTGTGAAAATACTTCGGTCTGACAAAATTCTGTTCGCTCTGACAAAGTCCATCAGCTTGTCAGACCGAATGTCTGACAAGTTTCAAAAGTTTTCAAGAAGTCTGGTAACCTCCTGCTTTCATGTCACGATATAACTGAAATATCGTTGAAAGCCACATAAAACACCAATCAACCAACCAACAACCAACCAAACTAAACTAATCTGATTCATTCAATTAAATCTTAAACAAGAAACTGTCAAGGATGGTATGACCGGATTGCAAAGATGCCTTTGTGAGGTGTGGATATCCTCCTATCAGCAGAAAAGTCCAAGATGACATTGGCCCACTGATCAAGTGATAACTGATCAAATTTTGCGTCATTGAGCAAGACCTCATAAAATTTAACAAGGTATCTGAGATTCTGTTCACTGAAAAACAGTGCTCAATTACTGAAGCCTGAAGTCAAGTCAAGGTCAAGGTCACCAAGTATGTGTCAGACGGCAAGAGCTCACGAATGTTTACAATGCGACTAAGTTTGAATTAGGTAATATTAACATTAAGCAAGAGTTCACCCTAAAAGCAAAAACAGTCTATGTTCACTGAAGTGTGAAATCAAGGTCAAAGTCACCACCAAAGTATGTCCGATCAGAAGACCTCATGTATGTCTAAAATCTCACTTAGTTTGAAGTAGGTAACATTAACAGTACATGTATGCAAGTGGTCACCCTAAAGGCAAAAAGCAGTGTGTGTTCACTAAAGTGTAAAGTGAAGGTCAAGGTCACTAAATTTTTGTATTGGTTGGATAGAACATTCAAGTATCTACAAACCTACCAACTTTGACAGAAGTCCCTTTGGGTATGAAAGAAACCAAGCTAAACGCAAATGCTAAATGCAAAATGTTGACACCGTGCAGACGGACGGACAGATGGATTTCATCAATTCATAGACCAGAATTGCTTTGCAATCCGGTCAATAAAATGATAATCAATCAACGTCAGAACTATAGTCTGTTAATCAGACAAAGATGTACATAAATAATTCTATACAACGTCTTAAGCCAAAGTTGCAAAAAAAAAACCTGTATACTTTCAATAGATTGACAATGCACCAAGACAGGTTTATATGCCTAAATACCTAATTATGATTCGTAATCATAACATTTAGCAACTTTTCATTCTGAATCAATGTGATAGAATTTTGAGAAATTCAACACAAACTAGAAATTCATTTTGAAAACTGGCTCTATAGTTTTCATTATTAACATCGAGTTTATCATGTAACTGTCAAATGAAAACTTGTGAAACCAGCAAATACCAGTTGAACGCTGTGACGGTGGATAACGGCGATCGTAATTAACTACCGGCAACAGCCATTAACATAAAACATAATTCATTTGAATAAGCATAGAAAAACGGATGATAAAATGTCAGATGTAAGAAGGGAACTGAAAGATTATGACACACATGTTCTTATCACGACAACTAAAACTGATTGCAAAATAAACACTTTTATTGGTCATTTGCAATCTGTATACATATATGTCATATAACAGCCGATAACCAGGTATTGTTCAAAGCCTGTCATCTACACCCTTGGATGAAGTCTGTGTAGCGCACAGGTACGTTTTCATTGGGCTTAATCTACGGTCATTTTGTACATATTCGAATTCATGTCCTTTTCCAAGTTATAAATAAAGTTATGAAACGCTTTTGAGTACATTATTGGTTGTCTGCATCTGCCCCGTCATAGATAATAGGTATGTGTATGTACCCATTTTACTCCTTACTTACAGAATCAAATCAAATTCAACGTATATCAGTAGTTGAACATGTAAATGTACAACAATAACATACCGAGTAATGTTCCATTGAAATACAATATAAAAAGACAATAATACTGTAGTGCGTAAAGGAAATCACGAACCTCAAGAAAATACAGACAAAATACATACCAACGGACAAGTTACAGACTGCAATTGTTTTAGAAAGTAATAACTGCATTGAATTAATGGCCAGGAATATACATGTAAACATATAACTAATGATGAAATTTGTAAGCTGTTTGTTTCGTTCAATGTATAGAGTTAATGTAAAGTTTAAATAGAATATTTATATATCACACATACATTCAAAACCCGACTTCATTCATTCATTCTTATCCAAATGAGTAAATGCGTTTACCAATGCTCTGATTGATAGCACTGCAAACGATTTTGGGAAATTTAGATTGATATACTGGGAAAAAGGAGCACTTTTTACCACTGGGAATGGGTCCGTTTAATGGACCAAAAATCGCGGTGAATTGACAGCTCTGTATCTACATGTATCCATTACTCCTACAATGCACAAAGTTTTTCTAAAAGTTGATAGATCTGTTCCTTACACCCATATCTATTACAAAATAACATACAATACCACATAAAATACATTTTGAAAATTTAACACCCCTAAAACCTATTTTCATATTCATTCATGTCTTTATTATTTTCATGTCATTATAGTTTATATCCTTCCCTGTGAAATTACCAACAACCCAGTTGTTGGATGAGGGCTCCAGTCAACTGAAAATGTCAAAAACAGCAACAAGTTGGGTTAGGGGTACATTAATGTAGACATATTACATGTTATAATAAATCTATTCTAGACAAAATATTCTATAACCAGGCATGTAGCCAGGGTTAAATTGATGTGTACTCAAACATTAGGCAGGGGGTCTGGGGGCGCCTTGAGGCCCCCAGTGGGTCCATGGCAAAGCCTTGGTGGGGGACCAGGGGACAAAGCCCCGGAAGCTCATGGATTCTAGCAATTTGTGGCCATAAATTTCCATTAAAAAAACGTTTAAAACTGACTACGATTGATGACATAAATTTGATCAAAACACACTTTTTTATTCAAATGTTCAAGGCTTAGAAATTTTATTTTGCAAGAATATTGTTGTAATGTAGCATATATCATTTATACATGCATTGCAATGAACATGATGAGTGTAAAATTGTTTTGCAAAACTAAATGTTTATATTTTTACAAACAATACATTCAGTATTAATTGGTCGGATAGATCCACAAAAGTCTAAAATTAATGTTCACTGTTGATTCAGTGTTGAAATAAAAACATTAGCCGTCGGCTACTGCCATTTGCAAATTCATCGAAGACCGCATCTGTATCTATGTTCATGTCCTTGTGGGAGTGGATAACAGCTAATCCTGACAAACGCTCGGTGGTCATAGTTGATCTTAGATAGTTCTTGACTCTTCGCATAACACTAAAAGAGCGTTCAGCAGACACCGTCGAAACTGGCATCGCCACTAAGACGTTTAATGCAATATAAATGCCCGGATACAGGGATAGGTTTGTATTGCATAGAGTTTCTTGTAGCGTCCTAGGGATACATGATTCTTCAAGATTCCATCTTGCTGTCCATCTAGCTACTTCAATTTTGAACACATCATGAGAAATTGACATATCAGCGCCAAAAGTCTCGTATAGTTTTGCTGAGATATCTCGCGTCAAAGATCCGAGGTTTGTAGGAATCAGAAACTGGGCCAGAAACCTGTCATTTGCCATCAAGAGAAGATCGTTAAGTTCCTGTATAACATGGTCATAAAACGGGTAAAAAACCGATCGTTTTCCAGTAATCACTCGGGTTGTCCGCTGGAACATTCCTCTTGTTGGTTTGTAGACCTAGGAATAGATGGAACGATATCTACCATTGTCGCTAGATCAACTGCTGATTGGTATACTGAGTCCCAGGCATTAGTGTCGTCTCTCTCGTTTTGAAGTAGGGTTCAGATAGCCTTTGTTTCCTTTGCTGCCTCTTTAAGATCGCATTCTATGGCTTGAAGCATTTCGGATAGAGGGGACAGAATTTGTAGAACATGTTCACAAATTACAAGGGGCAGAATGAAGTCAAACCTTTCAATTGATGCTGCATAGCTTCGTGCCTTTGTGTCTGCTAACCCATTTGCTAACTTGTCGAGCGTGTCGTCAATAACCTCAAAAGATGCCTTGAATGTGAACAGGGAATTAGCTCTAGATGCCCATCGAGTTTTGCACAATGTCTGAAGCTTTCATCTTTTTTCCATGGCTGCTTTTGCAGGAAGATTTTTGTCAAGTTCATCCTTGTAAATATTTACTCGTTTCGCAGAGAAATGAAAAGCAAATGCGATTTGTTGCACAATATCAAGCATGTTTCTTATAATGGGTAGTTTACAGACATGACTAATAACTAGATTTAAACAATGAGCTTTACAGTGGGTGTACTCGGCACCAGGGACTAATTCCCTCATTCTAACTTGGACACCTTTCCTAATGCCGGACATATTAAAGGCCCAATCATATCCTTGTCCTCTCATCTTGTTAATGTCAACTCCTAGCTCGGTTAGATTATTAACGAATTTATTTGCAAGCTCTTCTCCCGTTGTTCTCTCTACCTCAGAAAAACCCACAGATTCTTCTCTCACCAAACCTGTCTCTTTATCATAAAACCCAAGTACCATAGCTATTTGCCCCATTGTAGATGCGTCAGTTGCCTCGTCAGCAATAAATCCAAACCAGAAATCTCTGTCGAGACTGGAGCTCTACTGTTATCCTCTACTCAAACAACAATTTACCTTCAGAGAAGAAGGGGTAAAAATATATTTGGACCACACATGTATGTTTTGTATTGCACATGCACAACTAGACCACCTACCGAACATGATGAGATCATAATTAAGTCTCACAGACATATACAATAAGAGAAGAAGTGGGAACAAGATTTTGGGACCACGCCCCTTTGTGGGGCCCCAGGGGGTCTGAACTGGTCCAAAATTGCACATGCACAATTACACCACCTATCCAACAAAAGGAGACCATAATTAGGTCTCTAGGCTATATACTTTCAAAGAAAAAGAGGGAACAAGATTTTGGGACCACACCCCTTTGTGGGACCCAAGGGGGTCCGGACTGGACCAAACTTATACATGCACAACTACATCACATATCAATCATGATGAGACTATAATTAGGTCTCTGGGACATATACCTTCAGAAAAGAAGAGGGAACAAGATTTTGGGACCACGCCCCCTGTGGGGCCCAAGGAGGTCCAAACTGGTCCAAAATTGCACATGCACAACTACACCACCTATCCAACAAAATGAGACCATAATTAGGTCTCTAGGATATATACCTTCAGAGAAAAAGAGGGAACAAGATTTTGGGACCACATCCGTTTGTGGGACCCCAGGGGGTCCAGATTGGACCAAAATTATACATGCACAACTAGATCACATACCAAACATGATTAGACCATAATTAGGTCTCTGGGACATATACCTTAAGAAAAGAAGAGGGAACAAGATTTTGGGACCACGCCCCTTTGTGGGGTCCCAGGGGGTCTGGACCGGACCAAAATTGCACATGCACAACTACACCACCTATCCAACAAAATGAAACCATAATTAGGTCTCTAGGATATATACCTTAAGAGAAAATGAAGGAACAAGATTTTGGGACCACGCCCCTTTTTGGGACCCCAGGGGGTCCGGATCAGACCAAAATTATACATGCACAACTACATCACATACCAAACATGATGAGACCATAATTAGGTCTCTGGGACATATACCTTCAGAAAAGAAGAGGGAACAAGATTTTGTGACCACGCCCCTTTGTGGGGTCCCAGGGGTCCAGACTAGACCAAAATTGCACATGCACAACTAGACCACCTATCCAACAAAATGAGACCATAATTAGGTCTCTGGGACATATACCTTAAGGATAGAAGAGGGAACAAGAATTTGGGACCACGCCCTTTTGTGGGACCCCAGGGGGGGGGCGGACCAGGCCAAAACAATAAATGCACAACTAGATCACATACCAAACATGATGAGACCATAATTAGGTCTCTGGGACATATACCTTAAGAATAGAAGAGGGAACAAGATTTTGGGACCACGCCCCTTTCTGGGAGCCCAGGGGGTCCGGACCGTACCAAAATTGCACATGCACAACTAGACCACCTATATAACAAAATGAGACCATAATTAGGTCTCTATGATATATACCTTCAGAAATGAAAAGGGAACAAGATTTTGGGACCACGCCCCTTTTGTAGGGGCCCCAGGGGGTCTGGACCGGACCAAAATTGCACATGCACAACTAGACCAGCTACAAAACATGATGAGACCATAATTAGGTCTCTGGGATATATACAATCAGAGAAGAAGAGGGAACAAGATTTTGGGACCACGCCCTTTTGTGGGCCCCCAAGGGGTCGGAACTGGACCAAAATTGCACATGCACAACTACACCACCTACCCAACAAGAAGAACCCATAATAAGGTCTCTGGGGTATATACCTTCAGAGGAGAAGAGGGAACAAAAAATTGTTTACGGACGGACGTCCGGACGGCCCGACAACGGACGAAGGACCATCGCATGAGCTCGACTGGTCGAGACCAGTAGAGCTAATAAAAAAGGAGCCTTTTTCACATCACAGACTAAAGAGCGGACGATTTGCTTCCAACAAAGATCAATAACCTGATTTTGAATAGTAGGAGAGGTGTATCGCGCTCTTTGATCTGAATTCTCCAAATGATTATTCAAGATGCTATCACTTTTTTCAGTATGCCGAAGTATACAAATAAAGTTGCTGTCCTCTTCAACATGACCTCTTAATGGAATATTTTGTCATGCGCACAATAAAATTACATCCACGATACATTTTAGTATGTGCCTATTTTTCTTCACAATCCCGTCATTTTTACTTAAGAGAAGCCTTCAAGGTCATTTCCAGGATTTGCTAAGGTATAAAGAAAATGTTCAGCTACACATCCATGATGTTTAGACCAATCGGAGAAATGCGCGAAATGTATTTTGAAAAGTTAGACCAATCTTTGACAGGAACTAAGACAAGCGATTTTTCTTTAGCGTCAAGTCTTTTTACCAAAAAAAGCACACAGTATACACAAAATACGCCATCACATGATACACTGTATCTCACCCATGGATTTTCTTTTATCCATGTTGGATTGAATTTTCTCTTCTGTCCACCAGACAATTGGCTACAAATCGAAAGTGCAGACTTGTTAAAAGTTTAGAAAAAAAGTCATACATTGATGTCATCATAGCTACATGTATCTATAGAATCGATCATTTTTTAAGGGACAGCAAGGGTAAGAGGGTCTCAGGCAGGTGAAAGGAAGGCGGCAGGAGTTAAAGGAAAGGAAAAGGGAGGGACTAAAGGCTGTCAAGAGGTGCAGGTTGAGAACATTCTTACAAAATCTGACTGAATAGGAAGGGAAACAGTAAGAGGAGTTTTCTCATGCATCTGGAAAGAGCATGTTCTTGTCAAAAAACCTCACAGGAATACTTTGCGGTGTAGGTAGCAAGGTTGTAAGTAAAACTACAGGGAAGAGGTGGGAGTGTGAGGAAGTAAACCCCCCCCCCCTGTACATCCCCTCATAAATCATCTTTATTTATAATGTTAAGATCTAGGCTAATTAATGAATTTATTACATGTATTCTCAATTTATTCCATTGTATGTGTATACATAAATATTGAGTAAGTCAAGTAAGAAAAAAAAAATTCTCTAACCTGCAAGGAAATTCGAAATCGTGAAGATGCTGTCGCTCCCCATCAAGAAGTATTTTTTAATATCTGTTTTGGAAAGGTCTGATTCTTCAATTAAGGCATCTAATGTCTGGATAATCGGGTCCGTATTCATTTTTTGCATCAATTTGTTTCTTATTTTCCGTTTCATCCGATGGAGGAACAACAGGACTTTTTCTAGGCCCTGCCCCAGATTTTAAAAAGCTTTTTAAGTTTGATTGTATCATTGACATTTTAAGCTTTTATGCAAATCGGATATAACTAATGTACATTATTTTTCATAGATGGAATCGAAACGGTAAATCTATATCCGTCTTCATACTTATCTACTGTGTAGCTACATGTAATACATGTTTATTTCATTTTAAGTATCTTAATTTTTACCTTGCTTTTTATTTTATTTTTCATTTTGCATATTTTCTTTTATTTTTCGTTTAACATGATTTAAACCACAAAAAAAAAAATTTTTTTGGTGAAAATAATGTGTACGCAACTGTGTATTTGCGTATAGGCAGCTACGCCCCTGATAACATTATTAACAATAAAAATTGTCATACCGATTGGCATGCACCCTCTATTTCGGCATCCCAATCTTCCATTTTAATTCCGATTAATTTCCAGTTATCTCTTGTAGCTCTATATGCTGTCAAAACTGAGACGTATAATTCTGATTATATGTCTCTGGTCAAAATTTGAATTATCATGTAGCTTAACTTGAGCCTACTGTATACATTGGCATTCCAAATTTCCCACAAACTATCCAAAATACACATGGAGAAGTCACTACATAATTTTTAACCGCAGGCAGTATTTAAATTAAGTGCTGACGGATCCTTAAATTTAATATACGATTTACTGCTTTATATTTCTGGCTATTTTTACTAGGATTTATCACAAATTAATAACATTATCTTAATATTTAAAATTTGATTGAAATACGTACTGGGGTCTTTACATTAGACACTGAAAAAAAAATGGAGAAGGGCAATTGGCCCGTGGAAGCAGAAGTTAATTTATTTCATGCTATGCGGGGAAGGAAGCCAGTGGGTAAGCTATAACTCAAATGAAATTAATTTTCAATTATCTTCCATTTTTCACCAAAAAGAATTATAAAACACCTTTTGTAAAATTTTGATCAGGGTAAATTCAAGCCATTCACAAGTGGGTGAAAGTGAAACGAAACACCGAAACGGCACCTAAACACAGAAACGACAGGGTAAACACCGAAACGGCACTTATACACTCATTATAATGACAAATTTGCCCATTTCAACAATATATAGGCTAAACAACATTGGAAGTGCTGATTTTTAAAATTTTGACTAAGAAATAAAAAGTTTGATATTCCGAATTTCCTCTGATTGATATACAATAAACTGCTTAAAGTCATTCGGACAACTTTGGATTACAGCAAGTTCAGGATTCGGGCATATTTATCATTGTTGAGTATTCAGAATTAGTTTTGTATCTTTTGATCACAGTCATCTGCCTATTTATCGCAAGGATGTATACATCAGTCTTCCTAACTATAACTGACTGCAGCCGTCATAAGTATCACACCGTTGTACATGTATATTGCTACCATTTGTGACAAATAAATAAAGGTAAACTATCTTTACACACTTTATTTTTTTCTTTGTTTCTTGTAATAATAAGAGTAATGAATATATACATGACATGAAGACGGCCATTTTCACAGCCTTAAACAGCATGGAAAAGAAAGTCCAATAACTATGTCAATATGCATCATATCATAATATAACTTTGTCAATGAATGTATAATATATATATCTATCATGAAAAAGTTGTCTTTTGTTTCTTTGATCAATATTAAGATGCCGTTTCGGTGTTTACCCTGCCGTTTCTGTGTTTAGGGTGCCGTTTCGGTGTTTCGATTCACCGCTCACAAGTTGGGTACAGGCAAGGACATTTAGAATTATAGTCAAAACGGCCCAAAAACAAAACGGCCCAACTTTTAAATTTCTTTTTTAATCGGATTTATTTGTTGAAATTTTGGAAATGAGGTTGTTAGCCACTAAAAACTTTAGTGTTTCCAGCTCTTGCCACATGGAGTCCACCTCAGGGAAGAGCCAAAAATTTGGAATTTCATACGAAGAAATCGAAACAATTGACAAAAATATCTACGTTTATCTAAGACTACATTTTCCTTATACATAGAAGTATTTTTTTAAAGAAGTAAAAATTGTTGAACTGCCTTTAGCGTGAATAAAATTAATATGTTTCTTTAACATTGAAATTAATATTACAAAAATAGGAAATAAAGTGGAATTGGGAAAAATATTATTGAAGTATCTTATGACTGAAAATATTTTAGATATGAATATTTTTTATCCGCGAAAATTGATGTTAATAATGATAATAATAATGATGAAAATAATCACAATTGGTGATAGTTACGACTGCAACAGAAGAGCTATTTTATGGGACAAAATAGCTCTTCTGTTGCAGGGTTCTCACTAGGGTTCTGAAATGGTGAGTCCTGGGACTCGCCACTTTTGAAAATGGTGAGTCCCACAAAAATTTGGTAAGTCCCAATCTAAAAATGATGAGTTCGGAAGTAAACTTCAATATATATAGTTTTTTGTGTCTTGATAGGTGTATGTGCATATTGTCTGTCTTTCATGCTAATTATGTGAATTAAATGTCAATAAATTTGATAATTTTGTTGTTTAAGCATGAAAAGCAGATAATGTACACATGATGTGTTCAAAACTCAGTGTGTTCTATACAATATCTCTTCTGTTAACTTCAACATAAGTGTGACACCACCTTAACAGACTGCTAAGCACTGGGCATAAAATGAAAAGATTCCTTTGCTTAATTATTTATTTATTTCTTTGTAACAATCACATAAAATGATAATTTATTAATCATGTTATAAATAATAAACTGTCAAGCACTGTATCACATATAGCAAAAGAAGTTTTAAGGTCTAAGCACTACAAATAATTCTTATGGAAAATCAAGCATTATATATACAGATGATAATCAAATCACATCATATCATAGCACATTGTTCACTTCCTATACGGCTACGCATGTCCATGAACTTCAGGGATTTCTCGGTGTTGAATTCACAGAGTGGTGGTCCGGCTTGTTGGATCCTCATCAGCTTGGTGGGTAGGTGGGTTAATTAGGTTGTTGATCAGTGAGTTAAGAACCTTGTCGCCGTGTGTAAGGATTGAGTGGTCAGCAGGCATGTTGGCATTAATAAATTTACCGATTGTAACCCAAATTATGTTTGACTCAAGCTGTCGTTGCAATTTTGCAGTAACTGCTAATTTTAATAATGACCCGTACAAACCGCCGAAGTCTTTAAGTATCGTTTATATATTTAAGTGCGTTGAACTTAATTAATAGTAAGGCAATTTGAGGTTCAAATAAATCATTACGTATTCTGATGGCTAAACACATGCTTTTGTCCACCATTCTGAGATTCTTTAGATCCCCCATCTTCGCAAGCCAAGGCTTTGTTTCGTTCTACTGCACTACGTAGTGCAGTAGAACGAAACGAAGCCTTGGCTTGCGAAGATGTAGATCCCCTATCAACTATAACTCATAAAACAAATCATCTTGTGTAGATGACCCTGAAATGTCAACACATTCAATCCTTTTTGTCCAGCGCGTGCAGATTAGACAGTGACAATCCAGGATATAGAAAACATGATAACAGTTGCACTGTTTGCATCTATAAAGATATCGCAATTTCTTACAGATTTTTATCACTAGTGAAACTTACTGTGAAAACAAAGACTCGTAATTCTTTTTTAAAATATGCAATGAAGTGGTGTTTGAATCAACGTGCCATTTAGACATTTGGTTTGGTATTAAATTTGTGATAGATTTCTGAAAATCCCGCCTATACCTGTACAATGAGGTCTTTAATTCACCCTTATTCACTGTTAGTTCTACAATTAGTCCAACTGTCCGCCGGCGGCATCGTGGGCATGTAATAGGGTCGAGTGGACAATTTAAACTGCCGCCGACGGCCTGCCCGAAGTGTTATCTCCAGCGGTTAATACAAATCAATTAATACACGGCTTACGTACTCGGCGACACAGCACAATGTCAGAAATTTATTAGCCGCATTCGGGGGTAACAGGGACGCATACCGGGGACTCACCACTTTTGAAAATCGTGCGTCCTGGCCGATTTTTACGCGTCAGGGACGCAAATACGTGCTTTAACGAGATCCCTGTGTTGCAGTCGTAACTAAATTGATGATAAAGGCACTCTTTTGAATCAGATATATGGCAGTTTGATATTTGAATAAATAAAAAAAAAAGCACTAAATTGGAGTAGGATGGTATTTCATACGTACTTACCAATGATGATTTAGAAAAGCACTTTTTTGAGTCTCTATTTCTGAAACTTAATTATTTACTTAATACCAGTACCACAAGTACGGTAGTTCACGTTGAGCAATCGTCACAAGCGATTGCGTGTTGACTGGCTCTCACGGGAAGAAGTCATGAAACACAGTCAGAAGACATTGTTGCATATGATGTAGGACTATAATTTTTTATCGTATTTATAACATATGGATTGCACATAGTTCAATTTGACCTGATAGATGTACATTAACCTATCAAATTGTTGCAGTTACCATAACTAGCAAAACCATATCAATTTGTATAATTTTATGGCTTATAAAAAGTACTTAATACTGTAATATTTACGGTCCTCTTGACTCCACCGAGTTTATATCTTATTTGCATGTTATTATATTCCTGATTTTGACAAATGCACATGAAAATAAACTACAAGCAATTGAAATAATTTAAAAATGAATTTTATTGTCATAATACATCATAAATTTACAAAGAAAACATATTCAATCCATACTCCATAATGCAGCAATCAGGTCATCTGAAAGTATAAAACATATCTATGAAAACCTTAATAGAACATTGTATAAAAGAAGTTTTATCTAACATATATATAATGAAAATAAAAAGTTGGGCCGTTTTATCTATCATATATATAGCGAAAAAAAGTTGGGCCGTTTTAGTAATAGATTTGGGCCATTTTGTTTTTGGGCCGTTTTGACTATACACCAACATTTAAACCACAGGTGCCCGTTTTCATATAAACAACGGCTCCGCCCCTGTACATCCCTGTATGTCTCCGTCTCGTACTGTAAAATAAGCTACGAGACGGAGACATACAGGTGTGTACAGGGGCGGAGCCGTTGTTTATATGAAAACGAGCACCTGTGTTTTAAACAAGAAGGGTTGGAATATCGGCTTTTCTCGTTAACATCTTGCATGACCTTTTGTTATACGGTTCAAGAGACGGATCACTGGAACGGACCAAAATGGACATTAAATAGCGATGTATTGAGCTTATTTGAACTTCAAATTGCCTTACTGTTAATTAAGTTCAATACACTTTCTCGCTCTGTGGCATGAAAGGGGCCCTGGTAGGGGCAACTTATTTTGGCTTGTTTATTTATTAGGGAAGTGTTACATGTGCAAGATCATAATGAAGAATTATTCTAACGTTTTTTTAAGTATTGTAATTATGCACATGAAGTACAAGACATAAAAGTACATTCTATAAAGAAAACAAAAATACATGTACTTATATATTATAAGTAAAGTTGTACAGGTGATCTCTGGTAGCTTTGTCATACAGATAAATATCAGTAAGTTACACCCCTTACAAGGGCCCCTTTCACACCCAATAACATTAGATGTTGTTTTAAGCAGGTAAGCAAATCGGGAGCACACTGGCATGGACTAGGACATAATTAATTAATACTGGATAAATACACTGCCTTCCCTGAGTGAATTGAAAAATTTTGTTGTGGAAAGTTTACGTTTATGTCTTTTATCCTTAAAAGTTGAAGACGATTTATAATACATTGTAATTGTCACTTGCTACTATATGCAGTACTTGATGCTAGTCATGTAATTATGATGAATGTATAGTGACCATGCTCAAACGACCACACTGCCCACAGAAAAACAGCTGAATTGCTAATCAGAAATAAAAGGTAAATTTATTGCCCACACGCCTATGATGCCCACGTTTCTTCACGGAAAATAAAGTTCCATGGCGGCTGTACTGTATTGCTTTTTACTCATACTTTTGTTTGAAGATAATCATCAGTTAAAAACGAACAAGATTTCCTAACAATTGATGCAAGTTAATTGCACCATGTAAGTGGTTGTATATCTCTAAATGAAAACAACTGCTATCAAATGTCCATATGAGTAGACATCTATAACATGTTACACAACAAAAAGCATCAACTTCCCCAATTACATCTAATCTGATAACCTGCTTTATCTGATATTTTATTCATGCAAATAGACTATCAGATTAAAAGGAATCCACTGTATTATCTTATCTTTTGGTGGTTTGTGATTATGAATCTATGATTATTGCCTATTCTCGAAGTTAGACATCCGTGTATTTGATTCTGGAAGTTGGCATGACATCACTGTCATCATTGGTCTACATAGATACCTGAGGAGGCTTACCATGACACTTACAGTAAAACTCGGGGTTTATCATTAGCAATAATACAACTTTAAGTTCTTCTGTATCAATTTTAAGGGGGTGCCGTTTTACAGTGGTTTTCTTACAAAATAGATGGAAAATATGTAAAACATGTATTCAAAATTTAATTGTTTGAATGATAAAATATTTTAATCATTCCTTTTTACCAAAATTCCTCCCGTAATATGTATTGCTCTCCAATAATAAAGTCTGACGCTTTTCCCAAATGTTCAAGCATTCATATCATTTGGGGTAAAGTATCAGTCTTAATCATAGATAGCTATACATATTCCAGGAGGAATATTTCCTTCCCTATCATATGTACATATATCGGTACTTGTACTACAAATTGTCTCATTATATATGAATGTGAATATATTAGATCTATATTTTGATATTATATTAAAGAAGACATTAATCTGGACAGGATTTTGCAGGTTAGGTCTTGATGTTTCTGCTTTCGTTCTGGTCATACCATTTTCGATGATTTCAGTGTGTTCGAAACTTTCTTAGGTTGTACAGGACATTTGTCTGGTAAAGCTTTATATTTCAATGAATTGATAGTGAAAGTTTTTTCCCACTGAGCCAAAATGTGGGATGGACAGGTGGGTTTCGGAAACACTGTGATTTCTTCATATATTGTAAATGCTGTTTGACTATTCATTCTACTTCTAAACAATAAAAGATACAAATTGTTGTATTTTGGGTACTGTATTTATTCCTTTTTTTGGCATTAACATCTACAGGTTTATCTTTTGATTGTTAATCTCAAGATGGTTTTATTTACTGAAAAATATTTGAAGAGAATTATTTGTCAACTAAATATTAAACATTTGGTACTTCAAGATTTCTAGATTACATTATGTAATGCACATGTAATAGCTGAAAGATTTTATTTCAGGTGTCAACAGACATTTTCAAATGTTATTTATCCATGAACGACTCAATTCATCTGCAGTAAGAAAAATATCAGCACCAGATATATGGGAACATTTGAATACCTTGTATGATCTTCAGGAATTGGTATGTTTCAGATAAAAAATTTTGTGTACATTTTATATGCCTGTCGTAGACGGATGCATTATGGTATGGGGTTGTGGGTAAGTCCACACCTTGTAAAGAAGATACAGACTATACCCTTTAGGCTGAAGCTTTCAAACTTTGTACACTTTGTACTCTTATGACATGAAGACACACCCGATTGATTTTCAATATCAAGGTCAACGGTCAAGATCATTTTTCTAGCAAAAATAACAAATTTTTTAGAAAGCACCTTGTAAACATGACACATGAACAGACCAAACTATATTAAAAGATTAGACTTTGCACTTATGACAGCAGGACAAATCATATTGATTTTGAAGGTCATATTTACAAGGTCAAGTTCACAGTGCTTATGTCAGTTAAATTCTTGTAAGGGCATCATGCAATTGTTGCCTAAGATCTGGGGATGTGTCATGATTTTGAACTAAAGTCATCTCTGCAAGGTCGAAGTCACAATGCTTTTGATGAGTAAGTTTTTGTCTGGCCATAACTTTTCACCCCTTGCATGGATTTTAATGATATTTTACAAGATTGTTGCCCAGGACCCAAGGGTGTGTCATGACTATGAACCAAGGTCATATCTGCAATTTCAAGAACACAATGCATATGGTAGGTAAATCATTGTCTGGGCCATTACTTTTTACCCCTTGCTTGAATATGAATAATATTTCACAGAATTGTTGCCCAGCATCCAAGGTTGTGTCATGATCTTGAACCAAGGTCATATCTGCAAGGTTAAGGTCAAAGTACATATGATAGCTAAATCTTTGTTTGCACCATAACTTATTACACTTTGCATGGATGTGAATAATATTTCACAGAATTGTGAACTTATTGTGTAACTTATTACACTTTGCATGGATATGAATAATATTTCACAGAATTGTTGCCCAAAACCCAAGTGGGTGTATCATGACCTTTAAGGTCATATCTGCAAGGTTAAGATCACAGTGCATATGATGGGTAAATCTTTGTCTAGGCCATATTATTTATGATCCCAGAATCAAATCTTTAGGGGTGTATAGTTTTTGCCTGTCTGTCTGACCGTCTGCTTGTCCATTTGTCTGAGGCCAAAAACTTCAACATTGGTTATGACTTTTGAACTATAAGAGGTAGGGCTTTTATATTTCACATGTGTATTCCTTGTGACTAGTCCTTTCTGTTGCTACAATCATTTTCAGCTTGCCAGGATAAATGTCCGGGGAGCTATTGCCATACCTCTAGCATCCGATGTCCACATCCGCCATCCAAAAAACATTAACCTGGGCTATAACTTTTGAACCACAAGAGATAGGACTTAGATATTTCATGAAGAGCTTTCTCAAGACCAGAACTTTCATTTGGTACCATCATTTTTTACGTCATGACCTTGACCTTGGACTTTTGACCTACTACTCAAGAATTTTAACCTTGGCTTGAATTTGACATGTAGATGTTATGACCTTGACCTTGGACTTTGATCTACTTTCTGAAAATTTAAACCTGTCCAATGTCTTTTGAACTATAGAACTTTGACATCCAACACGTACACGTAGATTCCTTATAATGACTAGAACTTTCATTTGCTGCCATATTTTTTTACCTTGTCCTTAGACTTTGACTTACTTTTCAGAAACTTTAACCTTTTTTATATTTTAAAGATAGGGCTTTGACATTTCACATGTAGATTCCTTATAACTAGAGCTTTCATTTATTGCCATCACTTTTTAGCTCGTGACTTTGACTTCATCAATGCAAAAGCCAAGGTAAAGAAGAATATCTAGGCTTAGTAAAGATGCCTTGACCTTTTACCTACTTTTCAAAAACTTTTACTTTGGCTTTATCTTTCTAACCATTAGAAATGGCCTTTGATATTTCACATGTTGATTCCTTATGACAAGAACTTTCATTTTGTGCCATCACTATTGACATTGAACTTTGAGCTACTTTTCAGAAACTTTATTCTGGGTTTTCATCCTTTGAACTGATACAGATAGGGCTTTCATACTACCTGTGTAAATTCCTTATGACCAAAGTTTTCATTTGGTGCCATCCCTTTTGATCTCATGACCTTGAACTTTGACTTACTATTCAAAACACATTACAGGTTTATACACATGTAAATGCTTTTAATGTCTATGAGATGATTATGACCCCCATTGGCGAACCATGTTGTCATCTGACAACTCTTGTTGACCTCATGACCAGTTTGGCTGTGACCTTTGACCTAAATTTCATAAACTTTAATATTTCTTATAACTTTTAAATTGTAAGAGGTAGAACTTTTATATTTCACATGCATATTTCTTGTGACAAGACCTTTCAATACAATCAGTGAGATAATTTTGTACCTTGTGACTTGACTGTAACCTACATTTCAAAAACTTTAACATTGGTGATAAGTTTTGAATCGTAAAAGCTAGGATTTCATATACATATTCCCATGGTGTGGGGATGTAATAAAGATACAGGACATTGCAAAATTTGCCTTATTTCGACTTCGTTGCTGCTGGGGCATTGGTGTTTCACAAATGCATCTTGTTATCCCTGGCATTGAAATGAATAATATTTGACAGATGTTTTGCCCATGACCTATATTTGGTTTAATGCAAAAGGTCAAAATACATATTATGGGTAATTCCTTGACCAGGTCAAAACTTTTTTTGGGATGTTGGGATTGTTGCAAACATTTGATTTAATGTACAAAGCTAGTACATGCAACATGTAGATAGTTAAATGCTTAACAAATTTACTTACTGCTTTGGTACATTACAAAATTTTGTGAATTGCATCAGGTTAGTCGCCACCATCATATCGGTACAATTTAAAAGAAGAATTAAAAAAAAAACAATATTACAGTAGGTGTTACGAAGTGCTCTGGAACATTAATTACAATCAAGTTAGTACATGTATAAGGTTACAATAAGAAAAATAAGAATATTTGCAGTTTATGTTTCTTGTGAAAAATTCAGTTAAAAATTCAATATAAACTTCTCTATAATAAAAATTACAAAAGTTTCAGAGGAACAAATTAAAGCCATTTACCGGTACTAAGCAACTGACATGTAGTGGATTCAGAAATTTATGTCACATGTAGAGATGTACAAGCAAGAGTACTTGGCTATCTATTCTCTTGAATTCAGCATTCATACTGCCTTTTAAAGTTGTTTACATTGGCTTAGCTTTGGTAGCAAAGATTAGCTTAAATCATATTTGTTAATTCAAAAGAGAAGACAGATGACATCTGACCAAGCTGTATGACACAAATCACCAAGGACATGCATATAAAACATGATAAATAGTCAAATAAACACAGAAAAAAGTATTACAGAAATATTCAGTTGTACTGCATTTAAAGTAAAAAACATCACTCAATTCATGTGTTTAACCGGTTTAGGGGTGCTGGCCTTCCCACTCAAGTGGTTTTTTTCCCTTCATATCAGATGCGTTATTAGGATCCTTCCCAATGGAAATTTCATTGATTTTCCCGAAATTTGACTAAACTTTTACCACAATCAAAGGACACATATTTGTAAACATTTAAATAATCCTCCTTATAGAGAATAAGGATCAACAGGTTTCTCAAGACGAAAGATGATAAAAATTTCCACACAAAATGTTTCATGGAATAATATGCTAGTATCCCACTAAAATTTGTGAGTCCCAATCCACATATGGCGAGTTCCAAACCATACTGATATCTGCTTATACAGATCTACAACCAACACTGTCTTTGAACATTGATTGTTTTGAAATCATTATGTGCATATTCTCTGTCCTTGTAATGCTACTTCCATGAACACGACATGTATACCAAATTTTAAACTTTACTACATTATTCATACATGAAAATTTCAATCAGTCTAAGCACAAGATGAAAATTTCAATCAGTCTAAGCACGAGAAGAGAAGACTGAGCAGACTTAGAGATGAGGGTTCATGTACAGACCCTTATTGCTTTTTAGTATTTGCATCAAAATTTTTCAGGTCTTTTGATACTGTTTTCATTCCCTACTTTCTCATAATTTGAATCAACACTTTTTTATGTAGTAATTGCCTTTGTTTTTTAATAAATATTTTGTAGAACGAGTCAGAGATTCTGCCATTTCCAAATAAGGAAAATGATTTTATACTGCCTGATGAAGATTTTATAGAGCTTACAACAAAATCTTTTCCACGAGTCAGTAATTCAACATCTGAAGAGAAAAATCCCAAACCTGAAGTTCAAGGTATGCCTGTAGACTTTTTATAGCATTTTATTAAGTTTTGAACTTGCACAGGCAACTGGTCTTTCTTTGTTGTTGTCATCTTTGTTGTTCATATTTCCACATTCTTGGCTAGATTGCAAAGCAACTCAGAATCTCCGATCTCTAGATTGGCGATGTCTGTCCATCTATCTGTCTGTCAACATTTTGGTTAAACTTTCTGGTGTAAACAAAATCTTAGCAACTAAGAAGTGAGTAACATAATACTTCACACATAGGTTCCTTATAACCAGAGCTTTCAAATTATGCCATGACTTATGACCTAGTGACCTTGTCCTTGGATTTTGACCTACTTTTAACGAATTCTAACTTTGGCTCTCTCTTTTGAATCAGTAGGGGTAAGGCTTTTCACACATAGGTTCTTTATGATGAATGCTTTCTATTGATACCATGACTTTTGACCTGGTGACCTTGACCTTGTTTCAAATATGTTTTGCAATTCAACCATATCATCTTTAGCAGTTTCCTGTTAATATCTTCTAATAAAGTAAAAGACCAGTTATAATCAAGCTTTTTGAAAGTAATAAAAATTAACCGTGAATGTCATGATATCAGCACTCCTTGGATCAAAACTGCTAATGAAACCTTCCTGTTTACTTAGAGTGCTCAGGTGATTGATATATATATCTATACCCTTTTGGGCCTGTTGTGATTATGATTTGTATGCATAAATGTGAACAGCAAGAAGCCCTCAAACAAAACAGAAACTATGATTCACCCCCCAGTTTTGGTTTAAGTCAGGTGACTGATTAGGCCTTTGGTCCCAGTTTCTTCCACAGTCTAGCATTAAGCAATTGTCACAATAAGAAAAGGCATTAAAATATCAGTATTTTTAATTTAGATGCAAATAATCTTGGGGAATGCTTTCTTATTTCAGGGTCTAAATCAGGAAAATCTGAGAAAACTGAACACAAACTGCTAGAAAATAAATTCACAAATAATGTTATCAGTACAACCCCTGATACATCATCTAAGCGAAAACGTACAAGAAATACTCCATCTGAAAAGGCAAGTCCTGCGACTCCAGACAATCCACCTCCAAAGCGACGAAGATGAAGAAATCAGCACATCACAAGAAAAAAACTTGTGTACTGATTTTCTTGTCGGTGAAGATAATTTCATAAGAATGCTTTCTTATGTCTGTATTGGTGCAGTTACAGAAATGTCATGCATAGCTGTATTCAGTCATATGTAATTGAGATGGTGTGTTACATCCAGAAAGACGTTAGAAAATGGATTTGCATTGGCATCATCAGAGTACCTTTTAGATTAACAATACAGACACAGACATTCAGCTCTTTAAAAACATGTTCTCCCTAAATCACATTTTTCTTCAAACTAAATGCTTGTCTGCTGGCATTTTAAAGTTACAATTTGCAAGCAGCTGATATATGTATGCATGTAAATTCTCTTTGATTCGAAAATTTTAGTGTTTTTGTTTCAGAAGCAAATTTTTTAAAAATATAAAACCTGTTTAACAATGATTTACTGCCATTATACTCCTAAATAAGACATAACTAGCTGTATTGATTTTCATTAACTTTTCATTTAGTTGAAATCCTGGTATTTTCATGTCATTTTGATGTTAAACACCTTGGTATTTTTCTTTTTAACAAAATGTGAGTTTGAAAAGTAAGAAACTTGAAATGTGAGCTAATCATGAATATATAGAGCAGAATTGATTCTACACATGTATACTTGATCAAGATTTGCCAGTATTGGTTAATATTTGCCAACATGCATATTCTGTGATGTAATGTCTGTAGAGTTATTGCTGATTGACATTGCAAACAAGACATTTAACTGATAAAATCTAGTTTAGTTCATAATTGAAATATATGTCAGTTAAACACATTTTTGTACAATTTGTCTGTTGATTATTGATAAAGAAAGGTGCAATAATACAGTATATAAAGGTACAAAAATACAGTAGGTAAAGTTACAATAATACAGTAGATAAATGTACAGTAATACAGTAGATGAAGGTACAATAATACAGTAGATTGATGAATCTCTGTAGTTCACTTTTCCTTTGCATTGAAAGATAAATTATTGAAACAGCTGGACCTTATACGTCAGTTTCAAAATACAAATCCGGACTGTCAGTTTTCAGTTTTGTGTGCTCCTTGAATTGCTAGTTGCGGTAAAGGTTGGACACTGCTGGCCATTAGAGTAAATGATATCTCAGTAATTGTAAATTTTTCTGTGAAACTATTAACACAAACTTGTTCAGCATTGTCAAAATGAAGTATCCGAGATGTTCATGCATTATATTTTCCCCGATAGTTTTTATAATTCTTTGTGGAAGCCAACTTTCCACCGGGATCTATTGTATTGAAGATCTAAACCACCCCAAAAAGATAAAGAATGTTCACTCATGAAACCAATTGTTCTCAGTTTTATTTTTTCAATCTACATGGCCATACAAACATTGTTATCCTTCATTATTTTATTGTATGTGTTGATTCATTCGCTTTCAAATAGAGTGGGTCATTAACTTCACACAGAGGTCGATGTAAACATGTCCCACCTTTGCCACAAAGAGTGTGTAAAATTTGAAAAATGTTGGTCTGGATCTGTATCTCGAAACTCACATATTCTTTTTGCTCCCGAATCAGAGATATGGACCATATAGTTTGTGACCTGTTACTCTGCAACACACATTGTTCATAACTTGTGAATGTTTAAAGACAGAGTCTGGTACTTTACATGTGCATTCCATTTTATTATCGTAGTAACAATTAAGTGATCTCTACTTACTTTTCACCATGGGATATTGCTGCATTGTTTAATAGACCGGTCTCTTAATTTCAGCTTTTTTCAAACTGAAAGGGGCATAATAAAAATATAATAAATATCAAACCAAAAATCTTTATTTTCTCCTAAGAAACTTGATTCATTACATTTCTTTTCAATATTTGAAAGCACTGTCAAAAAAAATCTGTCTCAGTTGGCAGTGACATTTACTTACTATAAGATGTATGACCTGGCATCAAGGTTGTCAAGGTTATGGCACACAGCCATTCTATTATGAACGTTCCTTCCATTAGGAACTTTTCTACAGCTAGACAAGAAATTTCACTTCAGTTTACAGTGACTTTTACCTAAAGTCTATGACTTTGCATCAAGCTTTTAAAGGTTATTACACACTGCCTGTCTTTTAAGAACATTTGAAATCAGAATTTCTTCCAGTGTAGTGCGTATGGATTGGACACCAAAATTGTATGCCAGTAGAAAGTGACCTTGATTTTAGATTTTATGTGAATCTGAGGAAAGGTCATGACACCTCACCTTCCAATTACACATTTTCCCACCCAGTAATACTTCAAAAGAAGTGTGTAGAAATCAATTGTTAGCCCCCAAAAAATGTTCTTCAGTTGACAGTGATTAAAGTATCATGATGCATCTTCCCTCCAATGAACGTCTAAAGAAAGTATGAACATATATGAATGTAGCTATTAGCAATAAATTGTATGTCACTCAAGAAGACTTTTCCTCAGTTGTGTAACCTTGACCTTAGCTTCATGACTGTCAGGAAGGGTCATGACAAACTGCCTGTCTATATACTTATGGAACTTTACCATGTGGAACCTTATTCCAATGAATTGTACATGTATGTAGAAATTATAGGTCGCACAAACCATTTCCGAAAATTTGTCTTGTAATATGTTCTGTCAAATTGGATCAGTGATGTTGATCAAACTTTTGAATAGAGATAGAGCTTTTATATTTAACACAGATATACCTTGTGTCAAGACTTGTATTGGTACCAAAACTTTTATCTTGGGGAGTTTGACTTTAAATTTTGCCTTTTCAAAATATTTCTGGTTTAGGTGTTTGACTCCGAGGCGACATATCATGATATAATAATGTCCTTCTATCTGTACCATTTTGTGTGCCACAATTTTCAATCCAAATCTTTCATGAGATGTATAATGCTATGTCGGTCCCTCACAATATATGCCACACTTGAACAGTTCATATTTTGTACCAATTTTTAAAGTACCTAAATAGTATGTCACAATCTAGGCCCTAGATCAGCTTTTCAAATTGATTGATTCTTGTTGTACCTCACTCCACGATTGTTTCACATAGATAGTGATGGCAGCTGCATGGTATTTTGCTTAGAAATTTATAATTTTGCAACCAACCAATCAGAAGCAGCAAGGGATCTTTTTCTTGCCTCATCTACCATGTCACAGGACCTTTTCACTCTCATCCAAAAGACAGGACACTGGTGTTCCCACAGTGGGATTGGAACTCAGGACTTTTCAGTAACAAACTGAGGATCTCATCCACTGAGCTACACTGATTCTTCCTTCAAATGAGCTGCACTATGTGAATTAAATATGTTAACTAGAGCTGTCCCAACAGGAAAAATATCCCCCACGGCAACAAAGTTCAAACATGCAATAATTCATCCCAAGATACATCACTGGTATAAGTGTAATGGATGTCCCACTTGTACATCTTGAATTATAATCAATAAAAAATCTGGTTTGTGTGCACTCTGACCTTGACTTTGTAGATATGATCTTGGTTCAGGGTCATTACGCATCCTTAGGTCATCGACAACAATTGTATAACATATAATCTTCCAGCAATGTAACAGGTTTTGGCCCAGAAAAGAATTCTGGCAATATGACATTGACCTTGTAGATATCACTTTGGTTCAGTCATGACACATCCTTAGGTCATGGACAGTAATTGTGTAAAATATTATCTCCTTTCAAATTAAAAGGAAGAAGTTACAACTTTGACAAGAATTCTGGCTATGTATGCACTGTGACCTTGACCTTGTAGATATGACCTTGGTTCAAGTTCACAACACGCCCTTTGGTCATGAACAACAATTGTGTAAAATTTATCTCCCTCCAAAGTAAAACGAAGAAGTTTTGGCCCAGATAAGTTTCATGGACAGAGAAGACAACACGCTCTGATCTATGTGATGCACACCTTTTGATCATGGAAAACAATGCTGTGAAATATTATCCAGTTCCTACATAGCAGTAAGGAGCTATGACCCATACGAGGACAATGTGTTCACTGTGACCTTGACTTTGGAGATATGATCTTGAGTCAAGGTCATGACACACCCTTCGGTCATGGACAACAGTGTGAAATATTATCCAGATCCAACATAACATGTACAAGGATTTTGGCTGTGTGCACTGTGACCTTGGCCTTGAAGATATGACCTTCCATGGAAGTCATGACACACTCCTGGGCATGAACAAAACTTGTATGAAATGTTATCCAGATCCAACAAAGCAATAAGAAGCTATGGCCCGGACAAGGATTTTGACGACCTGTGCACTTTGACCTTGACCTTGGAGATACAATCTTGAGTCAAGGTCCAGACACCCTTGAGTCATGGACAACAATTGTGTAATATATTATCTAAATCCATCTTGGCAGTAAGAAGTTATGGCAAAGACAAGGATTTTGGCTATGTGTGCACTGTGACTTTGACCTTGAAGATATGACTTTGGGTTGAGATCATAACGCACCCTTGTGTCATGTACAACAATTGTGTAAAAAAGTTATCCATATCCAACATAGCAGTAAGGAGTTATGGCCCAGTCAAGGATTTCGACCAAATGTGCACTGTGACCTTGACCTTGGAAATATGATCTTGAGTCAAGGTCATGACACACCCTTGGGTCATGGACAATACTGTGAAATATTATCCAGATCCAACATGGCATGTACAAGGATTTTGGCCATGTGTGCAGTGTAACCTTGGCCTTGAAGATATGACCTTTCATGGAAGTCATGACACACTCCTGGCAATGAACAAAAATTGTACGAAATGTTATCCAGATCCAACATAGCAGTAAGGAGTTATGGCCCAGACAAGGATTTTGACCAACTTTGACTTTGACCTTGACCTTAGAAATACAATGTTGAGTCAAGGTCAGAACACCCTTGAGTTAAGGACAACAATTTTGAAATACATTATCAAAATCCATCTTGGCAGTAAGAAGTTATGGCAAAGACAAGGTTTTTGGCTATGTGTGACCTTGACCTTGAAGATATGACTTTGGGTCGAGATCATAACACACCCTTGTGTCATGTACAACAATTGTGTGAAATGTTATCCAGATCCAACATGGCAGTAAGGAGTTATGGCCAGACAAGGATTTCGACCAAGTGTGCACTGTGATCTTGACCTTGGAGATATGATCTTGAGTCCAGGTCATGACAAACCCTTGGGTCATGGTCAACATATTTTGGATATAATCCAATTTGGCAATAAGAAGTTATTGCCTGGACAAGGATTTTGACTATGCATGCACTGTGACCTGGACCTTGAAAATATGACCTTTTGTCAAGGTCATGACACACCCTTGGGTCATGGACAAAAATTGTGTGAAATATCCAGATCCGACAAGGGGAAAAAATGTTATGGCCTAGACAAATGTGAATTCCTATATAATAGGTGTATAATATAATAGGTGATTCCTATATAATAATGATATACTGCAACGTTCAGGAACAAATCTCAAGAAAGGACCATGTGAAAAGAATAACTTCATATAAGCTATGTTTTATGTATAAAAGTTTCTTTATTTTCATTTCTTGCAATTTGAGTAAAATAATTGTTTACAGAACATCAATATCTAAGCCTTGATCACAAGGTGTTTATATTAAGATCATATTTGTATAAAACAGGAATTGGAACATAATTTGTTAACAATGTCGCCAGCTAGACTATTTACCCTTTATGTTAAGGGTTTCGTATAGTTTTTATAGAGTGAGGTCAATCAACGCCCATTTAAACAACAGTATAACATCTCTTAGGACTGAACATACAAATCTAAATATAAATCTTTATAAGCATTTCATAGCAAAACACAAAAATTGTATTTCACTTGTACATACTTTGGAGAATGTTAAGGTTCCATTTGATCAATAGGCTTTTTTTCAGTAATTGTGTCAGAATTTAATAAAAAAGTGTCTGAAGTATTAGCTATTAAACTGTTGTATTTTTCACTGCCAAAAAAAGCTTGTTGTTTCTCTGCAGTCATTTCAATACTTTGGGGACTTCTAAATTCATAGTCATAAATAAATGGATATTTTTTACACAAGTGGTCATATACATGACATAAGCGTCCCACTTCTTCAATACCAAGGCGATAACATTGAATATCTGGATTTAAATCTGCTATCTCAAACATCTCCTTTGCTAATTCAGGCATATTTTTAGGAAACAGATCTCTGAAATAGAAGATGTCCCATTAGCCATGAAATACATGCACGTGTATATGTCTTATTTTGTAATTTTAACATATCACAGAACTAATCACCCTAGATTTGTTGTTTCACTCCAGAATTTCTCCTCTATATGGTAGTTCTCCATTTTAATTAAGTGATGGATCACATGAAAGTACTTAGAGAACACTTTTAAATGGTACATCAGCAAGCTTTCCACAATGCCCAGACTTAACTTTGACAGGTACATTAAAAAACCTTCCACGATGGTTGGACTCAACTTTGACAGATACACCAGCAAGCCTTCCACAATGCTTGACTTGACTTTGAGAGATACACCAAAGAGCCCTTGACTATAACTAGACTTAACTTTGACAGGTGTAATAGCAAAACTTCCATAATGTCTAGACTTAATGTCAACAAGTAATCCAGTATACCTTCCACAACGCCCAGATCTAACTGTGAGAGATACACCAGTAAACCTTCCACAATGCCTAGATCTAACTGTGAGAGGTACATCAGTGACCCTTCCACAATGCCAGATCTAACTGTGAGAAATACACCAGTAAACCTTCCACAATGCCTAGATCAAACTGTGAGAGATACACCAGCAACCCTTCCACAGTGCCCAGATCTAACTGTGAGAGATACATCAGCAACCCTTCCACAGTGCCCAGGTCTAACTGTGAGAGATACATCAGCAACCCTTCCGTAATGCCAAGATCTAACTGTGAGAGGTACACCAGTAACCCTTCCACAATGCCAGATCTAACTGTGAGATACACCAGCAACCCTTCCACAATGCCCAGATCTTACTGTGAGAGATACATCAGCAACCCTTCCACAGTGCCCAGATCTAACTGTGAAACTGTGAGAGATACACCAGCAACCCTTCCAAAGTGCCCAGATCTAATTGTGAGAGATACATCAGCAAGCCTTCCACAATGCCCATATCTAACTGTGAGAGATACACCAGCAACCCTTCCACAATGCCCAGATTTAACTGTGAGAGATACATAAGCAACCCTTCCACAATCCCCAGATCTAACTGTGACGGATACACCAGCAACCCTTCCACAATGCCAGATCTTACTGTGAGAGATACACCAGCAACCCTTCCATAATGCCCATATCTATCCGTGAGAGATACATAAGCAACCCTTCCACAATGCCCAGATTTCACTGTGAGAGATACTCTGGCAACCCTTCCACAATGCCCATATCTAGCCGTGAGAGATACACCAGCAACCCTTCCACAATGCCCAGATTTAACTGTGAGAGATACACCAGCAACCCTTCCACAATGCCCAGATTTAACTGTGAGAGATACATAAGCAACCCTTCCACAATGCCCAGATTTAACTGTGAGAGATACACTAGCAACCCTTCCATAATACCCATATCTAACCGTGAGAGATACACCAGCAACCCTTCCACAATGCCCAGATTTAACTGTGAGAGATACACTAGCAACCCTTCCACAATGCCCAGATTTTACTGTGAGAGATACACTAGAAACCCTTCCACAATGCCCATATCTAACCGTGAGAGATACACCAGCAACCCTTCCAAAGTGCCCAGATCTAACTGTGAGAGATACATCAGCAAGCCTTCCACAATGCCCAGATCTTACTGTGAGAGATACATAAGCAACCCTTCCACAATCCCCAGATCTAACTGTGAGAGATACACCAGTAACCCTTCCACAATGCCAGATCTAACTGTGAGAGATACATAAGCAACCCTTTCACAATGCCCAGATTTAACTGTGAGAGATACTCCAGCAACCCTTCCACAATGCCCATATCTAACCGTGAGAGATACACCAGGAACCCTTCCACAATGCCCAGATTTAACTGTGAGAGATACATAAGCAACCCTTCCACAATGCCCAGATTTAACTGTGAGAGATACACTAGCAACCATTCCATAATGCCCATATCTAACCATGATAGATACACCAGCAACCCTTCCACAATGCCCAGATATAACTGTGTGAGATACATAAGCAACCCCTCCACAATGCCCAGATTTAAGTGTGAGAGATACACTAGCAACCATTCCACAATGCCCAGATTTAACTGTGAGAGATACATAAGCAACCCTTCCACAATGCCCAGATTTAACTGTGAGAGATACACTAGCAACCTTTCCACAATGCCCATATCTAACCGTGAGAGATACACCAGCAACCCTTCCAAAGTGCCCAGATCTAATTGTGAGAGATACATCAGCAAGCCTTCCACAATGCCCAGATCTAACTGTGAGAGATACACCAGCCCCTTCCACAATCCCCAGATCTTACAGTGAGAGATACATAAGCACCCCTTACACAATCCCCAGATCTAACTGTGAGAGATACACCAGTAACCCTTCCACAATGCCAGATCTAACTGTGAGAGATACATAAGCAACCCTTCTACAATGCCCAGATTTAACTGTGAGAGATACATATGCAATCCTTCCACAATGCCCATATCTAACCGTGAGAGATACATAAGCAACCCTTCCACAATGCCCAGATTTACCTGTGAGAGATACACTAGCAACCCTTCCATAATGCCCATATCTATCCGTGAGAGATACATAAGCAACCCTTCCACAATGCCCAGATTTAACTGTGAGAGATACTTTAGCAACCCTTCCACAATGCCCATATCTAACCGTGAGAGATACACCAGCAACCCTTCCACAATGCCCAGATTTAACTGTGAGAGATACACCAGCAACCCTTCCACAATGCCCAGATTTAACTGAGAGATACACCAGTAACCCTTCCACAATGCCAGATCTAACTGTGAGAGATACACTAGCAACCCTTCCATAATGCCCATATCTAACCGTGAGAGATACACCAGCAACCCTTCCACAATGCCCAGATTTAACTGTGAGAGATACACTAGCAACCCTTCCACAATGCCCAGATTTAACTGTGAGAGATACACTAGAAACCCTTCCACAATGCCCATATCTAACCGTGAGAGATACACCAGCAACCCTTCCAAAGTGCCCAGATCTAACTGTGAGAGATACATCAGCAAGCCTGCCACAATGCCCAGATCTAACTGTGAGAGATACACCAGCGACCCTTCCACAATCCCCAGATCTTACCGTGAGAGATACATAAGAACCCCTTCCACAATGCCAGATCTAACTGTGAGAGATACATAAGCAACCCTTCCACAATGCCCAGATTTAACTGTGAGAGATACTCCAGCAACCCTTCCACAATGCCCATATCTAACCGTGAGAGATACACCAGGAACCCTTCCACAATGCCCAGATTTAAATGTGAGAGATACATAAGCAACCCTTCCACAATGCCCAGATTTAACTGTGAGAGATACACTAGCAACCCTTCCATAATGCCCATATCTAACCGTGATAGATACACCAGCAACCCTTCCACAATGCCCAGATTTAAGTGTGAGAGATACACTAGCAACCATTCCACAATGCCCAGATTTAACTGTGAGAGATACATAAGCAACCCTTCCACAATGCCCAGATTTAACTGTGAGAGATACACTAGCAACCCTTCCACAATGCCCATATCTAACCGTGAGAGATACACCAGCAACCCTTCCAAAGTGCCCAGATCTAATTGTGAGAGATACATCAGCAAGCCTTCCACAATGCCCAGATCTAACTGTGAGAGATACACCAGCGACCCTTCCACAATCCCCAGATCTTACTGTGAGAGATACATAAGCACCCCTTCCACAATCCCCAGATCTAAATGTGAGAGATACACCAGCAACCCTTCCACAATGCCAGATCTAACTGTGAGAGATACATAAGCAACCCTTCTACAATGCCCAGATTTAACTGTGAGAGATACATATGCAATCCTTCCACAATGCCCATATCTAACCGTGAGAGATACATAAGCAACCCTTCCACAATGCCCAGATTTAACTGTGAGAGATACACTAGCAACCCTTCCATAATGCCCATATCTAACCATGATAGATACACCAGCAACCCTTCCACAATGCCCAGATTTAACTGTGAGAGATACATAAGTAACCCTTCCACAATGCCCAGATTTAAGTGTGAGAGATACACTAGCAACCCTTCCACAATGCCCATATCTAACTGTGAGAGATACACCAGCAACCCTTCCACAATGCCCAGATTTAACTGTGAGAGATACACCAGCAACCCTTCCACAATCCCCAGATCTAACTGTGAGAGATACATTAGCAACCCTTCCACAATACCTAGACTTTACTTTGACAGGTACTCCATAAAGCCTTCCACAATTCCTAAACTTTTCATATGAGAGAGGCTCAAGGTGATCAAACAAAGTCTTGACTGAAGCTACAGATTAAAGTAATTTTTAACATAGAACTTTAACCTACCTAACCAATGAGGTTCCTACAAAAACTAAATGATGAATATAATTCAAATTACTGAAAACAAATGGTTGATTTGATTTTTTTTTGTTTTACGTCACACCATGATATTTCACGTATATGGTGACGGCATCTGCCTGATGTGGGGCATACAAATTTTGACCTGTTCAATGAACCTACCCGAAGCAGTACGGGATCTTTAACGTGCCATGCATACCACGACACCGGGCCTCGGTTTTTACTGTCTCATCCGAAAGACAGGACATCGGCATGACCAGAGCGGGACTCGAACCCCGGTCTCCCGATCAGGAGTCTGGTGCGATACCACTAGGCCATGCCGGCTTTGAAAACAAATGAAAAAATTCACTACTTACAATACTCCTCTTATGCATCTCTTCTGTCTGTAATGGAAGGTACATCTAACTACCTTTTCAACAAGTTTGAAAGGCAAACTTATCAAGGGTTTCTTCCTTGGTACAAATCCAACAACTGCAGTATCAACTTTGGGCGGTGGGACAAATGACTTGCCTTTAACAAAGTTAAAGTTATTCAATTACTGAATATAGAGAACTTAAATGATAAAAAATAAATTAAATCCCCTTGGTAAACTTTCATATATACTAACCACTTATTTAACGAAATGATGAAAACTAGGTATACCAAGAGGCTCATGAGGCCTTACTGATTTTCTGATCAAACAAGCTCTTTTAAGAATTCAACATGAGGGTAACCTTTAATATTTCATTCCTACCTTGTACCATTTAATTCTTCAAGGAACATCTTCACTTAGGTGCCTTGTCATGCTTACTTTTTCAATATTAATTCTGAATATGCATTAAGGTCAAATATTCAAAATATGATGTGAATTCTGTATCATTTGCAATTGTTTGTCACTCAAGCATATTTCATCAATTGTATACTTAAAAAGAAAGGAATGGTTTTCCTAGTGTCTTGAAATATTTATTTTGAGTAGTTTTAAAAATTGTTAATATTTTATCATTTTTTCATTGCATATTTAGTAGATTAACAATAAATACCAATACACATAAGAAACAAGAAGTTCTAGTGTACCTATATCTCTCACCTGTGCACTTTAAGCACATGATATAATTAGAAGGTCTCTGAATTTTTACTCAAGAATCTACCTTAGAGGAATAAACAATTCCTACAAAATATGTCTACATTTTCGGTCCTTAACATAAACATGTATTTCCCTGAAGTCCGATGAACCACACAACATTAATGTATTATAACCAATGTTCATTGAGAAATTCAGAGAGTTATTGTGGAATTGACTAAAATGACAAAGTCAGAAAAACAAAAAGTGTAAAATATCTGGTACCAAAAAAAAAAATAATAATAATAAACGCGAACCATTCTCACAGTACAATTATCCCCCTGTCGCAGCAAAGTGGTATAAGAACAAATCTGGTAACAGACTGATGATGACCTTGAGCTTGGATATATGACACATTATCCGCAGCATATATTCCAAAATCCATCCTCAGCAGAACCATTCATGCAAGCTTGGATAGAAACTCCTTGTGATTATCTCAATACTGACTTAAACACTTAGAAAAAGAAAAGTCATTGAAGTGTGAAATACTGGCTAGATACAGCATCTGCAGTATGCATCAAAATATCTGTTCTGAGATAATTCATTTGTGCAAGTTTGGATGGAATACCACTTGTATTTATCTCGAAACTGGCTTGAGCATGGTAGTTAATCAATGTCACTGAAGTCTGAAACATAAGTTGGGTGTAACATTCACAGCACGCAATGCAATGTTTATCTTCACATGAACCTTTCATGCAAGTTTGGATGGAATACCACTTCTAGTTATTGCAAAACTTGCTTTTATGCTGAGGTTAACCAAAGTACCTACAGATGGATGGACAGTGCAATTCCAGTTAAGGCAATAAATCTGAAAACATCATTCTAGATCATTATGATGTATTCCATTTGTCAATCTATATGCAGCTGAAGTGTATGATGGTACTCTCTGAGGCTTATGTCATACCGTCCAGGATACCCTTGACATATCTGACCATAAAAGAACAACTACTTGTAGGGGGTCTTGAGTACTTCATCTCTACCAAGTTTCATCAAAATCCCTTTAGCAATTCTGAAGAAGATGAAAGGACGAGAAGATCACATCATTTGTTATAATAAAACATTTACATGTATGTCAGTTTTGATTTGAATGAACATTTTAGTTGAGATTTCTGATCACTGTTGTAGAATATACCCAGTAGCTTTGATTGAAATAATATAATAATATATCATGGCATTTATTTTTTTTAACAGTCCTTGCTTAGCACACCCTGTTCAAGTGAGCTATTGTGATCAATCGCCATCTGTCGTCTGTTGTCAGTCCGTCATTAGCTTTTCTACATTTTCGAATTCTTCTCCAGAACCACTGCACAGAATTTCACCAAACTTCATAGAAAGTAAGTACTCAAGGTCCTCTACTAAGTTTGTGTTTTTTGTGCTGATCCGAAATCCAAAAAGGCTGCCATTCGCTCTGATTGGTTGACGCATTTTCAACTTCTTCTCCAGAACGGCTGCACAGAATTCCACCAAACCTCATAGGAAGTAAGTATTCAAGGTCCTCTACAAAGTTTGTGTTTTTTCGTGCCCATTTGTAATCCAAGATGGCCGCCATTGGCTCTGATTGGTTAACACATTTTCAACTTCTTCTCCAGAACCGCTACACAGAATTTCACCAAACCTCATAGAAAGTAAGTACTCAAGGTCCTCTACCAAGTTTGTGTTTTTTTGTGCCGATCCGTTATCCAAGATGGCCGCAATTGGCTCTGATTGGTTGACACATTTTGGACTTCTTCTCCAGAAGTGCTGCACAGAATTTCACCAAACTTCATATGAAGTAAGTACTTGAGGTCCTCTACCAAGTTTGTGTTTTTCGTGCAAATCCGTAATCCAAGATGGCCGCCATTGGCTCTGAATGGTTGACACATTTTCGACTTCTTCTCCAGAAGCGCTGCACAGAATTTCACCAAATGTCATAGGAAGTTACTATTTGAGGTCCTCTACCAAGTTTGTGTTTTTTGTGCCGATCCGTAATCCAAGATGGCCGCCATTGGCTCTGATTGGTTGAAGCATTTTGGACTTTTTCTCCAGAATTGCTGCACAAAATTTCACCAAACTTCATAGGAAGTAAGTACTCAAGGTCCTTTACCAATTTTGTATTTTTCGTTCCCATCCATTATCCAAAATGGCTGCCATTGGCTTTGATTGGTCGACACATTTTTCGACTTCTTCTCCAGAACGGCTGCACAGAATTCCACCAAACCTCATAGGAAGTAAGTACTCAAGGTCCTCTACCAAATTTGTGTTTTTTTGTGCCCATCCGTAATCCAAGATGGCCGCCATTGGCTCTGATTGGTTGACACATTTTCGACTTCTTCTCCGGAACCGCTACACAGAATTTCACCAAACCTCATAGAAAGTAAGTACTCAAGGTCCTCTACCAAGTTTGTGTTTTTCGTGCCCATCCATAATCCAAGATGGCCGCCATTGGCTCTGATTGATTGACACATTTTGGACTTCTTCAAAATGACTGCACAAAATATCACCAAACCTTATAGAAAGTCTTGTAGAAAAAAAAAGCAAAATTTTCTACTAAAATAAGCTGTCATTTTATTGTAAATAAGCAATTTGTGCTCAGGTGAGAGATATAGGCCCATTTGGGCCTCTTGTTCAAAGATATCATGTACCATTCTGTTCCCTCACCCTGCAAAATGGGATGCCCTTTGAGATGGCACATACATGATACATATATAATAAATAAGAACACACAGGATGAAAGGCAATACTCAAAAAAAAAACAAGAGGCCCAAGTGGGCCTATTTCGCTCACCTGAGTACCTAGATGATCAGTCATGCATGAAGGAAGAATTCATTTATTTTTGCATTAATGTGACTAAGTCAACACAGATGTGGAAAATATGTCAAATTTTATTTTAGGCTAGAATAAAAAACAACACTTTTTTGCACATCCATTCAGGTGATTTTGATATTAAGCATTTCCTTTGTCTCTGCAAGAAGTCATTCAGGGCAACAAGTTAGTCATTTTCTTTAGGTGGGGCCTTTTGTTGACTGATTTCAAGTCTGGGTCATGAACAACAATTGTTTCAAATATTGTCCAGATCTAACTTAAAATTGCCTAATTTCATATGTTGAGTGTTGAGAAACATCTAAAAACTTATTCAGATGTGTAAAGAAATGAAAAAAAATTTTTGACCGCAGCTGGATTTGAACCGCTACTCTCCATATTTCAATTACCAAGTGGTATATGTACCATTGTGAGAACTGCTTTTTAGACATGGTGGCATTATCTGTTAACCAATTTGGATGAAATTTACCAAATTGAAAGAGGACCTTTAGTACTTCATGTATTCCATGTTTCATTAAAATCTTTCATGTGGTATAACAGCAGAAGTGAAAAATGTGATTGAATTGTTCCTACACACCCTCATTTGGAAGTCTTAAAAAATTCATAGAAAATCCAAAAATTGAGATATTGACAAAATTCTTTCAAAGTAACAATCCTTACCATAATTATGATCACAATAGTCCATAAGAAATCATCATTATCAATTAACTAGGAAATATGACACTTTTTTTTCTCCATTGAATCACCAAGTCTAAAGAAATGTCGAAAAAAAAATTCTAAAATTTGATTTTGGAAGGGAACCAAAATGACAATACGTCTTCACTCATCCCTCTAGATCATTTCTATACATTCTGTTTGTCTCTGTATACAGCCCGTATGAAAAAGAATACTGTTAAAGGAGGGAACTCTTTTGTGACCTACTTTTGACTATGGTGGCGCCACCTGTAAAGAGGCCTGGACGAAAACAACAGAATTTGAAGAGGATCATAAGTGACTTATTTCTACCAAGATTTATTAAAATCCTTTTAACAGTTTTGTAGAAAAAGTTGAAAATGTGAAAAATGGCCAATCCCCCCCTCCTTTTTTTTTTGGAAGTCTTAAACGTAAAATTCCTAATTTCATATGTTGAGTGTTAAGAAACATCTAAAAACTTATTTAGATGTGTAAAAAAAATAAAAAATTTTTTTTGACCAAAGCTGGATTCGATCCGCTACTCTACATTTTTCAATTACCAAGTATTATATGTACCATTGTGAGACCTACTTTTTAGACATGGTGGCATTATCTGTTTACCAATTTGGATGAAATTTACCAAATTGATAGAGGACTTTTAGTACTTCATGTATTCCATGTTTCATTAAAATCTTTCATGTGGTTTCGTAGAAAAAGTTGAAAATGTGAAAAATGGCCAAACCCCCCCCCCCCCCCTTTTTTTTGGAAGTCTTAAAAAATTCATAAAAAATCCAAAAATTGAGATAATGACAAAATTCTTTCACAATAATATTCCTTACCACAATTATGATCAAAATAGTCATTAAGAAATCATCAATATCAATTAACTGAAAAACAGGACACTTTTCTTCATTGAAATGACTAAGTCCAGAAACACGTCAAAAAAGCGTAAATTTCTATTTGACGGATCTTAACCCCGAACACAATTTTTAATAACTCATCTTTATAGATTGTTGAAATGCAATTAGTTTAACCATTTATGTACTGGTTCTGGAGAAGAAGATGTTTAAAGAGGGGTACCCTTTTGGGCACTTTTGGTCCCGCCCTGGATCCACCCCTGAGTGAATCTGGATCCCGAACACAATTTTAGTAGGGGACCTTGAGTACATCATTTACACAAAGTTTGATCCAAATCTGCAATGTAGTTCCAGAGAAGAAGTCGAAAATGTGAAAAAGTTAACGACGGACGACGACGACGACGACGGACGACGGACAGCGCACTATGACTATAGCTCACTTGAGCCTTTGGCTCAGGTGAGCTAAAAAGAGTTGAAAAAAGTTAAAAATGTACCAGGGAATCAAAAATTTGACTTCAGATTGAAACCAAAACTACTAATACTTCCTCACATAACCTTCTACCGGGTAGATCACCCAAAATCATTTAGTTTTTCAACTCATGCAGCCACCCAAGTTTCTCAAAAGGTTTCCTATTTGATCAAATGACCCCATCCCAGGAATTCCTCTGAACAGATAAGGATTTTATGTCTTAAAAAAAACTCAAGTATTAATTGAAAGGAAACAATGTCTGTTGAACATAACATTTTAATGATTATTGATCATTATTAACTATTTGTATACTTTATAAATTTTAACTCTTTAAAAGAAAGTAACCATCCCTTTCATGACTACCAGGACTGATCATATACATGTAACTCATTGTAAAAGAGACCTAAACCCTTATTCTTGTACCAAGAGTAAAGGATCTGCCAAAATACAGTATGTGGACAACTTACCATCAATTAGGAATTTTATTTTGGTATTACAAATGTTCTGGCACATAATAGAAAGTCTACATCTTTCATGTTTACTTATATCAGAGACCATTCTCTCTGCAACTTCTTTTTGAAATGTTAATGTTAATTTGGTACGTCCATATTTCCAGGCTCCTGTTCTGTTGCTCATCTCTTCCAACCATTTAATGATAAGTGGTGTGGAAACATTGAAAGGGAGGTTACCAATGATGTGAAGATTAGGTGGTGGACCATCCCAATCCACAATAGAAGACTCTGGGAATATTTTCTCCATGTTAAATTTCATGACATCACCATGATGAATATCAAGTTTTCCTTGAGATGCATGCCTCAGTATCTGAAATACAAAAGTCTTTCCTAATAATGAAATGAAAGTAGATACAAGTATTTAGAATCCTTTTTGACAATGATGAATTGTACATTAAATAAATCTATACTTGAGCTTGAAGAATTAAAAAATGAGTTAAGTAACAAAACGGATGTAAAGTAAAATACAAATATTAGTGCAATGTACTGAAATCATTTCAACAAACCATATGTGGGAGGCAGTAACACAGAACTCCCTTTGCTGAATTGTATATTTATTCTGTAAAATTCATATCTATCTAGTAAACTTGACTGTTCATATCACGAATGTATGTTACGATACTCTACCTGCTGAAAACAATGTATGTCATTATAGACATAACTCACAATACCATTTATACCACCATGCCTATCACAAGGCGCCAGAGAGATTAAATACACAAGTGATGGACTGATAGTGGCCCAGATAGCTCAATGGTGAGAGTGACTGTCTTCATAGTGGAAGTTTCTGGGTTCGATTCCTTGGTCCAGCCACAATTTTTCACCCTGCCCGTTACAGATTTGGTGCCATAAGAGTGACCCTAACATCAGGGAGAACCAGGGTAAATTCTCTGTTGGGTTTCCAGGTTTGGAAACCTCTGACAGAGGGAAAGTGTGACTGGTATTGTCCCAGACAGCTCAATGGTGAAAGTGTCTGTCTTCACAGCCAAAGGTTTTGGGTTTGATTGGTCTAGCCACAATTTTTCACCCTACCTGTTACACACCTGATACGAACTTTTGATGATTATTCAAGACATAAATATATTAAAAAAAGCTCTGTATTGTTGTATTGAAGAATGAACCACAAAACATATATCAATGCCAAGGCCCTTTTTATTGAAGCATTTACGATTGATCTGACAAAAGTTTTCTAAGATAAAAGTAACAATTAATAGCTCATTCTTTAAATATGTTATTTGAGATATCACTGAAATAAAGGAAGTATAAAAGTCAAAACCTACCCAGCCTATATTAGTCAAAATGTTTCTAAAATGTTCAGTGCATTCCTTTACACAAAAGCTATTGATGACTTGCAGACATGACAATCCATATTTTTCATAGCTGGTGATTTTTAAAACATGCAATCATACCGATTAGCAGAACTGGTCCATAAATTTTCAATTTGAATTCTTCATAATCCATGACAATTTTTCTTGATATTTCAGTTATCATAGAATAACCAAGTCAATCTACTTGTATACTCAACATATTTCTAAATGATATCAAATTGTGTGACATGACAAAAAAGATTCCCTACCTCTAAGCCAGGTATAAATCTCCTATCCAGTTCTATGACAGAGACCTTTTGTACATCTCGATTAAGAATTGCCCTGGTTATACCTCCTGGACCAGGGCCGACCTCACAAACATGTGCTCCTGCAAGATTCCCAGCTTTTTTCACTATCTTGTTGCAGATATTCATATCTAACAGAAAGTTTTGTGCAAGATGCTTTTTTGCACTTAGTTTGTACAGTCTAACTAATTCTGCTGCTGTTGGGACTGGAGGAAAGCGGGTTGCCATTTCTACTCAAGCTGAAACAAATTACTAACCTACTTTATACAATTGTAACAAGAAATTAAGGAAATTGCAATATATGAATTATGCAAGAGTGTTTTGTTACAGTTGAAATGAAAGTGCAGTTGGGTGTTTTTTACCCTATCAGTGGGTGTGAATTTAAATTTATTTAGGTTTTACAGGACATTTGTCTGGTAAAACTTTATACATGTATTCACTGAAATAATAATAGCAAAAGATACTAGTATTGGTCTGGTGAGTTTTGCAAACACTGCCATACTCGAAGTGAACATATATTCACCAATTAGAAGAGCTTTTACGAAAGTGAAAAAGTTGTTATGTTTGACATGGGAGTATGAAATATTCATGGAGTGTATAAGAACTCAGAATGCAAGTGTGTATGAAATTTCATGATACTGGACTTTTGATACAATCTCTACCACTAGGGCTCTCTAAAAGTTTGTAAATGAGAATTTAAGCATATCCTCTGGCAGAGATTAATCTTAAAAAATTACTTAATCCAACAATACAACAATTCATATCATTCAAATGAATTTGTTTAATTTTCTAATTTTTTAACATTCAATTCTTCCACAGGAAATTGTTTAACTATCCTGTCACTTTTTCACTTGTACTACAAGCATGGGAAAGGCAAATAATTTGTCAATGCAACAGCCATGAGCCAATTCTTCATTTTAACAATGGGGTAGGGGTTTATGCTTTATGAATATTGATTCAGCGCTCACCTGGACCCCATACAACATGACAATTATATGTGCACTAACCACACTACTATTTTATTGCAAATTAAGATATAATCTGTGAAGCTCAGAGTCCCATATGTAGAAAAAATTTGTCACCATGTATTCATTTAGTCTGCCTAAAAAACACATGATAAAATCAACAGGGTTTGTCTGTCTCATTACATGGCTTATTTTGGACCAGTCAGCGGTGCTATTGATTCACAAAAGATGACATAATTCAATGTTTAGGACGTCCTGAATATTATAATTATTATTATGCAGAAATATATAATGAACAAGAAACCGTCAAGGACGGTATGACCTGATTGCAAATGCTAAACGCAAAACGTTGACGACAGACGAACGAAGATACTGATTTTGCCAATTTATAGAAAAGAATTGCTTTGCATTAACATTAACAATACATGTATGCAAGTGGTCACCCTAAAGGCAAAAAACAGTGTGTGTTCACTGAAGCATAAAGTCAAGGTCAAGGTCACTAAACTCTTGTATTGGCTGGATAGAACATTCAAGTATCTACAAACCTACCAACTTTGATATAAGTACCCTTTAGGGTATGAAAGAAACCAAGCTAAACGCAACTAAAAAGCAGACGGACAGATGGACCGACAGACGTACAGATGGATTTCACCAATTCATAGACTGGAATTGCTTTGCAATAACATTAACAATACATGTATGTAAGTGGTCACCCTAAAGGCAAAAAGGGGCAGGCTTGGTGTAGTGGTTAAGCGCTTGGCTTGCGGCGCCGACGATCCGGGTTCGATACCCAGGTTGCATCACTATGTTTAAGAGGTTGGTAACCTCCTGCTTCCATGTCGCGATATAACTGAAATATTGTTGAAAGCGAGGTAAAACACCAATCAACCAACCAACCAAATAAAGGCAAACAAGAGGCCCAAGTGGGCCTATATCGCTCACCTGAGTACCCAGATGATTAGTCATGCATGAAGGAAGAATTCATTTATTTTTGCATTAATGTGACTAAGTCAACACAGATGTTGAAAATATGTCAAATTTTATTTCAGGCTAGAATAAAAAACAACTTTTTTGCACATCCATTCAGGTGATTTTGATATTAAGCATTTCCTTTGTCTCTGCAAGAAGTCATTCAGGGCAACAAGTTAGTCACTTTCTTTAGGTGGGGCCTTTTGTTGACTGATTTCAAGTCTGGGTCATGAACAACAATTGTTTCAAATATTGTCCAGATCTAACTTAAAATTGCCAAATTTCACATGTTGAGTGTTGAGAAATATCTAAAAACTTATTTAGATGTGTAAAGAAATGAAAAAAAATTTTTGACCGCAGCTGGATTTGAACCGCTACTCTCCATATTTCAATTACCAAGTGGTATATGTACCATTGTGAGAACTGCTTTTTAGACATGGTGGCATTATCTGTTAACCAATTTGGATGAAATTTACCAAATTGATAGAGGACCTTTAGTACTTCATGTATTCCATGTTTCATTAAAATCTTTCATGTGGTATAACAGCAGAAGTGAAAAATGTGATTGAATTGTTCCTATACATCCTCATTTGGAAGTCTTTAAAAAATTCATAGAAAATCCAAAAATTGAGATATTGACAAAATTCTTTCAAAGTAACAATCCTTACCATAATTATGATCACAATAGTCCATACTAAATCATCATTATCAATTAACTAGGAAATATGACACTTTTTTTTCTCCATTGAATCACCAAGTCCAAAGAAATGTCGAAAAAAAATTCTAAAATTTGATTTTGGAAGGGAACCAAAATGACAATACGTCTTCACTCATCCCTCTAGATCATTTCTATGCATTCTGTTTGTCTCTGTATACAGCCCGTATGAAAAAGAATATTGTTAAAGGAGGGAACTCTTTTGTGACCTACTTTTGACTATGGTGGCGCCACCTGTAAAGAGGTCTGGACGAAAACAACAGAATTTGAAGAGGATCATAAGTGACTTATTTCTACCAAGATTAATTAAAATCCTTCAAACAGTTTTGTAGAAAAAGTTGAAAATGTGAAAAATGGCCAATCCCCCCCTCCTTTTTTTTTTGGAAGTCTTAAACGTAAAATTCCTAATTTCATATGTTGAGTGTTGAGAAACATCTAAAAACTTATTTAGATGTGTAAAAAAAAAAAAATTTTTTTGACCACTACTGGATTTGAACTGCTACTCTCCATATTTCAATTACCAAGTGGTATATATACCATTGTGAGACCTACTTTTTAGACATGGTGGCATTATCTGTTTACCAATTTGGATGAAATTTACCAAATTGATAGAGAACTTTTAGTACTTCAAGTATTCCATGTTTCATTAAAATCTTTCATGTGGTTTTGTAGAAAAAGTTGAAAATGTGAAAAATGGCCAACCCCAACCCCCCTTTTTTTTGGAAGTCTTAAAAAATTCATAAAAAATCCAAAAATTGAGATAATGACAAAATTCTTTCACAATAATATTCCTTACAACAATTATGATCAAAATAGCCATTAAGAAATCATCAATATCAATTAACTGAAAAACATGACACTTTTCTTCATTGAAATGACTAAGTCCAGAAACACGTCAAAAAAGTGTAAATTTCTATTTGACGGATCTTAACCCCAAACACAATTTTTAATAACTTATCTTTATAGATTGCTGAAATGCAATTAGTTTCCCCATTTATGTACTGGTTCTGGAGAAAAAGATGTTTGAAGAGGGGTACCCTTTTGGGCACTTTTGGTCCCGCCCTGGATCCACCCCTGAGTGAATCTGGATCCCGAACACAATTTTAGTAGGGGACCTTGAGTACATCATTTACACAAAGTTTGATCCAAATCTGCAATGTAGTTCCAGAGAAGAAGTCGAAAATGTGAAAAAGTTAACGACAGACGGACGATGACGCCGACGACGACGGACGGCGCACTATGACTATAGCTCACTTGAGCCTTTGGCTCAGGTGAGCTAAAAACAGTGTGTGTTCACTGAAGCGCAAAGTCAAGGTCACTAAATTTTTGTATTGGTTGAATAGAACATTCAAGTATCTACAAACCTACCAACTTTGACATAAGTATCCTTTAGGGTATGAAAAAAACCAAGCTAAACGCAAATACTAAACGCAAAATGTTGACGTGACATGAACGTTTATAGTATAGTCACTCAATACTTTAAGAAATCGTTATTAAACTATATCCTGAGCACTATAATACGTACTTGTGACCAAGTTTCTGTGACCCTGAAACAATATAATTTATTAGTTTTGTCAAAAATTATGAACCATTATGAACAAATTTTGTACCAGATTTACTACCTCTAAAGCCAGAATGAAATATGAAAATAGAATGACCTGATTGGGATTTGGCCTCAGAATTCTACATACTTTATACAAGTGATCAATCAGTGGAGCTATCAGTTGAATTGATGATCTACCACCTTATTGAGCTATTGAAAATGCTGCTGCTGCTTATAACAATTCATACTTCATTAAACAAATAAATAAAACCCATGGTTCTGTAACGTCTGCCTGGTAAAAAGTATTGGCAAGATCAGAATTTGAAACCCTAACACAGAAGCCGTTGCTAATTTTGTCAACTGAGCTATCCCAGCCAAATAGGCAGTCTTTATGTTTTACATGATATAAGTGACCCAAGACCCGACATGTTACTTTTTGCTGGGGTTTTCATTTTGATGTAATGGACTAGATAGTGACATCACAATTTAAGCAATAACGTCAAATAAAATTCCCGGCAAAGAGTTGCGTGTCCGGTCTTGGGCCACTTATATCATGTAAAATATGAAGATCGTCTATTGTCCCAACCTGACACAATCAATTAAAAACTTTGGAGATCAAGACAATATAACTGACATTGATAACTAGAATAAGTTATGAACAGATGAGATGAAGCTTTTGAATTAAAGGTTGACATTCTGTAACATGTTACTTTTGCCAAAATGACCATTTTTGCCAAATAAATAATGAAATATACATACTTCTAAAAACTTGGCCTATAATTGATGTCAGCTGACAAATTTCTATCTTTTTCATTTCAACAATTTTCTCTTCTCTTTTCATTTACTATCTTCGACAGTCTCTCCAAGCTGTTTAATATCTGATAAGACTCTATCTGATTAAAACCAATGATCTTTATTCCTCTTCTCTATTCATCCCGTTGATAAAGATCTGGTGAGATCCCGTAATGGCTTGACAAGAATTTCCAAGTCCTTGAGCTTATTATGAAATAAACATCCCCAGCATGCCTATGTCTCACTTCAGTGTAAGCATGACCTACATAGTACATGTAGTTTTTGAACAGTGTTTGTTGCATACTGCATCACTTGCACATGCCTAGCTGAGTCCTTGATTGGCTATGGGAAGTAACAGTTTTGGTGACTTAAACATCACTAAGTTCACTAGAACATGACCCCATACAGGGTTTCGCCAGATCTTTATCCGATGGGACAATAAATACAGAAGAAGAATAAATATTTGGTTTTAATCAGATTGGATTTTACTGGACTCACATCAAGGCTAAGTAAGTAAGTTACAGATGTGCATCTCAGGTCAAATTCCAATACTTCAATATTTAGTATTTTCAGATTAAAATTCCAACATAAGTCGAGGAATCATGCCCAACATGGTCTGACCACTCATATCAGGGCTGTCACTCCACACTCATTTCAGGTTTGTTATATGGGCATATTCCCAATCCTTAAAAGTGTTCTTTTTCCAAATATACCACTCTAAATTTCCCAAAATTTTACTGTCTGAAAAATCTATAAATTGAATAACTAATATGGAGGAAAGAAGCAAGCAATTGCAGGCTATTGCGACATGTCAACATGTCACTATTTGCAAGCATCTTAATTACTTAGAAATGAGAGTTCTTTACCTTTAAATGATAAACGTTTATAGGACCTAGATTCTGTACAGTAGTCACATAGTATACATAAAAAAAATTGACTAAGACTGAATTTTTTTGTCAACTTATGTTGTAGGTATCAGCGACTTGGCCTATGTATAAAAGTTTACCGTCTGTCTATCCAATGTCTGAGATTGTGGACTGGTGATACTCATGATCGGGCAAGTAAATACATGTATCATAGACAGAATTTGACACGACCATGTTTACTAGAATGAAAATATATATTCCTGAACTCTTTTTTAAATGACACTCTGCAGCAAAAATATGAATAACCCACAGAAATCGGCCGTTTAATTAGTATTGGCAGGGACTTATATATCTAAAGGGACTGGAAACTAACCGTCCCGCCCTTTAAACAGTTGATTTATTTATGTGACAGTGGCCGCGCATGTGCAGTGGAAAGATAGATGCCACATTGTTTTGATTCTCTTGCCTGATGCAACTCTAACGCCTTTGATATATCTAATTTTCATCCCATCAACATAAAGTACATTTTAGATATATAAGTCCCTGGTATTGGTGGTGGAATTCAGCTGAAAGCCTATTTTCTATAAAGTATTTTTTTTAAATGGGATTTCAGCCGAACATGGCCACAAATACTAATTAAACGGCCGTTTCCTTTGATTAACCTTAATATGCATAAAATGTAAAATAAATGAAACAAGAGCAATGCCTAGCGTGGGTTAATGCGCCCGTCGCTTACTATGGACAGGATCAATGTGAACATATGGTTTTATTATTCCCAAACATGGGTCTCTTTGGTAATACTTTTATGAAATATTGAAATCCAAAAAGAGGGATCCAAGTCCCATAACTCTATAATGACAAAATGGAATTTGCTCAAAAAAGGTGGCTTCCTCTACACTATTAGAGCATTCTGTAAAAGTTTCATGAAAAACAATTGACATTTACTTAAGTTACCACGTTACATAGCATCCCTATAACATCTTATCATAGTATTGATTGATTGATTGGTTGATTTTTGTTTAACGTCATGCCACGAATATTTCACATATATGGTGACGGCATCTGTCTGATGTGGGGCATACAAATTTTGACCTTTGCAACAGACCCACCCGAAAGAAGTGAGGGATCTTTAACGTGCCATGCATACCAGAACACGGGGCCTCGGTTTTTACTGTCTCGTCTGAAAGACAGGACACCGGTATGGCCAGAGCGGGACTCGAACCCTGCCTCCCGATCAGGAGTCCAGCGCAATACCACTAGGCCACGCCGCCTTTCTTATTATAGTAAAAATAAAATCCAAGTTCCATAACTCCATAATGACAAAACAGGATTTGCTCAAAATCGAAAGGCCACTTCCTCTACCCTATTTAAGCATTCTGTATTAGTTTCATGAAAAACAGCTGACATTTACTAAAGTTATTGCGTTCCATAGCATTTTACTATAGCAAAAAATGAAATCCAACTCTGAAATAGATAAAACAGAATTTGCTCAAAATCGAAAGGCGGCTTCCTCTACATTATCATAGCATTCTGTATGAGTTTCATGAAAAATGACTGGCGTTTACTTAAGTTATCGCGTTCCATAGCATCTTTTCATAGTAAAAATAAAATCCAAGTCCCATAACTCCAAAAGGACAAAACAGAATTTGCTCAAAATCAAAAGGCGGCTTTCCCAACTTTATCTATTAGCATTCTGTATGAGTTTCATGAAAAACATCTGACTTTAACTAAAGTTATTGCGTTCCATAGCAGACGGATGGATGGATGGACAGACGGACATTGCTGTACCATAATACGTCCCGTCTTTCGAAGGGCGTATGTAAAGGCATTCTCTATAATATGTTGAAATTTTCCTAATTTACCCAAAAATGTCGATATAATTCCCAATTTCAAGGGACCTGGGACCTGTACCAAAAAGTGCTGTGACTGCCCTGCATATTCATATGACACATTGATTAAAAAAAACATGCATGACATGGCCTGACTGTGAGAATGTTCCGGGACAGAGGAGTCCTGCACATTATGTTATTGGAAGAAGCAGAAGAAGTGAGCTCTGATCAATGCTCTTATCTTTACACTGTAAGATGTTCGACTCGTTGATAAAAAAAACAAGCATTCTGGGTAGACTAAAGATCGAAAAGCTACGAAAAGTGTTGAAAAGCGACGAAAATAAATGAAAAGGAGGCAAAAAATGTCAAAATGTAGTAATTTTATGGATGAAATATACACAGTAACTTTTTATTCATGCTTATAACATGTGTCAATACACTTATTAAACCACCAGGGTCTGGTTTAATATTGAACCTTCAAGCTTGAACAATTAATAACTACGCCAGAATACCTCTGAGAGTGGGGTCACCATCAGTATAATTCTCACATATCTCTGTCAATGCCTGGCTAAGAAATTGTTCAGAGTCACATGGTATATTTATAAGCTTATCTTCAAAGTTAAAGGAATCATAAAATTTTCAATTCTCTGTCTGTTATTTTCAACAAACTATCACATTCTTTTTAGTAGTCTGAGATACTCTGCCCTTCTCCCACTCATGATATCGGCGGTTTGTGGGATCTCGTTAAAAGAAACCTCACAAAAAAGAGGCGGAGCTGACGAAAAACACGTGGTCATGGGTGCGTGGTCATTTTTATTTTTATGTCATTTCTCTGTTTACATTTTATTTATCGGCTCGTTACCACATTTCTGGTCATTTCAATTTAGTTTTCTTCTTCATAAATAACTAGCCGATGAATAAAATGTAAACAGCTAGAGAAATGACTTAAAAAATAACAATGACCACATGTTTTTCGTCAGCTCCACCTCTTTTTGCGAGGTTTCTGTTAACGAGATCTCGCGAGACCGAATGGCTGACACAGAAACCGGCAAATTTTAAACAGGTTGGGAAAAAATGTGTGTAGAGCCTTCAGACGACAGATCGGGGGTAGGATAGCATTGCCGAACGTTTGCTTTATGTTTATATATGTTAGATATTGCTCCATTTGATGCCGAAATGCGTAGAATCGTGCCGGCCATTCCGTTTATCAAAAATGCAAGGAATTGTGGCCCTATCATTCATTTGGGGCCACTACTTGCGGCTAGGTGGAGCTTAATTTGCCCACTGGTCACAGTGGGCATTTTTAGAGTGGGCATTAAAAATGTCCACTGGACACAATGGACATTCCTGTAAGAGTCAGTTAGAATTAACATACAGTTAAGTGGACAGCTTGATATCTCAGGTAAATGTCCACTCCTAATGCCCACTGAAATTTCAGTGGGCATTAGGAGTTCAACCCGGACTGTACTGTACTGATGAAATGGAGAATCACTGTGTGTGTTCAACCGCAGCTAGTAGTTATCGATCTTATTTGGAAAAGATATTGCTGTGATCGAGTAAGTTAAATATTTATTTATTGGATTATAGGTTGCAAGTTCACCGGGCAAGCGTTTATTTGTCGCCAGAGGCTTGTACATCGCGATACCAGCTGGTATCACTGAAATTCCACCTTTTGATGAACAAAGTCTCTCTGACCCTCTCCCACAAACCGCCAATATCAAAAGTGGGAGAAGGGCAGAGAATCTCGGACTACCATTTTAGCAGTTAGGTCTCATTTACTTTGAATTCCCTGGTTATCTTTATTTTCAACCTAGTTTGTTTATACATGTATGTTGTTTTTACCAATATTTTTCATTCAGATGATACAATTATTACCTGTTTTCGTCGTTTTATACCTCCTTTCCGTCACTTTTCGACGTTTAGTCTACCCCGGGCCATGCATGCTATTATCTGACTGTGAGAATGTTCCAAGATATGGGAGTCCTGCACATTATATATTATTGGAAGAAGAAGTGAGCTCTGATCGACGCTCTTATTTTTACACTGTAAGATATAATGTTTCTAGTCTATAAAACCTTAAATCTTCTCCACACCGTATAACACGTTGATTTTCATCTAATGAAAATTTTGTCACAATCGGAAACTTTTCTTAGTACCTAAATAAAAACCGTACTGTACAGTACTGTATAGAAAATCTTAGATCCGTTTTCGTACACGAGCACAGAATACAAAACTGCATTATAAAGAAAAACTGGGTTATAACGTAATCTGATATAGCATGACAATATCAAACAAATTTAGATTTGTATATACTCATTAATGTATGGTCAACTAATATTATTATTTCAATATTTATCATAAATCTGAATATAGAACATATTATTGATCCATCATTAATTATGATATATACCTTGATACAACGATTTCAATCTGCACTATACAAATGTAAGTGCTTATACATGTACATGTATTATCAGTATATATTCGTGTCAGCACAAATACATATATCAGAGCATGGTTTTAAATGAGTAGATGATTATTATTATCATTGGTTGTAGGCCTATCATAATCTAAAAGAATATATTAGGGGTTCATAATTTTTTTACAGTAGGTAGTTCAAAATACGAATTTAAATTAAATATTTTAAACAATTTTTTGTCTTTCATCATCTCATTTTTGGCATTCAATCAAAAAAATTTCAGTTTCTACTTTATCACAGTTCGAATGATCGCTTGAAATTTTAGGTCTAGTTTCTATTTTAGGCCAAGTGTAACACCCACTTTCAGTTTTAGAATTGTTTCACTGCATGATTCTAAGTTTAGTAATTTGGCATTGATCAGTCCTAGTAATCGAAAGTGAAAGTGAACTTTTTTACGAACTCCACACTGCAAAGGGAAGAAGTGTAACGTTCATGTAAAATACGAAAATACCTGGTGTCACATGACTATGGCACTAACAAAAATGTACCACAGTAGACATTCACGGACCCCTGAAATTCAGAGGTGAGACCAGGTGCCCGGGAGGAGTGAGTGTCTCCTGTTTGGCTAGCCAGACCCGCCGTGAATGCCCTGACATACAGACGAAACAATATAATTCAGCATTGTATACATACATTAATGTGAACAAACACTGTGTAGAAAGTGTCACAGCCACATAACATAAGGAAAAAGGGTATAATAACACTTAAGTCAAATCCTCCGCGGTCACCAATTAGGAGGGTCAAAGGTTCTGATAATTTCATATCGTCGGGTTCCAAAATAGCGAAACGCCTTCGTCATCGACTAGGTGATCATCAAAAAGACAATAAGTCTTGTGTTGGGTCCTTCTACAGCCTTACACAGATTTCACTTGACATTGCATGTTACACGTTGACTATTAACAGGGTCATGTTGAAACCTTTTTCAGAGGAGACATGACCCTAAACCTTGTTCCCTCTGACTGTTAGTCAGAACTCCTACAGAGCGAAGGTCTGAGCTCACTTCCAGATCGACAGAGCACGGTTTACTGATGTTTGATGTGAATTTATTCATCTTTTATATCTTAGTCTTACTCTGCATTACTATGCGTGTTTATATATTTTTATGACCTCTCAACTTGAGAAACTTGTGGGCTCTTTCTCTCTTTATGGAAAATTATATATAGATATTTAATTGTATGCCCTTTGTTTATACTGATTTTGTGGTGAGTGGGACGGTAGACCAGTAAACCGGTTAATCTTGAAAGGTGGGAGAGGGGGTACTACCTCACAAAAAGAATATATTTATATCAAAGGAATAATAATAATAATATTAATAATAATAATAATAATAATAATAATAATGATAATAATAATAATTTTAAAAAATGGGGAGGGGGGGATCAAGATGCTCATATTCTGGAACTTATGCTGAAAGGTGAGTTCACAATCATACTAAATTTAAACTTTATGTATTTTACAAAGATTAAAAGACAATTTAACAACTTATAGAAATCTTGCTCGTTGGCACGGACCTTGGCGTAAGGGTGTCGTTTGTGCGAGAGGAAATAGGAATACCTGGAGAAAACCCACGAAGTCAGGTTGGTGACAGCCTCGCCATCTCTCGTACCATCGAATACCGGTCGCATTGGTGGGAGGCGAGGGCGCTACCGACTGTGCTATACATAGCCCCCTAAATCATACTTGTGCCCAAACTTTTGAAAATTTGAAAAGGGGGAGGGGCGCACGCCCATCCTGTCCACTTTCTTCAGTGCCCTTGCTGAATTTGGGACAATCAATACTTCCCTTTTGGAAAACAGGGCACTGGATCTTAAGTCGCATATATTAACCATCTTTAAAACACTAATAAAACAGTCCAAGTACCTCTTCAGTCAACCGCTTCACTATTGGATCACACTAGTTTTTACTGTGGATACTTAAGTCTCAGTCATCAGATGTACACTCAACTTCCTATGTCCACTGGAAGTTGAACTCGTGACCTTTGACCCAAACTCACAAAGCAGTCTTCATAAAAAAAGGAGGGGGGGGGGGGGGGTTCTCATTGAGTTGAAAAATACGAAGTGCACCAGAGACGGTAACGCAAGCAAGGACTTAGATGTGGAGAATACGTCAAGGATGCCAGGAAAAGTTAGCTTAGAGTTACAAGCACACTTTGCGTCCCATGATGTCCTTGATCATTGGTCATGTATGGAGTTTCACTGCCAACAGTAGGAAGATTGAAAGACTACACGCAGCAGATTCCTTCGACAATGCATGAAGTACCTAAAAGTTTGCAGAGTACGACTATAGAGATCAAGTTCGAAAATGCAAATCGCAATCTCATCCATTGCAGAAGAATTTAATATGAATAAGATAACCCAAGTGATAATGCTATGAGACAGCACTGATAAAGTATCGGAAGCTAAAGTTGAGACCAAAACTGGGACCAGTTGTTCGAAACTTTAACCATTGGTTAAGCTAACCAGTGGTTAAAATTTGAGAGACAATTAATTGGATTTATAAGATTTCGGTATAAAAATCTGAATTATTTTACAAAGCTTGTTTCATGTGCTACAGATCAGTACACAGACTATGAGTTAAAATCTCCTGATTTCAGAGATACAGTCTGACGAAATTTAACCATTGGTTTGCTTAACCAGTGGTTAAAGTTTAGAACAACTGACCCTTCAGAAAAGAAATTGAAATTGGAAAATTTAGTTGCTGATGCAGAAACCACACTGAAACATCAAGATGTGGTGGGAATAAAGGATGTGGGAATAGTGGCGCCAGAAAAAAGGGCTTCAATAAACACCAGGCATTGGATATGGTCACAGGTTAGCGAGATAGAAAAGCGAAAGTTAAACGAAGAGAGGAGGAGACAAGACAAGCTATAACTGTTTTTACTCGACACACGAACGCTGACCAGTCAATAACTAAACCTATACATGTATTTAGTTTTCTTGACACTTCCTTAAACTGCATGGGTGATTGATTTTTCTGTCGGATATATTTTTATGATACTTTATATGTATATATGTTTATAATTTTGATATTTATCTATGATAGTGTGGGGCAGGCTTGGTTTAGAGGTTAAGCGCTTGGCTTGCGGCTCGGACGATCCGGGTTCGAATCCCGGGTTGCGCCACTATGTTTAAGACGTTGGTTACCTCCTGCTTCCATGTCGCGATATAACTGGAAAATTGTTGAAAGCGACGTAAAACTCCAATCAACCAACCAACCATCTATGATAATGTAATGAATTGTTTGAACAAAATCTGTAACAAATGTGAAAAGAAAACTGTTAGACACTGATAAGGATATGGAATATATCGTATGGAATGCTATGTGTATTTGTAAAAGGGATATATTATGTTCTAAAGTTGAATTGAAAATAAACAGTATATAAGGCAGCGTTTGCACATATTTGCTAAATACCAATTTTGAGTTACTAGTTTATTGTTTTCTGAGAGCACGGTTGTACAGGAGCATAAATATTTCACAGACAGTGCGATTTGCAATCGCCTGGTCTATATTTCCTTACCAAAAAAAAAAAAAAAAAAAAAGAAAAATGAAAAAGAGGGTTACAGATACCATTATCCAATTATGTAGTTCAAATTGCTACTGTAATTCAGTGTCCATTTTAAAATCGATGAAATGTCAACAGAATTACATCTCATCGGGTCAGAAATTTCTTAAACGCCTTTGTCATCTACAGTATGCTCCTGATATCATCTCAAAGACCACAAGTCTTATACTGGGACGCTCTGCAGTCTAACGCCTTCGTCATCTACAGTATGCTCCTGATATCATCTCAAAGACGACAAGTCCTATATTGGGCCGCTTAGCAACCTAACGCCTTTGTCATCTACAGTATGCTCCTGATATCATCTCAAAGACCACAAGTCTTATATTGGGACGCTCTGCAGTCTAACGCCTTCGTCATCCACAGTATGCTCCTGATATCATCTCAAAGACGACAAGTCCTATATTGGGCCGCTCAGCAACCTAACGCCTTCTTCATCTACAGTATGCTCCTGATATCATCTCAAAGACCACAAGTCTTATATTGGGCCGCTCTGCAGTCTAACGCCTTCGTCATCTACAGTATGCTCCTGATATCATCATCAGTGAAAACGTAATATAAAAATAATCTTGTTTATTAGATCTATTTTTATTATTATAACCTACACTGCGTTTCCAAAGGAACTTTGATTTCAATGAATCTATAAGGTCATACGACTTGTGATCTTAATCCGTTTTTAAAAGAATTTTCATGATGACAGTGTTTTCATTCAAATGCTACGTTGAATGCTGACAACTTTGAGACATGGCACATCATCTAGATAAGCACAAATATGAGATTGATTAATGACAATCATCACTCTCTCTTACAGTTTCTGACGTCGATGAAGTATGATCTTCAGAAGGATATTTTCAGCCTAAGGTAATATGACTATATCACAGGAGCTCGTCTCTTTCTATCATATTATCCTGAATATGGTAGTAGCCGGGATCATTGGTCATCCTGTGTTGTATATTGTTCCTATTCAGTTCAATCCTTTCCCAAGGCATGTAGGCTCAATCTATACTGTGAAACGGATGAAAATCAGACCCCTAGACTAGCGGCAAACTTACTTGCAGTTTAGATTTTAGAGAGTGATGCCAAGACCTGTGCGTCTTTCACCTTTTTCTAAAATCACACATTATTTTCTTTTGTTCAAGACATGCCGAAAGAGGCAATACTATGCGGCATGTCTTTGCGTAAACTGTTTATGTCTTCAAGATGAGTTTGCACGCTGAGTTTTGTTACACAGTTTGAGACATGTAAGGAAATACATACCATGTAGACATTCACAAGACAAATTGGATACAATGCCTTTGTAAGAAAAACAACACGAAATTATAGTAGTCATATTGAGACGTGGCCTGTTGATTTTCCCAGTGCGAGAGCATCTCATTGCTCCACATTCAGTATTAGTAAATTAAATTGTTAGTAAATGTATAAATCATATAAAATAGCAATGCATTACCTCAGTCTGATTACATCTTACAAATCTATAATGTTGTAATATTGTCGCGATGGCAGCTTTAACCTCCAGATATGCAAGTCTCATTCCAATACAGTTCCTCGGGCCATGTCCAAATGGCAAAAATGCATGAGGATGACGCTTTGCATTCTCCTCCGGAAGAAATCTTGGAAATAAAACACACACAGAATAATCATCAGAATGTAAAATGTTCGTGAAAATAGACTATTAATTGAACAAATGAAAAGGCAAGAAATCTAGTTAAGCGGTATGGGAACATACAGAGCAAAAATAGGTTACGAAAACACAAGACACCAAATACGTATTTGATTATAGACTGGTTAAGGCACAAACTAAGAATCAGTCAAACAGTTTACAAATAATCCTCCAAACAGAGAGAAAGTATAGACAGGCAATTAAGGTGAACAGATAATGAATATATAAATACATATAGTATCAATGAATAAAATATATGTATGAAAATATAGAGTGACGGCAAATAATTTCTACTTACGATATTATGAAATTGACTCACATATAATATATAATATAATGATAAATGTTGTTTATTTTGCCTACTAAGATCTTGTGTCTTACTAAGAAAATGGAGGGCAGCAATATTATTTCAAAAGTGAAACAGAAATTTGTATCAAGTCTTTAGTGTATCACGTTGACACTACAACACCGTAACAATCTGTGTCAGACAATCATTTGCACCTTGTATTTCGACTAGCAGAGCACGGTTTATCATGTTGATGTTGCATATATTTTTATACCATTATGTGTTTTACAACACCTTACGTGTTTATATTTTTATGACCTCTCAATATGCGATACCTGTTGACCCTTGCTCTTTACATGGAGGATTATTTATACATTTTTAAATGTACGTCCTTTGATTGTTCTGCTGTTACGGTGAGTGGGAAGGTGGGCCCGTAAACCGGTTAAACACACCATTTGTTTGGCTTTTGTCAAATTAAATGACCGTCCTAAGTCGATATCGTAATTGCACTACAATCAAATATTTTTGTAATGTGTTATATGTTCTGGTATATTATTTATATTCATGTATTGTATAACTCCATGGTGTCTTCTGCCACATAACTGAGCCAGTAACTCCTGTTTTTTCTTTTATTAATTTTTTTTGTGTTTTTGAAAATAATTGTATGTAATTATGTATTTCAGTTTGATATGAAGTATGTTCAATTTACTATTGTATACAAATCATGCATTCAATTTCCTTATCCGCTTGGAGATTAAGATACAAAAATACCGTTTTGAAAATGGACAAGCAATAGTTAAATCAGCACATAAGCAATGTGTCTTCTTGACTTCTCTACAATGAGTGATATATTTAGCAAATATTTTTACCTATCTGGTATGGATTTCTCCGGTTCTGGCCAAATCTCAGGATCATAGTGTATAGCATAGATGCTAAATTTTAGTGATGTATTTTGCTTGATATGGTAGCCACCTATTTGGCAATCCTCTTTAATATGTTTGTTAGTACTGTTAATGACAATTTCAATGAAAAATCAGGCTCTGCTGATGCGTTTCTATATTACAATATCCTTTATAAGTTATCATGCTTCCATATGGCACTTTAAATTAGTTCAATGGGTTAAATGCTTGGCTCGTAACCGAGAGGTTAATGTTTCGCCAGTGGCTAGTCGGTGTTCTGTTCTTTTAGATGAGGCAGTAAAACCTAGGTCCCGTGTCATGGAAAACGTGGCAAGTAAAGGTACCAAATGTTTCGAGTGAGTCTCATGGGCCATAATGCCTGTGGATTGCATCAGGCAGATGCTGTCATCATGTAAGTGTAATAATCTTGGTGTGATGTAAAACAAGAGTCAAATAAAACACGAATAGTTACAATGGAAATAACACAATACTGAGTGAGAATCGGGCGTTAGTAATCGCATGAATATTTGAACGTGCACTTTTTTATTTGTAATGCCTGTTTTAAAGATATTAAGATGAGGAGTTCCTAGTTGTGAGTTATCTTTCATGATATTTGAGTCCACATTTAATTGTCCTTTAATTGTATGTAATATTATTAACATATCAAGTAACACATACATAGGCGCTGCACTGTACATCCTCATCGTTTCATTCATAAACTTGTCCAGGTATTCCAGCTTTAATACGTTATCATAGTCGAGCTTTTCGCAGAGTAATTAAGTTACAAATAACCAAGTTAATAATTTTGAAAACGAATATATGAAAAAAATTATTGTATTTCAGCGACACAAAATCTTCAAGTTCTTATATATCTCGTCTATAATGATGGATGATTAAGTCACTTTCAATAATTGTCAGTCATCTCTTAACATGGAAATAGGAGGCAATCAGCCTCTTAAGCATGGTGGTGCCATTCGGGAATCTAACCCGGAGACCAAGCGCTTAATCACTTCAACAAGTTAGCTCCCTTATGATACATTATGAATTATGAATAAGAACTGAAAGATATTTACAAGGAACTTTTAGATAATTTTGAGTTTTATGTAAAATATTCCAAATCACCTTTCCTAAAACTCTGTCCAACTCATCGATACACTTTTCATGGCACTCTGGGTGTAGAGCAAGATTATATGCCATAAATGCTATTGCGTTTGTAGTATTTCCGTATCCGCCAATGAAGAATAAAAGAGCATTTGAAGTTATTTCATTGTTCGTGACGCCTTTGAAAATATAGTGAAATGGAAATACATGTATATTATTAATAAATTTCTTATATTTAGCTTTAAATAGTTTTGGAGGAATGGAATGAGAGCGAAAAAGGAAAAAGGAAAAAAATAGGTGAACTTATTCATGATTTATTTTGAATTTTCCATTTTTCATGGACGGTTTGCTTGGAGTTATATTTATATATCTATATTATACATTTGGTGATACACTGAAACCTGAATTAAGAACATGTGTTGTATTCGTTTTAAAATTTTAAATTACATGTACTTGCTTTCTAACTGAATTCTTATATTTTACATATACCTTTTATACCTTTATTTATTTCAGATTCCTCTTTCAAGAATGTTAATGGATATTTTGAGATCTGAGTATACAAAATAACCATCTTAACTTTTTGACTATACTTGATTTGACATATGTATATATATACAGACATTTGTTCACATGCGTTTCCGACACCGGAATTTCAGTTAGGCAGCATTCCCTTTTCTTGCCTCATTCGTGTGTTCGTGTGTATATATTTATGTATTTACCTCCTTGACCTGCAAGGTTGTTGCAGGACTTTTGCGACGGGTGTTGCATGCAACCAGGGGACGCTTACTCCTCCCGGGCACCTGGTCTCACCTCGATTTCATTGGGGTTCGCATTTGAGTGAATATGACACTATTCACGATAGTATCCTTTTATTCCATTGACTATGAGATATGGTTTACTTTTAGGTACTTCTTCGTTGTTTACTCAGCAATATCCATCATTCCATATTATTAATTTTCTAAGAAAAAGCTATACAAGATTTAAAATTGTCTTACCGTGTTTTTTCTATACAAGATTTGAAATTGTCTTACCGCGTTTTTCAAAGTTGCATTTTTGTATTTCACCATATTACTCCTATCTTCATTTTCGACAGGAATTTATCATCAGTTGCAAGAAATTCTTTCGAGTGAAAAATAAAGTTCTTAAATGTTTTTAATGAATTATAATGGACTCAAACGTAACTATCACAGTCTCTATACCTTATATATTTGAAGCGGTTGGGGGAAAATCGTTAAAATCCTCGTTATAACCAAAGATTTACATTTTAATTAATTATAAAATTACTTATTTACTTACTTACTTATAGATTCTTTGGTTCACTTTTCGGTCATTTTGGCTTCAACACTGCTCTTCATATTTTTATATATTTTGAGAATTCCAATCATTCGGCCACGAGCATCACTGAAGAGACATAACTTGTCGAAATGCGCATATGGTGCACAAAATTAAAAGGTATATATGTTCTATATTTATTATAACCACTAGGCCGATGTCACTGCTGGTGGACTGATAGTTCCCGAGGACATCATAAGTCTAGTTAGCAGTGCTTTTGTACTGACATTAAATATATATACTTCAAATTTTCAGTCATTAAATTAAGTAAATCGCTCCAAAACTAAGGAGTATCTCCCTCATGCATAGCTCTGTCCTTAGTTAGATTCTTTGGTTCAGTTTTCGGTCATTTTGGCTTCAACACTGCTCTTCATATTTTTATATATTTTGAGAATTCCAATCATTCGGCCACGAGCATCACTGAAGAGACATAACTTGTCGAAATGCGCATATGGTGCACAAAATTAAAAGGTATATATGTTCTATATTCATTATAACCACTAGGCCGATGTCACTGCTGGTGGACTGATAGTTCCCGAGGGCATGATAAGTATAGTTATCAGTGCTTTTGTACTGACATTAAATATATATACTTCAAATTTTCAGTCATCAAATTAAGTAAATCACTCCAAAACTAAGGAGTATCTCCCTGATGCATAGCTCTGTCCTTAGATAGATTCTTTGGTTCACTTTTCGGTCATTTTGGCTTCAACACTGCTCTTAATAGTTTTATATATTTTGAGAATACCAATCATTCGGCCACGAGCATCACTGAAGAGACATAACTTGTCGAAATGCGCATATGGTGCACAAAATTAAAAGGTATATATGTTCTATATTTATCAAAATAGGGCCCTTGCAAATGTTGCTATCAAATTTGTCTTATTAAGTGAGATATGGCTGTCTAAAACGCTATGCTTGTAGAATGTTTACAACCAACTTATGTATATTCAACGAGAAAGGATATTCCGTCTATCATGTAATCTAATTCAGAAGCCGCATCGTGGAGGGCGAGGTAAGTAAACTTAAAAATCTGCATTCAAGTCTCTTATAGTTAGTATTTACTGAAATTGTTTTCTTTTGGAGTCTCCCTTCATATTATTTCTTTTGATTAAGTTGCTCATGCACGAAGTCAGGTCATGGTTGTTTTTAAGGAATACCCACTTTATTTAGGATTTTTTTTTTATATCTTCGAAGGTTTGAAACAACAAAAAATTAATAACTTCAGCCATACGACAAAAAATACAGGTTTTGTTTACATGATCTAATTTTGAAATTATACCGAATTATAGGGTATACAACTTTAAATGTTAATTGTGTGTAAAAATGTAATTAAATTCTTGAAACATCACAAGATACAGAAAGCAGTATAAAAGACATTATCACGTTCGAGTTATTCTCATGCTTATGATGAGACAACACGCGCAACGTTGCCTTTCGATATAATATTAGGCAAATAATATTCCATGAAGTGTATATTTTTATCACGCTTACTTCGTGTTTCGCACATGAAACAATACTCCTTTCATATCTGTAGTCAAGTTTACGATCTTGCAGTATATTGAAACCCCTACCTTTCTTGTCATTCTTGTTATTAGTACAATTCTTGTCTTCATACCCCGCCATGTTTCTGTCATGAGCAATGAGGTCATTCCGGAAGGATTTTCTCAGGTCGAGATAGCGCATTGTTACATTCATGCGTTGTTGCCTTCCTGCTTTGTTGCATTCGTGCCTTGTTGCAATTCTGCATTTGCGCGTTGTTGCATTTATGCTTTGTTCCATTTGTTCTTTGCGTTGCGTTGTTCCATTGTTACATTTACGCATTGTTTTGTTATTTCATAACTAACCCATTATTCAATCATAGAAAAAGCTTGTGGTAGAGAAAGTATTTAAAAGTTTTTGATTATACATGGAATTTGGCCTTGAAAGTTGATGTCTTAATCAAACCGTCAAAATGGAGAAAACTGAAGTTAGATCAGTCAGTAAAAGAATGTCTCTTAATAACATTCATGAGGACTTCATGAAAACAAATGAGATGCAGTCATCTTCTTTTAGTACTGTTGAAAATGGGCTGTTGAAATTAATAGGTGGAGGGAGAACACTGAAGACGGTGTACGGTTTGGATGTCCCAAGGTGTCTTGGAATCGGAAACGTTGATATTGTGTACACTCTTGTCTTTCTGACAGAAGGCGTACTTCCGAAATATAGTATGAGAAATTCGTATAAGCTATGGGGCTGCTCAATTAATTTTAACGGACATCTTATGTATGTTTAAGGTCTAAGCTAGCTGGGTCCATAGAATTTTGATCAAAATGAGAAACAGATACGATTTTTCTTTGCATCTTTTGTCTAAAAATGAGTATGATCCCAAGTATTAATGGGTCGAATCCTCACTCAGGATGAAACTTGTGTTTACCATTTTGATTCTGAATCTAAAACCAAAGCATGCAATGGATTTACCCTGACTCATCTTTTCCTAATTGTTCAAGTCATGGCCTCTATCTTTTACGACAATCAAGGAACTGTCATGATTTATTTTCTTGAGGAAGGCCCCACGATAAATGATGAATATTACGCAAATGAGTTCTGCTTTTGCAGGATAATGCACCCACTCACACTTCTCAAGTTGTAATGACAGCTGCAGCAGAATGTATTCCCGTGTTCCAAAAATCATACAACATTCTGAAAAGGAGAACTTCACATCGTCCTACAAAATCTTTATATCAACCATAGAACTTCCCTGTGACTTCCATGTGCCAGATTTGGTAGTCCTGTGTGAGTGGTTCGTTATAGCAGTATTGCCTCCAAACCAAAACATCCACAAGTGAAGCATGCTCTGCCATTGTGTTAGTTGTGAAGTTAAAGCGCAATATTGAAATTGGTTGCACGTGGCTCGGTTCCGAGGTGGGGATATCACATCCTCGACACCAGCGGACGTCCATGTAGGTGCATATGTAATATATTTAAACCGTGCGGCGGCTTCGCCTAGCCTACAAAGCATGCCGCATATTACGTCACGCCACAGAGACAACCATACAAGGTTGTTCCAATGACGTACATATATTACGGCATGCTTAGCAGACACCGGAAGTGAAGTTATGATTTGAAATTGTTGCACGTGGCTCTGTTCCGAGGTGGGGCTATCACATCCTCGACACCAGCGGACGTCCATGTAGGTGCATATGTTATATATGTAGTAAATTTAAACCGTGCGGCGGCTTCGCCTAGCCTACAAAGCATGCCGCATATAACGTCACCGTCATGGCCGAGGTAATTCTGAAAAGTTAGATTTGTATGGACTTATTCAATGTATATAAATGTAAAATTGAACTGAGGTGATAACTTTTTTTCTGAATAGTAACTTTTTTCTGAAGAGAGCAGTGACTGAATGTATAAAACATAAATATATAAACACCTATAGTAATGTAGAGTAACATTATGATAACTAAAATACGTAGAGCGACATCAACATGGGGTTAGTGTAAGCTGGTGGTCTGAAAACGAGCTCAGAATTAATTGTAATGGGATAGTCTGTCAAACACTTCAAGACGTAAGACAACTTTCTTGTAAGTGGGAAGGTGGGCGCCCGTAAACCGGTTAACCACACCAATTGAGTGACGTTTGTTACTTCAATTGACCGTCCTAAGTCGGTGTCGTAACCGCAGCAGAATCGAATATTTTTGTAATGTCATTCTGTGTATATTATGCTATTGTCATCCTTGGTAATTTGTGTCATACAGCTTTGTCAGATGTCGTCTGTTTTCTCCTTAAAATATTCATGTGTAATTAATGACAATATGCATTAACGCATTATTGGAATTCCAATGGACACTGAACTGCTTTCCCTTTTACAACAAACCTGTTTTGTATTGATAGAAGCGGGATTTCAATAATCTAAACGTTTCGACCATATGTTAAAAGATACAACTAGAGTTTTAGTAGATCTTTTAGTACTTGATAACCCCTTGAATTTGAAAAATACAAAAGTTGCATATCCACAAGCTGTTAAGCAAAACAAATGTATGCAATATGGAATCCGCTTTCTTGGATATATATGTAATATGATTGTCAATCACACTTTCATTTATAATAAACGTTTGATTCTTGCTGTTAATATCCCCTGGGTAAATGGTTATGCTCTTAGACTCAGCCTTATGCTGACTTTTCCTATTGAGCGTTTTTTATCGGGGATTACACGATGAGACTTGAATGAGCCATTTCAGAGGAGAATCTTATCCCCACTGAGAATTGAATTGGGACTCATACAGATCAGGGTTCAGTTTCAACTGAGACAATACTTATATCAATTATTTCATTTTCCATTGTCAAACATCCATATAAGTGTTATATATATATATATGAATGAATAGAATGAAACTTCATAAATTAGATTGTTAGTTATTAATTGTAATAAATAGAACATATATACCTTTTAATTTTGTGCACCATATGCGCATTTCGACAAGTTATGTCTCTTCAGTGATGCTCGTGGCCGAATGATTGGAATTCTCAAACCATATAAAGACATGAAGAGCAGTGTTAAAGCTGAAATGACCGAAAATTGATCCAAAGAATCTATCTAAGGACAGAGCTATGCATGAGGGAGACACTCCTTAGTTTTAGAGTGATTTACTTAATTTAATGACTAAAAATTTGAAGTATATGTTTAATGTCAGTACAAAAGCACTGAAAACTAGACTTATGATGCCACTATCAGTCCACCAGCAGTGACACCGTCCTAGTGGTTATAATAAATATAGAACATATATACCTTTTAATTTTGTGCACCATATGCGCATTTCTACAAGTTATGTCTCTTCAGTGATGTCTGTAAAATAGACGAATTGAAAAAATAACCTAAATGTTTTCTCAATTTATGAGCCCGGGAAGAGCATAAATGGTAAAAGTAAATGTAATTTTTTCTTGCTGTGTATAAGTATACCAGAATAACATTGGTGTTCATATCTTTATTACCTTTCAACTTTAGTAATCTGTCAATCTTTGTTCTCTAAATGAGATTATTTTTTTAAAATGTTTGTTTCTTGATTGTACTGCTTTTTGTGGTGAATGGAAAGTTGGACCAGTAAACAAACGATGGTCTATTCATTGGACAATTCTATGTCGGAACCACAACTGCATTACAATAAAATATTGTTGTGATGTTCTTATGTATTTATTTTTGTGTGTTCTGCTTGTCGGTAACAATGTTTCTCGCACAGATGAGTCAGATGTCTTCCTTCCGTCGTTTTTAAAGATATCACTGTCAACCGAATTGTTTGCTTCTTGATGTGAGACTTTGTGTTTAACATAGCTTTTTCCTAAGACAATCTTGGGTCTTCCAATTAAACTATTTTGGAAATTATATTTTGCTACGGATATTTCCATTTTCATAGTGTTTAAAATGACACAGTCAAATCTGAGGTAGTTTGATACAGTAGACATAGCAAGTAAAGGATAGCTCATTGCTTGAGGTATAAATTTCTTTAAATTAAAACAAGCAGTACACTTGGTTTGACGTGAAACGAGAATGATAACATTTTCGTAGTTTTGGTCTTGAGCTACATTGACTGAACATTATTTGCCGAAATGCGCAGAACAGTGAACATGATTGATATCGGCTAACAAGACGCTTTCAAGAGGCTTCGAAATTAACATGATTTTCCACTTTTACGAGTAATTTAACCAAACATACCTTTCATACGCATAGTTTTGACCATTTGAATTGTAAGAGTTCAAATATTGTGTACGGTATTGAGTGTTCACTCTGTGGGTTAATATATGTTGGAGAGACAAAGGGACAACTCCGTACAAGAGTATCAGGTCACAGGTCCAAAATAAATTGTGGTGGAAACCAATTACTCTATCGCCACTTCAACCAGCCTGACCACTCTATTCTCTCAATGAAAATTAGAATTATAGAAAAAATATATCACCCCACAAACAATGCCAATTTGAGCACTCCTTTTCGTCGGAAAAGAGAAGAATACTGGATAAGACGTCTCGGCACTGCTTCGCCCTATGGATGCAATGACAATATTAGTAGTATTGGTAATCTCACTAGTCCTGCGTGTCAATCAGTTAACGTACTCGGTTTATTCAACAAAAGCCAGAGGAGGCATCGAAGTCATGGTACACGCAAATACAACAAACATGAAATACATAATATTTCCTTTGATGCTCTTTTGCCATTTATAAATAAACCTTTGGGCCTTCATCACATTCGTACAAAACTTTATTCTATTTCACTCAGAAAATTACACGAGTTGTACGTATCGTCCAGACACCGTATATTCACTGATATAAGCTCTGCAGAGTATAGACTAGATGGCATTATTATGGACATATCGACCGCTAGACTTTTCGTCCCGTCAAGTCCGATATTTCTATGGAAAAATCTAATCGCCCTTTCATCAAAATTAAATTTGCAAATAAAGGCATTGATTATTTAAATTTCGGCCAAATTTTAAATCATAAGTCTGTTTTAGAGAAAATACCTCCATATTTCAAAAACAAAGATCCGCCATGTATTTCCTATAGCTACACGCCATCAGTTGCATCCAAAATTTATAATTACAAAGGGTTTCTACAGTGTCTTGATCTTAGCAACTCTGCATGCCATTCTCAACCGTGTGCATGTTCCTCGTCTAATTTCGTATATTCTCCTTGTGGCCATGTCATTACTGGTGATCTCGATATAGTTAAAAACACTAAATTAAGAGAACTTTTACTTAAAGGTCCAAAATACAGAGAACCCAGATCATTCACATGGAGCCAAAATTTTGAGAATATTATGAACTGCTGCGAGGAATATGCCACACGATGGGCAAAAAGAGAGGAAGTACAAGTCGACACTCTTTCGGAATGGATAAAATCTATTGCAGTACTGCTGAGATCAAAAATTAAAAAATTACAAGGTTCTGTAAACACCAGATTCGAATCTATTTTTAAAGATCCTGATGTTGTCAGAGAACTTACCTTCCTCCAAGAACATTATATCATTACACCAGCAGATAAAGCATCTAATAATTATACATTTACTTGTAAGAAATATTACTTTGACAGCCTAGTGAAAGAATTAGGATTAAATTCAGCTCCAGGAAATCCTACTTATACTCTCACGAACTTTTCGGTTTCGGAAGTACTCGAGAATCATAAATCTGTCCTCAATACGTTTGGTATTGACTCAAATAAATTGAATTTAGAACTTCCATATTTGTACTGTATTCCAAAAATGCACAAAACTCCGTACAAACAACGCTTTATCGCTGGTTCCTCGAAGTGTTCCACAAAATCTGTATCGATGCTACTCACAAAAATATTATCAGAAATTAAATCTGGCCTTCATAGATATTGCGAAACAGTATATTCCAGAAGTGGGATTAATCAAATGTGGATCCTTAAAAATTCAAAAGAGTTGTTAGAACATCTAAAATCAAAAAGTTTTACTAAAATTCACTCCATCAAGTCTTTTGACTTTTCGACTCTGTACACAACGATCCCTCATCAGAAATTAAAAGACAGATTAGCGGAAATTATTCAAAATGCATTTACTAGTAAAAACGGAAGCCGCAAATTCAAATATATAGTAATAGGCCACGATAAAACTTACTTTGTTAGGGAAAATTCTGATTCCAAAAATAAATACACTGAAACAGCTGTCATTCAGATGTTGAACTTTCTTATCGATAACATTTTTGTGGTGTTTGGAGGTAAGGTTTTTCAACAAATTGTCGGCATTCCAATGGGCACTAACTGTGCTCCGCTTCTGGCTGACATATTCCTTTATTCATACGAAGCTGAGTTCATTCAGTCTTTGCTTTCGCAAGGAAAAAAACAATTGGCTCTTGGCTTCAATTTTACTTACAGATATATAGATGACTTGCTTTCAATTAATAATCCTTCATTCGCGGATTACCTTAGCATCATCTATCCAAGTGAACTGGAGGTCAAAGAAACCACAGAAACTAGTAATTCTACTTCGTATTTAGATATTATGTTGTCTTTCGACATTAATGGTCAATTGAACACCTCACTCTATGACAAACGTGACGATTTCAATTTCGCTATCACAAACTTTCCTTTCATAAGTAGCAACATTCCATCATCGCCCGCATACGGCGTATTCATATCTCAGTTAATACGTTATTCCAGAGCATGTTCAAATTACAATGACTTTGTTCTGAGGGCTAGGCGACTTTCAGTTAAGCTGCTCAACCAGGGTTATATATGTGCTAGACTAGCATCGTCACTGAGGAAGTTCTACGGTCGTTACGAGACTCTTATTACTCCATATGATATCTCGTTATCCAGACTTTTAAATGATATTCTGGACTGAGACCGATTCCGATCACTTTACACAGATTTGACACCTTCTATACTAGAAGGTTACCTACTTCGACTTCTCCATATATAGATACATATGGAATTCACACGATTTGACTCTTTCTACGGGGTATATGTGACGGGTGTTGCTAGCAAGCAGGAGATGCTCACTCTCCCCGGGCACCTGATCTCACTCCATCACAGGGGTTCACATATGCTCTTCAAGTAGACATATTTTGTTATTTTCCATTTGTTTTTCATTTTCACTGATTTTGTATGTCCTATGGTTTCATGATTTTTGGACTTGTGGTTTGGATTTAGCCATCATCTTTACATTGGCACGTGAGCTCCTTATTTTTGATTGCACTAGAACAGGAAACCGCATCCATGGGATCTAAAGATTGTATTGCGTCCGACTGTATATACGACTACAAAATTAACAATGATTATATCATTTATATGGGATTTTTAAAAACAAACAGCATGATTCCTACAAATGTGGAATTGGCACAGAGTTGTAGAGTTGTGTTACCCCTTTACTTTTAATATATATATATATATACATATATATATATATATATATATATATATATATATATATATATATATATATATATATATATATATATATATATATAGATGTAGGAAATATAACAACAACGTTCACTATTCAAAGATGTCGGATCAACCGTGGGTCAATGCAAGTCGCTAAAGAATAAAAGAGGTCAAATATAGAAGCACAAGAAAGCGACAAACGACACTAAAGTAAAAAAAAAATTATGGTCAAATTTTCGAGGCGATCTGCCCCTTCCTCAGGACAAAACAATATAAAAAACTACATAAATAGAAAAAAGAAAGCTATATACAAAGCACTAGTTTAATTGTGCGGTGATATCGGGCGTCAGCTACATTTTGCGTGTTTGTAGTTCGCTCTCCAAATGTATGAAAAAAGAAAGCTATATACAAAGCACTAGTCTAATTATGCGGTGATATCGGGCGTAAGCTACATTCTACCCGATATCAACTGACCGCGGTTAACAAACCACTGGATAACTGACATAATCAGTGGCTAGTATGCCACTATGCATAGCACATTCGCCTACAAACAAAAATGGCTGACACGGAGCAAATTAAGAAAAGTTGAAAAAAGAGATTTCATATTTTTTATGCAAAGGGCATAAGACAGAAGTGGAAAAATATTATGATATAATTCTACAAAAACCAAAATAAAGAAGGTGGGGGAATTAAGGTTAGTAGAGCAAATAAAAAAAGCCAATGAAATGGAGAAAAATAAATAAATAAAGAAAGAAAGAAGAAAAAACCTAAGTCGCTGGGAGTGGTCTAAACAGGTCAGATGTCGATGACTCTTTGCTTTCTGCACACTTAACGTCAAGAAAGCTGGATATTAGAGACTGTACAAAAATTAGTATTCCAGTCAAATTCAACCGATGTTGTCATTGTGGTTTATTTACCATTATATGTAAATTTAAACATAGACTGCCAACGCGCAGGGTGCCTTTTTTTTAAATAGCTTGTAATTGTCCAGTGAAAAATCTCAGTCGGTATTGGGCGTAAGAACAGTGTTATTAAGTATTTCGAACAAACATATCTACTATCGATAAAGAGCACGCCCCTATGAAAGCTTTTGTCCGATCTTTAAACTAAGAGTCGTGATTTAACCCATTCTGCGACTATGTTTTGAAAACGACCTTCAAATAATAAAGCTAAAACACGAAGAAGTACCGAAGGCTAAACCATATCTCATAGTCCGTGGAATAAAAGGATATCGTGTCATATTCAGACAAATGCAAACCCCAATAACATCGATGTGAGACCAGGTGCCCAGGAGGAGTAAGCGTCCCCTGGTTGCATGCAACACCTATCGCAAAAGTCCTGCAACAACTTTTCAAGTCGAGGAAATAAATACATAAATATACACGTACTAACACGTGAAGGAGACAAAATCACGAAGTCAAATTTTCCTAATCAAGGCAAGAAATGTTGTTTAACTGAAATTCCGGTGTCGGAAATATAATAAAATAAATCAAATGATATACAAAGGCAGATCCAGGATTAAGAATAATAACATCTTTATCTTTTGTCTTTTTTTCCTGGAATTGAAATAATTAAGCAAGAAAGATATAGTATAAATAGCGAGGATTTTTTTTTCCAGTAGATACATCACTGATTATGTTTACGATACATCAACTACAGTGTCGGATATAGGATTATATTAAAAGGAGGAGGAGGAGGGGGGGGGGGGGCAAACAGTTGAAACTATAAAAAGAAAGAAAAGCTCCTTAACGTCATGAAGTAAGATGTAATTTTTAGTGAATTTTAAAATTTGACATACGAGAGAAAGAACTCAGATCCCTAGTAACCAAAATATTTCCTGTCATTCAATAAACTTTGGGTTTCAAAAACCCATGCCTTCCCACCTCAACTCCACAAAATCCACCATTGATTACACGAACGTTTTCCATTTAGATAAATTAAATCTATTCTAGAACATCACTCGGACTTTTACCGAGAAATGGTTTGGAAGGAATGTGACAAATATCGTCATGATAGCATTGGTATATGAAGTTGTAGGCACCATCAACTTCAGTATTTAAGTCCATGAAAGATGTTTCCTTATCAGAAGTATTGGATTTGTTTAATTGAAGTTCAGTTGGATAACTGTCAGAAATATATTTTTCAAACTCAAAGTTATCGGTTACTAAAATATCATCAAGATATCCAGAGGTATCATGGAGCTTATCAATAAGGTCGAAACGTTTCAAGTTTTGAATGGAATGAATGAAGTCCCTTTCATATGAATACAAAAAATAAATCTGTTTTGAGGGGAAGCACATTTAGTGCCTATAGAAATCCCAATAATCTGTCGATAAATCTTGCCATTAAATTCCGCATAAATATTGTCTATTAAAATGTGATTGCATTACATATCTGAGTACAAGTCAAATATTCTGAATTTTCATATTGTTCGTTTGAGAAAATCCAGATGTAACTGCGTTGTAAATATATGATTTAGACTCTCTGGTAAAACACCAGCGTATCAGAGACAACAACTTGGTTTTGATTAATCCATGAAATAGAGAGGTATATAGTATCAAAATATCAAAAGTAGAAATTTGATTATTTGATTTTGAAATTATTGAAATTTGTAGTAAATTTAAACCGTGCGGCGGCTTCGCCTAGCCTACAAAGCATGCCGCATATAACGTCACGCCACGGAGACAACCCTAAAAAAGGTTGTTCCAATGACGTACATATGAAATTTGATTTAAAATTTTCAAATAAAGTTTTTGAATTACATCGATAGATTGTTAGAATGTTTGATTGACTAAAAACAATTGGCAAAAAATGGCATATATAAAGGACAGAAATTTATCTCTAAAAATAAAGTTTGTGTCAGCATTTCTCAGCTCCTCCCTAAATGAAGTAGCGTAAATATATCAAACTTAAGACTGATTGAACGAGTAGTCATAATTTATTTTTCTATTTACACTAAAAGAGGACAAAATATATAAATATGTATAAACTTAGTAAGGAATCTACAATGAAACTGCAGAGAAATATATGCAGATAAGCCATATAACTGCAAATTTGATTACTGTAAACGTGGGTACTTTCATTGGGAGAAAAGTGTGCTGAAGTACCAGTCCGGCATTTCATGTGAAGATAATTTCACGGTGCAAGGGTCTTTCAGTTGTTTTTATGCAGTCGCCTCTGTCTTCCTCAAAACACATGGCATTTTCCACAACGAGAAAATGTAAAATATTAATCGGAAAAACAGTTTTGTATGTCGCTGTTAAATGTAAACGATTGACGCCTTCCAAATACTGATTTTCTGTCTTGGTAAGATGTAATTAGTTATCAGCGTTAAATTGTCACTAAATACATGTTCCTGATACCGGATACCGTCTACCTCTTGGTAAGTTTAAAACATCTTGTACTGGTTAAAAGGAGTGAAAACGGAAGAATTCCGTAAGCCATTCTCCACGAGCCAGGCAGAGCTGTTACATAGTTTATTTGACAGTCTGCGTTTTGTAAAGGATCATGGTGGTTGAAAGCTTTTTGGAATCGTCTGTCTGTCTGTTACTGTTGGTCCCTCTTTCGGTCTAATTGGCATTGTCATTTCTTTGCATATGAAATCAAAGCTAGCCCTACGACTGCAGTTCAAAGAGATCAAAGTTGATTTTATATCGCGCGGGGGTTATTTTCGTTATTATAATGTAATAAATCGCAAAACGCCAAAATTAACCCAACACGAAATTTTCCCCGTTTACAGTATTTGTTCAGTGTAATTCTTCACAATTATTTATCCTAAGACACACTTATGTAGTAAGTATTACAAATAGAATACACAATCATCGTTGTCATCACATTATATATGTCCGTTATTCTTGAGATCTTTTCTCAACCTTCAGAGTTATTCCGTTTTTGGGTCGAATGAATCCTGATCTCAAATCCAAAGTGACTGGAACCTGCAAAGCAAAACAGATGTTAATCTTTGTAAAGTCGGCTATGAACAAAACGTATTTAATTGCCAGAATTACGTGTATTCAATTAATCAAAAATAAATATATAAATAAACAATGAAAATAAATAAATTATAAATAAATAAATAAATGAAAAATAAAAGAGAAGACAGAAAACATCTGAATAGGCTTTATGACAAAAATCACATAACTCCAACAAGCTCGATTGGAGTTTTTTTTTAATCCGAAGAATTAATGTCTATAATAAAGGATTGTTATTCATTTTGTGCGTAGCATTGGTCTGTATTGCAGTCGGTTTTGGAAAAAAAATTTGTGCAGCACGAGAAAAAAGAGCCCGCTGGATCCCCCTTTTTATGTATCAAAACCGTAATTTCAAAGGGGGCGGTCAAATGACAGAATACATTGTAACTGCACAACCTATGAGGTGACATAATACACCCATCCACTTTTTAGCATAAAAAGCAAAGTTTAGCGGACTTTTGATTGTTATGCTTAGGACGTCATAATCAAATGTCCGATTTGTCCAACTATACTTGAAGCCATTACAGTCGTATTTTGCGCTAACAAGAGAAAACTGAATATATAAATGAATTGAATAAAAAGAAATAAATAAGTTAATAATATTAAAAAATATATATATATATATAAAGATAAATGAAATAGATAATTAATAAAATACAGTACAATACTGATTTGAACACACTCCAACTAGATCGAAATAGTGAAAAACCAATAAAATACTATAATATGATTAACGGTTTGGTACTTCTTCAATATTGATTCTGCTTCTTAGAGAAAACACATAAATAAAAATAGATCAAAACTATTGAAAACGTTGGAAAGGGGGATAAGATATGAAAAATTTTAAATGAAGGAAAAGCTTTTCATTTGAACATGGACGGTAATATAAACTATGAGCTAGAAGATTGTGACTTTGATGATCTGTTACAAGGAGATAACGTTCGAAAATTAAATGTTTACCAAAAAGAATCTATGCAGTTTGCCATAACTACAGATGAACTTTTAAAAAAAAACCCCAAAGACAGCAAATCAGGAAAGAGTCCTGAATGTGATGGTTTTTTTACCATAGTTCTTCATGTATTTCAGGGGTGATCCTGGTTTCTTTTCATTACGCTCAAACAAATTTACGATTATCTTTTTCTTAAAAGATGAGCATTATATCTATCCTAATAATCCTCGGGAATTGTTGAAAAAACTGGCGCCCATCTCTGTTAAACTGTACTTATTAATTGCGGCCTTGCTTTATTGCAAATTGACGTAACTCGGTTATGGTTTCACTTATACCCAAAAACCAAATATGATTTCTACATGCGCAGGTACATTGGTGAAAATACTCGATTATTATGAAAAAAGACGTATGCAGAAAATTGATATTGTTCTCATAGTTGACATTGAGAAGGCTTTTATGTTTTGATTTACCTTAAAAAACTTTAATTTTAAAATTTTGGTAGTAATTTTGTTCATATGATCAATGTCCGGCGCCGTAAATTGAGAAAATACTAAGGTCATTATTTCAAATTCTTCTATTCAACAATGAATTAATAACTGTGATTTGGATTTTCTATCGATATAAAGAATTAAATCAACCTGTATGACAATTTATTTGAACGTTTAATAATGGTATAACAAACATCTTAATAGTCCTCGGAAGGGAAGTGACATAAAACAAAGAACAATAAACTCAATATTCACAATATTTCGGTCCCCTGACCTTCTTCCATTGAGTTTTATTTATATTGGTGGCTTTAAATTCACTGGAAGAAGGTCAGGGGACCGAAATATTGTGAATATTGAGTTGTTTTTCGATAATGGAATAATTTAAAATGAAATAATTGACTTAAGTATTTTCTCAGTTTGTGGCGCCGGACTCTAAAATTTTCATAAGGGCAAAAAGTATGTATAATTCAAAATTGATTTTGCTCGGAGTTCTCTAACATCGGACACGGCTCCAGAAAATGTCATCCAGCATGCCTATTTCTCATTTTATAATGTGTTAAGGTTATTGTCCCAAAGATCCGCAAAAATCATAGAATGAAAGGTATCAGAATTGATCAAAACAGATAAATAAATGAATGATAAATAAATAAATAAAAAAGATATTTTCATACATAAGATATACAAAACGTTACTATTGCATGAAAATGAAGAATCGCATCGGGTGTCAATATTTTCACTGTTTTAATAATCGTTCTGCTGATAATCGATTGTTTTAATTTTCAAAGATGCATAATGAAATACTCTTAAGATAGTTGAAAACATTATATACCGAAAATACAGAGGCAAGTGTAAAGGTATTCATAAAACATACCCATCTTTCCATTTTCTATGTACAATAAAACAGTATTTCAATCTATTAAGGATGGTTATAAGTATCCTTAGACATATCTTATGAGGACATGTCACTTTTTCTGTCTTTAGGAAGAAGGCGTAATGAGGTCAACATAAGAATATAAAGACACAAAAAGAAACTTCCAATGAGGTCACGGGGCACAAATCTATACATTACTTATGTGAAGATGAGGTTATACAAGTCAAGGACCTTCAACATGCATTCTATTCTCTAATTTTACGCTTGCCTGAATTTATTTTGTTTTGGAAGATTTTTATAGAGAATTGAGGAAATTAGGGAATATGAGCTTAACGTTTTACCGATTCGACCAGACTCCAACTGGGTAGAAAATGGTGAAAAACAAACATAATGCTCATGCTCGTTAGAGAAAATTAATAACATTAATGACAAATATATCCAAACTATTGAAAGGAAAGGCTAATACAGACTAAAAAGACTTTAAATGAAGTAAAGGCTTTTCATTTGAACATGTAGAGAAATATGGATGGTGAGCCAGATTATACGCCCCAAGGAAATAACGTTCAAAATTAAATGATAAAAAAAATCACTAGAGGTTGATATAACAAAAATGAACTTTAAAATCTCGTGAATTGTTGAAACACTGACGTCCGATCTCCCTGTTAAACTGTACTTGTAAATTGCTTTCTAGCCATATTGCAGTTGACTTACATCGCTTAGGTTTCACTTATATCTGGGAACCAAATAGGATTTCTTACCGGCAGACACATTGGTGAAAATACAAGTTTATTGAGTAATAGCACGTATGCAACAAAAAACTAAAAATAACCTGGTATGTAATGGTTTTCCTAAATGAAAGCTTTTGATTCAGTCTCTTTGATATTTATCTTTAAAGGATTGAATTTTTAAAATTTTCGTGGTAATTTTTTTTAATGATATAAAGCTATCTGTAATCCAAAATACGTTTTTCTTGGAGTTCCTTAATATAAAATGCGGCTGTAAAAAGACTCTACGATTGGTAGCTTCATACATAAGGGTTACTTAACAAGACGTTATCACATAAAAATGAACAATCACATATTCTGTCAACGCAGATTTGATAATCCCCTGTGCAATTCATTCTGCAGATAATCGATTGGATTTTTTTTTCATTTTTAAAAATTCTTCAAGAAAGAATATTAAGATGATTGACAAACTTTTACTGAAACAGAGAGGAAGGTATTCACTAAAGTACCACATCTCTTTCCCTTTAATTCGTGGGATATCTTCAAGCTCTCGTAAATCTGAGAGATTCCCTATCTTTCTGGTGAGCATCTCTCATAGATTAAGTGTGTACCATAAAACAGTATTTTTAACCTGTTAAAGATGGTTATAAGCATCCTTAGAAATATCTTAAGTAGACATGCCACTTTTTTTGTTTTAGGAGGAAGGCATAATTTCAACAGAAAAATATAGAGAGACAAACTCAAACCCCGAACAAGCTCACGGGAGACATATCTATACATTAATCATGTGAAGATGAGGTAACTGGGCAAATATCTATAACGCAGGTCAGTTGCGAATAAATAAAACTTCTGATAGTGCATTTTACTAATACTGATTATTTGTTTATTGTAGGAGTGCATGCTGTCGGTGCCATTTTATAAACATAGTATACATGATCGGATATATAGTAGAATATCAAGTTCCCTGAGTAATTTGTTGACCACATTGTCAGGCAAAAAACTGTACATCTGAACCAATCAGCTTGTAAACAAAGCATTCTTGCGCAGCTAGATAATAATTTGATAAAATTAGACACATCCTGAAGTGTTGAAATGAGTATACCCAAACCAGCAAAATTCCATCATTTATACTAGACCTAATCAGAAAATAAGGACCACAATGTCAACCTCTGTCTTCACTTAGCAAGTACAAGTTTACAATTTCATTTGGCAATAAATCTACATAATGCAAATTACATAAAGTAGGTGCAAAAAATATCGAAAACTAGAAAATATTATTTACTTTTACATAAAATGACGGTTTCCATGAGAAAATCGTAACGTAGATTCAGTCATTGCAAAGCATAGATATACTAAAGTTCAGATTTTGATATCCTTGGCTTCACGGCTGTAGTGACCGGCTAAGGAAATGTTTACTCTTCAATGGCAGATGACCAGTGATCTGTGTTTTTCTATTATATTTTATATTGTTGCATACACATGGATTGTAATAGTAATGATATTTCGTTACCTAGTTCGTATCAAATATGACGTCAACACTTTTTATACACCTTAACGTGTAAATCTTTATTTAAGACAGGTATACGAGATATGCACATTACGTTATTAGTACGGAAACATAAGAAGACAAACCATACATATATAAAAGGAATTGAAACAGTAAAGATATTTTGGTAGAAAGTAAGTGCGAGACTTTAATGAGATTTAGGAAACTTCAAAAAATCTCTTTGAACCTTCCCTATTTCTGTCATGAATGTAGAACTGTTTCACTCTCATCTATATACCGTATGATGGTAATTTGACGGAACCATATTTTTTGCTTTACACTCTTATCATTGAATATACACAATGCCTTGATAAGTGACAATTTTATTAGACAATTATATAATAAATCACCTTTTATGATACAAGAATTCATAGGCTTTCCACTCGAAGCATCACAGGCCTTACCTCAGTGTTGTTACATCGAACAATTCTATAATTTTGCAAAATTGTTGCTACGGCTGATTTGACTTCCAGATATGCAAGTCTCATTCCAATACAGTTCCTTGGGCCATGTCCAAATGGCAAAAATGCATAAGGATGACGCTTTGCTTTCTCCTCCGGAAGAAATCTAAAAACATTATCAATAACATTGCTGGTGAAATGCTAGCCCACGTAAATATGTTTCATAAAATATTTTGGACTAAAGTGTTATTTTTTCTACACAGCGTTTGTGCACATTCATGTATATATAATTAAATTTGCTTCGTCGGTATGTCAGGGCATTTACGGTGGGTGTGGCTAGACAAACAGAAGACGCTGACACGATTTTTAGGGGTCTGTGAATGTGGTACATTGTCGTTAGTGCTATGGTCATGCGACATTAGTCACTTTCGTATTTTACAATTGAAGCTATGAGCATTACAAGAGAGAGATTATTTGAAAAAGGGTCCCTCTTATGCAATGTGTTAACATTGATTCATGTATATATCCCAATGGTCCGACATGTATTCATTTCGAACTTAGGTGGAGCCTCTTATTCCCATTATACAATGATTGCAATAGCCCAAATTCCTTATGTGTGATGTCAACCTCTCAAACTGCTGAATGAACAAGTTAACCTTTTTGAGGCACATTCAAATGCCAATCATTGTTATTTTCTTTTATGTCAAATCGTTTGAGGCTTAGTTCACCATTAATATCCATGTACAGTTTTACATTAATCACCAAGTGTACAATCACCTGAATAGGAGTTATGTACATAAAGCATGATTATTGTCAATTAAACACAGAACAACGACACTTCAAATATATTCGATCGTAGAACAGTTATAATACCGACTTAGGACAGTCAAGTAAAGTAACAAACGTCACTCAACCGGTGTTTAACCGCTTAACGAGCGCCCGCTTTCCATTCACAACAAAAGCAGCATAGTCAAAAGGACACACATTTAAAATTTATAAATATTCCTCTATATAGAGAACAAGGATCAACAGGTTTTTCAATTCGAGAGACATTTTTTTAACACGAACTGTTTTATGTGGTAATATGCTAGCATAAAAATATGTTTAGCGATATTAACATGTCATCCGTGCTGTGCCCGTCTGTAAGCGAGCTCAGATCCTTGATTTATACGATTGCTAATGGTCAGAGAGGTCGAACCCTAGGACCTTGTCTCCTCTGAAAATTTTTGGGCAGGGCAAGTCAGAGAATTCCCTTTGCCCTGTTTATCAGCGTGCAACGCTCAAGTAAAAAGTCTGTATAAGCTTAAGGCTGAATAAGGTCTTGGCGACGATCTCCGGTCATAGTGTCCTTACTTTGTACACTAGATCGAAGGAAAAATTGGGACGAGTAATTCCGCCGAATACATATTTTCGAAAGTCACATTTTCAGAATGAAGATAATATGTCTGAATAAGATCTGTAAAATTTACCAAAAGTTTTTCGAACTTAATGATATTTATAACGCTGAAGAAGTTTCAAAGTGATTTGAAGTTTTCTTTTATTTGCGCGAAAATCCAGACTGTTGCAAACGGAATCAATTGTCTAATGTAAATACTATAAGATGGGAGATATCACTATATTTATAGTGGTATAAAGTGCAGAAAAATCGAAGGTCTTAATGTATTTAACAGTGGACAAATTAAGATTTTAAGCTTTCCAATAATTCCATGGCGTTTTTTAAAATCCAAAATTGATTCACATAAAGTGTACCACGTTTGAAAGTCCCAGCTTAAACGCTATGGTCTGTATCGTGTTAACAATGTGCCCACAGACCCACATGTCATACCATAATACGTCCGACTACGACGGGCGCATAAAATAAGTACACTGAATCTGATGTAACCTAGATCTTGACGTTTCTGATTGTTAATATTCTTCGATCAAGGTATCCATCCAAGTGAAATGAAGTTAAAGAAACCACAGGGTGGAAACAACTGCTTTGTATCTGAATATGATGTTAACTTATGACAAGGAAGGTCACCTGAACTCTTCAATTTATAACGAAGATGACTATTTCTGTTTTAGAAAATCAAAGGACTCAAAAGTCCTGAGAGTCGGCTTTGCTGATTTTAAGTATGTAATCATTTTACCATTTTAGTGGCGGATTCAGGATTTCAGGAAAATGTGGGGGAGGGGGGGGGGGGGGTCTTCATACTATCTTACGGCAAAGAGTTTGCAATTGCTTGTATCCGAAATGAACGTGCAATCGACAACTTCATGGCAACAAGTTTTACTGCATTGTTGTCACGAGTCGAAGCTGAGCCAAGGAACGACATTCCTTCAAGTGGGACATTAAATAACCATCTTATTCACGATTCTCATAATGTTATAACATCATTTATATTTAGAAACATACAACATTTACCTAAATATTTATATTGCATTTTCATTATCAGAGGAAATGCGGGAAGATCGATCTTTAAATTTGTCATATATGTGAAAAAGAACTAAATTTCCAGAACATGTTGGGGAAAACTTTAATTGAAATATCTCGATAAAAACAAGCGATACAAGATCAAGACAAATGCTTTGTCCGGAGAATTACACAATCGAGTACATCCGACGGTGTCGGTGGTAAACACATCGTAAAGTAGTCACAACTACATATTATTACGCGAAATTTGAAAACATTATTGCAACTCCTTTTTCGAGTTATTGAAACTAGTTTATGTATAGCTTAAATTAACTGAGCTAAAGGTACATTGTGCTGATCAAGAATTTTTAAGACAAAATCAGTAATTTTTCGGCAATTTATTTTTCAGCGGCGTAGTAAGCTCTATATCGGGGGTGAAAGTTATAACCCCTTAAGCGAAAGTGAGTGCAATGAGTGCGGCTTCACATCTCAGTTAAACCGTTTTGCCAGGGCGAGTTAAAATTAGGATGACTTTAAGGAAACTAGTAAGCCAGGGTTATATAAGTGGCAGACTAACTACGTTAAAGATGACGTTCTGTGACCTGTACGAAGCTCTTGTGATACAGAATGGCATTTCGTAATCTAGAATTTTATAAACACTGCTGTTAATCAGAAGAATTATAGGTATACTTGATGGGGTTCAATAAAATATTGAAATCATATTAAGAGAGTGAAACTTATTAACATAAAACAAGTGTCTATGAATCACCCACACTGCAGCTGTAATGTAAAATACGAAGTAAAAACGAAGAAGTACCGAAGGGTAAAGCTTATCTCATAGTCCATGGAATAAAAGGACAATATCGTGTATAGTGTCATGTTCAGATAAATGCTAACCACAATGAACTCGAGGTGAGACCAGGTGCCCGGAAGGAGTAAGCATTCCGTAGTTGCATACAACATCCGTCGTAAAAGTCCTGCAACAACCTTTCAAGTGGAGGAGGTAAATACATAAATAAACACGCATGAACACACGAAAGAGACAAAAACACGAAGTCAAATTTTCCCATTCGAGACGAGAAATGCTGCCTAACTCAAATTCCAGTGTCGGAAACGCACGTGAACAAATGTCTGTATATATATATATATATATATATTGGGGGTTGGACCGCCCTCGTCTAAGAGATAAATTTACCTTTTTTGGTTGGACCCCCTCTGACAAAACTTTCTGGATCCACGCATGTATATATGTATATATACGTATTATGTCAAATCAAGTATAGTCAAAAGTTATTTTATATGGTCAGGTCCCAAAATATCGGTTACCATTCTTGAAAGAGGAATCTGAAATTGTACTAGATCCCTATATCGACCATTGAACTTCCTCAATGACAATTTCAAATATTCCTCAATACATCCTTGTGAGATTAGTTTCGTGGCAAGAAGCCTCGCTCTCAGGACGAATTTTTCGTATTTAGAGCATGCACTGGCATAGCGTATAAGTTGTTAAATGAAGACACCATATGCGGCAGAGGAAGCTATGTTGCTACTGAGAAAAGGGAAGTTGGTAATAATGAAATGGAAATCGTCACGTTTGTCATAGAGAGAGGTTACTAATGAACCATCGTCACAAATTGATAGGAATATATCGAAGTATGAAGCAGAAGATGACGAAGATCTCTGTTTTATCTTTTATTTCAAGTTCCTTTGGATATATGATGCTGAGGTGATCCTTAAATACGGGGGTGTTAATCGACAAAACGTCATCCATGTATCTGTATGTAAAGTTGAACCGATATGCGAATTGTTTATTGCCTTTTAGAGAGCAGCGACCGTATGAATTCTGCTTCGTAAGAATGCAAAAATATGTCGGCCAGAGGAGGTGCCCAATTAGTACCCATAGGAATGCCAACAATCTGTTAAAACACTTTCCCACCAAATATCACAAAAATATTATCTATAAGGAAATCTAACATTTGGATGATCTCTTTTTCTGTACTTGCTACCGGAATCAGATTGTTCCTTTACAAAATACGTGTCGTTGTGGCCTAAAACGAGATACCTATACCTGCGAATTCCTTCTTTGTTAAAGAAGGTGTTTTGAATAATTGACTTTATTCTGTTCTTCCGTTTTTGATGAGGAATAGTTGTATAAAGAGTAGAAAAGTCAAAAGATTTGATGCTAGTGACATTATTGAAAATAAGACATTTTAAGTGCTCTAGAAGCTCCTTGGAATTCTTTAGGATTCACATCTAATTGATTCCGCTTCTCGAGTAAGCAGTAGAGCAGTATTTCGGAAGACCATATTTGATTTTTGTTAGAATTTTGGTGGTAACATGGAAAGAGGCTTGGTTGAACACTTGGAAGATCCAGTTATGAATCGATGCTTATATGGAGTTTTATGCATGTTTGGGATCCAAAAAAGGTATGGTAGTTCGAGATCAGATTCATTTATAGTAATTCCGAATGAACTGGGAACTGACTTGTGATTATCCAAAGATATCTCTTAAGGAGACAGATGTGTTACTGTGTAAGTTGAATTACCAGGCGTTGAATGAAGACCAAGCTCTTCTATAAGACATTTAATATAATATGCCTTACATACGAATGTGTAATTGTTGGTTGCCTTGCCATCAGGAACAATAATAAAATTTCGAGAAAGTTCTCTAAATACACTGGAGTCATGAAATATAGAATACTGTTAGTTCTTGAAAAAACTGACAAAGTCTTCGAACTCTTTTCTTTAGCAGATTTCTGATCGACTTCAGTCATTCAGAAGAATGTCTAATTCAATCTTTTCTATCTTAGCCTAAAGTAATTGATGTCACATGAATGTGGCACTAAAAACAATGTACCACAGTGGACATGCAGGGACCCCTGAAATTCAGAGGTTAGACAAGGTGCCCTGGTGTAGTCAGAGTCTCCTGTTTGACTAGTCACACCCGCCGTGAATGTCATTAAATACAGACGAAACAAATATAATTCAGCACTGTATATAGACATGAGTGTGAACAAACACTGTGTAGAAAGTGCCACTGCTGCATAACATCAGGAAAAAGGGTATAATAACACTTAGATCAAACCCTTCGCGGGGAACTTTTTTTACACACTCCACACTGCAAAGGAAATATGTATGAAAAGTAAGAAGTAAGAATGATTTCCTTACCTATCTGGTATAAATTTCTCTGGTTCAGGCCAGTGTTCTGGGTCATGGTGTATACCATAGATGCTGAAGTTTAGTGAAGTGCCCTTCTTTATATGATATCCTCCTATTTCGCAATCCTCTGGCACATCTCGATTAGTACTGTTAATCAGAAAATATTATTAAAACAGATATAGGTTTTTACCAGTGTCGTTATTTAAAGTATATGAAAAAGTATATAGAAAGGGTTTCTTCGATAATGTTAAAATAATTATAATACATACAGGGCCGCTGCATCGTACATCCTCAGCGTTTCGTTCATACAGTTGTCCAAGTACTCCAGTTTTAAAACATTATCATAATCCGGTTTGTCCTAGAGTACATTAAGTTAAAGGATTATAAAAACAGCACAAAAAGATTCCAAAATATATTTCTTGAGAGTGTGGTTTTACTGATATAAGACTGTATCAATCTCATGAATATGATATTCACAGACACTATACGTAACATGCACAGGGTGCAACATTTTTTTTATTCAAAATGTTGTTGTGTATGGTGCATATGTAGATGAAATGTACATGTATATGAGGACTTTTTTCATGGCGTTGTTCAATTGTTATCAGAAATTAATATTAGATGTATTTAAATTTATCAAACACATTTATTAACAGTTAAAACAATACACTATAGAACAATCAATGTATCATGAGTATCAAGCTGAGGGATCGAAGACGACTCACTTTCGTACTTCAGTAATACTACATAAATGGTAAATAGAGGCAAAGTAGAAATGTTCAATACAACATAACTAAAAACAAAAACAAACAAACAACCCCCCCCCCCAAAAAAAAGGGGGGGGGAACGACGGATTCCAGGAAGAGTTAGAAGTGAGATCATGAGTCTCTGAAGCGTAAACATTTCCTGCCAATCAATCGTGTCAGCAATGATGTTATAGATCTATTCGGGTTATTTTATTACGATCAAATCGAATTTATTTTTTGGTCATACAAGAGCTAAATGTTATAAATTATAAAGGGAAATATGTTTTACCTTTCCTAGAACCCTGTCTACCTCCTCTATACACTTATCCTGAAAATCTGGGTGCAGTGCTAGGTTATAGGTCAAAAATGCCAATGTATTTGCAGTGGTGTCGTATCCAGCCAGAAAGAACAAGAAAGCATTTGATGTGACTTCATCAATAGTTAGACCTTTAAACAGAAATCAGAATCAAAAATTAATCTCATATAATACTTATTAATAATTATTATTAACGTATAAATAATAATTATTAACTTATTAGTAATAATTATTAACTTACATAATTGTGGAAGGAAAACATTCACTGTCCTCTGTAGTTGCAAAGCATACTGACCGATCTTAAGCACAAATTCTTTCACACTCATATATTGTTGAATAAAATGACAATGGCATGGAAATGAGAACTAACTGATTTACAATGGATGAAGTGATGGTTGTACACATCATTATTATCGTTTAAAAATTGCATACATTCCACTAGTTTGTAGTAACAATTGATTAAGTATTCTTTTCTTTATTTTACGTACAGATACATACATGTAAGTTTCCGATATATAAGTACTTGTAGTTCTATTATCAAAATAAGGATCAGTCCTGTGACTCTAAAAGACGTAAATTGTTCCAATGCACATATGGCGCACTTAAGTAATTAACATCCATTCTGTACAACAACCCAACTCGTTGATATATTGACATTTTCATTTCTAGGGCTTGGGCCAAAATTTGTCCACAAATAATTGGTTTTAAATTGCAAATACTCAGACACAAAAAATAATCACTATCTTAAATGAATTGGAGAAATAATTGCTCTTATATTTATTGGTATCATTAGTCTGATAGGTTACAACTTTTGTCATTCAAAAATACGAATAGTCGTGTTATAAAACGTTATCACATGTCTGTTGGTGCCTAAGACACAGTGCAATAACCTTTACTCACTATTCATACTATTCACTAGAATTTTACATCAACGACACACATTTTGTTTCATATATAGACAATGCTTACAGGTCTAAACGTCAAATGAATACGTATTACTTATTATGCTATGTCAGTCTCAACAGTTTTGAATCTCCTTACCGCGTTTTTTCGAAGTTGCATTTCCATCTTTGTAATCGACCATGTTACTCCTATCTTCATTATCGACGGAATCTTCATGAGAATTCAACATCAGTTGCAAGAAATCCTTTCGAGTCTGAAAATAGATATGCTGCCCTTGTATTTGTTGATCTGAATCATTAGCATCATTTAGTCAGCAGCAGTGCTTTTAAGCCTCATACTTTTGATGCACTTAAGATCTAATTGCCATTGTTATCCTTTTCATCATTAATGACTTCAAGTAGTTGGGTAGACCATGTAAAAGTAATTTCGGGAAGTGTGCAAAGCGATAAGAAAAACGAGAAAGTAGATTTTATAAAGTATGCAAAATAACTGTAGTAATAGAAAACAGAATATCATTCCTTGATTGAAAACTCCTTTATGCAAATAACCAAGTTAACTTTATGATGTTCTACAATGCTTTAATGTTTTGTCATATATTTTTGTTGGGGTTGCGGTGTGTACATTGGTCCTCAAAAGTCCGCAAAAATTATCAAAATTATTCATACTTCTCACCTTTTTCACTTTAGCACGAACACTGGATGGAAAATGCTTTTTGTTTTATCAAATTTTACTGACATATAGATAGGACGTTTTAGTAATCATAAGTTAAATAAAATGTATTAAAAAGATTGACCATGCTTTTTTTGCAATCAGTGATTGAAATCAAAGATTTAATTCTTGCTTTTCTTAACTTTCACTTTAGAGTAAAGAGTGACATCACGATCTTCTGGCATTGTATTATGTTATGATGCAACAACGAATTTTTCCATGGGACATTTAATTTCCATAAATCAAATGATAAACCGGTGTCCATTCGTCTCTGTATAAGGTATTTGGATGTATCACACGAAACAGTTCGTTGATCTTTGGAATAAAATGTTAAGGGATATTGAAAGGAATATGTTTAGTTATATGAGTTAATATATGTATTGCCAATAGAGGAACTTCTCTTCCGAGTCAAAACTTTCCAATGTGAGATGCGTACAAGCAATAAAAGCAGTACTTATGCCTAAGTGTTGCCCATCTGAAACCGTTCAATGTCAACATCTACAGGGCATATAAACAACCGAATATCTATAGTGACCAGTGAGTTCCCGTTGGGTTGATTTTCATTGTCTGAAGGTAGATGTACAGATATTATTTCGAGAAGATGTTCAGAGATATAACTTGTCACATTTTGACTTCAAAGATATCAAGATAACCTATTTATATAGGCATGGTAAAATCCCTCACTGCTTCGGGTGAGCAAGGGTATACATTTCTACGCAATGCATCTGGCATATGTCGTCATCGTATCCGTGAATTAATCGTGGAGTGAAGTAAAACAATAACTCAATTTACCTAAGTATTTTAACAGATGGATATCTGGTGTGTTACCGAGGAACTCCATGCTAATTTGTTCCGATGTTTAATAAATGACAGAGTCTAGAGCAAAATACACTTTGGTAACAACATGATGTTTCGAAAATGATATATCAATTTGTACAATAAAACTGATATATTATATATATATTGACCTTACCTTTTGTTCGTGAGATTTTCTGTCCTCTATCACTGATAGCGTGACTTTTTTGAAAAACTCAAATACTTCCATAAATGGGATCTTTCTAATAGACAATTTCCCCAACAAGGTAACAAGTGGAGCGAAAAATGGAAAAATGACTAGAATACAATAAACAAAAACAAAAAAACAAAACATGAATAAATGAAATAGATTAAACAAAAACTGTATTAATTGTAATTTCATGGAATATTATTTCCATACGAAACGAGAATTAGAACATTTCAGAGTGTTGATTTCTATATCATTAAATTATGAAATGAACATCAACCTTTTAAATATATATAATTTTACTATTACGTACGTAAAACAGCAGTTAAGGATGACGTAAAATTGACATTAAATGCTTTCTTTGCTTCCTTTACAAAAACATTGTTAGGATCCTTCTGGGAATTCACGTCTATACCAAACGCTGTAGAACATATTACATCCATAGTGTATCCTCCACATATCCTGGAAATTTCAAAATGTCATCATTATTATAAATGCTATATGTTTAATTATTTTAGCAGATGCCATATTCAAGCGTATTCCACTGTGCGCTTTTCATACCTACGATAATAGAAGTGTATTCAAAGTTACGTTGAATCATTGGACAATGGTTTGTGTTTATTAATGTCTATACTTACATACTCATCAAGTACACATACAATAATCAAATCTTTTCATGTTGAAGTGCTATTTTAAGTAGCCTTAATTTAAGAAATGGTTTATTATATAAATACTACATGACGTAATAAAATTAAACATCATATAAAAATTGTATGAACAAGAACAAATATATGTTTAAAAATTCAGTGCACCTTCTCGGCATTGCCACAGTTTATATCTATGTTATGCTCAAGGCCGGAAGTGTAAACATTCAAAATATTAATTTTTGAATTTGAAGAGCAAAATAAAAAACGAAGAAGTACCGAAAAATCTTACCTAAATGTTAGATCTTTGCGTGAAGGAGATACTCCTTAGGTTTAAATTTAAATTCAAACTTTATTTATTTTACAACGATTAAGAAACAAGTTAACAACTTATATCAATCTTGCTCGTTGGCACGGATCTTGGCGTAAGGGTGTCGTTTGTGTGGGAGGAAACCGGAGTACCCGGAGAAAACCACGATTCCAGGTTGGTGACAGCCTCACCATCTCACGTACCCCACCGGGAATCGAACCCAGGTCGCATTGGTGAGAAGCGAGAGCTTCCTTAGGTTAAGAACAATTTTTTAAAAATTTCATCAAAGGCTATTTTGGAGTAAACTGATAAATAGGCTTTTGCTACCCTCAGGACCTAACAATCCTCCTGCAGTAGTATCGATTGGCTGAGGGATTGGCTGGGTAATTGGCTGGGTGATTGGCTGGGTGATTGTCTGGGTAATTAGCTGGGTAATTGACTGGGTAATTAGCTGGGGGATTGACTGAGGGATTGGCTGGGTAATTGGCTGGGGGATTGGCTGGGTGATTTGCTGGGTGATTGCCTGGGTAATTGGCTGGGTAATTGGTGTTTTACGTCGCAACAATTTTTCAGTTATATCGCGACATTGAAACAGGATGTAACCAACTCGGCCGTAATGCCCTATTAGTAATAATAAAAAGCACATATATACGTGTATAAATTTCTGAAAAATTGAAAAGGTTGTTTTTGTAATGTTAAGTTAGATAAGGAATGCGTGTTTTATTTTTTGTGTTCATGGAATATAAGTCTGGTTCGTCACGCGCAAATTTTTCGAGAACCGCTTCCATTTACATTAGCAGATCCTTTTTAAATATTTTTGAAATGAACTTAGTGTAATAAATAAAATTTTCCGTACAATTTACAAACGCATTTACGAAACAGTGCCTTCTAGATTTTTAATTCTTCCAGCCAAAAGTAAAGAAAAGAGGCCATCTATAAACAACAAATCGTAATTTATTCAAAGTTACAAAAATCTCAAAACGAAGAGGTAATAAAATATATTACAACGAAGTTCAAGATGTAATGTATTTAATGGAAGAATTGGTCACCTGACCTGCCTGTGTTGTCTGGAGTAGTACATGTACACGTACAGTTTGCCGTCTCACAAGACTACATATTAAAATTGAAATTGCAATTTTCAAAGTTTGATCGCGCCATGTAACCAAAGCTGGAGAGGAACTGCGAAAGGAATTCTGTTGATTCACTTTCCTGTGAGTTGGTGCCGTGGTTTGGGGTTCGTTGAATTTTGAGCGTTTCCTATAAATAGTAGTACATGACGTCGTTAGAATGTATTTTGGCAAGCTCCGGCCTTTAAAATATTAATGTGTACTTAGTGTAGTAATTCGGTCCAACAAGATTTATTGAAACATAACTCGAGAAGGGTAATGGCGTTTAACATAGGGAATCTAGTAGTAATGTATATATTTACTACTAAAACTGTTGTAGTGGTTAAGTGCTTTGATAAGCGAGCAATCTTATTAGAAGGCAACAGTAAAGAGAATTCTATGGCTTGTGTCAAATTAGACTATTTCGGAATCGTCAAGTATTCGTAGGTAGAAAGAACCAAGTTGACGATTTAGACTGCGAATAATCAAAGCAGTTAATCTGATTTCAGTCATGGAACAGTATCTGTATTTATAAATGTTACGTGTGGAAATTTTTATGACCTCTTGTCTTGAGAAACATGTTTTCAACATGAAGGACTATTTATAGAATTGTCAATGTGTGTCCTTTGATTGTGATCCTTTTGCGGTGCTTGGGAACGTGGGCGTCATTAAATCGGTTGACCACATCAAATGAGTGCCGTTTGTTAGTTTAATTGACCGTCCTAAGTAGGTATTGTAACTGCAGTACCATAAAATATTTTTGATGTTATTTTCTGTGTTAATTTGACTATTACCATGTTTCATGTGTATGTCATTGGTGATTTGTGTCCTACAGCTAAGTCAGATATCGTGTGTTTTCTCTTTTACTCCTAAAGGCAGTTTGGGGTAATTTGTCATTTCCTAGCTAATGCTTGCTGAATGCTTGTTTCGTTTGATATCAAAGTGCACCGAATCTGGTCATATGATGAATGTAAAGAGAAAATTAAAAAAAAAAAAACATTAGGAATATTGGCCAAATTTACTTACAACATAAACCGAAAAATATGTCATGTCTTGCAATAAGGAGCAAAGTAGCATAGTCTTCAAAAACGTGAAGGCCCCACGAGTAATTCAGAAATGTTCAAACTTGTCTTCCCCCAAGTCTAGCATATCAAGTTACAGTTGTCACCTACTCTTTCATTTCTATTTCATCTTTTCCATCATGTGATAGGTCTTTTATATTTTCTAGGAGTCTTTCACAACACATCTGAACTGATTGAGACATCTACAATAAAACAAACACAGTCAGCATTTTCATACAAATATGAGCAATTACTGGCTGTAATTATTTAATAAAGTGTATGACAACATTTCCGGATTGAATGAAGAAATTATATCAAAATGTTATACACGTAGGAAACGGATTTCATTAAAGGGACTGCAAAATATCTGCGCATTCGCGACCATAAAACTTAAAATATAACCAAAACCTACATTAAAATGTATGCTATTTGAACATTGAATAATAATGATAATAATAATAATTATTATTATCAATATAATAATAATAATAATAATAATAATAATAATAATGATGATGATGATGATAATAAACTCTGTGAATCGTTATACATATCCATGCAAGCAGTAAAAATACTACCCGGGCAAAGATTAACCCATCACATGCATTATGACCTTGGCCTTGCAGATATGACTTGGTTCAAAGTCAAGACACACTCTTCGATCCCGGGCAACAATTCTGTGAAATATTTCATTAAAATCCATGCAAGGGGTAAAACGTTATAGCTTGGACAAACCATTACAAGCATTGCGACCTTGACATTGGGTCCTAGGCTTAAATTCAGTAAAATGTTAACTATACCCATACAAAAGGTAAAAAGTTATGGCCCGGACAAAGATTTAACCATTATATACATTGTAAACTGCACCCTGCATATATGACTTTGGTTCAAGATCATGTCAAATTCTTTGGCCTTGGGTAACAATTCTGTGCAATATTATTCAAAATCTTGCAAGGGGTAAAAAAGTAATGGTCTGGACAAAAATTTTCCATCATATGCATTGTGACCTTGACTTTGCAGATAATACCTAGGTTATGGCGGACCCTTATGCCCTGAGCAACAATTCCGAGAAATATTATTCAAATCCACGCGAGACATAAAAAGTTATGGAATGGGTAAGAATTTAATTGACATAGGCACTGTGACCTTGAACTGATTGAGACATCTACAATAAAACAAACACATTCAGCATTTTCATACAAATATGAGCAATTTACCGGCTGTAATTATTTTAATAAAGTGTATAACTTGTTTCTCTGCAATGAATAAATCAAGGCATGATGCATAAATTGTTTTCTTCCAATTTTCCCCTCTAATAATTAAAACACTACTGCTGCTACTGCTACTACTACTACTTCTACTACCACTACTACTACTACTACTACTACTACTACTACTACTACTACTACTACTACTAAATAGTTGAGCCTGAACGGCTTCCCCTCAGTATGTCAGAACTACCTATATCAAAATTTGAAACAAAATCATAAAAAACCCCAAGAAACATTGAAATAAAACTTTCAAATAACCCTTCAAATAAATATTTTCTAACAAACTTGGCAAGTAAATGCTTTTTAGCTTCCCTGTTTATAATAAACAAATCAAGAAAAAGACAAAAAAATTGGTTAAAAAAAGAGAACGACAGCACTTAATTTTTTTTCTAAAATGACTGAGAGAGCGTTGGAAAACACTGAAAAACGTATTTAGTTGCAAAATGAGATAAAACAATGCCTCAAGCGGGATTTGAACCGCTAATCTACAAATTGCCACAACTGGCCTGTACCAAAAATAGAAACCAAAATCATAATAAATCCGAAATACAAAATTTTCACGTGACGCTTTCACATAACCCCTCAAATGGACATCTTCTAATATATATATATATATTTACTTCGGTGTTTTTGTATTGATAAATCAATAAAATGACACAAACGTGTGGAATGACTTATTCAAAAATAAAAATAGATTTCGAAATTTCCTAAGACATCCGTTTAGATCACCTTACTTAATGCAGCCGGTCTGAAGAAAAGATTTCTTAAAGGAAGGTACACTCTGGGCGTCTCTTGCCCCAAATATTGATCACTCACTTGACGGATTTTGTTAAAAAACAGGATCTTGTTATAAAACAAAACATTTGTAGAGGACCTGAAGTACTTCATTTCTACTAAGTTTTATCAATATCTTGCAATCAGTTCTGATGAAAAAGTGCGTGAAGCTCAAAGTTTGATTTCAGAATGGAACCAAAACCAACAACACTTATTAGGACACTCTTTCAGACCACTGATAGATTCCGTGTGATAATCCCGCACACGGCCTGAAGAAGTTTATCAAACGAGATTATGTTTGGGGCCTAGTCGCCCCGCCTTGGATTTGATTAAAATCACTCAGCAATTCAGACGAAAAGGATGAATGTATGAAAAAATTACTGACGACGATCGGACGGACGGTGGATGGCAAGCTTTAACAAAGCTCACTTCATACTTCGGTTAAGGTGAGCTAAAAATCGTGTACTGAACATATTCATTGTTTCCTTATTAAACAAATTCGAGTAAATTCATTACTCGAACTTTCACAATAATTTGTAGCTTAGAAGTGTTTGATTGTTAATAAATCTTTTACAGTAGAACTGGATAAATTTCCTTGTAGAAGAGTATTTTCACATTAATAGCTCTCTAAGAATAACAATATAATACATAGATCAAAATAGTCTTCATAATCATTAAACATGGCTAATATGTAATGCCAAAACTTTATTGATACTTTCAAACTTATTCTCTTTGTAGTGTGGAGCTCGTAAAAAAGTTCCCCGCGGAGGGTTTGGCTTAAGTGTTATATACCCTTTCTCCTGATGTTATGTGGCTGTGACAAAGTGTTTGTTTACATTCATGTATATATACAGTGCTGAATTATATATGTTTTGTCTGTATGTAAGGGCATTCAGGCGGGTGTGGCTAGCCAAACAGGAGACGCTTCTGAATTTCAGGGGTCCGTGAATGCCCACTGGGGTACATTGTTGTTAGTGCCATAGTCATGTGACACCAGTTACTTTCGTATTTTACCGCACTGGTCATATGCATTGAAAGTAGTGTTGTACATCGTAAGTAATTTAAGAATCGGTAATCGGAAGATAATCGGAAAAGGTAAACCGATCGATTATCGATTTATATTGGAAATCCATATTTTTTTAAATTTAGAGTTTGACAAATAATAGACCACATAGGAAATTTGATTTTGATATTTGATTTGGCCGATTCGGCGTTGTCGTTGGGTTTTAGTCGTCATATTGAATTCGCACATCCTCGGCCTTTTCCTGCGTAACGTAACAAAACGCGTGGTTTGGAAGTCATTCGTAGCTATTATTGAAAAATAGTTCCTGTAGTTATCAACGCTCGCACGTATTCAAGACATAAGTCCATGCTTGGCGTATAATGAAGACGGTAGAAGACTTTCGCAATTCCACTGACCAAAATTAAACACTAATCCCGAACTATTGCAGCGTTATTTACTTTCCTAGACATAGATTGTGTACCGGATTACATTTTACATCGCTGATATCACGGTCAAAGAAAGGTAATTAACGAGAGCCGTGATTGGCTGATGTGGTGTAGGGAGAGAGGGACTACTATTTCAATGTATCAGGAGCTGTGATTGGATAAAATTATTTGATCTATGTATAAATAAAGATTGATTCTGCTGTAAAATCATGAATTTTTATCTCATTTCGCTAATGTAAAGATTTAATGACCTAAAAAGGGGTGGTTGTTTACATTTGAATTTTGGCCAATTTTGGGGGAATTTCTCGAAATCAAGGTGAATAACCTATGGTAAACTGTTAAAAGTTTAATGGAGGAGGGTTTGACAAACATTTTGATATATGGATTATATATAGCTAAAATGTAGGATGTTGTGTAAATCTTGCTGGAAGTTCGGTAATTTAACATGGGACCCTATGGGAAATGGAATTACTATGCTTTGACCTATAGGCCAAATACTAAATTTCTCAAAAATGCAGTTTGACCTCATTTTCTTGTTCATGCAGTCAATTTAACCTAAAATCATATCAAATTGGCCCCAAATTTTGATTCAAAGTGCCAAGAATTTTCAATAATGAAATTTCTGGAAAAAAAGGGGGGTGGTTTAAATTTGCCAAATTTTAACAAATTAATTTTGTGTATTTTGCATGGATGACTGATTTGATTCCATTGTGTTGGATATTTGAGACATTTGAAACAGTATTTACAGAATTTTACCCCAATTTTGGGGGATTTTGTGCACTTTTTACATTGTGGACTGTGAAACTTGAATTTGTAAAAGTACGCAATTCGATGTAAATTTTGGGGGATTTTCGATAAAAATTATCATATGATCTTCCCGTACAAGTCAAAAACACACCGAATTAAGCCGAAATGTGTATAACATCATTTACCTCCAAAGTTCTACATGAAATAATAACATCAAGGAATGTCTGTATTTTTGTACAGAAAATGGCATATTTAGCTGTCGAGAGTATTATTCAAAAATCAATATGACTCACAAATTGATTAAAATTTGATTAGAACATGTTTATTCAATGTATAATGAACAAAACTGAAAGGCTAAACCAGGTAAAAGTCATAAAGTGTTATCAATTTACAGGCCCCTTAGACATGACCCCTAATCCAAATTTGTGCCCATTTTCAATACACTCCAGATGGGGGTAGGCATCTTTAAAGTGGCATTTCTTATGAATTACTGCATGGATTTTCATGAAATTTGTGTCATTTTATTCAGAAATCAACACACTTTTGTTTGATAGCGGCTTTCCTAGTTTGATAAAGTAGTTAAATGCCTCTATAGGTCAAAGAAAGGTAATTAACGAGAGCCGTGATTGGCTGATGTGGTGTAGGGAGAGAGGGACTACTATTTCAATGTATCAGGAGCTGTGATTGGATAATAATTATTTGATCTATGTATAAATTAAAGATTGATTCTGCTGTAAAATCATGAATTTTTATCTCATTTCGCTAATGTAAAGATTTAATGACCTAAAAAGGGGTGGTTGTTTACATTTGAATTTTGGCCAATTTTGGGGGGTATCCCCCTTCCAGCATGATTTTCTCGAAATTAAGGTGGATAACCTATGGTAAACTGTTAAAATTCTGATAGAGGAGGGTCTGACAAACATTTTGATATATGGATTATATATAGCTAAAATGTAGGATGTTGTGTAAATCTTGCTGGAAGTTCGGTAATTTAACATGGGACCCTATGGGAAATGGAATTACTATGCTTTGACCTCACTGAGTACAATGGCGGAAAACGATTGATGCATGGAAACGATGTAAGTCATTCCGCCGAGTGACGTCCGAGTCCTTTTACGCAGTCACGAGAAAAGGGTGATCTCTTTTTACCTAGGCATGAATAAAGGGCGAGGTTGTTCCGAATGACCATCTTGTTATTAATAAACAATTTGTGCGGAATTATATGCGAAACAATTCACGCGCAGTTTAGTTCGTTCTGAACGATCTTTTTTAATTTCCTCTCAGCGACAATTGATTATGAAGAATTGGAATCGATAATCGGAATCGATTATCGGCGACAATTAGTTCACCACTAATTAAAAGCATGAAATCCAAGTACAGAATTTGTCAATGGTGACAATTTCATAAAATAAAGGAGAAATTTGGAAAGTTCATAAAAAACTCCAGCTAAATGGCAATTAATTATTACTTTAATTATCACTTTATCTGTTCATTTATTGATTAGATAAATAATATATTTAAACACTGCTATTACATCTATCTTAAAATGTGATCCTGTTTTACCTGCAATACTCTTCATTGTTACCATTAATACTACATACAACACGATAATATGATTACGAGACCACCACTTTGATTAAGGAAAATTACATTACCATTCTCATTTTTCCTGATGAAAATGTCGGAGTCAGGGTATTACGTATGAGCTTCCAATGTTCGTCTTTAGCAACGGATAACATTCCTTCAACTTCTTTTGGGACTGTACCAGCAAATCTCTGTAATGCCCGGCCATTTATATTGAGTTTGTTTCATAAATTAGGTTTAACAACATATATAGGACTTTCCAACATTATACTGCTACATCTTGCTGTTATATGAAAACATATAACAACACTTTTCAATATCATATTACATCTTGATATTGTAATCTTTGTTTTACACCCTACGTTTATGATAAACGGTCGCCAATAATAAAGAGAATTTAACTCCTTAAAACCCCATTATATCTTTCTGAAACACTGTGATGCATTAAGTTTCTTGTTCTTTGAAGCTAATCTAATTTTTTTTTCATACAGGAAGGTTCCTCTCCTACTCTGGATTTATCCCTCAAAACATTTCTACTTCTGATGTTGAAGTCTTCTAGACTACCGTAAATGTAAGCTGCAACTGTGCCCCTACCCCATTTTCATTCCAATTAAGTACCCATAACACGAACAAATATCCATAATTAATACATTCTACAATGAAAAAATATCTGATAAATAAAACAGCAGCAACAACAACAACAGCAACAACAACAACAACAACAACAACAACAATAATAATGATAATAATGATAATAATAATAATGATGATAATAATAATAATAATAATGATGATAATAATAATAATGATGATGATAATAATAATAATAATAATAATAAACAACTCAACACCCCCCCCCCAAATTAAAATAAATACCCCCCCCCCCCCCCAAATCATGCTTTGTAAGTAACATGGAAAAAAAATCACCTTACAAGTCAAGAAAAGCAACATCGCTGCTACCGATATCCATTTATAACACAATCCATGCAGCGAGTTTGGAGCAGTTTGGCAAAGGCTGTACTCTCTCAGGCTTATGTCATCCAGTCTTAATTAAACCCCTTTTAATACTGGTCTGACCGAAAAAGAACAACACTTGTAAGGAACTCTGAGTATTTCATTTTTATGAGGTGGCATCAAAACCTTCAACAGTTTTGATGAAGCATTTAAAGTCGGAAATATTAAGGCGGAATATGCATGAAATTTCTATAAATAACAAAACAACTATAGCTTTCATTAGTAAGAACTTACAAATCTATTTGGAAAGGAGGAGAATTTCTTTATCATATACTCTTTGACCAATGCAGGATCAGCAAGGGTAATGTTGGGAATGACTCCAAAGTACATCCTAAACAGAAAATATGGGAAAATCAACATCTGATTAGTTCATTTACTATACCTCCCGCAAACAAGGTTTGGGGTTAGATGAATCATATTGTCCGTCCGTCTGTTTGTATGTCCGACTATCTGGTTAAGAGGTTTAATAAAACAAGTTTCTCAAAATGTACAAGTGGGATATCCATTACACTTATACCAGTAATGTATCTTTGGATGAATTATTGCATGCTTTGTCACCGCCAGAGTATTTGCACGGTTAGGACAGCTATAAATGATATCATAAAGCTTCATTCAGAGGGTCGATAATTATTCAATAATATACAAATAATCGTAATAATATAATGAATATTAAAATTAACTAAAGAAAAATATAGATTGGTGTTTTACGTCGCTTTCAACAGTTTTTAGTTATATCGCGACATGGAAGAAGGAGGTAACCAACCTCTTAAACATAGCGACGCAAGCCAAACGCTTAACCATTACACCACACCTGCCTCTGAAGAATATAGAAGATGATTATAGTAAATGGCCATTATTTACATTTATCCTATTTTCCTCGTGTTACTTACCCATAAATTTTTCCATATTTCTTAATGCATTCCATGTCCATACCCCATATACCCTGAATGTAATGTTAAATAAATAATTAAGTATAATGAAAGGGAATGACACAGATTAGGAATTAACCAATGTAATAGAATGCTTTCCTTTTCGTGATCAAAATAAGTAAATAAATAACTGGTTTGGTTGAATAATCCCTCGTACATGTACTTATCATTCAGATGATTGATTATTAGAGTCAATCTTCTAATCAAGAGAAACCGACACAAGACACAATATCATCTTAACAAAACTATAAATTCCTGTTTTCTATAAGTTACGCCAGAAATCAGGAAAGGGTATACTAAATTGACTCACTTAAGGTTAAACATTTAATATCAAATAGGAACGAAACATTGTTAATTACCAAACTCTTAAACATTCCTAAATTTCCAATGAAAACTGTTGGAGGAGGTCCAGGTACTCCTAATCTCTTCCATAACCCTAGCTTCCATTTGGAATACCTATAAAAAAAACCCTGCACAATGATTCATTTCCCACAAAATCATTCTGTCCATTTCAAAGGTAATTGTTACTATTTTTATCAGTCACAATGAGTGTTTTAGGATCTTGTGTACTTTATATGCTCCTTATATACTTTACAAATAAATGTTATTCTAATATATTATTCGCAAGGCAATGAGTACCCGAGCCGTAAATGTTACATCATATGTTAAAGTCGCGATGGGAAGCGTTCACGTGATCGCAATGACTTTATCATTTGTCGCCATCTTTCATTGCAAGGATATCGTAAAAACAAAATTTCGTTTATGACATCATAAATAAAACATGAAATGCATGTATGTACTGAAACGTTTTGGTGCCTGGTTTTGTTGTGTTGTAAGTAGGTATCATGACAAAAATAAAATTGACTTGCCGAGGTTAATTAAACTTGATGGCATAATGAAGTCGAAAAGTTGCCGTAAACTGTCCTTAAACGAGTTTTTTTGGGCAACTTGTCATCTATAAAACACTTAGTTGATTTTCTTTAAGTTAAGATAAATTTATGCGATTTACCTTATGCCAATTTTAAAATAAATCGTCGAAATAAAGTCGCATTTCCAGGAAAATCAAGAATTATTGACATCATTTTTGTTGATATGTTGCAATAAACATGCTACTTACAAGAATTTTATGTCGAGTTATTGTTTTAAAAATACCATTTCGAGATTTCGTAAGTCATTTTCTCTTCGAAATCGACTTATCAAACTCGCATTTGTATGAAAATCTCGAAATGTTGACTTTGTTGAAGTCGTCATGATGCGATAAAGTAATAGTTACTGATATTCGTTTTGACGACCATTATTTATATGCTGAATACCTTGTATAAATGTATTTCCAAAATAGATATGTTTCCATAAACAATTATTTATTTTTTCATAATTTCTGATATTAACAGTGAAAAAAGGGTTGGCACATATGATAGTCAAGTATTAGCCAAATTACTCAGCCATTTTGGTGCAAAGTCTGGAGTTTTACTCTTATTAATTTGAGTGTTTTTAATCTTATCATCTGTATAAGCCTTGCAAATCTGTAACGAAAAAGGGAGTCCCTCCTCTAAATCCACCACTGTATATGCTAAGTATCCAGTGGATTTTTAGCTCACCTGAGCCAAAAATCTCAAGTGAGCTATTGTGATCAATCGCGGTCTGTCGTCCGTCGTCCGCTTTTCTAAATTTTTGACTTCTTCTCCAGAACCGCTGCACAGAATTTCACCAAACTTCATACGAAGTAAGTACTTAAGATCCTCTACCAAGTTTGTGTTTTTCGTGCCGATCCGTAATCTAAGATGGCCGCCATTGACTCTGATTGCTTAACACATTTTCGACTTCTTCTCCAGAACGGCTGCACAGAATTCCACCAAGCCCCATAGGAAATAAGTACTCAAAGTCCTCTACCAAGTTGTGTTTTTCGTGCCGATCCGTAATTTAAGATGGCCGCCATTGGCTCTGATTGGTTGACACATTTTCGACTTCTTCTCCAGAACCGCTGCACAGAATTTCACCAAACTTCATAGGAAGTAAGTACTCGAGGTTCTGTACCAAATTTGTGTTTTTCGTGCCCATCCGTAATCCAAGATGGCTGACATTGGCTCTGATTGGTTGACACATTTTCGACTTCTTCTCCAGAACGGCGACACAAAATTTCACCGAACTTCATAGGAAGTAAGTATTCGAGGTCCTCTACCAAGTTTGTGTTTTTCGTGCCCATCCGTAATCCTAGATGGCTGCCATTGGCTCTGATTGGTTGACACATTTTGGACTTCTTCAAAACGACTGCACAAAATATCACCAAACCTTATAGAAAGTCTTGTAGAAAAAAAGCAAAATTTTCTACTGAAACGAGCTGTCATTTTATTGTAAAATAAGCAATTTGTGCTCAGGTGAGCGATATAGGCCCATTTCGGCCTCTTGTTTTTTCTTCAAATCAAGTTCGTTATTAGTACCCTTCCCGATAAAAAATTTAATTGCCGACGTTGAATTTTCCCCCAAAATTTGTCTAAATTCTTCCCAAAGCAAAAAAAAAAAAAAAAAAAAACCACAATAAAAAAAAAAAAAAAACACCCCCCCCCCAAAAAAAACCCCAAAAGACAAAAAAACAAAAAAAACAAAAAAAAACCAAAAAAAAACAAAACCCCCAATACAAAAAACACCACTGGATACAAAGCATATATAATGGCGGCTTTAGAGGGGTTCCTTTTCTCGCTACAGATTTGCAAGGCTTATACAGATGATAAGATTAAAAACATTCAAATAATAAGAGTAAAACTCCAGACTTTGCACCAAAATTGCTGAGTAATTTGGCTTTTACTTGACTATCGCATGTGTCTCAAGAAATTATAAGAAATAAATAATTGTTTATGGAAAACATATCTATTTTGGAAATACATATATACGGTATATTCAGCATATAAATAATGGTCGTCAAAAGAATATCAGTATTAAGTACAACTTTTTCGCATGATGTTGACTTCAACAAAATCAATATTTCGAGATTTTCATACAAATGCGAATTTGGTAAGTCGATTTCGAAGAGAAATTGACTTACGAATTCTCGAATTGCTATTTTTAAAGCAATAACTCGACATAATATTCTCGTTAGTAGCATGTTTTTTACAACATATCAACAAAAATAATTCTTGATTTTCATGGAAATGCGACTCTATCACGATGGTTTATTTTAAAACTGACATGACCATGACGGAAATAGCATAAAGTTATCTTGAATTATTGAAAATCAACTTACCGTTTTATAGATGACAAGTTGCCCAAAAGAACCCGTTTAAGGACAGTTTACGGCAACTTTTCGACTTCATTACGTCATCAAGTATTATTTATCTCGGCAAGTCAATTTTATTTTTGTCATGATACCTACTTACAACACAACATCAGGCACCAACACGTTTCCGTATGTATGCAACATGCTTTTTCGCACACTGAAAGTGTTTATTACACGAAGTCATGATCTTTTTCGGAAGTTTCATATTTGGATTTCAGCCGTGTTACTTACCGTTGGTTATATGATATGCTTAAAATCGTTTATAAAGAAAAAAATATATAGAAAAAAATCTCTATTTAATAATATTATTTCAATAAAGTTAGATTACCGATGATATTCGAAGATATACTACTGTTATTGTAGAAAGTAATGGGAAACGGATGGGTTAGAAACGGGCATGTTTGTCATCAAATTTAATCCATGACCAGGACTCATATCGCCTAGAGAGGATCAATACATATAAATGAACAATATATCGATGGAATATTAATTATTCGACAATGGCTTTATTTTGTTCTTCAACACCCCCCCCCCCCTTTCAGTACTGGCATAAAGTGATGCATTTTTACTTATTTATCTAAAAGGTGTCTATTTCGTCTAAATATTTCTTGGTTTGGTAAGATATACTTTCGTATGACGGAGAGCAAATTCACATATGTATGCAGAGTATGTGTAAATTTCAGTGAATGTTTTTCTAGCCCAGTTTTTGTGTGTTTACATTATTCATATTATACATAGAGAGGATATATAACATAACGTGGTGTGGATAAACGATAGATCCCTAGCATATCGTAATGATGGTCTTTGTGAGCGAGTAAAATATGAACCTGGAATTTGAAGTGCCACTGCACTATATTAAAACATTCCTGATATGGACAGAAAACAACAAATCATTAAGAACACTGGATGAGAAAACTAGGCACTGCATTCCCATATGGTTGCAATGATAATATCAATAGCGTAGGAAATTTATCTAGTCCAAGGTGTAGCAATATTAATGTCATGGGTCTGTTCAATTACACCAGTAGACGTAAACGTAGTCACGGGCATCGTTCTTACAATAAGCCCAATATACATAATGTATCTTTTATAAACAGTTAGGTGTACATCACATTTGTAGTAAAGTTTATTCTGTTCCTCTACGTATACTTCATAAGCTGTATGAGAAAGCCAGAGAAATTACATATATTGACTCTTCTACACCACAATGCAGATGATTGAGCTTTCTTATTATAGACGTTTCCAAATTTCGGTTGTTCAATCCAGTTTATCATACGGAGGACATGTCTTCTAATTCTGATCGCTTTTTCTTAAAGCTGAAGTTTGCCAATAAAGGCATAGACGCATTGAACATCGGCAATATCCTCAACCGTAAGAAAGTTCAGTATTGCATTCCACCATACTTTAAATATACAGAAACACCATGTATATCATACAGCTATACACTCACCATTGCTTCTAAACTGTTTAATTACAAACAAACTTTGAAGTGCCTAGATATCAAACATCTTACACAAAACCATGCCGCGTGTTCATACTCCTTATCCAAATTTACATATAGTCCTGTTGGTCACGTCATCACTGGCGATGTCAACATCGTGAACAATATAACTCTTCGTCAGCTAATTACCCGGGGTCCAAAATTTAGAGAGCCTAAAACATTTAATTGGCGAACCAACTTCCGTATTGTTATGGATTCGGTAGTGGACTATGCTCGTAGATGGGCAAAATGGGAAGAAGTTGAGCTAAATGCGTTGTCAGAATGGGTTAAGAGTGTAAGAGGTGTGATACTCACACGTATTAGTAATTAAAAAGGAACGTGAAGACCAGTCTGTATTCGACGACCTAAGATTTAGAGAAGAACTCGAAAGAATATATGACATGACACACCCTTGAGTCCTGGGTAACAATTCTGTGAAATATTATATTTATTATAACCACTAGGCCGGTGTCACTGCTGGTGGACTAATAGTTCCCGTTTTCAGTGCTTTTGTACTGACATGATATATATACCAGTACTTCAAATTGTCAGTCATCAAATTCAGAAAATCACTCTAAAACTAAGGAGTATCTCCCTCATGCATAGCTCGGTCCTTAGATATATTCTTTGGTTCACTTTTCAGTAATTTTGGCTTCAACATTGCTCTTCAAATATTTATATCTTTTGAGAATTCCAATCATTGGGCCACGAGCATCACTGAAGAGACATAACTTGTCGAAATGCGCATATGGTGCACAAAATTAAAAGGTATATATGTTCTATATTTATTATAACCACTAGGCCGGTGTCACTGCTGGTGGACTGATAGTCTCCGAGGGCATCATAAGTCTAGTTTTCAGTGCTTCTGTACTGACATGATATATATACTTCAAATTGTCAGTCATCAAATTCGGAAAATCACTCTAAAACTAAGGAGTATCTCCGTCATGCATAGTTCGGTCCTTAGATATATTCTTTGGTTCACTTTTCAGTAATTTTGGCTTCAACATTGCTCTTCAAATATTTATATCTTTTGAGAATTCCAATCATTCGGCCATGAGCATCACTGAAGAGACATAACTTGTCTAAATGCGCATATGGTGCACGAAATTGCAAGGTATATATGTTCTATATTTATTTAAATCCATCAATGTGTAAAACGTTATGGTCTGGACAAGAATCTAAATGATATAAGCACTGTGATCTTTACCTTAAAGATATGACATTGAAAACCAATGGGGTTCATTCCCCAGTCGTAAGAAATAAGTGTGCAAAGTGTCCCCAAAATGATTTTGACCTTTGACCATGATATTGAAAATCATTAGGGTTTGTCCTCATGCCACAAGGAATAAGTGTAGCAAGTTTGAAAGTACTAGCCTCATCCGTATGGTCTGTTAACAAGGTACGAACAGACCCACAAATCAACATGCCCACAACGCCATACCATAATTCGTACGTGTACGATGAGCGTATAAGAATTAAAACAAAAAAACCCAATTCGCTGCAAGTCGCAGTGCATGTCAACATGCGACGTTTTATGTCCATGTGAACAACCGTTGAACGTACTGTCAGTTTCACCTCTTATGTTTCATCGAGATATGTATGTAAATACAATCTGAGTACCAGTTATATCACACATAAACCGACTTATACTATACCATATAAATCTTACACTGATAGTAAGGAACTAATCTCTATTCCTAATTAAATGGTATTGTTTCAGGGACTTATAAACGACAGCAATAACAAGAAAACCAAAAGTCATATAGGTAGCCATTTTGACTTTTGGAATAAAAAAAGTTTGAGTTTCATTGAGGGCCAACTGCTAGTTAACGGATGACACACCTTAGTCGCTGGAAATGCCATAGTATAAACTCGTCTGGTTTGATTCTTATTTTAAATCAAATTTATTTGCTTTTATATGGTGACACGGTCTGCATAATATAATGCACATTTATTTATATTTATGCAGCGGAACCATCCGAAACAGTGTGGCATGGGGCCTCGATTTATTGACTCATTCAATATTCCGGAAACTATCGGGTCACTGGAAGTACTCGAACCCAGGACTTTCGGTCATGATCGATAACTACGCCGGCTCTAAACTAGTTTGGTGTTTGAGCTTATGTAAAATTTTACAACAGTGTATCATATAAAGAACAGTCACTCCTCTATTACTAGTAGCATAATATGTTGACTTACAAGTAAGCAGAAAGAGTGGTTCCTACGATGATCAGCAGCCAGATAGGCACATCTATCAATCCTAAGATCAGCATATTATGGAGATTTCCTGAAGAATATTATAGTAATATCAGCAACGGCCTCGGCTATATATAGCGTAGTATATCAGTTTTAGACACCGCTTCACAATGACTCACTTTAACCTGACTCGCAGTTACAGTGGATTGTGAAATCAATGGGGTCATGATGTATCACGAGCATGTTAACAGTGTATGTACCGTTATATTTGTCATTCAGGTTGGTTGGTTGGTTGATTGGTGTTTTACGTCGCTTTCAACAATATTTCAGTTATATCGCGACATGGAAGCAGGAGGTTACCAACCTCTTAAACATAGTGGCGCAACCCGGGAATCGAACCCGGATCGTCGGCGCCGCAAGCCAAGCGCTTAACCACTACACCACGCCTGCCCCTGTCATTCAGGGTCATCAGGATAATTTATAGGTAAAAGGTAGAAAATGTAAATTTAAAGCCATATGTCGATATTGCAGGTGCATTACTGTATATATACCGATATATCTGGTCACTCGGGGTATCAAATCTATAGGTATAATGAAGAAAATGTAAACTTAAAGCCATAAATGGAAATTTAAAATGTACTACAGTGCATGTACCGATATATTCGGTCATTCGTAGTATTAGATACATAAATAAAAAGAAGAAAATGTGAACTTATAACAATAAAAGGATATACTGCAGGTATTTTGATTCTGAGTTGATTAATGATTCATATGTTTAAATACGGTTGAATGAAATGTACACAAATAGTCTGAGTCAAAATGGGTATCCTGTTCTCGTTTTGTCATAGCTTTAAATTCCAGGTAAAAACTGCATAAAAGCTATGAAACGTAGGTCCGTAACATGATATGAAATTTTCAAACAATGCAACCGGCATCATATAAGTGCAATAGAATGGCGTAAAACAATGACAATGCATTCTTGATTAAAACATTGTATCAATGAAAACAAGACTATCAACATTGAACGCATTATCAAAGACGTTTAAACGAATAAATACAAAAGAAATGAAATGGGTATGTTGACATATGCCTCATTTGAAACATTTGAAAGAACGTCTGTCTCTTATGGAGAAGGTTGGCAGTTCGAATCAAAGTTTGGCCATACCTTTTGATTTCGCCTTCTATATTTAGCACTTGATTTGATAACTTTCGATTTTCTGTTATAGTTAAACAAAAATAACAATAAAAACATAATGAAACTCCGCACAAAACATCCCTCCCACCACCCCAACGCCAAACCCCCAGAACAAAAACCATGATAAATCCCCGCACAACCCCCCAAACCCCATAATAACCCCCGCACAAAACACTCCCTTCCCCCAAAAGACCCCCCCACACACCAAAAAAAAAAAAAAAAAAAAAAAAAAGAGGGTTTTAATATTATCCGCATTAATGCCATGATGCAGAGAAGGCATCTTCTCAGAGTAAATATTAGAATCGGTGTCTGTACACACTTTACTTGTTGCCTCGTTAAGCTCGAACAGCATATCTCATAGGACTCGAAAATCATAGGACTCGAAAAGCATATCTCATAGGACTCGAAAAGCGAGCGTGTACCAACGTGTAATAACAGTGTTGAATTGAATCTAGCAAATCGTCAAAATCACATCCATTCACATATACATGTATTCAATAAAGAGCTAGATATAACTCTCGTTCACAGAGAATGACACATTATTTCAATGACTGTAACACACATTAAATATAGATGGAAATAAGAAATAAATAAGACAAGAATAAGAATTAGTACGATATAACAAAGAAAAAAGAGGAGTTACTGGCTCAGTTATGTGGCAGAAGTCACCATGGAGCTATACAATACATGAATATAAATAATATACTAGAACATATAACACATTACAAAAATAAGTTATCAGAGTAAATCTACCGATGTATGTTGGTTTTATTTCACTGAATCCGGCAGGGTATGTTTACATCCACCGTCACTGTACAAATAGGATACATAACGCGAGCCAAGTCAATAACTGTAACGTATTATAGTATATATAAAGGGGCATAACGTACAGGTGTGAATAACGAGAGCATTCGATACATAGTGTTTATTTTACTAAGGTTATATACATATTATATGAATAAAATGACAATATCGTGTACAATATCATATTCAGGAAAATGCGAAAAGAGGTGAAATAAGGTGCCCCGGGAAGAGTAAGCACCTCTACTTGCATGCAATACCCGTCGCTGCAACAACTCTTTTAGTATTTTAGTATAAATATAGCACAAAGACACTACAGCTAACAAGGCACCCTATATTTCACTTATATTCGTTCCCCGTCTGGGACTCGAACCAACGACCTATGGTACCGAATCACCTAGCTGTCATGCATCCGACCCTCTAACCGACTTAGCTACCCGAGCTCCACAAAAATGGAGCTTTAATAGCCAATCATTAGCTAATCGCATGCATGACAACACGGTCGCGGAAAGTGAAGGAATTTAGCCGACGTGAACGCAGGCGGATCCTCTGAGAGAATACCTCACTGAAAGAGAAATAGACATATAAAGCACAAATAGAATCAGTGAAACACCTGGGAGTACTATGGACCTTGGATCTCCGAAGAAATACCTGTAGAAAATAAAGACAAATTAGACAAACATATAAAGCACAAAGACACCACAGCTAACAAGGCACCCTATATTTCACTTATATTCGTTCCCCGTCTGGGACTCGAACCGACGACTTATGGTACCGAATTACCTAGCTGTCATGCATCCGACCCTCTAACCGACTGAGCTACCCGAGCTCCACAAAAATGGAGCTTTAATAGCCAATCATTAGCTAATCGCATGCATGACAACACGGCCGCGGAAAGTGAAGGAATTTAGCCGACGTGAACGCAGGCGGATCCTCTGAGAGAATACATCACTGAAAGAGAAATAAACATATAAAGCACAAATAGAATCAGTGAAACACCTGGGAGTACTATGGACCTTGGATCTCCGAAGAAATACCTGTAGAAAATAAAGACAAATTAGACAAACATATAAAGCACAAAGACACTACAGCTAACAAGGCACCCTATATTTCACTTATATTCGTTCCCCGTCTGGGACTCGAACCCACGACCTATGGTACCGGATCACCTAGCTGTCATGCATTCGACCCTCTAACCGACTTAGCTACCCGAGCTCCACAAAAATGGAGCTTTAATAGCCAATCATTAGCTAATCGCATGCATGACAACACGGCCGCGGAAAGTGAAGGAATTTACCCGACGTGAACGCAGGCGGATCCTCTGAGAGAATACATCACTGAAAGAGAAATAAACACATAAATTACAAATAGAATCAGTGAAACACCTGGGAGTACTATGGACCTTGGATCTCCGAAGAAATACCTGTAGAAAATAAAGACAAATTAGACAAACATATAAAGCACAAAGACACTACAGCTAACAAGGCACCCTATATTTCACTTATATTCGTTCCCCGTCTGGGACTCGAACCCACGACCTGTGCTGCCGAATCACCTAGCTGTCATGCATCCGACCCTCTAACCGACTGAGCTACCCGAGCTCCACAAAAATGGAGCTTTAATAGCCAATCATTAGCTAATCGCATGCATGACAACACGGTCGCGGAAAGTGAAGGAATTTAGCCGACGTGAACGCAGGCGGATCCTCTGAGAGAATACATCACTGAAAGAGAAATAAACATATAAAGCACAAATAGAATCAGTGAAACACCTGGGAGTACTATGGACCGTGGATCTCCGAAGAAATACCTGTAGAAAATAAAGACAAATTAGACAAACATATAAAGCACAAAGACACTACAGCTAACAAGGCACCCTATATTTCACTTATATTCGTTCCCCGTCTGGGACTCGAACCCACGACCTATGGTACCGGATCACCTAGCTGTCATGCATTCGACCCTCTAACCGACTGTTGTTTTTCTGTAAAATTTGTAAAATTTGTATAGTGGGAAAATGGTAAATTTCGGAAATAAATTATTCGCACAGGGTCTTATATGTCCACTCACGGATGTACACTAGTATTTGGATTCCCGTATTTGCTGTTTATGGACTGTCATTCTATGGCGAAGGGTGTCTCCTGTTTGACCTATGTAATTTTCTCCGCATTCACAGCAAGATATTACGTAAATTAAGTTTTCGTTGGTACATGAAAATGGAGTATGAACGGTGAATTGAAGTCCATTTTTGAATGTAAAGTGTTGTCCTTCGTGGATATATTCGCATGTGCCACATCTCGGATTAAGACATTTTTGACGGTGGTATTATTTTCACATATATCTGAAAATTTTGCGTGAGTGAGTAATTTCTTTAGGGATGGAGCCTGTCTTTTACTCTTGATTAATTCAAATTGGCGAAGAACTCTATTCATTTTTGGATCCTATTTTAAAAGTGGAGAATCATTTCGAATAATTTTAAATATTTCCAGATTTTTTCGGGTTATGCATAGATACGTATGGTATAACATTTTTATTTTGTTTAGGTTTAATTCGGAGGAGTTCCATCCGTTCGTGTGACATCGCCTGTTGTATCCCATGTTCAATGAGTGGTTCCGGATAATATCTTTTCCGAAGTAGTTCTTGTAATTAATTTAATCTTATAATACGAAGACTCTCGTCTGAAACGATGGTACATATACGCCTGGCTAAATTATATGGTATATTATTTTAGTGTGTTTAGGATGACATGAATTGTATACAAGGTATTGTTTGGTGTCAGTATTTTTATAAAATTATGTCGGTTACTATATTTTCCTCCTGTTTTATAACTACATGTAATACGTCAAGAAACGATAACTGTTTTTACTATATTCCATTGTAAATTTAATATGCGGATTAATGTTATTTCATATGCTGTGAAATTCCTGTAATTTTTCTTCGGATTCTTTCCATATAATAAAGCAATCGTCGAGGTAGCGTTTCCATGAATTAGTAATGAACTGAATGAGTTTTATAGGAATTATCGGATTTTTCTAGATATCCTAATGTAAAGGTAGCGTAAGTTGGGGCATCTTTGGTGCCCATCGCGGTGCCAAGCTTTTGTTTGTAGATATTTCCGTTGAAGTGCATATAATTATTTTGTAATATGAAACGTAAACTTTCGAGAATAAATTCTTTTGTAAATCTACTTTGCAATAAATCGGGATATTTTTCTAACCAGTATTGTATAGCTTCCAGTACGAGATTGTGGGGTATATTCGAATATAAATTTGTGATATCGAAGGATACTAATATATCATTATGGTGAACTTTTTCAGGAAGTATATTAAGGAAATCTGTGGTGTCTCTGAAGTAACTCACCACTTTAGTGATTAACGGTTTTAGTAATATGTCCAGTACATTGCTAATGCGATGTTTTTCACAGGCCGGTCTGGCAACAATAGGCCGTATTTTCAGATCTATAGGATTGTTAACTTTTATATATGAAGAAACAGATTTTTCACATTGATCATCGATTGTTTTGCTTTTGTGAATTTTCGGTAGTCCGTAAAAATTACTTGTTTTATCTGACATCAAATGGTCAATTTCTTTATTAATGAGATTTTGTCCATGTTTCAGAATAATATGGTTCAATTCACGGAGAACAGTTTTTGAATCATAGTGGGTTTGTTTCTCATAATATATATCATCGTTTAGTATAGTGAGACAGAGAGATTTATGGTATTCACGATTCATTATAACCACCGCACTTCCTTTATTGGCTTCCTTTATAACGATATTTTTGTCGTTAAAGAAATTATTCACGCAAAATTTTCAGTTATATGTGAAAATAACACCACCGCCAATATATATATATATATATATATATATATATATATATATATATATATATATATATATATATATATATATATATATATATATATATATATATATATATATATATATATATATATATATATATATATATATATATACTTTGCAAAACTGTATACTAAATATCCTCTTTGTATTAGCACAAAGGACATGTGAGAACTCTACATATTTTCGTGCTATAATGTTTTAAATAACGTCACGCATGAATATTATGACGTCACATTGTATTGTTGTTTATAACTTTGTATAACTCTTGAAAATTCATTGAATGAAACCGGTTGAGTTAAATTTTCCGCATTGTGTTGTTTTTTTTATTATTTAATTCTTGTGTAGACTATTTTTATACGATTTGAATATATATATATATATATATATATATATATATATATATATATATATATATATATATATATATATATATATATATATATATATATATATATATATATATATATATATATATATATATATATAACGCATACTGTTGATAACCAACAATAAGCCAATCAGTGCGCTTATTAGAAACCAAGCGCGAATTGCGATTGAAAATGGATGGTACGAATTTGAGCAAAAATAGAACGTTTCCAGTGGAATTAATACTTTACAATGAGTCAAACACATACAAACGATAATGATGAATTGTTAGAAAATCATACATTACGAGGACTTATGTTTCCGTCATTGGTCATTTGGAAAACCATTTAAACTTTGATAATGTACTTGGAATTGCCGGGCATGCATGCGACTGTCAGCTAAGTTTCGGTACAAGTTTCGAATTCTTGGTCAAATAATTTAACGTGGAAATAAATTTAAAAAGTCTTTTTATCTACAAATCCGACTAGGTGAACTCCACATAATTTATTCCGTTTATTTAAGTCCATTTGTCATAAAGATTGTTATGTCTGTCCGTCAATTTGTAATATTGTTCCCTCGGATTGTGTCTAAACGTTTTAGCTTGATGTACAACAATATATATACAGAAAACCGAAAAAGACATGTTGTTATACATAACAATAGAATAGCATATATGTTGATAATTTTATTTCATGTTTCTTAATGTACAAAAAGTCATTCTCTTTAAATAGTGTATAGTTAAATTAGACAATCTAAATAGATATTGTAAAGTACACAATTAAAAAGTGAATTTGATTGTTAGATATATATACAGTTATACTTAAATGAAGTAAATCAATACCACTATTCACAGTCTCTGATCACAATCACATCACTGAACATTCCATAAATTTTCGTGAATAAATTCTCTTGAATTGGCGAAAAGTTCACCCGAATTGATCGCTATAGTTCCATCACTCAGTCCATGATATACGAAAATGTGTGTGGGTCCCTATGTAGGTTATGCTTTATCACTGTTTCTTTATCATTGTATCGGAGATACTGATTTTGTCATCTAGGCCAATATTAATGATGGTTTTTTATTTAAAATTGTAATGCAGGTCTCAAATTTCTGCCCCAACCTTTAATGGCATCCGTTTTTCTTGCATCTCAATAATTTTCTTCAGTATTAAAGCGTGTGTTTTGATTATGGCCCTCGGATTTTGTCTTCAATTTTTCTGGTCATCCTTTTGCTTACATTTTTGTCGTCTATGTCATCTTTGTTGCTGAGCTTGTATTAGTTGTCAGTGCAGATTTTTTGGATGAGAGGTACCTCCAGGGTAAAATCTTGGTAACTCTCGAAAGAAGTACAGTGACTGAAGGGGCCTGCCCCATATCCCGTTTGCAATCCTTTTAACTTTTTACTATAATTGATTTGACATAATATGCGTATATACAGACATTTGTTCACGTACATTTCCGACGCCGGAATTTCAGTTCAACAGCATTACATACCGTGAATAGGATACTTTGACTTAGTGGTCTTGTCTCTTTAATGTGCTCGTATGTGTATATTTATGTATTTACTTCCTCGACGTGAAAAGTTGTTGCAGGACTTTTTCGACGGGTGTCGTATGCAACCAGGGGACGGTTATTCTTCCTGGGCACCTGGCCAAATCTCGATGTAATTGGGGTTCGCATTTGCCTAAATATTACACTATACACAATATTGTCCTTTTATTCCATGGACTACGGTATATAGTTAACTCTTCGGTACTCCTTCGTTGTTTACTTTACACAATTAGTATCAGAGTTTCATTCTTTACTTTAGAACATTGCTGATGTAAAACAACATACAGATTACTAGACAATGACCTACTGATTACCCGGTACCGAAATACGTTTCAAAAAAGCATATTTATTCATCACATATTGGCCTTCATAACTCTTTAACATAAATTGAAGCAGCAACAAAAACTTAATGTGATATTTTGTCTCGTACAAACAGTACTATAGAAACAGAAATTCTAGTATTCCTACGGTATGAGTTATTAAGAAATATATTGAAATGAAAAAAAAAAAACTACATAGAGAAACATCTAATATGAACGTTCAGTTATTATTTAAAAGTACCAAGAAGACCATGGACTTATCCAGAAATGTTTCCTGGAGGGAGGGGAGGGGGAGGGGGAGAGGGATCTGCAGTTAAGCCAGAAGGGAGGGGGGGGGGGGGGGTTCGGTAAATTACATTGGAAAATGGAAATTGGAAATTCAGAGGGATCTTGAAATTCCCCATTAGATTCGCGCGTGTACAGGCATATATTAAATATTTAAAAAAATGCATCAAAGATGTATATATATATATGTGTGTGTGTGTGTGTGTGTGTGTGTGTGTGTGTGTGTGTGTGTGTGTGTGTGTGTGAACTTACTAAGAATAATTAACAGTAACTGCACAAAAATAGATGCAGATAAATCGACATAACTCAGCAAATTCACATATTTGTTCCCAGCAATTCTTCACCATTATCTATCCTTAAATATACTAATGTAGTAAATATTTGAAAGAAATACACAATCATCATTGTCATTACATTATATATATCCGTTATTCTCTTATTCGTTTTTCAACCTTCACAATTATCCCGTTCTTGGGTTGAATGGATGCTCTTCTCAAATTAAAAGTGACTGGAACCTACAACGTAAAACAGATATGTTAATTATTATAAAGTGGTCTATGTACATAAAAGTGTTTGAATTGTCTGAATTAAAAACATCTTGAATTGACAGACAAATGTAACTGTGTCTGATTTTGATATGCGTTGGTAGGCTTAAGAATTGTTGAGTTTTTTTTTATCGGGATCATGCATGTAATACCTTCATTGTAATTCAAGCTTCGTATTTTAATGGTAGTACGGTAGTACGCTGTAAACCTCCAATTCTTATTACAATTATAGAACTACGCGTATGATATAGACTGTATATTCGTAAAACAAACATCAAAATTCAAGAAGTAAATAAAGAGACCCGTGAAAATTAAATGACAGTCATAGAAGAAAAAGCAGGGATGGAAATCATTGATTCTGACATTATAGCAATGCACAGAATTCAGAGGAGAAAAGAAAAACCAAGACCCGTAATAATGACATTATAACAGTGATAGTTAAACTAAAATAATGAAAAAGCGAGGTGAAGTTACACGATCGCCTGCGGTAGTGAAACTAGTGGACAACAGTGACAACAGCCTGGTTTTCAACAACGCAGTCTACAGAAAATCTATTAAGGTGAAGCAACTACATTTTGATGTATTTGACAATTATTGACGCTAAAATAAGATCTGTAAGAAAGCAATGACATAAATCGGGATGATCTATTTCGGATCAGGTTTTTGAAATATTTACTGACTGCAGTTTTCCGATATAGTTTTAGGTGTGGTTAAAAACAGTAATTAACAAAAAAGGGACTTCTATTTCTTTGTATCAGGGGTTCTGATTGGATGAAATTATTTGATCAATCCATAAATAAAGATTGATTCTGCTGTAAAATGAATTTTTATCTCATTTCGCTAATGTAAAAATTCTATGACGTAAAATTGGGTTGTTGTTTACATTTGAATTTTGGCAATTTTTGGAGGTGACCCCCTTCTAGTATGATTTTCTCGAAATTAAGGTGAATAACCTATGGTAAACTGTAAAAATTCTGATAGAGGAGGGTCTGACAAACATTTTGATATATGGATTATATATAGCTAAAATTTACATGTAGGATGTTGTGTAAATCTTTCTGGAATTTTGGTAATTTAACATGGAACCCTATGGGAAATGGAATTATTGTGCTTTGACCATGTTTTCCTATGGATGTAATTTGTCGGTCATACAAACGTTGCCATTTGAATGATATTTATTGTTTTAAAAGTCGTATCTTCACTGTTGTGTTTTGATGATCGGAATAGGTCAATGTATGGTAATTAAGGAGAGTCGTGATTGGCTGATCCGATGTAGGGAGAGAGGGACTACTATTTCAATGTGTCAGGGGCGGTGATTGGATGAAATTATTTGATCAATCTATCAATAAAGATAGATTCTGCCGTAAAATGGCGAAATTTTATCTCATTTCGCTAATGTAATAATTTTATGAACTAAAATTGGATTGTTGCTTACATTTGAATTTTGGCTAAGTTTTGGGGGACGAAAACAGGATTTTTTCGAAATAAAGAAGGTGAATGACCAGTGGTGACTTGTTTAATATTCTGATAAAGGAGGGTATGACAAACATTTTGATATATGGGTTATATAAATCCAAGATGTAGAAAGTTGTATACATCTTGCTTTGACCAATACTATTGATAAACTAGAAAATGATTTTGTGAGGTGTACAAAAAGATTTGTATAATTATATGAATTAAAAAACCCAAAAGTACTAATAAGAAAAGTAGAGATGATGTGTGAACATTTAAAGAAGATTTTAATCTAGTAACTGTTGGAGAATATGTAACTTAAAACTTCTCTTATTTTGCAGTGCAAAAGTCCAGTGAAACAAGTTCTATTGGATTTTATTAAAAATCTGTCTGTCTATATTAGAAAATCTGAACATATTGCATGAGTATAGGTCAGATCACTTTATAGGAGAAATGGGTTTACTTATTTGTCAAACAGAAAAAGGCAAGGGATTTTAGCACTTGAACACCTCTTTACTTAGTGATATCATATATGTTCAAGAGATCTAAGATTTTGTTATGAGTACAAAACTTAATTATTTAGTTCAACCAACACTTTGGAATAATTAAAAGTTATTCGAGACAAAGGCGTTTCTTTCCAATGATTGATGTCTATACTCTTCCTGTATTTGTTACTTCTTAAAATTCGTGAAATGACAATCTCATAGAATTCAGCAATAAAAAGGCATATAGAGGGAAAAAAAAGATGAAATGGACATTATTAAAAAGATGTATCATATTTTTCATATTGAGAGACATTGTATTTTAGGATATTTTATTGAGAATTGAGGAAATTAAGGAATATGACCTTAGCGGTTTACCGATTCGAACAGACTCCATCTGGATCGAAAATGGTGAAAAACAAACGTAATGCTTCTGCTCGGTAGAGAAAAGTAATAACATTAATGACAAATATATTCAAACTATTGGGAAAGGATAATACAAGCCAAAAAGATTTTAAATGAAGTAAAGGCTTTTTATTTAAACATGTACGGTAAGGGGACGACCATTTGAGGGGGTTGGGGGGTTGGCAAATTTGGTCGAAAAAGATTATTTATTTTCAGATTTTTGAAGGATAGACTATTTCCTTAATATCCTGGGACAGAATGTTTATTTTGTTGATTTTTTTGTCGCCGATAAATGCTTGTTAAAATTGCATTTTGATACATGTATATGCCATCAACACACATCCCTCTATAAAGATATTTTGTTTACAAAACACATTCTGATATAAGGTAAACTCATAATAATATGCAAACACTACGTTAATTGCATAGATCTTTATACTACTATATTCTGTAGTGAAATGTAGAGTCTCTCTCAGTCTCTGGTATCCAGGGGAAAAATTTCCATTTATCACAATAGAAGGATATGTGAGGAAGTGTTGCTGTTTTGGCTTCCTGTCCGTTTTTTATTCGTTTAAATTTTTGACTTTCTTTGAACCATGTTATTTTAATGCAAAAAAGCATTTCAGAAATATTTTTGATATATTGCTTTTTCACATTTATTTTTTGGTCTTCACCGTTTCTAGATTAAATTTGAGAAAGCTTGGTAGTTATTAAGGAAAGATGTCCCTCATGTACAATTTTACATCTTTTAAAAGTTTTAAAGAAACTAAATACTTGTATGGCGATATACAATCATTGTTCAATATCATTGTTCAATGTTCTCTATGTCTAAGGTAAACAATATGGGCCCATTTACGACTCTTTTTACTTTTGTTATCATGTATGTTAAGTGAAGACACACGTTTTTGCTGGTTTTACTTTTGTTCTCATTTTGAGGTTATGTTTGTGTTTGTTTTACATTTGAATAAATGTGCTAAAATCATTTGACGAAAGTCTTGTTGCACTGATTTGAATGAAACCTGAAAGGAATAAAACACTGTCAACAAATATGGTCACCATAAAGTTTGAAATGCACATGATTTAATTTAAACATCAACTTTGCATATATGCTCAGGTGAGAGATGACACAAATTCAATTAAGACCCCATTTGGCCACTTGTTTTAAAGTTAAAATATCGGTGTGACTGGCATATAAGTTAGGGGCAGACAACACGAGGGGAAGTTTGGGAAACTGGTAGCAAGGGGACGCGAATGACACTATTCTGAACAAGAACCTGAAGAGAAAATCTCTCAGCCAGCAGATGATAGAGCCCTTGTCCCATGTCTGTCCATTTACAATGGACATGCAAATACATGTTTTAAAACGCAACAATTCTATAAAGTTTTGTTGAAGAGATTGAATAACATGATTTTTCCAGTGCTATAAACTCCGCTGAAATATGAGTTATACAATTAAACTACTACAAATTGTAGTGAAGGTAGCCGGAAAAAAAATCAACGTTTTCTATAGAACATTCAGCTTTGTATGAACTAGTATATGTGTATGCTTGTATCACGAATATTTATGTTCATTTCAGTCAAAGCCAGAATTTTTATTTCCAGCATTTTCAGGATCAGAATATTGATTTCAAAAAAGTGCCACCCCACCCCCCTCAGAATCAAATGGTCGTACCCCTAATAAAGATGTGACCTTGGTTATCTGTTACAAGTAAGTAACGTTCCAAAATTAAATGATAAATAATCTCTGGAGGTTGACATATCAAAAGATGAAATTTAAAAAGCTCTAAGGCAGTTAATCAGGAGAGAGTACGCTTTGCGGTCCTACTACCTCAGATTAAATATAGTCGAATTTTCTTTTTCTCAAAAGTTAGGTATTATATTTATTCTAATAAATCTCGTGAATTGTTGAAACACTGATCTCCCTGTTAAACTGTACTTGTTAATTGCTTTTAGCCTTATTGCAAATTGACTTACATCGGTTAGGCTTCACTTATATCTGAAAACCAAGTAGGATTTCTCACAGACAGATACATGGTGAAAATACTAATTTATTAAGTAATAGCACGTATGCAACAGAAAACTAAAAACAAACTGGTATGTATTGGTTTTCCTAATTGAAAGCTTTTGATTCAGTCGCTTTGATATTTATCTTTAAAGGATTGAATTTTAAAAATTTTCGTGGTAATGATTTTTTTTTATCAAAACTCTTTTTAATGATATAAAGCTCTGCGTAATCCAAAATATATTTTTCTGGGGGTTCTTTAATATAAGACGCGGCTGTAAAAGACTCTACGTTTGGTACCTTCATACATAAGGGTTACTTAACAAAACATGAAATGAAAATGAAAATGAACAATCACATGAAAATGAACAATCACACACTCTGTCAACGCAGATTTAATAATCCCCTGGGCCATTCATTCTGCAGATAATCGATTGGATTTTTTTTTATTTTTTCAAAAAAGGAATCTTAAGATGATTGACAAACTTTTACTGAAAACAGAGAGGCAAGTATTCACTTGTACCATATCTCTTCCCTTGAATTCGTGGGATATCTTCAAGGTCTCGTAATTCTGAGAAATTCCCTATCTTTCTGGTGAGGATCTCTTATAGATTAAGCGTGTACCATAAAACAGTATTTCAATCTATTAAGGACAAATCAAAGATATTTATCCCATATCCACAACTCAAAGTCGAAGAAACACGACAATACATATGATTATAAGCATCCTTAGAAATATCTTAAGAGGACATGTCACTTTTTCTGTCTTTAGGAAGAAGGCATAATGAGGTCAACAGAAGAATATATAGAATATAGAGAGACAAAATGAAACTTCCAATGAGGTCACGGGGCACATGATCGTATCTATATTAGAATATCAAGCTTCTTGCATAATAGACATTTTTTTGTTGTTATATTTTTTTTTATATGTTGTTAGAGGTCTAATACCGGACAAATCACATTTTGCCGGAATTTTCATTATGACGTTGATGCTTAGATTGTGACGTCACTATAGTATGACGCAAACTATGCGGCAAAACTTCATTTGTCCGATATTGCCCTTTACACCATGTAAAATTGGAAATAAATATAACTTTATATATAAAGTGTCGGTCAAATTCAACCTGTATAGGAAACATTCTAGGTAATAAAATAAGCATACACCAACCAGCGAAATTTCCTCTGTAATACCTGACCTAATCTGAAAATAGCGATCAGTGCAAACTTATGTCTTACTTGGCGCGTACACTTTTACAATGACATAAATGATATAAACAACTTCATTTTTGAATGATGAATTAAAGTTGTATACCCTACAATTCGGTATAATTTAAAAAATTATGGCTGAAGTTCTTAACTTTGCGTTAATAACATTTTTGTTGCTTGAAACCCTCGGAGATATCAAAATGAAAAGTAAATACTTCGTAAATAAAGTGGGTATTCCATAAATACAACCATAACCTGACTTCGTGCATTCACAGTTTAGTCAAAACAAATACGATAAAGGGCGACTCCAAAAGAAAACGATTTCAGTAAATACTAACTTTAGCAGACTTGAATGCAGATTTTTAAAATTTACTTGTCAAGTTTATTTACCTCGCCCTCCATCAATGTCCATGATTCGGCGGCTCCCGAATTAGATCACGTGATAAGTTAGTTGTAAACATTCGGTTTACAAACATCGCGTTTTAGACAGCCATATCTCACTCAATATGACGAATTGGATCACATTTGCAAGGGCCTTTTTAATATGTTTAAGGCTTATATATAATCAAAACAATTTAGAATAAATTAAACTATAATATGCACTGTACTAGCGAACATATATAGGCTATACAGCTTTAAAGCGCGAAAAAAAAAGAAGAAAATGTAAGCTACTGTAACTTAATGTGGCGTTTCTTATAAAACAATTCACTCGAAGCGAGTAATGTAGATTCAGTCATTGCACGAGAAACTGCATCATAAATCAGTGAATAAACAGCTTATAGTGCCTAGTTGCGTATGCGTCCGAATGTTCGTTAAATGATGGGTGCCATTTAGTTTACTCTGATCCATATATCACATGATAATAATATCACTGAACTTCACAGCCTTACATTTTAACCGAATATACAGTATGTTTGTGATAATTGACTAATCTATTGGACATTGATTTAATAAATCACTTATAGTAATACAAGACTATATAGGTGTTCTACTTGAAGCATCACAAGCCTTACCTCAGTTTGGTTGCATCGCAAAATTCTATAATTTTGTAAAATTGTTGCTATAGCTGATTTGATTTCCAGATATGCGAGTCTCATTCCAATACAGTTCCTTGGACCGTGTCCAAATGGCAAGAATGCATAAGGATGACGCTTTGCTTTCTCGTCAGGAAGAAATCTAAAAAGAATATCATATCAAATCAGTATCGGTCAATAATGTTGCTGATAAAATGCTAACGCCTACAAATGTGTATTATAAAATATTTTGGATTTCCATTGTTCTAGTACAATTAAAAGGTATATATGTTCTATATTTATTACGGATATAGCGATATTATTATAAAAATGCCTCCCTTATGCAGTACGTTAACGCTGATTTCTGTACATTTTTGTGTGTGGTTATATGTATTCAGTTCGACGTCAGGTGATATATCTTTTCACATTATAAAGTTATTGCAAGAATCAGAATTCTTTACATGTGACGTCAACTTCTCTAACTATTGAAATGATCATGTAAAATTTAAAGGTACATACAAATGCTTATTATTGTTATATCCTTTAATGTCAGATCAAGTATATTTTTACTACTCATTTCCAAGTACATTTTATTCACCAAGTGTACATTCACTTAAATAGGGGATGCTCTATTCTTTGCTTCTCCTACATTTTTTTTTCCAATGATCTCTTTTCTAGGCTGTTGAATATAATAGAATATGTAAATAATTTTTGCACATTCTTCCGAAACTAAAATATTGCATTACTTTTATTTGTATTTTTGGTAGTAAAACATCGATAAAAAAAGTCGCAAGTTTCAATTAAATACACTATTTTAAGGCATTGATATTGATTTTTCGAGATTTTTCATAACGATCCAAAAGGCTTTTAATAGTGCAAATAATAACTGCAGTTCCCAATTTATTGTTGCTAACTATTATAAATTTGTTTTGTCAGGTAGATATATGATTATAAAGATAACACATTGAGACTGATGTAATTAAGATGCCATTTCTACAGGACTTAAAGCACATTTGCATTATTATCTATCTAGTCGTGTTACTTAGGATTACTGTTATGTTTTCAAGAAGTTAAATGGAACATTGTAATCAACAGAGAGATTGACCATTCATTCACATTAATGAAGTTTCTTTTAATTACCCACACTGCAGCTGTAAGAAAAATTTCCTTACCTATCTGGTATAAATTTCTCTGGTTCAGGCCAGTGTTCTGGGTCATGGTGTATACCATAGATGTTGAAGTTTAGTGACGTTCCCTTCTTAATATGATATCCTCCTATTTCGCAATCCTCTTCCGCAAGTCGATTAGTGCTGTTCATTACAAAAGATGTTAAAAGCAAGGTCGTAGGTATTTGCACATTTATACAGATTACCAGTGCCGTTATTAACAGTAGATGAAGAAGTTTACATAAATGTTTTCTTCGATAATATTTGAAGTATTATAATACATACACAGCTGCTGGGCCGTACATCCTCAGTGTTTCGTTCATGCAGTTGTCCAAGTACTCCAGTTTTAATACATTATCATAATCCGGCTTCTCCTAGTGTAAATTGAGTTAAAGGATTATGAAACCAATGTGAAACATTTCTAAATTATATTTTATATTTAACCGTAAACCGGTTAACCACACCATTTGTTTGGCTTTTGTCAAATTAAATGACCGTCCTAAGTCGGTTTCGTAATTGCACTACAATCAAATATTTTTGTGATGTGTTATATGTTCTAGTATATTATTTATATTCATGTATTGTATAGCTCCATGGTGACGTCTGCCACATAACTGAGCCAGTAACTCCTCTTTTTTCTTTTATTACAAATTAACATGTGTATAGTGAGAATATTATGTAGAAGAACAATCGGACTGGTAAATGAGTACTTTTTATAGCATTGTTCAATTGTCATCAGCAAAATTCACATTTGATATATCTAAAAGTTACTTAATGTTTAACTATATAATATACAAAAACATGAATTGCCAGTATAACCAATACACTAGGGAAAACATGCTTGCGCAATGGGATTCAAATTGAAAGATCGATGGAAAGTCGAAATGTTCAGTACAACACAAGAAAAAAAAAGAATAAACCACGGGTTTCAGGAAGAATAAGAAGACAGAACAGGTTTTGCGAAGGCGTAAGCATTCTCTGTAGATCAGTCGCATTATGCCATACATCTATTTGATCTAATAAATTTCGTGTCAAATCAAATTAATGTTTCGGTGAAATAGAAGCTATGAGTTAATAATTATGAGAAGTAATCTGATTTACCTTTCCTAGAACCCTGTCTACTTCGTCTATACACTTATCCTGACAATCTGGGTGTAATGCTAGGTTATAGGCCAAAAATGCTATTGTGTTTGCAGTGGTGTCGTATCCAGCCAGAAAGAATACGAAAGCATTTGAAGTGACTTCATCAATAGTAAGACCTTTGAAAATAAATAAAAGACTTTCAAACAGAAATCATAATTAAGAATTGATTAGATATAGTAGGAAACCATTCACTGTATCCTCTGTAGCCCTCTATCGTTGCAAAACATTCTAATCGATCTTAACAGAAATTCCATTATACTCAAATGTTTCGCATAGAATGGCAATGGCATAAAAACTAGAACTTACTCATTTAAAATGGATGACGAGATCATTGTTCACATGATTATCATCGTTTAAGTTTGTATACATTCCTATAATTTGTAATCAATGCGATTAAATATTCTTACGTTTTATATACATTCATACTAATGATACATGAAGGGAATGTGAGTAAGTATGATTCACACATAAATATTAAACATCGCTGAAATTCTCTGAATCATGCCACCTATGCCGGTTTCCAAAACATAAAGTGAATTTTGATCATATTATCAAATTAAGGTAAAGTCCTATTACTTTACAGAGACACTCGTTATCAAATATCGTAAAAGGTGCATTAAATTAATTAACTACAATGCTGTACAGCAATCCGACTTATTGATGCTTACAGTTCTAGGGTTAGGGCTACAAGACCGCCCAATTCAACTCTTCAGCGCAGAGCGGACATACTTCATAGTATTTAAATTATCTCAAATTTCATGATTACATTATTATTTCGGTTAAACATATTAAGTCATGTTATCTCTTCCTGTCTCTGTTATTAATCTTTTATATCTCCCAAAATCTTGCATAATCCACTTCCAGTATTATCAGACAATTTGAAATAATCCTCTTCTGAAATTTTGTCATCTGACAAAGGAAACTTCAAGTTGCATTACTTTCTGCGTTTTTCAAATTTAGACGGATCATTCTAATATGAAAAAAAAAACAAGGCTGAACCCGTATGCTTTTCCTCAAATTTCCTTCTACACTTATTTAACTCCATCTGGGTTGCGGCATTGTTCGCCTTACTGTACACTTTAGATTCCCACTTGTTTTTCCACATTAGGATTATCATCCAAAAATATGGGAACCATAGCAGGTATCGTATCTGGTAGTTCGCATGGTAAGGCGACGAAATAGTCTAAAGACGAGAATTTCAAATTGTCTGATAGAACTGAAAGTTGATTATGCAAGATTTTATGACAGTTATAAAATTAATCATTTTCAGTAACATTAAGAGTAAATATGTTTATTTGATATGTCTAAAATGAAATAATGATGCAATCATAAGAATTTAGAAAATATGGAACAGAACATGAATCATGGTCGCTAATGAACAGATTCGGGCGGTCATGTAGCCTTAACCCGACAATTTGAAACGTCAATATAACTACAAGTTGGGTAGGGGCACATTGCTTTGGTTATAAATAAATATACTTATATGTTTTCTTATATTAATTTTCAGATTATTTACGAAACACTGTGCAAATAATGTTTTTAAAGTTATGATTGAAAAATCAGTGATCAAATAATTGATTTTAAATTAACTTAACCCGGAAAAACTAAGACATAAATGCTGGTCACTATCTTGAATGCATTGGACGAGGGTTGTTCACTATTTATTTTTATCATTAATGTGAGCGGTTATAAATATTTAATCAATTAATCATTAATACTAATAGTGTAATGAAACGTTATTACACGTCTGTTGGGGTCTAACTGATGATATGACATCTCTTACTATCTATACAGTCACGTCACACATATTGTATCGTATAAAGCTCTATGCATAGCTTTAGGTCTAGACGTCAAACGATTGTGTTATAGTAGTTATATTTCATCTCATGCTGTGTCGGTCCTGAGTCTTGAGATAGTTTTGATCTCCTTACCGCGTTTCTTCGAAGTTGCATCTCCATCTTTGTAATCGACCATGTTACTTCTATCTTCATTATCGACGGAATCTTCATGAGAATTCAACATCAGTTGCAAGAAATCCTTTCGAGTCTGAAAATAGATATGCTGCCCTTGTATTTGTTGATCTGAATCATTAGCATCATTTAGTAAGTAACATTGACCTAACGCCTGATATTTTTAATGCACTTAGGCTTGAATTACCATTATCATTTTTTCTATGATCAATGACTTAAAGTAGGTAGTTCGGTATACGACGTCATGGTATTTTTAGGAAGTGTGCAAAGGGATAAGAAAAATAAAAAAGCAGTAGAATTTATAGAGTACGTCAAATAATTTTAGTAAAAAATAACAATATACAATAGTTGCGGATCCAGGATTTCCAAAAAGAGGGGCCCACATATGATTGTTCTGTATTAGCCAAAATACTCTGACATTTTGGATGCCAAATCTCGACGTTTTCCCATATCATTTGTATTTGAAACGTATCATCTATACATGCCATGTAGTGATTTTGCGGCCACGGGAAGGGTGCGCCATTGATACTTCAAGTTTACTGTCAAAAGTTCCCAAGGTATTGAAAAACTAAGGAGTATCTCCCTTATGCATAACTCTGTATTTAGATGGGTTCTTTAGCTCTAACTTCTTTGTTAGTAGTTGAAATGCGCGTAAGGTATAGTAAATTGATTCATGTATATATTTACTGATGTTTATTAAACATATTTGTTCAGAAATATACATTCTACGTACAGAATGTTTATATACCAGTCCAGTCTATAAAATAATGGCTGATTTACATGATACTTATGTCTTCGTACCTGCTGACAAAGTAGCTAGTAATATTATTGTTGTTTTAAAAACATACAATATTAAACTTCTCCGAACTCTACTTCTACGTAAATTGTTTAAAGACAGGATCCTATCTGACCATTGTAAATGAAAAGATGATGGAAAAATCCAAACCATAAGTCTTTAATTCTTGAAACCAGAGGACATACAAAATCAGTGAAAATGAAAACAAAGTGGAAAATAACAAAATATGTCTACTTCAAGAGCATATGTGAACCCCTATGATGGAGTGATATCAGGTGCCCGGGGAGAGTGAGCATCTCCTGCTATGTGTGACTTCAATTTAAGCATTGATAAAAACGATCTTCCAACAATGTATTGGGTTCCCAAACTACACAAAAATCCATATAAATCACGTTTTATATCAAATTGTAGTCACTGCTCTACAACTGTGCTTTCTAAACATATTTCCTCCGCTCCTACTGCAGTTAAAGGCCATGTTATCGAGTATTGTAACGCTGTTTTAGCAATAGTAATGTCAATTACTTTTGGTTTATCAAAAATTTGAACGAAGTGATTGAAAATTTCCGTTTGAGAAACAAACAATTTGATAATTATAAATATTGGACTTGTACTGAGTTTTGTAATCCCATCACATTTTTTATGAATATTACTTATGTACTATTTAAATGGCAAAACTATCAACAGATTATTGGACTCTTATAGGCATTAACTGCGCTCCCCTTATAGCAGATTTATTTTATACCGTTATGAGAGAGACTTTATGCATTCTATTCAAACATCTAAACATTTCGTTCCTATTGATAAGTGCAATGACACCTTTAGATATCTTGATGATGTTTAAGTTATCGATAACGCTGAGTTTGAAAACTATATTTTTGGCATTTATCTATCGAAATTCAATTAAACAAAGCAAATACTTCCGCCCAGGAAACGCATGTTTTGGACTTAAATATAAAAATTATTAACAACAATATCCATGCCAACATATATGATAAACGTGACGACTTTGGATTTCCTATTGTAAATTTCCCTTATCTACATGGTGATGTATCCAGTCTCCCATCATTTGGTAATTATATTAGTCAATTGGTTCGGTTATCTAGAGCACTAACATTTTGGATTTTCACGCAAAATATCTCAGATTACTTATAAACATCTTACTCAGGCTTATAAATATCATAAATTTCGAAAATCTGTTGGTGAATTTTATAGATCTTATTCAGACATTTTATCTAAATTCGGAAATGTGACTTTTTAACAAAACGTATCAATTAATTCAATTAATAATCCTTCATTCGCGGATTACCTTAGCATCATCTACCCAAGTGAACTGGAGGTCAAAGAAACCACAGAAAGTAGTAATTCTACTTCGTATTTAGATATTATGTTGTCTTTCGACATTAATGGTCAATTGAACACCTCACTCTATGACAAACGTGGCGATTTCAATTTCGCTATTACAAACTTTCCTTTCATAAGTAGCAACATTCCATCATTGTCCGCATACGGCGTATTCATATCTCAGTTAAAACGTTATTCCAGAGCATGTTCAAATTACAATGACTTTGTTCTGAGGGCTAAGCGACTTTCAGTTAAGCTGCTCAACCAGGATTATATATGTGCTAGACTAGCAACGTCACTGAGGAAGTTCTAATGTCGTTACGGGACTCTTATTACTTCATATGATATCTCGTTATCCAGACTTAAATGATATTCTGGACTGAGTCCGATTCCGATTATTGTACACAAATTTGACACCTTAATACTAGAAGGTTACCTACTTTGACTTCTCCATATATAAATACATATGGAATTTACACGATTTGACTCTTTCTACTGGGTATATGTGACGGGTGTTGCTAGCAAGCAGGAGATGCTCACTCTCCCCGGGCACCTGATCTCACTCCATCATAGGGGTTCACGTATACTCTTCAAGTAGATCTATTTTGTTATTTTCCACTTTGTTTTCATTTTCACTGATTTTGTATGTCATCTGGTTTCATGATTTTTAGACTTATGGTTTGGATTTATCCATCATCTTTACATTTGTGGTAAGGCTATGTAAGTTCATGACACTTTTATTTTTGATGAATCAAAAAGCTTTATATTTTAGTAAACAATTAACGATGTCCATTCATCTCTACATGATATTTTGAGAATGATACATCTACTTTGTACAATAAATTGATATATTTATACGCAGACCTTACCTGTTCATTTTCAGATTTTCTGTCCTCTATCACTGACAGTGTGACTTTTTTGAAAAAGTCAAATACCTCAAGAAATGAGTGCTTTTTAATAGACAATTTCCCAATCAAGGTAACAAGTGGAGCACAAAAAGGGAAAATCACTGTAAAATAAAAAAAGTAGACAGAACAAAAATTGTAATTATCGTAATTTCCATACATTCCTAACAATGAATTTCAAAAGTTATTTTTATGCATTGATTTCTATTTCATTGTAAATCATGAATTGAATCTCAAGCTTTTGAATATATATATATATTTGTTATAACATACATGATATAGCAATGAGGGATGATGTAAAATTGACATTTAACGCTTCCTTTGCCTTCTTGACAAAAGCATTGTTGGGATCCTTCTGGGAATTCACGTCTATACCAAACGCTGTAGAACATATAACATCCATAGTGTATCCTCCACATATTCTGGAAATTTCAAAATGTCATCATTACTACAAATACTATATGTTTAATTATTTTGCCGCGTTTCATATTCAAGCGTCTTGTGCCCTTAATACGCTATACTAATACAAATGTATTGAAAGTTATGTTAGACAATGTGTTTTGTTAATTAATGTCTATACTTATATGTCCAGAATCTGTACATCCGTAAGTATACATAGAGTAATGTAATCTTTATCTTGATATGGTAATTTAAGTGCCCTTAATTGACGAAAATAATGTAATTTATGTAACACTACATAACTTAGTAAATTTATACATCATTTAAGACAAGTGTATTAAGTATTGCTGAAGCAATACCTTCCCCCGCCGGGTTTTATAGCAAGAAACAATACGGTACTCCGATCGAGTTGAAAGCATTACATATGCCTCACATTTCATTCGGAGACAGCGTGGTAGGGACGTGATCATGAACCTGGAACAAATATATACGACCAAGCAATATGTACCAGGAAGAGGTTATACAAGAATGGAGTAAATAGTTGCTGATAGATATAGAGGTATAGGATGCTCTCTTGTTTAATAAAACATTTGAGTATTTTCGAACTGATATACATGTATATAGTATTGAAATATTTCTGTCTTCTAGATAGTTGAGGAACTCATGTCGAGTGTGGCTAATTAAAACAAGAGAAAACTTTTCTACTCATATTCATGATCTCACCTATCTTAGGTGTCCATGAAGGTCCATCGATCGTGATGTATTGTTGCAACAACGACATAGTAATACGTGTTTTCGTTTAGTAACTTATTGTCACTGTGCAATGATGAGTTAAATTCCAAGTGTATGCTCAATATTTTCAGAGGAATAACATATTTAATCTGCAGCGTATATCTTGGTCAAAGAATGGTAATTAAGCAGATGTCTGATTGGGTGATCTACTACAGGGAGAGAGGGACTACTATTTTTATGGACTATTTCAATGTACCAGGGGCGCTGATAGGACAAAATTGTTTCATTAATGCCTTTACTTGAGGACCAAATACTTAATTTCTCAAAAATGCAGTATGATCTCTTTCCTTGTTCATGCAGTTTATTTAACCTAAAACAAATCAAATATGCCTCGAAGTTTGGTTAAAAGTACTTAAAATATTCAATATTGAAATTTCCAGAAAAAAAGGGCGGCCTAATTTTTCCAAATTTTAACAATCCATTAATAAAATTTAGAATAGAATTTTAATCTCATTTCGCTAATATTAAGATTTTGTGACCTACAATGTCATGTTGTTTACATTTGAAAATTGGAAAAAATTTTTGGGGTGACCCCATTTCAGTATGATTTTATAAATTAATGTAGATAATCTAGATTAACTGTTAAAATTCTGATAGAGAAAGGGCTGACAAATATTGTGATATATGGATTATATAAAGTTAAGTAAATTTTGCCAGACATTTTTTAATTTTACATCATCCCTATAGGAAAAGAAATTACCATGCTTTGACCCCTAACAAAGCAAGAAGCCAACAACCCTTTAATGACAAGTATAGTTTGTTTATGATTAATTTCGCTTTTATGATTAAGATGTCAGAAGAACTTTGGTGACCAGACCATTCATTTCTCAAAATATAAATAATTATGTAACTGTATTTGTTACCTACTCTTTCATTTCTATTTCATTTTTTCCATCATGTGATTGGTCTTTTATATTTTCCAGGAGTTTTTCACAACACATCTGGACTGATTGAGACATCTACAATAAAGAAAACACTGTAAGCATTTTTCAGTTTTGTAACAATTGCAAGATTAAAATAAGTATTTCATACAATTATGAACAATTTACCGGATGTAACATTTTATAAGGTTAATATAAAATGTAAACTTGAATGTAAAACTTATATTGAAAAGTAATTCACTTAAGAGAATTTATTCGGCACATATTCCCCTGCAGAATCATCAATGGGACGGTAAATTATGCACGAATTGCTGTCCAATAAAATTACACAGAAATCGCATTAAAGACTATGCTTTACAAAACATTGAATAATAAGAAATTTAAGTACTTGTACCAAATATGCCATTGATTGGTACAAAAGAAAACACTGAAAAACAAGAAGCCAAGGTGGACCTATATCGCTTATATGAGAACAATTTGTTCATTGGAACAACTGATTGCTCGAGGAAATTCGCACATAAGTATACGCATGAAATAGGAATAATGCACTGTAATAAAAATATCTTCGGTGGGGTTTGAACCACTAATCTTCAGGATGCCAGTGTTGTCTGATTTCACAAATTAGAAAATGAGAAAAATGAAAAAAACCCCAGTAAATCCTGAATAGAACATTTTCACATGACTCTTACAAGCAAATAGGTTTTTAAATGTTAAATTGGGAAATAAATGCGTCATTCTTTTCCCTGCAACCCTCCCCCCCAATTATTCAAAAATATGTGGAAATGACTAAGTAGGGGAATAACGTGAAAAGTCGAAAGTATGAAATGTTTACTGACGATGGACGGCAAACTATGACATTAGCTCAATAGAGCCGGAATCGTGTACTGAACGAAATTATGTTTCCTTATTTAGCAGGCTTTAATAAATTATTCTTGAAGTCAGCATTAGCTGAATTCATTCAGTCTTTGCTTTCGCAAGGAAAACAATAATTGGCTCTTGGTTTCAGTTTCACTTACAGATATATAGATGACTTGCTTTCAATTAATAATCCTTCATTGGCAGATAACCTTAGCTTCATCTATCCAAGTGATCTGGAGGTCAAAGAAACTACAGAAAGTAGTAATTCTTCTTCGCATTTAGATATTATGCTGTCTTTCGACATCAATGGTCAATTGAACACCTCACTCTATGACAAACGTGACGATTTCAATTTCGCTATCACAAACTTTACTTTCATAAGTAACAGCATTCCATCATCGCCGGCATATAGCGTATTCACATCTCAGTTAATACGTTATTCCAGAGCATGTTCAAATTACAATGACTTTGTTCTGAGGGCTAAGCGACTTTCAGATAAGCTACTCAACCAGGGTTATATATGTGCTAGACTAGCAACGTCACTGAGGAAGTTCTAATGTCGTTACGAGACTCTTATTACTCCATATGAAATCTTGTTATCCAGACTTTTAAAAGATATTCTGGACTGAGACCGATTCCGATCATTGTACACAGATTTGACACCTTCTATACTAGAAGGTTACCTACTTCAACTTCTACATATATAAATATATACGGAATTTACACGATTTGACTCTTTCTACTGGGTATATGTGACGGGTGTTGCTAGCAAGCAGGAGATACTCACTTTCCCCGGGCACCTGATCTCACTCCATCATAGGGGTTCACATATGCTCTTCAAATAGACATATTTTGTTATTTTCCACTTTGTTTTCATTTTCACTGATTTTGTATGTCCTCTGATTTCAAGATTTACGGAGTTATGATTTAGATTTATACATCATCTTTACATGAGATGTAGTACAGAGTGTTTCATTGTTAAGTCTTTTATAAACGGATTACTTGTTGAAAAGTATTCCCATTTCAATAGGAATACAATACAATAAAAGATCAAGATAGTCTTAAGTCTTTATAATAATTAAACATGACTAATTTGTGATGACATAATAATTGATACTTTTACAACACTGGTAAGAAGAATAAAAGGCATGAAATCCGATTATAGATGTTGTCAATGAGGGCAAATATATATAATAAAGAAGAAATTAGTTAAGGACATTTGCCTAAAACTCCAGCTAACTGACAATAAAATTAATATTCTTATTACTTTATCTGTTCACGTATTGATTAAATAAACAATTTGTAAACACTGTTAATAAAGCTATCTTAAAATGTGGACATTTAATCATGTTGGAATCTGAAATCCAACAGCGCAATCAACGGAGTTGCGCCAGCTCAACATCCAATCAACACATGACATATTAAGTATGTATAATACATTTTAATGAAATAAATTATGGTTTAACATTATTATTAATAACAAGGACATCAATATTTTGTGCATATTTCCTTTTACAAGTGTTAATAAGGTCAACAATGCATGATTATTGGGTATCATAAAGCAGGTATTACCTGCAATACTGTACATTGTTACTATTATTACAAGCTAATATAAGATACTAAGAGACCATAGATTTAATTAAGGAAACTTAAATTACCATTCTCATTTTCCCTGATGAAAATGTCGGAGTCAGGGTATTACGTATGAACTTCCAATGTTCGTCCTTAGCATTGAGTAACATTCCTTGAACTTCTTTCGGAGTTGTACCAGGTAATCTCTGTAATGCACAACCTTTTATAATGAGTTTATATATATATATATATATATATATATATATATATATATATATATATATATAATATATATATATATATATATATATATATATATATATATATATATATATATATATATATATATATATATATATATATATATATATATATATATATATATATATATATATATATATATATATATATATATATATATATATATATATATATATATATATATATATATATATATATATATATATATATATATATATATATATATATATATATATATATATATAGAGAGAGAGAGAGAGAGAGAGAGAGAGAGAGAGAGAGTTTGGCGGAACATAACGGCGTTTTTCAAAATATTACCGCTACATCTTTACATTGTGATGTATGTCTAACACCCTAAGTTTATAATAAATGATCGCTAATAGAAAAGAGAGTCTATCTCCTCCATCTCACTGCATTCTTCTAGAAAACTGTAATGCATTTATCATCATCATCATCATCCTCACTCTGTGTTTTTTTTTAAATTGTGGCCTATCTGAATTTTTTTTTCATAGAGGAAGGTTTCATTTCGTAGTCCGAGTTTATCGATGATCGAATCTACATAGAATATAAAAAAACCTGTGGGAAATCGTAATTCATTTTTACTACCCTTCATCAAAATCTTTCTACCAGTTTTGAAGAAATCTTTTAGACTAAATGAACGCTGTAACTATGCCTCTAAAACCGTTGACAAATTGACAAATATCTGATAAATCACACACACACACACACACACACACACACAAACACAAACACAAACACGCACACACAAACACACTCACCTCATACATTATAAGCAATCTTAAATGAGAAAAAAGGAAAATATCACTTTAAAATGTGCGAAAATACCGAAGTCCAGACAATTTTGTTAAATGGAATACCAACGACAAATCGGTGCTCTCTTAAGGCTATGTCGCCTGGTGTCTGACAGAAAAAGAACAACACTTTTAGGGAACCCTAAGTACTTCATTCCTACGAGGTGGTATAATTAACTTTCAGCAAATTTATGGAAGATAAAGTAGAAAACGTTAAGGTCGGCTCGATAGACAGATGGATGTCGGATGGGAAATAAACACAACACGACATTTGAGACTTCTGCTCTGGTAAGCATTAAAGGATTCAGACATAGAGATATTTTTTTGAAAGAATAGGGACTGTGTTGGCTTATGGATATTTTGGATATTGGAATTTACTGAAGCAGCTCACTTGTATCAAGTCAGTGTTCGAATCTAAGTCAGGTCACTATAGTGGAAAGATCTCCCAGTGAACATGGTGCTTGTTGGTGGTTTTTAGCCATACATGAATATAGAAAACTACGAAGAAGTACAGAAGGGCTAACTATATGTCGTAGTCCATGGAATAAAAGGACAATATCCTGTATAGTGTCATATGCAGAAAAATGCGAACCCCAATTAAATCGAGGTGAGACCAGTTGCCAGGTGTATAAGTTCACTTTCTTGAAAGGGGGATCTAAAATTGCACCAGATCGACCATAGAACTTCCTCAGTGACAATTTCAAACGTTCCTCAATATATCACTGTCAAGAAGCCTCATTCTCAGGACGAAATCTCCGTATTTGGAGTATGCCCTGAGATATCGTATAAGTTGTGAAATGAAGACAATATGCGGGAGAGGAAGTATGTTGCTACTCAGGAAAAGGAAGTTGGTAATAATGAAATTGAAATCGTCACATTTGTCATAAAAAGAGGTTACTAATGAAACATCGTTACTAATTGATAGGAGTATATCGAGGTATTCATTGTCCTTGCAGAGCAGAGACTGTATGAATTCTGCTTCGTATAAGTAACAAAATAAATGTCGGCCAGAAGTGGCGCGCAGTACCTATCGGAATGCCAACAATCTGTTGGAACACTTTCCCATCAAAATTCACAAATAAGTATAAGAAATTTTAACTTTTGGATGATCTCTTTTTCTGTATGCTTGCTACTGGAATCAGACTGAAATAACCCTTCTGAGAAGTAAACCCAACTATGAGATGTACAGTTAATTTTCACTTTGGTGCATTGTTTTAGTGTCATAGTCATGTGACGCCAGTTATTTTCGTATTTTACATACAAGTCATACATATGCACGTATTATTCCATTGTATGAAAATCTTTATTTATTTGGTATTTGCATAATATTTCTATAAATAACAAAGGAATAAGTTTGCGTCGGTAAAAACTTACAAATCTATTTGGAAAGGAGGAGAATTTCTTTATCATATACTCTTTGACCAATTCAGGATCAGCGAGGGTAATGTTAGGAATGACTCCAAAGTACGTTCTAAATAGAAAATATATATCTGTTGATTAATTAGTTAATCACTACGCTTAATTTTGAGGATCGTTAATTACGCAATAATATACAGATGGCCATAATTCTAAAATTAACAAGAGAAGACTTTAGAAGATATTTTTGGTAAATAGCGATTATTTTCATTTTTCCTTTATCTCTCGTGTAACTTACCCATAAATTTTTCCATATTTCTTAATGCATTCCATGTTCATACCCCATATACCCTGTGTAGATTTAAGAAAAATAATAATATGTATGATGAAATACTTAACTGAAATCAATAATAATTCAGTGCATGTACAGTAATGTAGCAGAATGATCCCATCCTATTTTTTCATGATCAAAATAAGTTAAGAAATTTACTGAATTTAATAAGCGAAGGCTAAAGATATAAAACCACATAGTGCACAAATTATTATTAATTACCAAATTCTTAATCATTCCCAAATTTCCGAAGAAAACTTTTGGTGGAGGTCCTGGAACTCCCAATCTCTTCCATAACCCTAACTTCCACTTGGAATACCTTGAAATATTAAAAAGACTATTTTGAGAAAAAATTAGATAAATGACCTTTGCACAAAGAAAGATTTTTTCAAAGATGGAAAAACAATAATGCTTTCCATGATTCGAATAGAGTTATTTCAAAATGATCCTTAATAGTATTATAGACTTTGAAAAAATACACATGTGCTATTCTTGTATATTACTCGCACTGCACGTTCACCTTGTGCTGTTTTCGTTAAATGTAAAATGACATATTACAACAAATATTGCAACGGAAGGCGTTCACGTGATCACAATGACTTCGACAGTTTGCGCCATTTTTCATTGCAATGAAATCGTACAAAGCATTTATTCATATATGACATCACAAGGAAAACATGAAAATACTTTAAGTGTCATATGTTAGTTAAAGAAACCATAATGGTATTCGAAGATTCATATTTAGATTTCAGTGTTATTTACATTATATTCGTAATATGCTACGCTATGTTTTATAAAGAAAGATTTAAAGAAAATTGTTCTGTTTCGTTTCAATGTGTTTGGGGAGTTTAGTTATTTTGTTTTTTGGAATTTGTTTTTGTTTGTTTTTTTCTTTATTCTATTTTGATTGTGGCATGAAAACGACTACTGGATAAATTATGTCTGACAGATGTTTATTTTGTCTAAAAATTCCTACATTTGGTATAATATGCTTTCTGTCGTAGGATGGAGAGAAAAATTCCACATAATACTCCTCATAAAAGGTATTTGTAAAATGTAAATGAATTTTGTGTAGCCGGGTTTTTCATATATTTATACTATTTATATAATAGATAAAGGGGATACCTTTTACAGTAAAGAAAATAAAACCAGCACGGGAAGGCCTGTAAAAAGTGTTTTTACAAATTAATTTATAACGTATAAAAACTCAAGTGGTTAATTTCAGAAAGTTTGCCATCATTGGCTACCATCAGACGATTACAGTGCGTGATTTAGAAGGTTTATATTATTGGCCATAAACTTTCATTCAGAGATGAGGATTTATGTTTTTGTTTTGATATGATGCTTTTGGTTGAAAAAGAGCATCACTGTTTTGATTAGTGTGTTGATGATATCGTATTTAGAAAAATTCCCTTCTGTTACCAGCGGCAGAAGGTACAGTATTTGTTTTATTACACTTTACCCTTGAACAATAAAAGATGAATAAGGATATAACAAGATGCATTTGTGAAACATTATGCCCGCGGTGGCAAAATCAAAACACGAGTTCACTAACCCTGGAGTAGTTTGACAAGGTTTTATTATTGGAGGATGCATGTCAAATATGAAACCTCTTTCTCTCACGGTAAAAACGTTATTGCGAAGGTTACAGTTGACAAAAGACAAACAGACCGACAAAACAAAATCAATATGCCCTCGATCCGGGACTATATAAATAGATTTTACTATATAGGACTCTTTGTTTTCTTATCGTTCGTGTCAACGGTAGACATAACGTGGTGTGGATAGATGACAGATCTCTAGCATATAGTAACGATGGTATTCATCGGTGTTTAAATATGAATCAGAATCTGGTAGTGCCACTACGATATATTCATAACATTCCTGCTATTGGCAGAAAACAGCAAACCACTCCCTTGTATATCATACACTGCAGTAATTTCCGTTTGTTTTTTAAATCATAATAAATCTATTTCTCTATATGAATCGTATCTGAAATTGGCAGAAGTGTGATGTGCACGTCAACATGCGACGTTTTCACAACTAAATGTAGTTGGTGTAATTTTGATTATCAACTTATTGTTAGTAAACTCTGAAATTTAATCAGCCTAATATGATATGAAATAAAAAGATTACGCTATATCCAGATATGTATGTAAGTACAATCTGGGTATTACACCACGGATAAATTGATTTATACTATACAATATAGACCTTACACTGATAGTAAGGAACTATTCTCTATTCCTAATTAAATGATACTGTTTCAGGGACTACTTAACGGAAAACACCCGATATTCGTTATGCAGCGGAATGTATGTGAACACGATCTGCATGATATAATGCACATTTATTTATTATTTATACTTATCGAGCGAAATATATGGTGACACGATCTGCATGATATAAGCACATTTATTTAAACTTATGCAGTGGAATGTATGGTCACACGATCTGCATGATATAAGCACATTTATTTAAACTTATGCAGTGGAATGTATGGTTACACGATCTGCATGATATAAGCACATTTATTTATACTTATGCAGCAGAATTTATGGTGACACTATTTGCATGATATAATGCATAGTTTTGATACTTATGTAGCAGGATGTATGGTTACACGATCTGCATGACATAATGCACATTCATTTATACTTATGCAGTGGAATGTATGGTTACACGATCTGCATGATATAAGCACATTTATTTAAACTTATGCAGTGGAATGTATGGTTACACGATCTGGATGATATAAGCACATTTATTTATACTTATGCAGCAGAATTTATGGTGACACTATTTGCATGATATAATGCATAGTTTTGATACTTATGTAGCAGGATGTATGGTTACACGATCTGCATGACATAATGCACATTCATTTATACTTATGCGAAACCGGAAACAGTGTGGCATGGGGCCTTTCATCTTGAAGACCGGACAATAGTCACTCTTCTGAAAAATGTAACAGAATAAAATTTGACTCACAAATAAGCAGAAACAATTATTCCTACAATGGTCAGCAGCCAGATAGGCACATCTATCAGTCCTAAGATCAGCATAGTGTAAAGATTTCCTGAAGAATAATATAGTAATATTATCAATGAACTCTGTTATATATAGTGTACTTTATCACTTTAAGATTAACTCACCGTCATTCACACTGACTCACTTTTATCTGCTAGCAGTTACAGTGGATTGTCAAATCCATAGGGTCATGATGTAGCATGTTAACAGTGTATGTACCGATATATTTGTCATTCGAGATTATCAAGATTCATAGGTAAAAGGAATGAAATGTAAATTTCAGGCCGTACAACGATATTGCAAGTTATATGTTTAGTCATTTAGTCAGATTTACAGGTATAATCAAGAACATGTAAACTTAGAGCCAGAAATGGAGATTAAAGGTAAGTAGAGTGCATGTACGGAAACATCATTCGCACTATTAACAGTGGTGGGTCGAGTTAGGGGGAAGAGGCGAAGTCAGGCGGGGAGTCTGGGAATCTGGGGAGCAGTAGATTTAGGGTGGAGTCCTGGTGGGTGAAAAGGAGGGAAGGCGGAGTTCCTAGAAGCTACTGCAATTTGGCAATTTTGGGGCCTATAATTGTGTATTTGAACTTCAATTGATCGTTCTTAGTTAGTGCTGCAGTTGACGTGTAAAGAAAGCTTTTTGTGAAGTTATTCATGTGTTGTCTATACTTTGTTATTCTTGTTACACATGTGGTGGATTTTACTATACAGCTGAATCATATCTGATCTTCTAAGAAATCTGATTCAGCTATATCGTAAAATCCACCACTATTACTTCTTAGTGGACAGAACCGAAACATCTTTACTTGTGAAATGTTTGAAAAAGGATTTGCAACTTTTCATGATTGCTTTTCAGACGGGAAAGGGTGGAGTTGGGGATGAAGACCTGAACCTAGCCAAAATGACCTTTGTTGGGCAAACTTTTTCAACCAAATGAATCGTAACACCCATACACTGCGTACCACCGGTTTATAAACCTTTTTCATTAAACGGGTAGGTGGAACTTATTGAGCGGTGGTTTGGAATGGAATTTTTTTCACTCTGATGAATTCTGTTGACTTAATAGTGAAAGACATCCAGTCATATTTAAGTATATATTAATAAACATCTACATGTATATTGGAAAAGAAGCCATAACAATATTTCAAGACCAAACCTATTTCCCACTCCCAAGGGCTCGACTCAGAACTACACATGCACTCGATCATATAGACCATTCCAGCGTGTTATACACGGACGCGGCCATCTTCTGATCACGTTATTGTCTGCAACTGAGGTACTGAAATTGCTATCATCAGCCAAGGACTTATAAACAAGTTTATAAGTCCTTGCATCAGTTGATACCACCTACCGGCAATATTTTCTCATCATTTGTATAATTTGATCAAGGATCTGAGCTTGGCTTACAGACAGGCAGAGCAAGGCTTAATTATGTTGATGTCGCTTTACATATTTTTGATAGCAACATATTATTCTATAAATGTTTCGTGTGTGATAAAATTTTTATGACCTCTCTTCTTGAGAAACTTGTTGATACTGTGTCTATATGGAGTATTAATTATAAATTTTTAAATGCGTGTCCTTTGATGTCCGGTAAGTGGGAAGGTGGGAGCCCGTAAACCGGTTAACCACATCAATTGAATGACATTTGTTACTTCAATTGACCGTCCTAAGTCGGTATCGTAACCGCAACACAATCGAATATTTTTTTTAAATGTCGTTTTTCCGTGTATATTTTACTATTACCATATATTTGTGTGCATGTCCTTGGTGATTTTTGTCATACAGCTTTGTCAGGTGTCTTCATGTTTCTCTTTAATGTGTTGTTCTGTGGTTTTGCGGTCTTGACAGTGATTGTGACTGAAATACAGGTATTTGCCATCGGTTGCCTAAGAAAAAAGATGAGTTACTGACTCAGTGATATTGCAAAAGTCACCATGGAGCTATACAATACATGAATATCAATAATGTACTAGCACACATTACAAAAATATTTGATTGTAGTGCAATTACGATACCGACTTAAGACGGTCATTTAATTTGACAAAAGTCAAACAAATTGTGTGTTTAAGTAACATTACTTTACAAAACCTAAAACAAACGGAGATCGATCGAATATTGTCGTTTTTAACTCGATGGCTTTTTTTTATGAATAATTGACTGTGTAGTACAGATCTATTAAAATTAATTATGATCTGATTGTAAATCTAATTATTCCCATGATTACGCCTGTGGTCGGTAATATCTCGTTCCAGGTGTCCTTGGCAAAGGTGTAAGTGACATTCCAAAAACTGTCGTCCGTATTACGCAATAAGTTTACTGGATTTAAGTTGGCTGTCTAGCCCGATCATCCGTAATGCAAGTATTGATACACATGTACCTGGGTGTTAATAGGGGCAAATTAATTAACATTGCATTCACAAGGGGGGGGGGGGGTTATGCATTTATATTGATTTATATTTGTCCTTTGGAGAAGTACAAAGTTACTTTCGTTACTAATGTTGCTTGCGAAATGTTGTCTCGGTTGGGTTGTATTCATTTTTCAGAGAACTGCATGTCATTTTGCAGAAGATCTTACGATTTTATGGATTAGTTATGGATTTTTAAAATATTTCCAACTCAGATTTTGAAAATAGGGATAGCCGAAATTTGGAAAAAGTTAAGTAGATTATGATATATCTCGTCACTAGATACAACAATTCATATGCATACTGAAATTGAAGTTAAGTTTTGAAAGTAGATTATGTTTCTGATATCTATTATCAGTGCTTTTGTACTGACATTAAATATATATACTTCAAATTTTCAGTCATCAAATTAAGTAAATCACGCTAAAACTAAGGAGTATCTCCCTCATGCATAGCTCTGTCCTTAGATAGATTCTTTGGTTCACCTTCTGGTCATTTTGGCCTCAACACTGCTTTTCATATTTCTATATATTTTGAGAATCCAATCATTCGGCCACGAGCATCACTGAAGAGACATAACTTGTCGAAATGCGCATATGGTGCACAAAAGCAAAGGTATATATGTTTTATGTTTATTATAACCACTAGGCCGGTGTCACTGCTGGTGGACTGATAGTTCCCGAGGGCATTATAAGTCTAGGTATCAGTGCTTTTGTACTGACATTAAATATATATACTTCAAATTTTCAGTCATCAAATTATGTAAATCACTCTAAAACTAAGGAGTATCTCCGTCATGCATAGCTCTGTCCTTAGATAGATTCTTTGGTTCACTTGTCATTTTGGCTTCAACACTGCTCTTCATATTTTTATATATTTTGAGAATCCAATCATTCGGCCACGAGCATCACTGAAGAGACATAACTTGTCGAAATGCGCATATGGAGCACAAAATCAAAGGTATGTATGTTTTATATTTATCTAATAAATCTGTCATACATGATACATCATTCATTACTGAATAAATAACTTAACGTGGGTGACAGATTAGTTTTGTATGGAAGAAGGTTCCTTATCCCTGAAACTTTTATAATTATTAAATAGAATATAAAAACAAACACATTTATTAATTTTCAATCATATTCATAGATCAAATCATTCAATTAAGCGTTAATAAACACAAATATTGTTTTAACCACTACACTCATATGTCTTTTTTACTATCTTGATAACTGGTTTTTTTTCAGTACCGTAATGGCGGTTACAATCGCGACATCTATCGGTAGAGGGCAGATAGCTATTGAGTAACTGCCCACTAGAAAGGTGTATAGGGAATACATCCAGCCCATACTCTGAGGATTAGTGTTAATGAACAAACTGTTCACGGATGGACCGACGTACCATGGCTACGACGACTCAGACGATACAGTATATGTTATTGTAATAATTTAGTAACATTATAGCACACCTACATATGCACAAAACACAACACACAAATATCCTACAATATTTACATGTAAAATATGTTACTACCCTAAAAGGGGAAAGCAAAAGACATCTGACTTAGCTTTAGGGCAGAGGTCACCAAGGAGATGCACAATAGCACTTGGTATCAAGTAATGAAATAGGTGCGATGAAATTACCAAAAAAAAAAAATCACTGTACGACAGATGAGATAAGGACGGTCAATTGAGTAACAAATAGTACTCAATTGGTATGGTTAATCGGTTTACGGGCCCATATTCCCACTCATCCCAAATGCAGTACAATCAAAAGACATACAATTAAAAATTCATAAATAATCCTTTATATCGAGAGAAAGGATCATCTGAAAGTACATAACTAATAATTAAGGATATATTCTAAACTATACCAATAAAATATGAAAATGTTGCCACTTCGCTATTAAATTTATCTCTCTATCCTTTCATAGTATATCTGTATTTTTCCATGTTACAGTGGTATTTCAAATATTCTTTGCACTCATTTATATTTAATTCATTACTTAAATTTCTGGATTTGTAAATATAGAATTTTATCAATACAATACGCAAGTTATTTGCTGCATTTTCTTTTCCAGAAAGTGAAAATAAAATATCTTTGGATGAAAGCTGCAAGATGTGGTTCCCATTACTAAAGTGCCATTCAGTAATTGGATTCCACAGATTAAACATATTATTACATTGAAAAATAAATGTAAAACAGTTTCTTGTTCACTTTTACAAAATGAGTAAAGAGAGTTGTCTGTAATTTTCATTTTAAATAGAAGTTTATCATTTGCAATAATTTGTTGGACAATTCTATACTGGAAACAAATAAGTTTAGTGTCCTGATAGAATTTAAACATTTTTCTAAATTTTATTTCCATATCAAATTTTACTGTATTAATGTATGTTACCACATGGATTCAGACTTGGTAACAATTAGCTCTTTTAAAAAGGAATCAAAAATAAGTCTTCATCCTTTAATATCTTTACAAAGGATCTTTATAGAAAAAGGTGTTACATGGACCATTCTTTACAAGGATGGTTATATTTCTATAGGATGAAATATTTCTATCTCCTGAAGTATATTACTTTGATCGTGTACATTAGGCAAGATCTTTTTATTACTTGGATTACAAATTCGGCGACCGTATTTTTGTGTGTCTTGAAAATAAATGAATAAATTGAATGACCTATTTGAGAACTGTGTCATAGATGATTCATTCAAAAATAAATATCTACAAATGCAAATCAATTTTTTTAAGCGCGACAGCTAACGACTTGAACGATTCGTGTCGTGAAATACAGTTTGTGGTTCATTCAAATCGTGATCGATATACCGGATAGTTTTTCGGAGCTGCAAATGTTACCGCGAGAAAACAAAAAAGAAGTTCATCATTGGTTAACTTGGATAAAATATCATGTGAGGCATGGCATCTTAATCTTGATCATGATGAAAATTATAGATCCCTGAATGTTTGAAATTATACATTGCTCTTGTCATATTTCATGGTCTTATACACAAATACGTGTTAGCCCTACACAATAAGACTCAGTTTTACAATTTGATCTGTCATCTATCGCTATTTGACGCAGTAGTATAACCTTTCTTCCAGATTTATTGTTTAAGTACAATTTAATTACTTGTCTTGACAATCAATGCTGATTAAACCTACTCTGTTTAGCAGGATATCATATATTTCCTTGAAAGTATTAGATTTTAAAACTGGTTTAAACTATGTACATATGTAACATATAGTTTTAACCAGTCGTAAACTCTTTTTAAATTTTATCCCTTTCCACGAGACGCCAGTTAATATAGGCATGTAATGGTCAATGTTGACCGAATGTGTTCTAGGCAAAGAAGAAAAAGAAGAAAGTTCAACAGACCTTGCAAAGAAATCCAGCATATCTTGACAGTAGCCAACGGTTTGAAGAGTACAGTAATGCATGAACAAAAATTCAGTTATCGCAATAAAACAAAAATTGCAAGCAAACCTTGAGATATTATCGCATTTACCGATTACGTGTGAGAGAAACCTGTAATGATACTTAGTTTATTTATCTCCATGCATGAACGATATAAGAAGAAAATACATCTTGATTACTACCATTTCTTGAAAATGACGTCGATGTGAGATTAAAGTCAGACATGCTAATCAACACAGGAAACAACACATGTACAATGTTTTCCTTCAGCGACGCAACAAGGCAATGGGCAGCACAAAGCGCCGTGCCAATCTTTATTTCTGACGGTTGAATAAGAAACAAAAAGAGACAAATGGAAACCCGTCACACATACATGTACACGACTATACACATACATATCTCTGTTTACAATGTTACATATAGTTCAAAATAGGTTATCGTCATATGCTTTACAATACTTTACAATAAAATCACAGGGATTGATCATAAGTAGAGTCAGTTTAATTTGGTAGTGGTCGGCTTACATTCTGGATTACTATGCACAGATCGACGACCACTATATAACCGGGCCATTGCTTAAGAAATGAAACCATGTTTTATTTTGTTTTGTTTGTTTTTTTGTTTTTTGTTTTCTCAACCTACCTACCATTTTTTTAAATTTAAAAAATCTGTATTCCATTAAAAATAATAGAGATATTTGGTTTTATCATATCACTTTGTAAATGTAAAATTTTGAATATCACATAATGAGTATAAGAGTTTCATTCCTTACATTAGAACATTGCTAATGTAAAAGAAATACTATACATTGGGACTGCTGATTACCTTGTGTCCAAATACATTTAAAAATAACATATTTATTTGTCACATATTTATCTTTATTGATAACATTTTTGTGGTGTTCCAATTACAGTGACTTTGTTCTGAGGACTAGGCGACTTTCAGATAAGCTACTGAACCAGGGTTATATATGTGCTAGACAACGTCACTGAGGAAGTTTCATGCTCGTTACGAGACTCTTACTACACAATATGATTTCTCGTTATCCAGACTTTTAAATGATATTTTGGACTGAGACCGATTGCGATCATTTTACAGATTTGACACCTATACTAGAAGGTACCTCTTTGACTTCTCCATATATCAATACATATGGAATTTACACGATTTGACTCTTTTTACTGGATATATGTGACGGATGTTGCTAGTAAGCAGGGGATGCTCACTCTCCCTGAGCACCTGATCTAACTCCATCAACGGGGTTCACATATGCTCTTCAAGTAGACATTTTTTGTTGTTCTCCATTTGTTTTTCATTTTTACTGATTTTGTATGTCCTTTGGTTTCATGATATTCGGACTCACGGTTTGGATTTATAATTTTAAAACATAAATACAAACAGAAAACATAATGTAATATTTTGTGCTGTATAAATATGACGTTGGTGTTTCAGGAAAACACTACTATAGAAATAGGAATATTTCTACGCGATGAAATATCAAGAAATTGAAGTGAAAAAAACCCCAAACAAACAAACAAAACAAGCTACAAGGAGAACCATCTGATAAAAATGTTTAGTTATTATTCAAATGTTCCAATTAGATTGATTGAAACATATTTTATTTCCATAAATAAGGAAACGGGATCGGGTCACAAGTTAAGCAACATTATGAAAGGCCCTCTCCCTACAAATTCGAATGTTGTTAACAATATGTCATAATGGCGGTACAATAATGATACTACTATCCATTTTATATGAAAAAACGAGACAAAAGGTAGGAAGAAGAAAGAAAAGAAGAGAATGGAAAGTTTATGAATTTTCAATTGAAAAGAAAGCACATACATTTACATATAAAAAGAATTGTTTGAATAAACCCAACAATCTAATGGTTAAAAGCGTTTAGTAGCCTTAATGTATGCTTGTACAGCTAACACAATTTCGACATTATTTTCAAACGAAAGTGCCGGATCGCCGGAAAGTAGTTTTCAGTTGTAACTGGTGGGAATTTCATAACGGTATTGTAAAGAATGGCTCGTTGATTAACATACAAAATACATTCAAAGAGGAAATGATACGCGTCTTCATTCATGTTTCCACACTGGCAAGAAGGAGAGGCAATGAGATTTACTCGATATAAATCCGAGTTGAGGTTACTACTGAAACATCTTAGTCTTGTTTGGATAATGTTAAATTTTCTATCACCCAGTAGTAGGTATTTAGGTAGAACATGGATATCGCGTCTTGATTTAAGAGTTTATTTGAAATTGATGGACAGTGTCTTAAATCTGAGTTTAGTGTATCCCAACTACGCATAGTGGAAGGAAAGAAGGATCTGTTAGTAGCGAGTAATCTGTAATTAGGAGGTACAAAATCAGCATCGCTTCGAAGATTATATGGGTTATTACGTTTATGTGGTGTTATGATTTCATTAAGATACGTTGGTGTATAATTGTGGAATATTTTATGAAACAGCGTTAATTTTCTCCTCTCTCTTCGATCACATAATTTTTCTAATCCTGTTTCTATATAAAGATAATGCCTAGCGGTAAACAATGGAAGTCCTGTAATTAACCTTGCCGCTTCGAGTTGTACCTTTTCTAGTTTTTCCCCATCCCCTACACTACACCCTCCCCAGATTCACAACCATATTCTAGAATTGGCAGAATAAAGGTACAATATATTTTACTCAATGTGCATCTGGACAGTGTATATTTCAATTTTTTTCCAATTAGAACATGGGGGAATCCAGAATTGATTTCCTTGTGGGAAGGGGGTTTCCATTCAGGCCAGGGGAAGGATCGAGCCTATGATTATCGGTGATATGGGAAAATGGAAAGTATGAATTTGATACTAATTCAGAAGGATCCTCATTTTCCCCACTAGCACTGCGCGTGTAGAAAATCAACATGCATATATTTAGGACTGAAATTACATTAAGGATTATCAATCCCTAAGAAAACTCTAGTGAAAAATATCTGCTCTTTTAAAAATTCAATTTTAATTTGAGGAATATATAAGATAAAAACCCACTGGTGTTGTTAAAACACTACCTTTCCCACTTTGTTTTCATTTGATAAAGAAATCAAAACGATGCAGTCTTAAAATGGTTCATTCATATTTGATAATTCCTTAATAAACCATATCATCTATTCGACTGCACAGCATTAGCAATTCTGTTTATATTAGCAGACTATAAGCACATCTAATTTCAGGGGTCCGTAAATGTCCACTGTGGTACATTGTTGTTAGTGCCATAGTCATGTGACACCAGTTACTTTCGCATTTTACATTAACGTCACACGTATTCCCTTGGCAGTGTGGAGCTCGTAAAATGTTCCCCGCGGAGGGTGGGTTTGACTTAAGTGTTATTATTATCCTTCCTGTTGTTATGTGACCCTTCTACACAGTGTGTATTCACAGTCATGTGTATATACAGTGCTGAGTTATATTTTACATTATTTGTAGTATAATATCCTTCCTCCATGGCTCAGCATCGATTTTAGAGTCGCTTATATTCGTAATGAGAGAACCAATTGTCTTGCATCACTGGCTGGTTGGTTGGTTGGTTGATTGGTGTTTTACGTCGCTTTCAACAATATTTCAGTTATATCGGGACATGGAAGCAAGAGGTTACCAACCTCTTAAACATAGTGGCGCAACCCGGGAATCGAACCCGGATCGTCGGCGCCGCAAGCCAAGCGCTTAACCACTACACCACGCCTGCTCCTTCACTGGCTGGTAAAATTATCCCCTTTACATATGCGTGGAAATGTGATATTTAGAGTGCTGATAATGTAAAAATATGTGCAAATATAATTTTCTTCATTATTTTCATTCTACAATACCATATGTACTTAATAAACAAGGGAAAAGGATTTTATTGCCCTAAACACTTATTTTGTCCCCAAATCATTGTAAAAACAATGAACTCTTAAATATAAATAAATATATACAAAATACATGTTGTAGAACACCGCCCCTTATTTTCAAACAAAATTGATGCAAATATTCTATCTTTGTGAAATATGTTTAAGACCCATAGTTTTACGGGGTTTTTTATTACAATAATACACATGTATTACATGTGTATTAGAGATGAATTACATGTATTGCTCATGATTTAACACTACACTCTTTCCACAATATCAAATGTTTAATTGCATATAAATTTTCATATAACCATGATAAATAAATATATACAAAATACATGTTGTAGAACACCGCCCCTTATTTTCAAACAAAATTGATGCAAATATTCTATCTATGTGAAATATGTTTGAGACCCATAGTTTTACGGGGTTTTTTATTACTATAATACACATGTATGCTACTTTTACTATGTACAAATCAGCAAAGTTTTATTTTCCCCATCACGTCCTTGGACGGAATATTTACATGTGTAAATATGTATAAACATTATAAGGATCATAGAATATTACTGGACAAAAAATGAATGCAGATAAATTCACATAATCCAAATTCAAATATTTGTTCACCGCAATATGCGGTACCTGTTGACCCTTGTTCTTTACATGGAGGATTATTTATAAATTTTTAAATGTACGTCCTTTGATTGTTCTGCTGTTACGGTGAGTGGGAAGATGGGCCCGTAAACCGGTTAACCACACCATTTATTTGGCTTTTGTCAAATTAAATGACCGTCCTAAGTCGGTATCGTAATTGCACTACAATCAAATATTTTTGTAATGTGTTATATGTTCTAGTATATTATTTATATTCATGTATTGTATAGCTCCATGGTGACTTCTGCCACATAACTGAGCCAGTAACTCCTCTTTTTTCTTTAAGACGTGATATCTCATGTTTTTGTGATAGTATCCTTTCTCTCACTAGTTTCCTTCGATAAATAAGGGAACGATTCTCAGAAGCTGGGGCATACCGGATCATTTGAGAGACATGAACACTATATGTAGGTGATAAAGGAATGTTACTACGTGTATATGGAAAGTTAACAATTGGGAAATTAATGTAATCGCATTTGTCATAAAGTGAAGTAATATTTCACTTTATAAGCAGAAATGTTGACCTTAGACATCGGGTCAAGTGTAACAATTCTACGAAATATTATGGAAATCCATACACAGGTGAAGAAGTTATGGCCCGAACAAGGTTTTATTTACTTTGTATATTGTGACCTTGATCTTTGACCTTGGGTTTAGGTCATGACACACCACTGGGATCTAAGTAACCGTTCTGTAAAATATTATTGAAATCCATGCACAGGTGAAGAAGTTATGTCGTGGACAAGGTTATACTCACTTTGCATGTTGTGACCTTGACCTTTGACCTAGGGTCAAGGTCACGACACACTCTTGGGTCCTAAGTAACAATTCTGTGAAATATTATTGAAATCCATGCACAGGGAAAAAAGCAATAGACTGTACAAGCATATACCAGATGGCGGACGCCGGACGGACAACGCGATAACATAATACGCCCGGTCTTAAGACGGGCGTATAAATATTGTTGAAAGCGACGTAAAACACCAATCAACCAACCAACAAACATTTTGTTTATGAAATATGCAATTGTACATTATAAATAAATACATTGTATTTCTATCATGCTTTACGGATATGGATACCGGTAATTTTAGATCTGAACATAATAATAAAATAAACAAACGTTCCTTTCATAAGTAGCATCATTCCACCATCGCTCGCATACGGCGTATTCATATCTCAGTTAATACGTTATTCCAGAGCATGTTTAAATTACAATGACTTTGTTCTGCAGGCTAGGCGACTTTCAAATAAGCTACTCAACCAGGGTTATATATGTGCTAGACTAACAACGTCACTGAAGAAGGCATATGGTCATTACGAGACTCTTATTACTCCATATGATATCTCGTTATCCATACTTTTTTTAAAAAAATATATTCTGGACTGAGACCGATTCCGATCATTTTACACAGATTTGACACCTTCTGTACTACATGGTTACCTTCTTTGACTTCTCCATATATAAATATATATGGAATTTACACAATTTGACTCTTTCTACTGGGTATATGTGACGGGTGTTGCTAGCAAGCAGGATATGCTCACTCTCCACGGGCACCTGATCTCACTCCATCATATGGGTTCACATATGCTCTTCAAGTAGACATATTTTGTTATTTTCCACTTTGTTTTCATTTTTAATGATTTTGTATGTCCTCTGGTTTCATAATTTTCGGACTTATGGTATGGGTTTATCCATCATACTTACATGGTGTCACGTGACAGTAAACTTGAAGACGGAATTACTTTAAAAGAGAAAACTGAAAACATCTGACAAAGCTGTATGACACCAAGGACATGCACACAAAACATAATAATAGTAGAATATACACGGGAAAACGACATTACAAAAATATTCGATTGTGCTGCGGTTACGATACCGAATTAGGACGGTCGATTGAAGTAACAAACGTCATTCAGTTAGTGTGGTTAACCGGTTTACGGGCGCCCACCTTCCCACTCACCGCAAAAACAGCACAATCAAAGGACAAACATTAAATTTTTAAATAATCCTCCATAAAGAGAACAAGAATCAACAGATTTCCCAAGAAGAGATGTCATAAAATTTATATTACACACGAAACGTTTATAGAATAATATGTTACTTTCAAAAATATGTAAACTGTCAACTGCACTTGACTAAACTTTATGACTGATTTCCATGACAAAAAAAAACTAAACTTGAAGTGCACTTGTCAAGTGCAATTCAATTTAAGGTTAGGATTGCACCGAACTGCAGTCTTAAGATGCTTCATTCATATCTTGGTTATTCCTTAATCAAACATATCATCTATTAGATAGCATGGCATAGGGCATTCTATGTAAATTAGCAGATTATACATACTACATATTTGAAGTATAATATCTTTCCTTCATGGTTCGGTAACAGAATTCCTTATATCCGTAATGAGAAAAGAGACTGGTTTGTAGCACTGGCTGCTAAAATTATCTCCCCTCATTATGCGTAAAATGTGATATTTAGAGCAATAATGTAAACATATGTGCAAATCTCTTCTTCTTGATTTATTTTCATTATACAATACTATATGACCTTTATAAACAAAAGAAAAATGTATGTATCTGGGTTAGATTTCGAGCAAAGTAAGATTGTATTATCTTAACCCCTTATTTTGTCCCAAAGGATTGTAAAAATAATTAGAAGGCAGCTCTTGTAGAAATGGATTACATGTATGGTTCAGAATTTTACACTACACTCTTTCTACAATATTAGATGTTTATTTGCACATAAATTTTTAAATAACCATGATGGATTCAAAAATAACCAAAATAATAGAAAACCGCCCCATTGTTTTGAAGCAAATATGATGCAAATATTCTACATGTATCTATATGATGTGGTCAGTTATAAATAAATCCTAAATATGTGTAAGACCTATAGTTTAACGTTTCTCTTGTTACTACTATAATATACATGCTACCCTTTACGAAGGCAAATCAAGAAAGTTGTAATTCCTAGAATTCCGTCCTTTTGACGAAATATCTATGATATCATCCAAGAATCGATAACTCTTAGAGAATACAGTTCGTGTCGCAGTCCCGAGTCACCCTCCCCCACACCTAAAAGAAGGAGTGCAAATACATAAAATTTAAGACTGATCAAACAAGTATCCAAGATTTTATTATTTTTCAATTTATTCTCTAAGTAGAAATAATCAAAATTTATACATGTGTAAATATGTATATCCATAGTAAGGATCAAGGAATGTATATGCAGAAAAAAAATTGATGCAGATAAATTCACATACTTCAAATTCAAATACTTCTTCACCACAATTCTTCACCATTAACTATCCTTAATACAGACATGTGCAGTTAGTAATGCAAACAATACACAATCATCAATATCATCCCATTAATAAAATTTCTCTGTTATTCTTGAGATCTTTTTTCAACCTTCAGAGTTATTCCGTTCTTGGGTCGAATTATTCCTGATCTCAAATCAAAAGTGACTGGAACCTACAACGTAATACATATATGTTGATTATTATAACGTTGTCTATATACAAACACGTATTTAATTTGTCTGAATTGAAAGCATTTAAAATGGACATGATATGTAACTGTGTCTTATTTCGATTAGTTGATTAGTTTGGATTATTTGCGACTGGCTTAAGAATTGATGCTGAGTTTTTATCGGAATCATAATTGTAATGCCTTCATTTTAATTCAAGCTTCGTATTTTGATGGTACTACGCTTTAACGTCCAATTCGTATTACATTAGTAGAACTCCGGCATAGTTGTAAAAGAAACATCAAAATTCAAATAGTAAAGGAAGAGACCCGTAAAAAATGCTGCAATATTAAATTAAGACAGACATAGAAGAAAAGGTAGGGGTGAAAATCATCGATTCTGCAATTATATCAATGCACAGAATTCAGGTGAGAAAAGAAAAACCAAAATCCATAATAATGACATTGAAAAGCAGTGATAGCTAAACTAAAATAATGAAAAGGCGAGGTGAATTACGCCTGAGGTAGAGAAACTAGTGTACAATGTGACAACAGCCTGGTTTCTCAATAGCGCAGGCTTTAGAAAAGCTGTTAATATAAGGCGACTAGAATTTGATGTTAAATTAAAATCTGCAAGAATGCGCATGATCTATTTCGGATCAGGTTTTTGAAATATGAAATTACCGCAATTTTCCGATACAGTTTTTATGTGTTTTCCTATAGATGTAAATAACCGTCGGTCATACAGACGTTGCCATATTGTTTGATATTAATTTTTTTTTAATTCGTATCATTCACTGTTGTGTTTCTTTGTGCTGTGTCAGTGTATCAACATATGCACTGAATAGTAATTATACCCCTCATTCAGGTATCCATGTGCATGAAATGAAAGAATATCCTTCATACTACCGTATGGATAATTTTCCCTTATTAAGGGCTTGTACAGTTTATCGTATAAGTTATTATCGCAAGCCATGGTATTTGGGGCTCTTATTGGATGAAATTACTCGACCAATCTATAAATAAAGATTAATTTTGTTGTAAAATCATGAATTTTAATCTCATTTCGGTAACGTGGATTTTATGACCTAAAAAGTGGTTATTGTTTACAATTGAAGTTTGGCAATTTTTTTTTGGGGGGGGGGGGGCGGGGGGGGGGGCTGATCCCCCCTTCCAGCAGGATTTCTGGAAATTAAGAAGGTAAGCTGTTTAATATTCTGATGGAGGAGGGTCTGACAAACATTTTAATATATCGGTTATATCAAGCTAAGATGTAGAACGTTGTGTAAATCTTCGGTTTAACATTCGGTTCAACCAGGGTTATATATGTGCTAGACTAGCATCGGAAGTTCTACGGTCGTTACGAGACTCTTATTACTCCATATGATATCTCGTTTTCCAGACTTTTAAATGATATTCTGGACTGAGACCGATTCCGATCACTTTACACAGATTTGACACCTTCTATACTAGAAGGTTACCTACTTTGACTTCTCCATATATAAATACATATGGAATTCACACGATTTGACTCTTTCTACGTGGTATATGTGACGGGTGTTGCTAGCAAGCAGGAGATGCTCACTCTCCCCGGGCACCTGATCTCACATATTTTCCATTTGTTTTTCATTTTCACTGATTTTGTATGTCCTCTGGTTTCATGATTTTTGGACTTGTGATTTGGATTTATCCATCATCTTTATATTGGACCCTATGGGAATTTGAATTACTATTCTTTGATCAATACCAATTTGATAAAGTAGAAAATGATTTTGTGAGATGTACAAAACGATTAGTATAAAAGAAAAAAAAACCAATAGTACTGATAATAAAAGTAGAGAGACAGTGTCAACATTTAAAGTAGCTTTTAATTTTGAAACCCGTGGCGAATATATCATAGTGATAAAACTTCTTTTACTGTGCAGAGCAAAGCCCCATTAAAACAAGCTTTATTGGATTTTATTAAATATCCTAAAATTAATGTTGTCTATAGTAGAAAATCTTAACATAGGACATAAATATAGTTCTGATCACTCTGTAGGAGAAATGATTTTACGTATTCTAAAACAGAAAAAGGCAGGGGGTTTGGCACTTTAATATCTCTTACTTAGTGATATATATATATATATATATATATATATATATATATATATATATATATATATATATATATATATATATATATATATATATATATATATATATATATATATATATATATGTCAAAAAGGTTTAAGATCTTGTTATGAATAGAAAACTTAATTATTTAGTTCAACAAACAACCAGAATTAAAATTTATTCGAGATAAGGACCTGCTTTTTCCTGATGGTACCTATATTGTTCCTATAATGACTTCTGGTAATTCGTTCAATGACAATATCATACAATTCTGCAAACAGAGGCGTATAGAGAAAAATATTTGATAAAATGAACACTATTAAATTATTATTGTTTTCTCATATTGAGGGACATTGTTTTGGAGAATTAAGGAAATTAGGAAGTAGGTTTACCTATTCAATCAAGCTCCAAACTGGATCGAAAATGGTGAAAAACAAACATAATACTTATGCTTGTTTGAGAAAAGTAATAACATTAATTGAAACTAGTAATAAATTCGGAAAGAATAATACTGACCAAAAAGATTTTAAATGAATTAAAGGACTTTTATTTGAACTTGTACAGTAATATAGATGATGAGCTAGAAAAGTGTGAATTTGATTATCTGTTACGAGGAGATCACGTTCCAAAATTAAATGATAATAAATTTCTCTGGAGGTTGACATAAGATGAACTGTAAAAATTAAATCAGGAAAGAGTCCTAACAAATCTCGGGAATTGTTGAAACACTGGCGCCGATCTCTCGATTAAACTGTACATATAAATTGCTTTCTAGCCTTATTGGAAATTGACTTCCATCAGTACTCGTTTATTGAGTAATAGCACGTATGCAACAGAAAACTTAAAACAACCTGGTATGGAATGGTCTTCCTAATTGTATTTGAGAAGGCTTTTGATTCAGTCTCTTTGATATTTATCTTTATAGTACTTGAATATTTAAAATTTTTGTAGCAATTTTATTTATCGGATTAAAACTCTTTTTAATGATATAAAGCTATAGATAATACAAAATACTTTTTTTCGGAGTTCTTTAATATAAGACGCGGACGTAAAAATCCACGTTCGATATCTTCATACATGAGGGTTACTTAATCACATTCTTATCACATGACAATGAACAATCATATCCTCTGTCAACACAGATTTAATGATCCCTCTGGGCCATTCATTCTGCAAATAATCCAATGGATTTCCAGATTTTCAAAAATGCTTCAAAGAGAGAATCTTAAGATGATTGACAATGATGATTATGAATAATTATTATATATGTTCTCAACGTTGCTATAACAGCGAATGAGCAAAATAAAATTTTCAACCTGAAACTTGACAACCTTATACTGAAAACACAGAGGCAATTATTCACAAAAGTCTTTTTTCACTGTAAATCGTGGGATATCTTCAAGCTTTCGTAAATCTGAGAGATTCCCTATCTTTCTGGTGAGCATCTCCTACATGTTCAGTGTGTACCATAAAACAGTATTTTTAATCTTGAAAAGGCATATCACTTTTTCTGTCTTTAGGAAGATGGCATAATGAGGTCAACAGAAGAATATAAAGAGACAAAATGAAACTTCCATTGAGTTCATGGGGCAGATATCTATACATTACTTATGTGAAAATGAGGTTATACGTAAATGAACTCAAGGGCCTTCAACATGCATTTTATTCTCTTATTTTATGCAAGCCTGAATTTACTCTTTTAAAAGCAAAACCAAATAATCAAAGTTATGATAGTACATACAGACGGTATGAATTTACTGATATTGATCGTTTCCTCACAGTATGAGATCATGAAAATGTGCCATTTTTACAACTGTTGTATACACGATCGTATCTATGGTAGAATATCAAGCTTCCAGCGTATTTTGTTATCCACATTGTCAGGGAAATATATCTGACCCAATCAACCGGTATAGAAAACATTCTTGGGCAATTAGATCATAATTTGGTAGAACTAGATAGTATCCTGAAGCGTTGAAATGAGCATACATCAACAAGCGAAATTTCTTTATTTATACCTGACCTAATCTAAAAATCGCGATCAATGTCAACTTCTTTCTTCACCTGGCGCATACAAGTTTACAATGACGTGAATGGTATAAACAATTACGTAAAAAATCTAATTTTTGTATTTGATTTTCAAATGATGATTTAAAGCCCGAAAAGTAAAACATATAAGCAACTATTAGTTTGACTTAAGTCTTATTATACCCTTTTCTTGATGTTATGTGGCAGTGGCACTTTCTATGCAGTGTTTGTTCACATTCATCTATATATACAATGTTGAATTATACTTATTTCGTCTTTATGTAAGGGCAATCGCGGGTGTGGCTAGCCAAACAGGAGACGCTAACTCCTTCCGGGAATCTGAATTTCAAGTAAGTGAATATCCACTATGGTAAATTGTTGTTAGTGCCATTATCATGAGACACCAGTTACTTTCGTATCTTAAATTAATATGGCGTTTCCTATAAGAAAATCCGAAGAACCTAGATTCAGTCATTGCACGGGAAACTGCACTGTCAATCAGTGAATAAACAGCTTATAGTGCATACTTATGTAGGCATCTGAATGTTTCGTTGCAAAATTTCCATCAAATTTGTATAAAAATACATTTTTGTGCATGAGGTTTTACATTTTCTATTTCCAATTTCCGTAATCACACGGTTTTATAACAGGGGCCAGTTGTTCGAAACTATAACCATTGGTTAAGCTAACCAGTGGTTAAAGTCTGAGAGACAATTATTTTGATTTATAAGATTTCTGTATAAAAATATAAATTATTTTACAAAACTTGTTTCATGTGCTACAGATCAGTACACAGACTATGACTTAAAGTTTCCTGATTTCAGAGATATAGTTTGACGAAATTTAACCATTGGTTTGCTTAACCAGTGGTTAAAGTTTAGAACAACTGACCCCAGTTTCTCAACTCAACGATGACTTTTAGCGTATTGTCTGTACAATATCTATGCGTAGATTTAAAGTAAGATACTCTTGTCTACATTCCCTTTGAACGGCATGACAATAAACGAGATGATTCCATCTGAAAACTAGGAAACAAACAACCAGGAAAAGTAAAAAACGAAGTACCGAAGAGTAAACCATATCTCCTAGTCTATGGAATAAAAGGACAATATCGTGTATAGTATCATATTCAGACAAATGCGAACCCAAATAAAATCGAGGTGAGACCAGGTGTCCGGGAGGAGTAAGCGTCCCCTGGTTGCATGCAACAGCCGTCGCAAAAGTCTTGCAACAACTTTTCAAGTCTAGACAGTAAAGACATAAATATACACGTATGAACAGATGAAGAAGACAAGAATACGAAGTCAAATCTTCCTATTCAAGACATGAAATGAAAACTACAACAAAACATACATTTTCAAATTTCTTAATTCTTTAAAGGTATTTCGTTTGGGTTTTCATAAGCTCTAGTTTCTCATTTCATCAAGTGTTTTCATTTAAGTTTCTACTGATTTTGAATATAAACTACAGCGTAAGTTATCATAACCATGGCCTCATAATTGTTGTGACCAGTTGTGGATGATTAGTCATCCATGACAAAAGACCAGTGACCAGTGGCCAGTGTTCGTATATTGTATTTTTTATTGTTGCATACACATGAATTGTAATATTATTCATCCTTCGTTATCTTGTAACATAGTTCGTATCTAATATTACGTCAACACCTTTTATACCCCGAACATGTAAATCTGTAAGACAGGTATAGGACTTATATAATCGTTACGTTATCAGTAAGGAAACAGGAAAATAGATCACACAAATTTGACAGGAATTCAAACTATAAATAAACAAAAATTAAAGGCATTCTGGTAGATTGTAAGTGCGAGATTTTAATGAGATGTACCAAATGTCAAAGCCTCATTTACCCTTCCCTGTTTGTGTGATGTTTACCATCTATTTAACTCTCATCCTTATATCACATGATATTAATATCACTGAAATTCACAGTCTTACATTTTAACGAATATACAGAATGTCTGTGATAATTTATTAATTTTTTGGACATTGATATAATAAATCACTTATAATAATACAAAAATACATAGGCTTTCCACTTGAAGCATCACAATCCTTACCTCAGTTTGATTGCATCGCAAAATTTTATAACTTTGTAAAATTGTTGCTATGGCTGCTTTGATTTCGAGATACGCAAGTCTCATTCCAATACAGTTCCTAGGACCATGTCCAAATGGCAAGAATGCATAAGGGTGACGCTTTGCCTTCTCCTCAGGAAGAAATCTAAAAGAATATATCAAATCAGTATGGGTCAACTACATTCTTGTGAACTGCAAGCGCCTATAAATGTGTATCATAAAATATTTTGGACTTCCATTGTTCCAGTGATGAGCATTACTGATATAGCGATATTATTATAAAATGCCCTTCTTATGCAATACATTAACGCTGACATATGCTATGGTTATATGTATTCAGTTCGACCTCCAGTGATATATCTTTTCATATTATAAAGTTATTGCAGAACTCTTTTCATGTGACGTTACCCTCTCAAACTACTGTAATGATCAGGTAAAACTTTGAAGGTACATACATATGCTAATCATTATTTTTTTTTATGTCGAATCAAGTATTTTTCACTACTCATTTCCATGTACAGTTCTTTACTATTCACGAGGTGTGCATTCACCTAAATAGGGGATGCCTTATCCTTTGTCCCACGTACATTCTTTCCAGTTATATCTTTTCAAAGCTCTTTCTTGTTCTATTTGATATTCACGACATAAGAGGAATGTTTTCATTCATTTAACTAAAGCAAATATAGACTTATATTAATCAATAGATCAAGTATAATACATCATTTATAAACAGCGACTGATGAATTATCCTCTGGGTTTGACGATAGAATATGTAGATAATGTTTTACGCATTCTTCCGAAACTAACATTTTTCATTATTTTCATCTGTATCGTTTGGTGGTAAAACCTAGATAATAAACTGTGCAAGTGTCATTGAAATACACTCTTATAAGTCAGTAATTTCGATTTTTGAAGATTTTTCATAACGGTCCTTATTCAAAAGTTAGCACACCCACTCACCGAAATTATCCAAAAAGTTTTTGATAGTGAAATTGGCAACTGCACTTTCCAATTTATTGTTGCTAACAATGATAAAACTGATTTTGTTGGGTAGATATCTGATTATAAAAATAACACACTCAGACTAATGTAATTAAGATGTCCATTTTTGCAAGACTCAAATGACAGATGTTTCTTGCAAGCAGTCCTGAGATGGCTTATTCCCCGCGGGAGTCTGATATCAGGCTATGTGTTAAAATATTTTCGTATTTGATTTTCCATTTTTTCCTGATTTTGGATACCTTTAAATTCATGATATTAGAACTTCAGGACTGGTTTTCTCTACCTTCTTTCCATTTTATCGATTTATCCATTCAGATTAATTACGTATCTCTTCATTACCCACACTGCAGCTGTATGAATGATATAATTACCTATCTGGTATAAATTTCTCTGGTTCAGGCCAGTGTTCTGGGTCATGGTGTATACCATAGATACTGAAGTTTAGTACAGTACCCTTCTTAATATGATATCCTCCTATTTCGCAATCCTCTGCCGCAAGTCGATTGGTGCTGTTAATCACAAAACACATTAAAAGCAAGGTTGTAGCTGTTTGTTTATTACCAGTGCCATTATTAACAGTAGATGGAGAAGTTTAGATAAATGCTTTCTTCGGTAATGTTTAAAGTATTCTAATACATACACAGGTGCTGCGCCGTACATCCTAAGCGTTTCGTTCATGCAGTTGTCCAAGTACTCCAGTTTTAATACATTATCATAATCCGGCTTCTCCTGGAAAACATTACAGTACACGATATACAAAACCAATATGAACTTTTGTAAATTATATTTCTTGATACAGCGGTATCATTTAGTCTACTGATGTGGATATAAAATTGTATCAGTCGCATGAATATGATTTTACTGACACCGAATGCAACATGCATAGGATATATCATTTAATTTTCATTACAAATTAATATGTGTATAGTGTGAAAATTATGTGGAAGAATGAATCGGACTGATAAATGAGTATTTTTTACAGCATTGTTCAATTGTTATCATCGAAATTCACATTAGACGTATTTAAAAGTCTATTAATGTTTAGCTATATGATATACAAATACATGAATTACCAGTAGAAAGCAATACACTGACGAACATATGCATGCGTATAGGAATTCAAATCGAAAGATCGAAGGAAAGTCGAAAAGTTCTATACAACATAAAAAAGAGGCAAGACAGATAAGGTTTTGTGGAAGTGTAAGCATTCTCTGTCGATTAGTCGCATACGTATATGATGCCATATACTGATTCCATCTAATTAATTTCGTGTCAAATTAGATTAACTTTTCTGTGATACAGAAGCTATGAGGTAATTATGATGAGGAGAAATATAATTTACCTTTCCTAGAACCCTGTCTACTTCCTCTATACACTTATCCTGACAATCTGGGTGCAATGCTAGGTTATAGGCCAAAAATGCTATTGTGTTTGCAGTGGTGTCGTACCCAGCCACAAAGAACAAGAAAGCATTTGCAGTGACTTCATCAATAGTAAGACCTTTAAAAATAGATAATAAACCTTAAACAGTGTCGTCTGTAGTTGTAAAACATTCTAACCGATCTTAACAGAAATTCAAATTTACCCAAATGTTTCGCACAGAATGACAATGGCATAAAATAGAACTTACCAAATTAAAATAGATGACGAGATAATTCTGCACATGATTACTATTAATCATGATTATTATTAAATTTGTATACATTCCAATAATTTGTAATCACATGTCATTCATTATCCTTACGTTTTTGTTTTTGTTTTGTTTTGTTTTTTCTTTGTTTTTCCTTTTTTTTTTATTGGTTTTCATACGCATATATACTAATGATACACGAAGGAAAGATAACTGAGTTAGTAGTAAGTATGATTCACACATAAATATTAAACGTCTCGGAAATTCACAGAATAATTCCGACTGTGCAATTTTCCAACACATAAGGGATTTTGACCATTTTATAAAATGAAGGTCAAGTCATGTGACCTTAAAGAGACATACGGTGTCAAATTGCGCAGTCGGGGCACTTAATTAATCAACTACATTGTTGCACAAAAATTCGACTTGTTGTTTTGACATTTTCAGTTCTAGGGTTAGGGTTTCAAGACCGCTCAGTTCAACTCTTCAGCGCAGAGCGGAGCCAATTCATTTAAGACACTAATTATCTCAAGTCTCATAAAATCTTTTATACCTCCCCAAAACCTTGTATAATCCACTTGCTGTATTATCAGACGATTTGAAATAATCACCTACTTAAATTTTGTCGTCTGGAATACTCTCTACGTTTTACAAGTTTAAAATTATTTTAATATGTAAAAAAAGGCTGGAACCATATGCTTTTCCTCAAATTTCCTTCTACATTTATTTAACTCCATCTGGGTTGCGAAATTGCTGTACACTTTGGATTTCACAGTGTACATACGATTTCCCACTTGTTTTACCACGTTAGGATTATCATCCAAAAATCTGGAAAACATAGTGGATGTTTAATCTGGTAGTTCGCATGGTAACGCGACGAAATAGTCTGTAGACAAGAATTTTAAATTGCCTGATAGAACTGGATGATGATAATGCAAGATTTTATAACAGTTATAAAATTAATTAATTTCAGTTACAAAAAAGAGGTTATATGTTGATTTGATATGTTTAAAATGAGATAATGATGTAATCATAAGAATTTACAAAATATAGAACAGAAGGTGAAACATGCTTGCTCTGCGCTGATGAGCTGAATCGGACCCTGATGTAGTCTAAAGCCACTACTTGAAATGCCAATCTAGCGACAAGTTGAGTAGGGGCACATTGCTATGGTTATAAATAATTATATTTATGTGTCTTCTTATGTTATTTTTCAGATTATTTACGGACACATTTTAAGCATTTAATTGCCGTACAAATAATGGTTTTAAAGTTATGATTGAAATATTAGTCAACAAACTATTGATTTTAAATTAACTTAACACGGAACAACCCAGACGTAAAAGCTAGTCACTATCTTAAATGCACTGAAGAAGGGTTGTTCACTATTTATTAGTATCATTAGTCTGATCGGTTAGAAATATTTAATCAATTAATCATTAATACTAATAGTGTAATGAAACGTTATTACACGTCTGTTGGGGTCTAGCAGATGATATGACATCCCTTACTGTTCACACAGTCGACGTCACACATATTGTATCGTATAAAGCTCTATGCATAGCTTTAGGTCTAGACGTCAAACGATTATGTTATAGTAGTTATATTTCATCTTATGCTGTGTCGGTCTTGAGATAGTTTGAATCTGCTTACCGCGTTTCTTAGAAGTTCCATCTTTGTAATCGACCATGTTACTTCTATCTTCATTATCGACGGAATCTTCATGAGAATTCAACATCAGTTGCAAGAAATCCTTTCTAGTCTGAAAATAGATATGCTTCTTTGTATTTGTTGATCTGAATCATTAGCAGCATTTAAGTAAATAAGATTGACCGTAGGCAAATTTTCCTTCAGCAAAGCCAACAATGTATTAAGATCAAGATATCGATATACACGAAATTGGCCTTTTTAATTATTTACGTGTTGTTATTAACTGCCCAATTATTTGATATTCAACATTTATGAGAAACTGATATTCCTTTCAAACTAAAGACTCATCCCATTAAGGTCACGGCAATGCATTTTCAGTAATAAAATTATAGAAATAGAAATTAAGATCTTTTTTTCACTATATTTCACATTTAGCCACACTTGTGCCTTCCACATCTGGTAATCTTTATTGCGAAATTTGATATTCAACATTTATGAAAAACTGATATTCCTTTCAAACTGAAGACTCATTCTATTTAGGTCACGGCAATGCATTTTCAGTAATAAAATTATATAAATAGAAATTAAGATTTTATTTCACGATATTTCATATTTAAGACACACTTGTTTCACACTTTGTTTTTGTATTCAGTATATAAAAGAATAGACAGAAGACTTTGACCAAGCTATATGACACAAAACTACCAAGAACATAGACATAAAACATAAATATAATCAAATTAACACAGAAAAAGACATTACAAAACATTCCATTGCACTGCAGTTACAATACCGGCTTAGGACGGCCAATTAAAGTAACAAATGTCACTCAGTTGATATGCTCAATTGGTTTACGGACACCCACCTTCTTACTCACCGCAAAAGCAATCAAAGGAATCTCAACTGTTTTAGACTATCCTCCATATAGAGGACAAGGATCAACAGGTTTCGCAAGAGAAGAGGTCATGAAAATTCCCACACTGAACATTTTATTAAATAATGCGTCAGTATAAAGAAATTCTAGGCGAAATCAACATAAGTTAATCGTACTCTGCCCGTCTGTAAGGGAGCTTAGATCTTTGATATGTAGAAGACCTGACAAACAGTCAGAGAGGGCGATGCTCAGGTACTTGCCTCCTCTGAAAATGTTTAGACAAAGCCCGTTATAGAATTCCCACCGCTGTGGGTTTTAATATTCAACGCTTAAGTAAAACAAATTTTGTGGTAAGGCTATGTAAGTTCATGACACTTTCATTTTCGATGAATCAAATAGCTTTATATTTTAGTAAATAATTAACTGTGCCCATTCATCTCCACATGATATTTTCAAAATGGTACATCTGCTTTGTACAATAATTTGATATATTTTATATACAGAGTTTACCTGTTCATTTTCAGATTTTCTGTCCTCTATCACTGACAGCGTGACTTTTCTGAAAAACTCGAATACCTCAAGAAATGGGAGCTTTTTAATAGACAATTTCCCAATCAAGGTAACAAGTGGAGCACAAAATGGAAAAATCACTGTAAAATGAAAAAAAAAAAAAAAAACTGACAGAACAAAGATTGTATTTATACTAAATTCGTGGTATATTGTTTCCATATATTCCGAAGGATAAGTTTAAAAAGTTATTTTTGTATATTGATTTCAATTGTAAATCATTAATTGAATATCAAATCAGGAAATGAATATCAACCTTTTGAATTTATATAGTTGCTATAACATACATAATATAGTAATGAGTGATGACGTAAAATTGACATTAAACGCTTTTTTTGCCTGCTTCACAAAAACATTATTAGGATCCTTCTGGGAATTCACGTCTATACCAAACGCTGTAGAACATATTACATCCATAGTGTATCCTCCACATATCCTGGAAATTTCAAATTGTCATCGTTATTATAAATGCTATATGTTTAATTATTTTAGCGGGTTTCATGTTTAAGCGTTTTGTGTGCTTATTCCCGCGCTAATCTAATATAAATGTATTGAAAGTTATGTTAGACAATGTGTTCTGTTAATTAATATCTATACTTATATGTCCAGGATCTGTTCGTCCGTAAGTATACATACAACAATGTTATCTTTCTCTTAATGTGGTAACTTAAGTGCCCTTAATTGAAGAAAAGATTCTGAATTATATAACACTACATAAATTGATTAATTTATACATCATTTATGACAAGTATATGAAGTACTGCTGAAGCCGGTTTCCATAGCGCTGAAATCCCTGATATTTACTAGTCTAAGGGTGGTAACTCTTCCAAAAATAAGTCAATCTTGAACAACCTTGAACGTGATCTATACCTCACTGATACAAAACTACACGAGAAATTGCAAGTAAAAAACTACAATGGTTGCAAAACAGTCCGGAGAACCACAGTGTTACAAACAGACGGACAAACAGACGAAGTGAAACCTTTCATGCCCTCCACAGGAAACTTTTTACGATCTCCATACTGCACAAGTAATATAGACCAATTAATAATTTCTCATAAATGCAGTGTCATCTCATTTTCTTGTTCATGCAGTCTATTTAATCTCGGAACAAATTGTGGTTCAAAGTTTCTAGAATTTTCAATATTGAAATTTCTAGAAAAAAAAGGGGGGGGCGTGTTAAATTTTCAAAGTTTTAACTGTTTAATTCTGTTTATTTTGCATGGATGACTGATATATTCCAATTGGATTGGATATTGAAAAGATGTGAAAGAGTATTGAAAGAACCCTACTCTGGATTTTGTGCATTTTGTACTTTGTGAACTGTGAAAATTAAATGTGTAAAAATACGTTATTCGATGTATTTTGTAACGAAAAGTATCAAATTATCTTCCACGCACAAATGAAAAACACGCCGAATTAATTCGAAATATGTATAACATCATTTACCGCTAACGTTCTATATGACATATTAACATTATGGAATGTTTTGCACTGAAAATGGCATATTTAGCGTTCAAAAGTATTATTCAAAACTTAATTCAACTAACATGAACAAAATCGAAAGGCTAAACAGATTAAAAGTTAAAGTGGTTTATTAATTTACAAGCCCTTGGACATGACCCCTAATCGACATTGGTGTCCATTTTCAGTACATTCCAAATGGGATAGGCATATTTATAGTAGGATTGTTCATAAATATTGCATGGATTTTAATGAAATTTGTGTCATTTTACTCAGAAATCAACACACTGGTTTGGCAAAGAATATTTTAGTATCATAAAGTAGTTATAGGTCGAAGAATTGCACTTAACGAAACATCTGATTGGCTGATCCACTGTAGGGAGAGAGGCACCACTATTACAATGTATCAAGTGCTCTTGGAGGAAATTATTAGATCAATCTATTAATAAAATGTTATTGTGCATTAAAATAATGAATATTAATCTCATTTCGGTAATGTAAAGATTTCATTACCTTCGTCTTGTCTTGTTGTTTATATTTGAAATTTGGACAGATTTTGAGGGATGACTCCTATTTCAGCATGATTTTCTCGAAATTAAGGCAGATGGCCTAAAGTTAAATGTTAAAATTCAGATAAAGGAGGATCTGACAAATACTGTGATATATAGATTATATAAAGCTAAGAGGTATAAAGTAGGGTAAATCCTGCTGGAATTTTGGAAAATTAACCTGAAACCCTATTAGAAAAGAAATTACCATGCTTTGCCCCATAACCATTAAGCAGGCAACAACTCCTTAATGACAAGAGGGAAAACTGAAGACATCTGACAAAGCCGTATGACAAAAAATCACCAAGGACATGCACACAGAACATGATAATAGTAGAATATATAAGGAAAAAAGACATTAGAAAAATATTCGATTGTGCTGCGGCTACGATGCCGATTTAGAACGGTCAGTTGAAGTAACAAATTTCATTCAATTGGTGTGGTACAAGTATAATCCGTTTATGATTAATTTCGCTATTATGATTAAGATGTCAGAAGAACTCTTGTGAAAATTCATTTCTTAAAATACTGTATAATTGTGTTAATATATTTGTCACCTACTCTTTCATTTCTATTTCATCTTTTCCATCATGTGATAAGTCTTTTATATTTTCCAGGAGTTTTTCACAACACATTTGAACTGACTGAGACATCTATAGTAAAAGAAACACAGTCAGCAGTTTACAGTTGTGTAACATTTGCAAGATTTAAATAAGGTTTTCATGGAATTATGAACAATATAACGACGGTAAATAATTTTATAAGGATAGTAAAAAATTATATTGAAAAGTAATTCACTGAGGATAATGTAGTCGGCATATATTCCCCCGGTGAATTAGTAATAGTACAGTAAAATATCCACAAATTCGTGTCCATAAAATTACACAAAAATCGCATCAAAGGGTATGCCTTATTAAATATTGAATATAAAGAAATGTATCTACTTGTACCAAATATGCGAAGGATTGGTACAAAAGAAAACATTAAAAAATAAGTAGCCAAATTGGACCTATATCGTTTACCTGATAACAATTTGCTTATTCTAACAATTGATTGACCGAAGAAATTCGCAGATAAATATATTTTCTTGCTTATTATGCTTTGACAACTGACTTTTCTACATTGAATAAAATAAGACCATGATACAAGGGTTTTTGGCAAAATTTCACCCAGTAAATAATTCAAAAAGATGTATTTAGAGGAGTTTGAAACGCATCTCTTCAGCAAGCCAGAAGTGGCCTATATTAAAATTAGAAAAACCTAGCAACTTTGAAAATAAACGTTCATATAACACTTTAAAAAGTTATTTTCGTAAATATTTGGGAATTAATGCTGAATGGTTTTCCTATTCATAATAGATAAGTCACGGACATGAGAAAAATGCGGGAAAAAATGTTACTGAAATAAAAAATATCTTCAACGGGTTTTCCATCACTAATCCTCATCATGCCAGTTACGCCAGCTCAACATCTAATCAACTACCAATTTGATTAAGGGAATTTCCACTACCATTCTCATTTTTCCTGATGAAAATGTCGGAGTCAGGGTATTACGTATGAGCTTCCAATGTTCGCCTTTAGCATTGCTTAGCATTCCTTGAACTTCTTTCGGGACTGCGCCAGGTAATCTCTGTAAGAAAAAAGAGGAGTTACCGGCTAATTACCGGAGTAATGCACAACCTTTTATATTGAGTTTATTTCTATAGATTTATTTTTACAACATATAACGGTATTTTTCAAAATATTACTGCTACATTTTCACAGTGTGATGTATGTCTAACACCCTTCTAGAAATCTGTGATGCATTTATTATGATGCATTTATTATTATTATTATTATTATTATTATTATTATTATTATTTTTATTATTATTATTATTATTATTATTATTATTATTTTTATTATTATTATTATTATTATTATTATTATTATTATTATTATTATTATTATTATTATTATTTTTATTATTATTATTATTATTATTATTATTTGATTCTTTTTATAATTATGGATAATCTGTCAGAACTTTGAAATGTGCCAAAATACCGAAGTACAGAATAAGTTTTCTTAAATGGAATACCAACGACACAACAGTACTTTCTTAGACCCAGATCGCCCATCCGTAAATACACCCATTTACGGGTCTGAAAAAAATAACAGCTCTCATAGGGAACCCGAAATACGTCATTCTTACGAGGTGGCATAATAAACCTTCAATAGTTTTGTTAAAACCTGTAAAATAGAAAAAGTTAAGGTCAGATTGAGAGACAGATGGATGTCATATGGGGAATAATTACAATAGGACGTTTGAGACATCTGCTCTTGTGAACATTAATAGATTTAGACATCGAGATGTTTTATTGTATAATAAGGACTGTAGTGAATTGTACGGATTGTTAGAACACTGCACTTGAATTGACTGAAGCAGCTCACTTATGTCAAGTCAGTGTTCGAATCTAAGTCAGGTCACTATGGTAGAAAGATCTCCCAGTGAACATGGTACTTATTGGTGATTTTAGTTAAACTTAATAACGAAGAAGTATCGAAAGGTTAGCCATATCTCGTAGTCTGAAATAAAAGGACGTGTATAGTGTTATATTGAGACAAATGCGAACCCCAATTAAATCGTGGTGAGACCAGGTGCCCGGGAAGCGTAAGCATCCCCTGGGTGCATTCGACACCTGTCGCAAAATCCTGCAAATTTTCAAGTCGAAGAAGTATATACATAAATATACACATATGAGCACATGAAAGAGACAAGAACACTTAGTCAAATTATCCTATATTTATCGGTATGGAATGCTGTTGAAATGACATTCGAGCGTCGAAAATGCGCATGAACAAATATATGTTTACAGGCATATTATGTCAAATCAAGTACAGCCAAAACATTAAAATGATTAGATTTCTTTTTCTTAACTATTGTTGCCAGAATCAAACTGAAATAACCCTTCTGAGAAGTAAATATAATCCCGTATTACTCCACCGTATGAAAATCTTCATTTATTTGGCATTTGCATTCAATGTCTATAAATAACAAATGAAAAGGAGTCTGCGTCGGTAAAAACTTACAAATCTATTTGGAAAGGAAGAGAATTTCTTTATCATATATTCTTTGACCAATTCAGGATCAGCGAGGGTAATGTTAGGAATGCCTCCAAAGTAGATCCTAAACAGAAAATATACATCTATTGATTAATTAGTTTACTTATACTCTTCCTTTTGAAGACCGCTAATTACCCAACAATTTATACATGCTGATGGTTATATTAATTTATCAAATTCTAAAATCAACAAGAAAAGAATATAGACGACATTTCGGTAAATAGGGATTATTATTTTCATTTATCCTTTATTCCTCGTGTAACTTACCCATAAATTTTCCCATATTTCTTGGTGCATTCCATGTCCATACCCCATAAACCCTGTGTAGATGTAAGATAAAAAAATTATGTATAATGCTTATTAATCCACCAGGAATCAGACAAGTATATACTAAATGTCCTAAACTATGGCTACGTTTTAAAATCAAATAGTGGACTAATAATTATTAATTACCAATCTCTTAAGCATTCCCAAATTTCCGATGAAAATTGTCGGTGGAGGTCCAGGAACTCCTAACCTCTTCCATAACCCTAGCTTCCATTTAGAATACCTTAAAATGTAGAAAGACTATTTTGAGAAAAAAATGTATAAATGAATCTTGTACAAAGAAAAAATTCATATATATTCATATATTATATGTATATGTATATTTTCCACAAAGACAATTACGTACAAAATCACTCCTAATTTTATGATACATTTTTAATCAAATACACATGTACTATTCTTGTATTTTATTCGCACGGCCCTTTCATCTCGTGCCGTTTCCGTTAAATGTAAAATGACGTAACACGTTTCAACGTTGCGACGGAAGGGATTTACATGATCACATTGACTCGGTCAGTTTGCGCCGTTTTTCATCGCGATGAAATCCTACAAATGATATATTCATATATTACATCACAAATACAACATGAAAATACTCTGTTAATTACAAGTGTTAGTTAAGCAAACTACTATGGTATTTTGATGTATCTTATTTAGATTTCAGTGTTCATTCCCTTTGGTTATATGCTATGCTCTAAATCAATATCGAAGAAGTACCAAACCCTTAATCATTCTCAAAGTCCAAGGACAGATACAAAATCGTGTAAGTTTAAAAAAGGAACTGTTGTGAACCCCGAAATAAAGTTTGATAAAAAAAGATTTAAAGAAAATTGTTGAACTGCTTTCGTTCCATTGTGTTTGGAGTCTTGTTTTCTTCTGTATTTTGGTTTTTAATTGTGTTTTCATGCCCTTTTTATCATGGCATGTAAACGACTACTTAAAAAATTGTGTCTGTAAGATCTCTATTTTGTACAAATATGCCTAGATTTGGTAAAAATGCTTTCTGTCGTAGGATAGAGGGGAAAATCCACCTAAACATTAAGTGTTAAACATAAATTAATTTTGTTTAGCCCATATTTTCATTTTTAAACAGACAGACATACTGACAAGACAAAACCAATATGCCCTCAATCAGGTGCCATATTAATACACAGAACTCCACGTTTTCTTAATGTCCGTGTCAACCTTTAGTCATATGCTATGCTCTAATTACTGAATGTAGAGACCTTTTTTGTGTTCCATCAAATCATCGTTGTAGATTAGGCCAAACAAAATTAATGTTTAGGTTGACGGGCACTGGCGCATTTCCGGCATACCCCCATTATTACCTTTCTTTAATCGATTTTACCGGAATTTCAAAACCGTCATTTCGTCCCACCGCTTCCAATTCGCATTTTAATCAGGTACAAATCGAAGATATTGTTCCGAAATCCACAACTCGAAATCGAAGAAACACGACAATAATATAAACAATCACTAACCTCTGTCAAAACAGAGATGCGATCAGGTGCCATGGAGGAGTAAGCATTCCCTGCCGACTGGTCACATCCGTCGTGATGCCATAAGTATAAAGAAATCAATAACAGTATCGATGTAGCAATTATTTTATACAGAGCTACATGTTAATGCATTGAGAAGTCTCAGTCCACAGAAAATGTGCTTGCTGAAAATACCTTGACCCTTGATATGAAAAATACTGACCCATTGAATAGATTTTAATATTGTTACCTGTTAGCACATAGACCATAAATAGCATTTCTATCAAAAAGATGAATCTGGCATTTATATCCACTTAGAAGCCTGGGGTTTTTCTACCCGAACAGGATTTAGGGTAGCCAAAACGCTTACATGACTACAGTCAGAGTCAATTCGTACATTGATACCTATATTGGAAATGCGCCATGGTAAAAACTTGTTTCGTTTATTTGTTTGATTATTCTATTGCACCAAGATTATTGCACTGGTATGGTGACATAATTTGCATAATATAAAGCACACTTACCTATACTTAACGGAATATATGGTGACGCGATCTGTATGATATAAAGCACATTTATTTATACTTGTGCAGCGGAACCGCCCGACACAGTGTGTCCAAAAGACCGGACACTAACGAGTCACAGACATGACTCGAACCCAGGAATTATGGTCATTATCCATGAACCTAACTACGCGGTCTCTGAACTCGTTTGGTTTTACAATAGCATATCATGTCAATAGTAGTGACTCTTCTGAAATATTGAACATAACAAATTGACTTACAAATAAGCAGAAACAAGTATTCCTACAATGGTCAGCAGCCAGATAGGCACATCTATCAGTCCTAAGATCAGCATAATATAGATATTTCCTGAAGAATGATATAGTTATATCAGCAATGGACTCTGGTATGTATAGGGTACTTTATCAGTTTAAGACTGTGTTTCACACTGACCCATTTTATCTGCTCGCAGTTACAGTGGAATGTGAAATGAATGTCTTGATGTAGCATGTTAACAGTGTATGTACAGATATATTTGTCATTCGAGATTATCAGAATTAATAGGTAAAATAAATGAAATTTAAACTTCGGGCCAAATATTGATATTGCAGGTGTATTACTGTATATATACGGATATATTTGGTCATTCGGGGCATCAGATATATACGGTGTAGGTATAATCAAGAAAATAGAAACTTAGAGCCATGGATGGAGGTTGAAGGCTAACAGACTGCGTGTAGCGATATATTTGTCATTAGTAGTATTAGCACGGGCGGATCCAGGTATTTGAGATTGGGGCAAAGTCAGGCGGAGACCATTAGGTTTAAGGCGGAGCCCTGGTTGGGGACCAGGGGGTGGCGTCCCTGGAAGGTACCACAATTTGCCAATTTTGGTTTAAACAGTATTTATTCAGGTAAATGCAATTCTAAATTTACATACATAATGTTTAGGATTGAGCAACAAGAAAGTCTTATATAAAGCTCTCTCCTAGATTAATGGAATAATTTTCAGTACAAGGCAATAACCGACTGAGAAATGAATACAGTTTACACCAATATATTATTTTGATAAGAGTATATGACAATAACTTGTTTTATATATGAAAACAATGGAAAATGAATAATAATAATAATAATATTAAAAAACAAAAAGAAAAAGAAGAAAGAAAAAGATAGATGAAGAAAACATTATACATTATCATGACTAGGGGAAATCAGGGTTAGATCCTCGAGGATGAGGAGTGGATGTTGTTTAAGATGGGAAGGATATGAGGGGGAATGGGAAGTGTGTGTGTGTGGGGGGGATAGATGCTGGCCTTAATCAAACCGTTTTGTGAGCCTTATGTACTCCTGTACCATCGCGAAGATGTCTGCATTTGTGATGTCATCATACATGGGGCACCCGTTTAATAGAATATCTATGTTTATGGCTACGTTTAATGAAAAATTAAAATGAGCGTGTTCTGATATTGTCATATTTCCTACAATGTAGTAAATAATGTTTTGCTGTCTCAGGAGTGTTACCAGTGGCGGATCCAGGATTTCCGAAAAGGGGGGATCTCACTAGCAGAAAGATGATTTCTATATAAATCAGACCCCAAAGAGCTGCATTGTAACCTTAAGCGGACATGCATAATCTGAGATTTCCTATTGCCAAACAAGTAGTATTTGGAACCTATGTTCTGTCTTTGTCCAAAAGTTTTCGAAATTCTCTCAATCATTGTGTGAGTCTGATATTTTCTGGTAAAGAATTCCAGTCTTTTGACGTTTTTGGTATAAATGAGTCTCTATATAGGTTTGTTCTTGATCTTGGAATATGAAAATTGTTTTGTGATCTCCGTCTACGCTGACTGACCTGACGAACACTGGGAGGTACTAATATTTGCAAGTATTTTGGTGCAGTTTGGTATATCATTTTGTGAAAAGTAATTAAGCGATGTTTATATCTACGGGTTTCTAAGCTGTCCCACCCAGCCTCCTCTAGGATTTTTTATTAGAACATGACGTTGCGCCAGTCACTATCATAGCTGCCTCAATTTGGATTTTTTCTAATTTTTTTTTTCATATTGTGTACAACTATCCCAAATAATGTCAGCATATTCTAAAGTTGGTCGAATAAATGAAAAATAAATGGTTTGTAATGTTGATCTGTCTAATTGGAATTTCAGTTTACGAAGTATATTGATACGCTTCCATGCTTTTGGTGATATTTCTTTAATATGATCATGCCAAGAGCATGTTTTGTTAAAGACTAATCCTAAATGTTTATGAGAATGCACAGTTTTTATTTGGGTGTTATTCATAAATAGAGGAGGGGTGAGCTGGTGGAACAGCTTTCCTTGATACAATTAATTCCTCAGTTTTATTTGGATTAAAATTTACTAACCAGTCCTGAGACCAGGTATGAATTTTTTCTAGATCAGCGTTCATCAGCTCAGCTGCAATTGCTGGGTCTTGAACAATAAGATATAATGATGTGTCATCCGCAAAGAGTCTAATATTGGATCCAATTTCTTCAACTATATCATTTATATAAATTAAAAATATCCAGCAATGCCCATCCGTCTCAGTTTGAACAGAAGTCCCTTGTGCCACACCCGATCAAAGGCCTTACTGATGTCACAAAATACAACTCTTATCCCTTTGCCCTCATCAACTGCCTTCGAGAAGGTGTGGCACAAATCAACCAATTGAAAGACAGCAGAATAGCCTGGTGTAAAACCAGATTGAACTGGGGTTAATTTATTATTGAAAACTAAGTAATTATGTAAGTATTTGAATAAACATTTTTCAAACACTTTACCAATACAACTTACTTGTGTTTGTTCAGTTTCCTTTTTGGGCACTGGGACTACATTTGCTGTCTTCCAACTAGTGGGGAAAACTGAACATGATAAGGAGTTATTAAATATTTCACATAAATGTGGTGAGAGAACTGTAGCTCCCTCTTTGAGTAGCTTGGGGCTTACTAGATCAGGCCTACAGGCTTTGTTTCCATCTATTAATTTTAGTGCATCCTTCACTTCCTGTTCTATTTCACTAAGGAGTGTACTTGAAGGATTCAGAGGAGCAAAGAAAGGAAAGGAACAGGGAAGTATGAAAAAGTCAACATAGTGCTTGGAAAAAATAAGAAAAAAGTACGAAGAATGTGCATTTTGATAGGAATGAACGTTATCTAGGTTTTATTCAGCTTACACTAACATTTTCTATGTCAGAGATGCATGCCTTTCATGGAAACAATCACAAATCCAAGAGGTGTCTGCCACAGGAAGTTTACAATAAGCCTACACTTGCCACATGCGCGAATGTATTTACACCGGATACGGCTCCAAAAATAGGCAGACAGTTTCCGTGTTCTATATATAGTTCCATATATAGAACTCTCCGTTTCGTGAAATGCATGCTTATAGAGTACAAGCTACAACAATCATATACATGTAGTACTATATCGGACAATGTGTGTTTATTATAGAATTTCATGCATAGTGGTATTTTAGGTGGAATTACACATGAAAGTCGATGAAATATGATGGACATTATACGTTGCATAAAAAATCATGCATTCATTTATAACAGATTGGTAAGTGCATGTAGTACTGACAGGGTTGAATAATAAACCAAAGAGTTTATCGATATGCATTCAAAAGAAAAATGATATAGTGGCTGTTCTACCGACAGAAGTTCTGCATACAGCTTACAGGTTAAGCACTACGTTACTGACTGCAAATATATATACGTGACATGTTCTAGAATCATATCGAGGGTCATCGTATGTACAAGTATAGGTATTTACAGTAACTCGGCTCAATGAATCGAAGCAAGTTGACGAAGTAGAAAGTTTTAGTACTAAGCTGCCTTTAAATAGACCTTACACGTGAGTTCAAACGTAAACCATAACAATAAACCGAGAATAAAATATTATGCATGAAATGGGGCAAATCAAACTGTGTCATTGTAGATCATATACAGGGGGAGTCATAACTGATAAGAAATTTAAATATCAGCAATTATCTACATGTAATTGATTGGTATAATTTTACATATACTGAGGCGGAGTGTTTAATAGTTATTCGTTTTTCGTGCCCCCCCCCCCCCCCCCCCCCCCCCCCCCCAACGCCCCTCATTTTTCTCTCTGATTTTTCTCTCTGTGTTGACTCGTTCCACACTATCATCTTTGAGTTTTATAAAGATTATCCCTCTCTTGTCCATGTTTCACTCGTTTTTTTGTTTCTTTAGTGCCCTGGCCTTCTTGGCCCAGCCTGCCCTTGTTTTTGTTAGATCTTCGTTTATGAATACGGTGTCTTTCCCATACTCATTTTCTAGTTTCCCATCACGAAGGTTCTTTTTGTGTTTGAGAATTTCAACTTTGGTGGTATATCTAGTAAACTTTGCGATAATGGGTCTGGGTGTGTGATCATCGATCTTAGGCCCTACTCTATGGCTGCGTCCAAGGGCGTCGTGTTTAACATCAACCCCTATGTCACGGGCTAGCTTTAGAACTAATTTGTCAGTGTTTTCATTTGCTGTTTCCTTCAAACCATAGATACGAAAGCAGTTTCGTCGGCCGTACATCTCTAACTCCTCGGTTCTTTGTTTAAGTTCTTCAATTTGTGTTTCCCTTCTGGCGATTTCTGATTTTGATATATGTATCTTGGAATTATATTCCTGTTTGATCTCTTGTTTTATTTGTTCGCTCAGTGCCTCTTTTAGTTTTTCTATCACGGAGTCATCTTGTAGAGCGATTTTCAATGCTTCAATTAATTCCTCACTTTTGGCGGCCATGTTTTTTCACTCACATTTGTTTTGGTTTCGGAAATATTGTCAAAATTTAAATTTTCATCTAGATTTTCTTTCTGTCTCACCTTTTTAATTTACTATCGCTGCTTTTCCGTTGTCTTTTTCTGTCATCCCCAGCCATCTAACATACACCAACTCACAAAGTTTCAACAATTCACTGCTGTGTAAATAAATATCTGCGATGCCGATCCGATTTCTATAACTCGAAGTCGAAAGAAATTAACAATATATATATATATATATATATATATACTGACCGTTCTCAGGCAGTACCACAGCTGCTGTGTAAATAAATATATAACACCAACAATCACAGACCGCTGTTAACACAGAGTTGCAATCAGGGAAAGGGAAAAAACATCTGTCTTAGCTGTAGGGCAGAAGTCACCAAGGAGATGTACAATAAAAGTTTATATTCAGTAATCAATTACATGAAATGACATTACAAAAATAGAGATTATAGGACAGATGCGATATCGACTTAAGACGGTCATTTGAGTAACAAAAGAGGTGGAATCAGGGGCCATGGAGGTGGCAAACGAAGCTTTTTTGTTATTAATGTCTTGTCCATACCTTGTTACACATGTGGATTTCTCCATACATCTGAGTCATATCTGATCTTCTAATAAGTCTTATTCAGCTATATCACAAAATCCACCATCACTACGTTTAATGCACAGAAATGAAGCATCTATACTAGATGAATATAAAAATGTTTAAAAAAAGTGTTTGCGACTTGTCATTATTAGTTGTATGGTTTGTTACTGACCTACCACGGAAACATAGAGGTCAGTAAAATCCATAGGGGATGAAGCCGAAGTTATATAGTTTGTTACTGACCTACCACGGAACCATAGAGAGTCAGTAAAATCCATAGGGGGTGAGGCCGAACCTCCTATGGATTTACTGCCCCTTTATGCTTCTGTGGTATGTCAGTAACAAAACATTTAAAGAATTTATCGCATTTTGGACATTTTTATACCCTGTTATGAATCCGTGTATCAGTCAGTCCGGTGAATCACAGCAAGTGACGATCGTCGTCCACAGTAGATACCATAAGTATATTACAATCTATGATTTATTGTCTTGGCAACAGGATGTTCTTGCCGACCTTCGGCTAATTATTCTGTTCTCATATCATACAACTTTTACATAATATATGTATTTATCACACAATGTCGATTTCCAGTCGTGTCATCTGCTCAAACTGAGCCATACTTGTCGACAAACTTTATCGCCGAGACGCTTTCAATTTATCTTACGTCACGTCCACTGAGGGAGGTAACTCGAAAATGTTCGTTGAACAATTGTGGATGGACTACTTTTTTGTTTATATAGTTTGAGGTAACGAAAAGTACCGGCGGCGACCATAGTGCACGCCTAAGAAATTTTACTGATCCTCTATAGTTTCATATGGGGGTCACCACACATAAAGTTTTTAACTAATGAAATGCGACAATTTTGTCCGAGGTGGGATAAGACTGTTTTTCAGGCAGGAAAGGGTGGAGTTCGAACCCTGAACCTGGCAAAAATGACTTGTTGGGCTAAAGTTTTCAACAAAAGGAGTTTTAAACACTCATCCACTGCTTACTACCGGTTTATCACAATTTTTTTTCATTAAATGGGTAGGTGGAAGTTATTGGAGAATGGTTTGTATTGGATGTTTTTTTTTTTCACTCTGATGAATTCTTTTGACTAAGTAGGGGAAAAATCAAGTCATATGAAAGTAAACAATAATAAACATCTATATTGGAAAAGAAGCCATAAAATATATCTGGACCACGCCTGTTTTCCACTCCCGAGGACTGGGCTCAGACTATTACACAGACAGTAGATCGTGTAGTGAATACTTCTAGCCCATAATCAAATCTCAGAGGAGTAGTCATAATGAACAAATAGTTTACGGATGGACCGACGTACGACGAATGGTATCGAATAAGCTCTGCTGATCTCTGGCCAATAAAGCCACTAAAAGTGAAACAAAAGGCTACGATTCGTTTATTTATTTACAATGAATTTTTTTTTGTCAATTTAACAATGCATACAGAAAGACATATACAAATACAAGAATATAAACCAATCAGACTATACAGTATAGGTTATTGTAATAATAATTAGTAAGATTACAGCACACTTACATATGCACAAAACACAACGCAAATATCCTACAATATATACATGTAAAATCAATTACTACCCTGAATGGGAAAGCGAAAGACACCTGACTTAGGTGTAGGGAAGAAGTCACCGAGGAGATGTACAATAAAAATTGGTACCAAGTAATGAAATGCATGCAGTGGCATTACAAAAATATTGATTATACAACAGATACGAGACCGACTTAGAGTTGTAAATTGAGTAACTAACAGTACGCAATCGGTGTCTACAACCGGGCTACGAGCCGTTCCACTCATTGCAAATCAAAAGACATACATTTGAAAATTTATAAATAATCCTCCATATCGAGAAAAAGGATCATCTTAAAGTACATAATAAATATTTAAGGATATATTCTAAACTATACCGATAAAATACGAAAATGTTGCTATTGGCTATTAAATTTTTCTCTTATCTCGCTGTCCCTTGTATGTATATCTGTTTTTTCCCATGATATAGTTGCATTTCAAATATTCTTTGCCCTCATTTTTATTTAATCCATTAATTTCCTTTCTGGATTTGTAAATATAATTTTTTAAATACAATACACAAGTCAAATGCTGTTTTTATTTTCCATAAACTGAAAATAAAATATAATTGGATGAAAGCTACAAGACGTGATTTCCATTACTAAAGTTCCATTCAATAATTTGATTCCATAGATAATAAAAAACATTATTGCATTATAAAATAAATGTAAAATAGCTTCTTATTCACTTTTACAAAACGAACAAAGAGAATTGTCTGTAATTTCATTTATTAGCGGCAGTAATTTGTTGGATAGTTCTATACTTTAACTAAATAAGTGTACTATCATGAAAGAATTTAAAAACATTAATGTTAATATCTTTCCATACGGAATTTTGTTGCATTAATATATGTTCCCACTTGGATTCAGACGTGGCAGCAACAAAATCTTGATCCTTTAACATAATTACAAAGGATCTTTATAGAAAAAGGTATTATAGGGCCTATTTCTTTACAAGGACGGTGGTTGTCTTTCAGAAAAGGAAACTTTGATAAAATAGCTCTTAGAATACTTTCAAAAATTGTGAAAGAATACTGAATGATAAATGGAGTTTGAAATTTTATATATGTCAAAGAATTGTGATTTCCATCAGAAAAGTAAAATAAACTATTCCATGTGTATACCAAGATCTGTAAAGACTTCTGTCCCATCCATTTTTATATATTTGTTGTACCATATGGCTATTCATATAGTATTGATATGCTTATCGCCCTTCTCCAGATATTTCATTTCGGCTAAATAGCCCAAAGTCTAAAGAGGTAATTATTAGGGTTTTTTCTTCATTTTTTCATATCCTCCACCAACCTTTAACATTTTATCAATTTCAATGCCCATTGTATCTATAAATAAACTCATCCATTGCTGTGAATTTTGACTTGAGAAATTCTTCTGAACCATGATTTTTAGATTCTTAATGAGCGTTTTTATATATATCATACGACAGCTATCATCCTTGTAAATTATCAGTTTCCTTTTCATTCTGTCTCTTTTGCCTCCCCAAACTGAGCTAAAACAATAACTCAGGCTCTTTATGTGTGTTGTCATTAGGTATAGGCAATACAGTAAAGAGATAAGTAAACTTTGGAAGTAATATGCTTTTGACGACAGTAATTCTTCCCAGAGATGCTAGATTTCCTTTGAACGAAGATAGATTTTCTTTTTCAATTTTTTTAAATATTATTGCCATAATTTTTATTTATTACATTTATTAAAATGGAATTAAAATCTATTCTCAGTCAGTTGACGTTTTCTGTCCATTCTATGTTGTGTCCTGGACATAATTTCTCATTGACACTAATGTTTGACCCAGTCCAAACTGATTTTTTTTCAATATTTGGTTTTAATCCAGAATATTTTGCAAATTGGTATAAAATGTTTAAAGTGCTTTTTACACTTTTTCTGAACCAGCAAAAAATGTGATGGGTTATCTGCATATTGGAGTAAGCAGTGTTTCTTTTTATATAGTGTTTCTTTTTATATGTATACAATTAATGTTTTTATCATGCCGAATCAGAAGGGCTAAAACTTCCACACAAAGAATAATGATATATGGGGATAACGGATCCCCTTGTATACAGCAGCCTTTTAATTGAATGTCCCCCCCCCCTCCGTGCCCCTCTGAATCCTCGACTGATTAGATACATATCCAAAAAGAATTAAATGTAAACTTTAAAACAATATATGGATACTGCAGGTAATTTGAATTTAATTGATGATTCCAATGTTTTAACACGGTTGAATGAAATGTACATTACTTCAACACATCTCATGAAGTTATAGACAAATTTCTTTCGCTAAATTTCAAAGCGACTCAAATTTCTACATTTGATTTTTCTACACTTTATACATCTCTGCCTCATGATTTGATTAAAAGCAAGTTGCTGTCTCTTATACAATGGTGTTTTCACAGAGAATCTAAAAGTTACATATGTACTTCAAATAACTCTGGATTCTTTTCCAACAAACAATATACTTCATATAAATACTGGACTTGCAAGGAATTATGTAAAGCACTAGATTTTCTCATGAATAATATCTATGTACAATTTGATGGCAAGATATATCAACAAATAGTTGGGATTCCTATGGGTACTAACTGCGCGCCTCTGATAGCAGATTTATTTCTTTATTGTTATGAAAGGGATTTTAATGGTTTTTATTCAAAAATCAAAACGTTTTGACCTCATTGACAAATTTAATAATTTAATAATATCTGGATGACATTTTGGTTATCGACAACCCTGAATTCGAACAATTTATATCAGAAATATATCCACCAGAGCTCACATTGAATAAAGCTAATACTTGAGATAAATCTACACCTTTCTTAGATTTAAACATCAAAATTATCCACCACCTAATATATAATAATATTTCTGATAAACGTGAGGATTTTGGATTTCCTATTGTAAATTTCCCTTACTTGGATGGCGATGTCCCTCGACTCCCATCATATGGTATCTATATATCTCAATTAGTTCGATTTGTCAGAGGCTGCACCGATGTTTTGGATTTTCATAAACGAAATTTACAAATTACTACTAGACTTTTAACTCAGGGTTACAAATATCACAAGCTAAGAAAAAAATTCGGCAAATTCTTCAGATCTTATTCAGAACTTCTATCTAAATTTGGAAATATTTCTTTCCAGTATGTATCCAATGGAATTTCCCATCCTAATTTTTACGGTGATCTCGTATATAAACTAAGGAAAGTAAAAGGCTCCGATAACGTTATTTTATCATATAATAAAATAGTCAAACGTCTCCTAAATAGACAATATGATATTGAGATCATCAAAAAGACTATAGGTCTTGTATTTGGCCCCTCTACAGCCTTATGCAGATTTTTACTTGAACGTTACACGCTGACTAACAGGGCGGTGGGGACTATATGACGGGCCTTGTCCAAACCTCTTTCAGAGGAGACATGGTCCTGAACCTCGTCCCCTATGACTGTTAGTCGGGACTCCTACAGATCTAGGGTCTTAGCTCGCTTTCAGACTGGCAGAGCATCATGTTGATGTCGCATATATTTTTATAGCGTTATGTGTTTTACAATACTTACGTGTTTATATTTTTATGACCTCTCAATATGCGGTACCTGTTGACCCTTGTTCTTTACATGGAGGATTATTTATAAATTTTTAAATGTACGTCCTTTGATTGTTCTGCTGTTACGGTGAGTGGGAAGATGGGCCCGTAAACCGGTTAACCACACCATTTATTTGGCTTTTGTCAAATTAAATGACGGTCCTAAGTCGGTATCGTAATTGCACTACAATCAAATATTTTTGTAATGTGTTATATGTTCTAGTATATTATTTATATTCATGTATTGTATAGCTCCATGGTGACTTCTGCCACATAACTCAGCCAGTAACTCCTCTTTTTTCTTTAAGACGTGATATCTCATGTTTTTGTGATAGTATCCTTTCTCTCACTAGTTTCCTTCGATAAATAAGGGAACGATTCTCAGAAGCCGGGGCATACCGGATCATTTGAGAGACATGAACACTATATGTAGGTGATAAAGGAATGTTACTACGTGTATATGGAAAGTTAACAATTGGGAAATTAATGTAATCGCATTTGTCATAAAGTGAAGTAATATTTCACTTTATAAGCAGAAATGTTGACCTTAGACATCGGGTCAAGTGTAACAATTCTACGAAATATTATTGAAATCCATACACAGGTGAAGAAGTTATGGCCCGAACAAGGTTTTATTTACTTTGTATATTGTGACCTTGATCTTTGACCTTGGGTTTAGGTCATGACACACCACTGGGATCTAAGTAACCGTTCTGTAAAATATTATTGAAATCCATGCACAGGTGAAGAAGTTATGTCGTGGACAAGGTTATACTCACTTTGCATGTTGTGACCTTGACCTTTGACTTAGGGTCAAGGTCACGACACACTCTTGGGTCCTAAGTAACAATTCTGTGAAATATTATTGAAATCCATGCACAGGGAAAAAAGCAATAGACTGTACAAGCTTATACCAGATGGCGGACGCCGGACGGACAACGCGATAACATAATACGCCCCGTCTTAAGACGGGCGTATAAAAATTGTTGAAAGCGACGTAAAACACCAATCAACCAACCAACAAACATTTTGTTTATGAAATATGCAATTGTACATTATAAATAAATACATTGTATTTCTATCATGCTTTACGGAACTGGATACCGGTAATTTTAGATCTGAACATAATAATAAAATAAACAAACGTTCCTTTCATAAGTAGCATCATTCCACCATCGCTCGCATACGGCGTATTCATATCTCAGTTAATACATTATTCCAGAGCATGTTTAAATTACAATGACTTTGTTCTGCAGGCTAGGCGACTTTCAAATAAGCTACTCAACCAGGGTTATATATGTGCTAGACTAACAACGTCACTGAAGAAGGCATATGGTCATTACGAGACTCTTATTACTCCATATGATATCTCGTTATCCAGACTTTTTTAAAAAATGATATTCTGGACCGAGACCGATTCCGATCATTTTACACAGATTTGACACCTTCTGTACTACATGGTTACCTTCTTTGACTTCTCCATATATAAATATATATGGAATTTACACAATTTGACTCTTTCTACTGGGTATATGTGACGGGTGTTGCTAGCAAGCAGGATATGCTCACTCTCCACGGGCACCTGATCTCACTCCATCATATGGGTTCACATATGCTCTTCAAGTAGACATATTTTGTTATTTTCCACTTTGTTTTCATTTTTAATGATTTTGTATGTCCTCTGGTTTCATAATTTTCGGACTTATGGTATGGGTTTATCCATCATACTTACATGGTGTCACGTGACAGTAAACTTGAAGACGGAATTACTTTAAAAGAGAAAACTGAAAACATCTGACAAAGCTGCATGACACCAAGGACATGCACACAAAACATGATAATAGTAGAATATACACGGGAAAACGACATTACAAAAATATTCGATTGTGCTGCGGTTACGATACCGAATTAGGACGGTCGATTGAAGTAACAAACGTCATTCAGTTAGTGTGGTTAACCGGTTTACGGGCACCCACCTTCCCACTCACCGCAAAAACAGCACAATCAAAGGACAAACATTAAAATTTTAAATAATCCTCCTTAAAGAGAACAAGAATCAACAGGTTTCCCAAGAAGAGATGTCATAAAATTTATATTACACACGAAACGTTTATAGAATAATATGTTACTTTCAAAAATATGTAAACTTGACATCAACTGCACTTGACTAAACTTTATGACTGATTTCCATGACAAAAAAAAAAAAAAACTAAACTTGAAGTGCACTTGTCAAGTGCAATTCAATTTAAGGTTAGGATTGCACCGAACTGCAGTCTTAAGATGCTTCATTCATATCTTGGTTATTCCTTAATCAAACATATCATCTATTAGATAGCATGGCATAGGGCATTCTATGTAAATTAGCAGATTATAAATACTACATATTTGAAGTATAATATCTTTCCTTCATGGTTCGGTAACAGAATTCCTTATATCCGTAATGAGAAAAGAGACTGGTTTGTAGCACTGGCTGCTAAAATTATCTCCCCTCATTATGCGTAAAATGTGATATTTAGAGTAATAATGTAAACATACGTGCAAATCTCTTTTTCTTGATTTATTTTCATTCTACAATACTATATGACCTTTATAAACAAAATAAAAATGTATGTATCTGGGTTAGATTTCGTGCAAAGTAAGATTGTATTATCTTAACCCCTTATTTTGTCCCAAAGGATTGTAAAAATAATTAGAAGGCAGCTCTTGTAGAAATGGATTACATGTATGGTTCAGAATTTTACACTACACTCTTTCTACAATATTAGATGTTTATTTGCACATAAATTTTTAGATAACCATGATGGATTAAAAAATAACCAAAATGATAGAAAACCGCCCCATTGTTTTGAAGCAAATATGATGCAAATATTCTACATGTATCTATATGATGTGGTCAGTTATAATAAATCCTAAATATGTGTAAGACCTATAGTTTAACGTTTCTCTTGTTACTACTATAATATGCATGCTACCCTTTACGAAGGCAAATCAAGAAAGTTGTAATTCCTAGAATTCCGTCCTTTTGACGAAATATCTATGATATCATCCAAGAATCGATAACTCTTAGAGAATACAGTTCGTGTCGCAGTCCCGAGTCACCCTCCCCCACACCTAAAAGAAGGAGTGCAAATACATAAAATTTAAGACTGATCAAACAAGTATCCAAGATTTTATTATTTTTCAATTTATTCTCTAAGTAGAAATAATCAAAATTTATACATGTGTAAATATGTATATCCATAGTAAGGATCAAGGAATGTATATGCAGAAAAAAAATTGATGCAGATAAATTCACATACTTCAAATTCAAATACTTCTTCACCACAATTCTTCACCATTAACTATCCTTAATACAGACATATGTAGTAAGTAATGCAAACAATACACAATCATATTGTCATCCCATTATATGTCTCTGTTATTCTTGAGATCTTTTTTCAACTTTTACAGTTATTCCGTTCTTGGGTCGAATCAATCCTGATTTCAAATCAAAAGTTACTGGAACCTGCAACGTAAAACAGATATGTTGATAAATTTAATGTCGTCTTTATTAAATTATTAAATCTGAACTGAAAGTATTGTAAATTGACAGATACATGGATAGATGTTAAGGAGTTAAAGAAGCTACCCGTAAATATGCGGTACTATTAAGTGACAACAGTAATAAAAGAAAAGGCAGGGGTGGAAATGATCGATTCTGAAATTATAGCAATGCATAGAATTCCCGGGAGAAAAGAAAAACCAAAACCCGTAATAATGACATTGAAAAACAGTGATAGCTAAGTTACAATAACGAAAAGACGAGGTGAAGTTAAACGATCGCATTGGGTTGTGAAACTAGCGGATGATCTGACAGCAACCTGGTTTAATATGAGGCGACTGCAGTTTGATGTATTAGTCAATAATTGATGTTAGAATGAGTTTTGCAAGAAAATAATGGCATTAATTCTGGTGATTTCATTCGAATCAGGTGTCTGAAATAATAACTTCTTGCAATTTTCCAATACATTTTAGGTGTTTTTCTATGGGTGTCATTTATTATCCGTCTGTCATACAGACGTTGTCATTTGTTATCCGTCTGTCATACAGACGTTGTCATTTGTTATCCGTCTGTCATACAGACGTTGCCATTTTTTATCGGTCTGTCATACAGACGTTGTCATTTGTTATCCGTCTGTCATACAGACGTTGTCATTTGTTATCCGTCTGTCATACAGACGTTGCCATTTGTTATCCGTCTGTCATACAGACGTTATCATTTTTAATGATATTCATTATTTCAAAAGTCGTATCATTCAATATTGTTTTTCTATGTGCGGTGTCCGTGTCCATGAAATGAATGAGTATGGTACTTTGCTTTCATATTACCGAATGCATAATCCTATTAGTCAGATTCGTAAATTCTGCATGGTATGAACACATTTAAATATTACCTTTCAACTATAGGGGTCTACAGTAATGCACAAAAAGGAAATACTTTTAAAGTTTTAAGAGAAAACAGTATGCAATATATTGCCTCAAAGATACACATTTTGCTAAAAAATGAACAATTGTAAAAGGTTAATGGGATTTTAAATGAATTTTAGCCATTGGCAAAGCAATTCAAGAATAATCTAAATAATAATTTGAATATAGACTTAATCAAATAATTATAGACGAAGACGGCAACATGCTTGCTTAAGCATACTTATCAATAGTAAATACTCTTTAACATACTAAAACTTATGGTTCAAGTAGAGATACTCCTCTGAATTTTGAATACTATTGATAAACTAGAACATGATTCTGCGTGATATACAAAAAGATAAAATGATTGTTACAATTATGTGAATTAAAACAAACAAACAAAATAAATAGATAAATAAAAAAGAACATTTAAAAGATTTCAATCTGGTAACACTTGGAGAATATATAACAGTGATTAAACTTCTTAAACTATGCAGCCAAAAATTCCAGTAAAAGAAACGCAATTCGATTTTATCAAACATCTGAATAATTAACGTTTATAGTAGAAAATCTGAACATATCACATGGATATAGGTCTGATCACTCTGTAGGAGAAATGGGTTTACTTATTTCTCAAACAGAAAAAGGCAAGGGATTTTAGCACTTGAACACCTCTCTACTTCGTGATATCATATATTTTCAAAAGGTCTACGATCTTGTTATGAACACAAAACTTAATTATATAGTTCGAAAACACTCTAGATGAATTAAAGTCATTCTACATAAAGACCTTTTTGTTTTTATTATTTTTTTCAGTTGATGAAATCTATATTCATCCTATATTTGTTACTTCTTAAAATTCGTTAAATGACAATCTCATACAATTCAGCAATAAAAAGGCATAGAAAAAAAACCAGCATTAAAGCCCCATTTACCCTGCTCTGTTTTTTCGTGATGAGTGTCATTTATTATTTTACTCTCATCCATTTACCATATGATGATAATTTTACTGAAACTTCTTTGCCTTCCATTCTTACCATTGATTATACAGAATGTCTACAATAAGTAACTAATTTTTGCACATTGATATAATAAATAACTTATAATAATGCAAAAATATATAGGTTTATCAAATGAAGCATCACGATCCTTACCTCAGTTTGGTTGCATCGCAAAATTCTATAATTTTGTAAAATTGTTGCTATGGCTGATTTGATTTCCAGATATGCCAGTCTCATTCCAATACAGTTTCTTGGACCATGTCCAAATGGCAAAAATGCATATGGATGGCGTTTTGCCTTCTCCTCCGGAAGAAATCTAAATAAAAGAGATCTATCAATTAAATCAAATCAACAACTTTGCCGATGAACTGCTAGCGCCTTTAGATTTGTTTTATAAAATATTTTAGGTTTCCATTGTTTCTGTTAGAGCATAATTGATACAGCAATATTATTATAAAAATGTCCCTCTTATGCAGTACGCTAACGCTTATTCATGCACATATGTTATGGTGATATGTATCCAGTTCAACTTCAGGTGACACATCTTACTTACATTATAAAGTTATTGCAATGTAAAATACGAAAGTAGCTTGTGTCACGTGACTATGACACTAAGTACCACGGTGGACATTCACGGACCCCTGAAATTCAGAGATGGGACCAGGTGCCAATGAAGAGTAATCGTCTGCTGTATGGCTAGCCACATCCGTCGTGAATGTCTTTACATACAGAGGGAACAAATATAATTCAGCACTGTATATATACATGAATGTCAATTAACACTGTGTAGAAGTGACTGCTGTCACATGACTTTGAAACAAACACCAATGTACCACAATAAGCAAAATTCCTTACATATGACGTCAACCTCTCAAAATATTGTAATGATCAAGTCAAAGGTTTAATACACATACAAATGCCAATCACTGTTATTTTCTTTTATGTCGGATTGAAGATTTTTTCACAGATCATTTCTTGTTCAGTTCTTCACTAATCACCAAGTGTACATTCACCTAAATGGGAAATACTTAATCGTTGAACTAAAGTAAATAAAAACAAATAATCTGTCATTTATAAACAGTGACTGATGAATTATGTTCTAGGATTTAGAATAGAATATGTAGATTACTTTTATGCATGCTTCCGAAACTCAGTTACATTAGTTTTTCAGGTAGGGCGCCAGTAAACCTATTAACCACACTATGTGAGTGACGATTGTTACTTTAATTGACCTTCCTAAGTCGGTACCGTAACTATAGTACAATCGAATATTTTTGCTAGGTCTTTTTCTGTGTTTTTTACTGTTATCATATCTATGTGAATGTCCTTGGTTATCTGTGCTACAGAGCTCGGTCAGATGTATTCTGTTTTGTCTTTTATTTGCATCTTTTTGGAAGTGAAGCTTCGATAATAAAAGTCCTTAGTTTCAATAAATGTAAAGATGATGGATAAATCCAAACCGCAAGTCCGAAAATAATTAAACGAAAGGACATACAAAATCAGTATAAATGAAAACCAAATAGAAAACAACGAAAAATGTCCCCTGATGGGGTGAGATCAGGTGCCCGGAGAAAGTGACCGCTTCCTGTTTGCTAACAACACCCGTCACATGTAGAAAGAGTGAAATCGTAAATTCCATATATATATATATATATATATATATATAAAGCACAAATAGAATCAGTGAAACACCTGGGAGTACTATGGACCTTGGATCTCCGAAGAAATACCTGTAGAAAATAAAGACAAATTAGACAAACATATAAAGCACAAAGACACTACAGTTAACAAGGCACCCTATATTTCACTTATATTCGTTCCCCGTCTGGGACTCGAACCCACGACCTATGGTACCGAATCACCTAGCTGTCATGCATCCGACCCTCTAACCGACTGAGCTACCCGAGCTCCACAAAAATGGAGCTTTAATAGCCAATCATTAGCTAATCGCATGCATGACAACACGGCCGCGGAAAGTGAAGGAATTTACCCGACGTAAACGCAGGCGGATCCCCTGAGAGGATACATCACTGAAAGAGAAATAAACATATAAAGCACAAATAGAATCAGTGAAACACCTGGGAGTACTATGGACCTTGGATCTCCGAAGAAATACCTGTAGAAAATAAAGTTAAATTAGACAAACATATAAAACATAAAGACACTACAGTTAACAAGGCACCCTATATTTCACTTATATTCGTCACCCGTCTGGGACTCGAACCCACGACCTATGGTACCGAATCACCTAGCTGTCATGCATCCGACCCTCTAACCGACTGAGCTACCCGAGCTCCACAAAAATGGAGCTCAGTCGGTTAGAGGGTCGGATGCATGACAGCTAGGTGATTCGGTACCATAGGTCGTGGGTTCGAGTCCCAGACGGGGAACGAATATAAGTGAAATATAGGGTGCCTTGTTAACTGTAGTGTCTTTGTGCTTTATATATATATATATATATATCTGAAAGTCGCCTAGCCCTCAGAACAAAGTCACTGTAATTTGAACATGCTCTGGAATAACGTATTAACTGAGATATAAATACGCCATATGCGGGCGATGATGGAATGTTGCTACTTATGAAAGGAAATTTTGATAGCGAAATTGAAATCGTCAAGTTTGTCATAGAGTGAGGTGTTCAATTGACAATCGAAATGTCAATATCTAAATACGAAGCAGAATTACTACTTTCAGTGGTTTCTTTGACCTGCCCTTCAATTGAATCGATGATACGCGAATGAAGGATTGGTAATTGAAAGCAAGTCATCTATATATTTGTAAGTGACATTGAAGCCAAGAGGCAATTGTTTCTTTCCTTGCAAAATTCACTCTTTTAAGTCATTTGATTTTTGTAGACTTTACATAAAGATCCAACATCCAACGCTGAAACATCCACTCTTCGAAATTATCCAAAAGACTTTTACTAATAAAAATGGTGACCGCAGTTTCCAGTTTATTGCTGCTAATCGTGATTAAACTGATTTTGTCGGCTAGAATATTTCATCTAGAATAACACTGAGACTGATTAATTAAGGTGCCAATTTCTACAGGTCTTAAATGACAAGTGCTTCTGGAAAGCAGATGCTTTCTCTCCCGAACATCTTACATCATTCTTTACACATTTCCGTATTTAATTTTCCATCATTTTGTATGTCTCTCGGTTCATGATATTGGGACTTCTGGATTGGTTTTATCTACCATCTTTTCATTTAATCGATTAATTGTAACATGGACCTGAAGTGATAGTAAAATAAAAATAACATTTTTTGAAAATGGATGTTTATGTTGATATGTAATTTGCAGTATTATCCAAGGGGTTAAATGGAACAATGTAATCAATAGAGATTGAACGTCCATTTACATTAAACAAGCTTCTCTTCATTACCCACACTGCAGCTGTAAGAATGATTTCCTTACCTATCAGGTATAAATTTCTCTGGTTCAGGCCAGTGTTCTGGGTCATGGTGAATACCATAGATGCTGAAGCTTAGTATAGTGCCCTTCTTAATATGATATTCTCCTATTTCGCAATCCTCTGGTACTTGTCGATTAGTGCTTATAATTACAAAAGATTATAAAAAATATTAATGTTTTTTTTAATCCGTGCCGTTATTATAACTATATGAAAAAGTAAAAAGAAAAGGGTTCTTTGACGATGTTACAAGAATTATAATACATACAGAGGCGCTGCGGCGTACATCCTCAGTGTTTCGTTCATGCAGTTGTCCAAGTACTCCAGTTTTAATACATTATCATAATCCGGCTTCTCCTAGAGTACATTGAGTTAAAGGATTATAAAAACAAATACAAAACGATTGCACATACAACATACACAGGTTCAATTACATTGTTCAGTTGTAATGATTGAAATTCACATTAGATGTATTTAAACGTTATCGAATGTTGAATTATATGATATGCGATATGCAGACACATAAATTGCCAGTAAAACAAACACATCGCAATCAAAATGAAAGATCGCAGGAAGAACAACTTTCATACTTCGATATTACTTCATAGATGGTAGATCAAGGCAGAGTCTAAAAGTTCAATACAACATAAGAAAAAGGGGCAACCATGGTGTCTTGGAAAAATAATAAGAGAGGTGAGGTTTCGCAAAAGAGTAAGCAATTCTTGGTGATGTAAAGATGATGGATAAATCCAAACCACAAGTCCAAAAATCATGAAACCATAGGACATACAAAATCAGTGAAAATGAAAAACAAATGGAAAATAACAAAATATGTCTACTTGAAGAGCATATGTGAACCCCTGTGATGGAGTGAGATCAGGTGCACGGGGAGAGTGAGCATCTCCTGCTTGCTAGCAACACCCGTCACATATACCCCGTAGAAAGAGTCAAATCGTGTGAATTCCATATGTATCTATATATGGAGAAGTCGAAGTAGGTAACCTTCTAGTATAGAAGGTGTCAAATATGTGGTATTTTACCGTAATGACGATGCAATAGATTTATCCGAGCTATTTAATTTTTGGTCAAATCACATTAATTTTTCGGTGATATGGAAGCTATGAGGTGATAGATAATTACAAGGAGTAATCTAATTTACCTTTCTTAGAACCCTGTCTACTTCCTCTATACACTTATCCTGACAATCTGGGTGCAATGCTAGGTTATAGGTAAAAAATGCCAATGTATTTGCAGTGGTGTCGTATCCAGCCAGAAAGAACAAGAAAGCATTTGAAGTGACTTCATCAATAGTAAGACCTTTAAAAATAGATAATAGACCTTCAAACAGAAATCATAATTAAGAATTGATATGATATAGTATTCAGTTTATAATAATAATGAACTATAATGTTTGAGAAGGGAAACCATTCATTATGTCCTCTGCAGTTGCAAAACCGCTCTTTACAGAAATTCCTTCATACTCACGTTTGGCATAAAATTTTAGAAATTACTTATTTAAAATTGATGAAATGATGACTTTATACAGCATTGTTATTGTTTAAAATTTGTATACATTCCAGTAATTTGTAATCACATGTGATTAAATATTCTTACTATTTCCATAAACAGTCATAGGAATGAGAGATGAAGGAGTAAATTTGATACATACATAAATATTAAACATCGCTGAAATTCACTGAATCATGGTGGCTGTGCAAGTTTCCAAAACATAAGTGAATTTTATCATATTATCAATTAAGCCCTGTGATTTTAAAGAGCTCATACGGTGCACTAAATTGATTAACTACAATGTTGTACAACAATCCTACTTGTTCTTTACACATTTTCAGTTATCGGGTGAAGGCTTTCAACACCGCTGAATGCGACTCTTAAGCACAGAGCGGATACTTTAGGCACACATTATCTTAATTCGCATGATTACATTATTTCGGTTATAACATATCAAGCCATGTTAACTCTATCTATGTTATTAACCATTTATTCCTTCCAAAAATACTTGCATAATCCACTTGCTGTATTTTCAGACGATTTGAAGTAATCGCCTTCTGAAAGTTTGTCATCTGACGTTGGGAACTTCCGGTTGCCCTACTTTCTGCGTTTTACAAATTTACAAAAATGCTCCTAATATGGTAAAACAGGGGTGAAACCGTATGCTTTTCCTGGAATTCCCTTCTAAACTTATATAATTCCATTGTGGTTGCGAAATTATTCGGTTTACTATACATGCATATGTTGGATTTCACAGCATTTATACGATTTCCCACTGGTTATTTCACATATTGATTATCATCCAAAAATCTGGAAAATGTAGAAAGCTTTTTATATGGTAATCCCCATGGCAAAGCGACGAAAAAAGAAAAAAAAAACATGTAGACGAAATTGCCTGATAAAACTGGCAGTTGATTATGTTTGATTTCATGCCAGCATTAAATGATTAATTTCAGTAACATTAAGAGTTAATATGACGTGATATATTAAACCCAAATAATGATGTAATCAAAAGAATTTAGAAAACATAGAACCGAAATTGAATCATGGTCGCTCTGAGCTGATGACCTGAATCAGGCGGTCGTGTAACGTTAACTCGACAACTTAAAACCTCAACATAGCAACAAGTTGGATAGAGGCAGGTTATTGTAGGAATAAATAAATACACTTAATTAATTTTCATATGGTTTACGGACACATTTTTAGCAAATACTGATCTTTTTAAAGTGATGATTGAAAAATCAGTTCATAAATTATTGATTTAAAATTAACTTAAAACGGAAAACGTCAGACATAAAAACTAGTCACTATCTTAACTGCATTGGAGAAGGGTTATTCAATCTCTATTTGTATCATTAGTCTCATCGGTTACATCTATTTAACCAATCAATCATTAATGCTAATGGTGTGATGACATGTCTGTCAGGGTCTAGCAGATGATGAGATAATGGTGTGATGACATGTCTGTCAGGGTCTAGCAGATGATGAGATAATGGTGTGATGACATGTCTGTCAGGGTCTAGCAGATGATGAGATAATGGTGTGATGACATGTCAGGGTCTAGCAGATGATGAGATAATGGTGTGATGACATGTCTGTCAGGGTCAAGCAGATGATGAGATAATGGTGTGATGACATGTCTGTCGGGGTCTAGCAGATGATGAGATAATGGTGTGATGACATGTCTGTCAGGGTCTAGCAGATGATGAGATAATGGTGTGATGACATGTCTGTCAGGGTCTAGCAGATGATGAGATAATGGTGTGATGACATGTCTGTCAGGGTCTAGCAGATGATGAGATAATGGTGTGATGACATGTCTGTCAGGATCTAGCAGATGATGAGATAATGGTGTGATGACATGTCTGTCAGGGTCAAGCAGATGATGAGATAATGGTGTGATGACATGTCTGTCAGGGTCTAGCAGATGATGAGATAATGGTGTGATGACATGTCCGTCAGGGTCTAGCAGATGAGGAGATAATGATGTGATGACACGTTTGTCAGGGTCTAGCAGATGATGAGATATGGCTCACTTACTATATATACAGTCGACATCAAACATATTGTATAAAGTTAATGGGTACCGGTCTAGCTGTCAAACGCTCATGATATACTAATTATATTTCATCTTATGCTGAGCCAGTCCTGAGTCTTGAGATAGTTTTGGTCTCCTTACCGCGTTTTTTCGAAGTTGCATCTCCATCTTTGTAATCGACCATATTACTCCTATCTTCTTTATCGACGGAATCTTCATGAGAATTCAACATCAGTTGCAAGAAATCCTTTCGGGTCTGAAAATAGATATACTGCTCTTGTGTTTGTTGATCTGAATAAATATTTAATTTTGTGCGCCAGATTTCGCCAACTTATGTCTCTTAAGTAATGCTCGTGGCCAAATGATTGGATTTCTCATAATATATAAATATTTGAAGAGCAGTGTTAAAACCAGAGTGACAAAAAAAAAAAAAAAAAGAGAACCGAAGAATTAATCTAAAAACAGAGCTATGCATGACGGAGATACTGTTAGTTATAAAGAGATTACCAAAATTTCATGACTGAAAATATTAAGTATATATTATGTCAGTACAAAATGATTGAAAACTAGACTTACGATCATTAGTGTCATTTATCAAACAACATTGACCTTAGGCCTCATACTTAAGATTAAATTATCTTTATTATCCTTTTTCTCATCAGTGACTTAAAGCAGTTGAGTACACGACGTCATGGTAATTTCAGAAGTGTGAAAAGCGATAAGAAAAACAAAACTGCAATAAATTGTATGAAGAATGTATGAAGTATGTTAAAAATGACAAAATAAAATTTAAATGACAGTAGCAGATCCAGGATTTTAAAATAAAGGGGTCCACATGTGAAAGTCAAATATTAGCCATAATGCTAAGTCATTTTAAGTGCCAAATCTGGATATTTGAAAAATAATGCATCTATTTTGTACAATAAATTGTTTTTATTTTATACATTGTCCATACCTTTTCATTTTGAGATTTTCTTTCCTCAATCACTGTTAACGTTACTTTCTTGAAAAACTCAAATACGTCCATAAATGGGAACGGTTTGATAGACAATTTCCCAATCAAAGTAAAAAGCGGAGCAAAAAATGGAAAAATCACTGTAAAATGAAAAAGTAGATAGAAAGAAGATTGTATTTTATTATAATTTCGTGGTACAGGTAAAATTGGACATCTCGAAAACCTGGCTTATCTCGACGACAATCCTTGGTCCCAACTTTTTTCCTTAATATCTCGACATCCCCTAAATAAACTAGGCAAATTTCGATAATGGAATGCAAAATGAATCTGAGATAAGCATGGTAGGCAATATAGGAGAATGTCTTGGTATTAGCGGATTATATCTATCATTAAATGATTAATTGATCCTTACGCGATATGCGTAATTGCTTGATCGTAACGACCTACCCCCATCGACGCCTTGGCTTATTTGCATAAGTGTGTAAGCTGTTAAAACTATTTTACCTAAATGATGAATTTGGATGTTTGCTCATAACAATCGATCAACTGTTTATTTAATGATAGAATTAGTGATTCATTTTACAAGAATGAGCTATCAGCAAACTTCTTATACTTTTATTTATCATGAAAACGGTGTTCATTCTCAGTTTTTCCTAAGATTTGTCTATGCAATGTTACAGACAGGTTCTCCTACCCTCTCGTCTTTGGACAATTCCCGCCCTAACGATCAGGTAAATTCACACGATCAGGTAGAACTTAAGCTCAAAGTTCATTCTATTGAGACCAAGTATTTTAGTAATTGTGAAATAAAACATCATAAATTTATTATCACATATGAAGAAAACATTAACAATAATCCGTATTGTGTCTATGTTGATACGCTATTAGGCTGCTACCTTTATATTCTAACCAGCGATTATCATATACAACTTCAACACGTAACATTTCTATTTTGCTCTCCATTTGGATATCTCGACCTACACTGCGATGTCGTAATATCGAAGTTTGACTGTATATTGTTACCTGGTCTCACCTCGGAATTGTTCAGTATTTCGGGGTTCACAACAGTTTCTTTTTGAAACTTACACGATTTTGTATCTGTCCTTGGATTTTGAGAATGATTAACGGTTTGGTACCTCTTCGATATTGATAATTAGATACATTCCAAATGATGAGTTTTAATAAATTCATTTTTATGCATTGATTCCTATTTTATTGTAAATTATTAATCTTAATATCAACCTTTTGAATGTATATATTTACTATAACATACATAATAAAGCAGTGAAAGATGATGTAACATTGGCATTAAACGCTTTCTTTGCCTCCTTCACAAAAACATTATTTGGATCCTTCTGGGAATTCACGTCTATACCAAACGCAGTAGAACATATTACATCCATAGTGTATCCTCCACATATCCTGGAAATTTCAAATTGTCATCGTTATTATAAATGCTATATGTTTAATTATTTGAGTGGGTTTCATATTCATGTGCATCCGTAACTAAACATACAATAATCTAGATTATTTTATTTTACGTACCATTAATTGAAGAAAACAATTGCAATTTATACATTATTTAAGACAAGTATATTAAATATTGCTGTAGCAATACATGTTTCCTACCGGTATCAGTAGCGGTGAAATCCCTGAAATTTATTTAGTCTATAACTCATCAATAAAAAGCTACATACGAAATTTAAAAATTCTGCAAAACAAAAGTGTCATAGACAGATGGACAGACCGATGAAGTGAAAGCCTCTAATCCCCTCTGGTTTTACCGGTAACAACATAAATATATCACTGAAACGCTAAATAGGTTAAAAGTTAAAAATAAAAAGGTTAAAAGGGGTTATTAATTTACAGGTCCCTTGGACATTATCCTAATCGAAATATATGCCCATTTTCAGTACACTCCAAATGGGATATGCATCTTTTAAGTAGCATTGCTCATGAAATCTAAAATGTCTTGCTGGAAATTTGTTAATTTAACATGAGACATGGAAAAGAAATTACCATGCTTTGACGCCATCCAAACTAAGCAGTTAACAACTCCTTAATGACAAGTATAATCCGTTTATGATTAGTTTCGCTATTATGATTAAGATGTCAGAAAAACTTTCGTGACCATTGATTTCATAAAATAATGTATAATTGTGTAACTATAATGGTCACCTACTCTTTCATTTCTATTTCATTTTTTCCATCATGTGATAGGTCTTTTATATTTTCCAGGAGTCTTTCACAACACATCTGAACTGATTGAGACATCTACAATAAAATAAATACAGTCAGCATTTTTCAGTTGTCAAACATTTGCAAGATTTAAGTAAGTATTTCATACAATTATGAACGATTTACCAGCTGTAAACATTTTTATAGTAACTATGAAAAGTAGATTTGAATGTAGAAAGTACATTGTAAAGTAATACACTTAAGATGATCTTGTCAGCACATATTCCTGTGCTAAATCAGCAGTAGGACTATAAAATATCCAGGAATTCACTTAAAATATTCACAGAACTCGCATTAAACGGTATGCTTTTTAAATATTGAATAATAAGAAATTCAAATACTTGTACCAAATATGCCAACGAAGAAGTACCGAAAAGTTAAAAAGAGAAAACAGCAGACATCTAACAAAGCTGTATGACAAAAATCACCAAGGACGTTTACACAAACATGATAATATTAAATATACATGGAAAACATTGAAAAACAAGAAGCCAAAGTGGACCTATATCGCTAACTTGAAAACAGTTTGCTCATCCGAACAACTGATTGCTCAAGGAAATTCGCAGATGAATACATTTTCTTACTTTTTGTGTTTTGAAAACAGGCAATCAAAGATAATACAAAAATTGTTTTCAAAATTCTACCCTCAAATAATCAAAATGATTAAAAGATGCATTGTGCTGCGTTATTTTTCCCTGTAATAATAAAGCAATAAAATTACACAAAAATGTATGGGAATGTCTGTTTAATTGAAAAACGTGAAAATTTTAATTTCGAAAACAGGTAACAGCTTCATCGATATTCTTTTAGATCATTCTGAAAAAGCAACAGCTTCTTCGATATACTTTGAGATCAATCTGAAACAAAGTTCCTCAAAGGAGGGTACCTTCTGGGTAATATATGTTCCTACACAGGATCCATCTCTTGACGGATCTGGATGAAAAACTGCAACATTTGTAGGTAACCTTAAGTACTTCATATCTACCAGGAAAGAAAGAAAAAGAAAAAAGAAAAAAAAAATAACCAACAGTTCTTAAAACAGACCCACTGATACATTCGGTTAGAAAATCTGTGCAGACTGCCTGGGGAAGTTCATAAAACGACAGTACCTCTGAGATATGTGTCGCCATGCCCAGGATTCACTATACCTTTATCCCTTCCATATTTGATCAAAATCCCTCCAGAAGATAAGTCGAATGTATGAAATGTTTACTAACGTCTGACGGTAGACGGCAAGCTATCACTTGAGCCTGCGGTTAAGATGAGCTACAACTCGTGTACCGAACGTAATTTATGTTTCTTTATTAAACAGGGTCGAGTATATGTGTAAATTTATTATTCTTGGACTCTCACTGTAAGTTGTAGCTCAGAATTGTTTCATTGCCAAGTCGTTTACAGTATAGACAGATATCTTGTGGAAGTGTATTCTCAATTCAATAGCTCTCTAGTAATAACAGTAAACTACATAGATCAAAATAGTCTTAAGCCTTCCTAACCATTAAACATGATAAATTTGTAATACCAAAATTATTGTTACATCTTAAAATGTGAACATTGTATTATGTGATTAAAGAAACTAAACTACCATTCTCATTTTTCCTGATGAAAATGTCGGGGTCAGGGTATTACGTATGAGCTTCCAATGTTCGTCCTCAGCAACGGTTAACATTCCTTCAATTTCTTTCGGGAGTGTACCATCTAATCTCTGTAATGCACAGCCATTTATATTGAATTTGTCTGTATAGATTTATTTTAACAACATATAGCGGCATTTCTGACAATAATACTGCTATATCTTGACAACGTGATGTAAGTCTAACACCCTTTGTTTATAATAAACGGACTCTAATAGAGAAGATAATCAATCTACCCCAAATCTCTGCATCCTTCTCGAAAACTATGATGCATTTAATGTTTTTATTACTATTATGGCATGTGGCTCATCTGATGTTTTTTTTTTCACACAGGACATTTGCTTTTCTTACTCTTGATTTATCAATGATCAAACCACTCACAAGCCGGCGTGGCCTAGTGGTATCGCGTCGGACTCCTAATCGGGAGGCCGGGGTTCAAGTCCCGCTCTGGTCATGCCATTGTCATGTCTTTCGATTAAGACATTAAAAACCGAGGCCCCGTGTCGTGGTATGCATGGCACGTTAAAGATCCCTCACTGCTTCGGGTGGGTCCGTTGCAAAGGTCACAATTTATATGCCCAGGCAGATGCCGTCACCATATACGTGAAATATTCGTGGTGTGACGTTAAACAAAAATCAATTAATCAATCAAACCTCTCACAATATGACAAAACCTGTGGGAAATCTGAATCTATAACTAACCACCTTTCATCAAAACCTTTCCACCTGTTTTGAAGAAATCGTTTAGACCGGTGCACAAAATTAAAAGGTATATATTTTCTATATTTATTATAACCACTAGGCCGGTGTCACTGCTGGTGGACTGATTGTTCTCGAGGGCATCATAAGTCTATTTTTCAGTGCATTTGTACTGACATGAAATATATACTTCAAATTTTCAGTCATCAAATAAAGTAAATCACTCAAACACTAAGCGTATCTCCCTCATGCATAGCTCTGTCCTTAATTAGCTACATTCTTTGGTTCACTTTTCTGTCATTCTGGTTTCAGCACTGTTCTTCAAATATTTATATATTACGAGAATTCCAATCATTCGGCCATGAGCATCACTGTAGAGACATAAGTTGTCTAAATGCGCATCTTGTGCACAAAATTAAAAGGTATATATGTTCTATATTTTATTAGACTAAATGTAAGCTGTAACAGGCCACGTAACCATTTTCATTCAAATTCTGTACTCTTTCCTTTACATGAACAAATATCTAATGAATGCATTTGACATTGAAAAATATCCGATTAATCCAAATTAAAGCCCTAATGTATTAGAAGCAATCTTAAATGAGAAAAATGAAAAGTTTTAAATATCACTTTAATATGGGCTAAAATACCGAAGTCCAAACAAATCCTGTTAAATTGAAACAAGACCAACGATAATTCGTACGATATGCTTTTAGGTCAATTTTAGGCACATAATTTTGTTGATCCATGTAGTTGTTTGGGACAAGTTTGTCAAGGAGGATACTCTCGTAGAGATATGTCGCCCAGCCCTTAATATACCTCTTTATGTTTCGAACAGAAAAAGAACAACACTCGTAAGGAACCAAAGTACTTCATTTCTATGAGGTGGTATAATAAACCTTCAACAGTTTTGACAAAGCATTTAAAAAAAGTTAAAGTCTGATTGAGAGACAGATAGATGTTGAATGAGCAATAATTACAACAGCATGTTAAAGACTTCTGGTCTGGTGAGCTTTAAAGGATTCAGGCAAAGAAATAACAATAGGGACTGTGATGGCTTGTGGAGATTGCTAAGACACTACATTGGAATTTACTGAAGAACCTCGCTTATGTCAAGCCAGTGTTCATTTCTTAGTCAGTCACTAAAGAAGAAAGATCTGCCAGTGAACACGGTACTTGTCGGTGGTTTTCAGCAGCTGGTCATATGTATATATAGATGAATTAACCCTTTTGTTATGTAAGTCCAACTAAGAGAATTTTAATGTACAGTGTATCAATGTACAAGCCATACATGCACATTCATTTATTTGGGCTTTGCATAAAATTTCTATTGATAACAAAAGAAAAAGAGTTTGCTATGGTAAAAACTTACAAATCTATTTGGAAAGGAGGAGAATTTCTTTATCATATATTCTTTGACCAACTCAGGATCAGCGAGGGTAATACTAGGAATGACGCCAAAGTATATCCTAAACAGAAAATATTTGTTGATTAATTATTTTAATAATATTAACGATATTGACGATATTGACAATATTCCAATTCACTTGGTTTTACTTTTTTGACAATTCTGATTGGTCCACACGCAAGCGTTCAGACATGTATAACCACGACGATATATCAAATATATAACAACATTTTACGTACTCTTTGTCTACATTGCCTCTGATTCCAACTATCACAAATACTTAAGTCAAAACTGCCTGTTCAGCTGTGTACGATGCGATTTTAAGTCACTCATGTATGAATCAATTTGTGATTAATAATTTAATCATAAAATTTTAAGAATATGAAAATGCAGGAACTTCTTATGTCAGTGCACTATATATCAATTCTTTTCTCGGAAGAATTTTAAACATGGCGCTATCCGTCCCTAGCAACGAGCAATTTCAGGGCAATTTCAAAGAGAAAAAAACCCCGATTTTTTGTTACTATGGATTAAAATGGGGATAAACTTGCTTTGTTTGATTGTTTCCGACAGGTATACCGCTGGAAACCACCGTTTTCCTGGCTCCCAAGCGAAGAAGAGAATAATTTTGAAAAATAACAAATATTTACTTTTATCCTTCGTTCCTCGTGTAACTTACCCATAGATTTTTCCATATTTCTTAATGCATTCCATGTCCATACCGCATGTACCCTGTGTAGATGTAAGATAGATAATTATTTATGATGAAATTATTACTGATTGAGATCAGTAATAATTAAGTGCAAGTACAGTAATTTAGCAAAATGTATTCCACTGCTTTCTTCATGATTAAAATAAGTCAATACATAACTGGTTTGGTTGGATAATCCATATATTTATCATTCATTCATTCATTCATTGGTTATTACAGTCCATATACTTATCAAGAAAAACTGATGTAAGACATATTGTACACATAAATCTCAGCACTGCTACGGAATTTGTATAAAATCCACCAGAAATAAGAAAAGTATTAGCTAAATATACAAAACGATGGCTATCGATTTAAAATCAAATAGTGGACAAATAATTATTAATTACCAAATTCCTAAACATTCCCAAATTTCCAATAAAAATTGTTGGCGGAGGTCCGGGAACTCCTACTTTCTTCCATAACCCTAGCTTCCACTTGGAATACCTAGAAATGTAGAAACTTATTATTATTAATAGAGAAATAACATCTAAAATACTATATAGTAAAATGATGAATTCTACTGACACGCTGCGTGTCAAAGGAGAATAATAAGTGCACATACGAATAATATGTGCGCAGCCGTTATGTTGTCAGTCGGAATCCGGATAGACATTAGTCATTTTGAAGAATATATCTATTTAAAATGAGCTTTCATTTGCTATATAGCTGAAATATTGCGAAACATATATATGCATGTATATCCCCCATATTTCTTATCAATAAGTGTGCTAATTGTACGTGTATCTACATGCGCGGATCCAGAATTTTTTGTCAGAGGGAGTCCAACCAAAAAAGGTAAATTTTTCTCTTAGACGAGGGGAGTCCAACCCCAAAAATGCCCAAATATTACCTTTTTTTGGTAAGATTTTCGGATTCCAGGGGGGGGGGGGGGATCCAGACCCCCCTACCCCCCCCCCTTCTGTATCCGCGCATGATGTAAATACCAAGTATGACGTAGAGCACTGAGAGTTTTTAAAATTAATATATGTTGAGTATCAATTACCACTTTACACAAAGCCATTTGTCTATTAAGCCCGTAGGGTTGCAGAGTCTAACTTTTTCGTCAGTCTGGCAGTCTCACTACCATAGTTTTTCTCTTTAATAATCACCTAGTAATCATACATTGAGAAGTCATCTCTTGTAGAGCGTTCAGACATCGGACCTTGTCTTCTGCTACGAATATTCAACAGGTTGATCATTTTGTCATCATTTTGTCATACAATGATAGCCTAGTTTGATCAACATACATTGTTTCATTGCGCCGTTTACACACCAGGCGGTAAACAACACTTGTAGCTTTGCAGTTTTTATCACCACTTTTGATGTGGTATGTTTGTCCGTTCGTGTCTTTGAATAACATACTGACATATGGCCCATTTTCCCCACATGGATTACATTTGTCCTGATGTTCATAGAATATATCGTTGTGCTTTTTGTGTACTAATGTATCTGTGATGTTATAGTCCCGTCTGTACACATGACTTTCGTATCGTTGAATAATGCATTTTACATGTCGCTACATTAGCGCCGTAATATTGACGTCACAAGACGTCATGTAACACAAACGCTTCGCTGAGGAAGGCCGTTGGCCTAAACGTTCGGTAAAAGGTAGTGTTTTATTGTATTTATACAAGCAACGACTGTGTTTTATTCAACGAAAGATTTAAAGAAATATCTTTAAATGTATTCTGCTCAGAAACTGAAACAACATTATGTCAATAAATATTAATTACCAATGATATTCCTTTGTTATTGGAGATAGCAAAAGGAAAGGGGTGGAAGAGAAATAAGCAACTTTATCATCGAAGTTAACTCCATGACCTGGGTTCATTTTAACAAGAGTAAAAAACGAAGAAGTACCGAAGTGTAACCCATATCTCATATTGCATGGGGTAAAAGGACAATATCGTGTATAGTGTCATATTCAGACAATGCAAACCCCAATAAAATCTAGGTGAGACCAGGTGCCCGGGAGGAGTAGGCGTCTCCTGGTTGGATGCAACATCCGTCGCAAAAGTCCTGCAGCTTTTTTTCAAGTCGAGGAGGTAAATACATAAATATGCACGCAGAACACAAAGTCAAGTTTTCAAATTTAAGGGAAGAAATGCTGCCTGACTGAAATTCCGGTGTCGGAAACGCACATAAACAAATGTCTGTATATATATACGTATTATGTCAAATCAAGTATAGTCAAAAAGTTAAGATGGTTATTTTGTATGGTCAGGTCCCAAAATATCGGTTAACATTCTTGAAGGAGGAATCAGCGAGTCAGTAGAATTCATCAATTTACTATATAGTATTTTAGATCTCTATATTGACCATAAAACTTCATTCAGTGACAATTTCAAACGTACCTAAATATATCCTTGTGAGAGTAGTTTCGTTGCAAGAAGCCTCACTCTCAGGATGAAATTTTTGTATTTAGAGCATATGCCCTGGCATAGCGTATAAGTTGCGAAATGAGGACGCCATATGCGGGAGAGGACGGTATGTTGCTACTCAGAAAAAGGAAGTTGGTAATAATGAAATTGAAATCGTCACGTTTGTCATAGAGAGAGGTTACTAGTGAACCATCGTCACTAATTGATAGGAGTATATCTAGGTATGAAGCAAAAGATTTGCTCTCTGTTGTATCTTTTATTTCGAGTTCCTTTGGATATATGATGTTGAGATGATCCTTAAATATAGGGTTGTTAATCGAGATTAAGAGATTATCAGATCTTAATAAATGAAAAATATAAAGATGAATTATCAATTATGAGTTATGGTGATTTCGTTTTGTTCTAGTTTTGTTTTATTTTGTTTCGGGGGTTTTGATTGTATGGGGATTAGAGTTTATTTATTGGTTCTGTTTTGTTTTGGGGTGTTTGTTTGTTTCTTTTGCTGTTTTATGTGTTTTGTGTTGTGTATGTGTTTTTGGGGTTTTTTTGGAGGGGGGGGGTTGTTTTGTGTTTTTGATTTGTTTTTTGTTTTTGTTTTGTTTTGTTTGTGTTTGTTTTTGGTTTGGTTTTTTATCATGGCATTAAATTGATTACTTGATAAATTATGAAAAGTTGTTTTTTTCTGAGATCTGGAAAAATATCTTTCGTATAATGGAGAGAAAAATCCACATAAAAGGCATTTGTAAAATGGCAATGAATTTAGGCTACCCCATTTTCATGAAGTTTACATTATTTATATATCTATAAAATTTGCGAGGCCTATTGAAACTGTTTTCACAAGAGAAAACAGAAGACATCTGACAAAGCTGTATGGCACAAATCACCAAGGACCTGCACAGAAAAAATGACAACAGATCAAATAATAACATATAAGAATGTTAAATGGATAGTTTTCAGAAATTCTACCTTCATTGGCAAGTGTAGAAAGATCGCAATATGTGATTATGATGGTCTTTATTATTGAGGGACCAGGGATTTTAGAAAAGCGATGGAGCCACAAATATTTATTCAGAAATGAGCATTTACGACATTTTGTTTTGGTGAGACGGGTTTGGTTGAAAAAGGGGAGTGAGCGGCCTGTCTCTGTTTCTCTCAATATGTTTGATGATGTCTTATTTAGAAAGTGTTCCCTTCAGTTACCATTAGATGCCGGTGTAGCCTAAGGATGAGGTGCTCAGCTCGTAACCAAGAGGTCCCGGGGCCCTGGGCACACCGGTGTTCTGTCTTTCAGTTGAGACAGTAAAAATCCAGGTCCAGTGTCAGGGTAGGCGTGGCATGTAAAAGGTCACTCACTACTTCGGGTGGGTCCGTTGCAAAGGTCTAAATGTATCTGCGATGCATCAGGCAGATACTGTCACCATATGCGTAAAATAACCGTGGAGTGATGTAAAACAATCATCAATCATTCAATTACTAGGAGTGATAGGTACAGTATTTGCTTCACTGCACTTGAACAATAACAAATAAATAATACTGATATAACAAGATGGTGAAACACTATACCCACGGTGGCAAAATAAATTTAGCATAAAGATCATAGTCAAAGTCACGACGTCACTAACGTTGGTGTTATTTAAAAGTGCTTTATTATTGGAATATGTGTGCCAAATGTGAAGTCTATTTCTCTAGGTTCTAAAGTTCTGGCGAAGGTTAAAGTTGACAACAGACACACAAACACACAGATAAACAAACAGATCAACAGGACAAAATCAACATGCTTCCAATCAATGGATCCGGGCCAGATAAAAAGATTTGACTACGTCTGACTCCATGTTTTCTTGATGTCAATTTCAACAGTGGGCATAGCGTGGTGAGGATAGAAGGCATTACGTGGAGTGGACAGATGATAAATCCCAAGCAAACAGTAACGATGGTCTTCGTCAGTGAGATAAGATATGAATCAAGAATGTGCATTGCCTCTACAATATATTCAAAGCATTCCTGATATTGACAGAAAACAACAAATCACTCCCTTTCATATCATACATTGTTATAATTTCCGATTATTTTGGAAATCATTCTGTTAATTTGCTCATACTGTCAATGTTATATCTAAATATGCAAAGTACTTGATTTTGCAGAATTTTCGGAGAGAGAGATATTGGGGGGGGGGGGGGGGGGAGGGAGGGGGGGGGACGGTAGTAAATTGAAAACTTTGTTATAAGTTGGAAGTACACGTCAACATGCCGCGTTTTAACCGGTGAAAGTAGTGTCATTTTGACCTTTTGTTCTTTCCTCATACTATCGCTGCCTATTACCAACTGCTTGTTACTAATGTAAAGATGATTGGTAAATCCAAACCATAAGTCTAAAACTCATGAAACCAGAGGACATACAAAATAAGGGAAAATGAAAACCAAGTGGAAAATAACAAAATATGTCTACTTGAAGAGCATATGTGAACCCCTATGGAGTGAGATCAGGTGCCCGGGGAAAGTGAGCATCTCCTGATTGTTAGCAACACCCGTCACATATACTCAGTAGAAAGAGTCAAATCGTGTAAACTCCATATGTATATATATAGAGTTTGCCCATGTGATGTCACACCACTAGCTTAAGCGGCCATGTTGGAGTACAAGTTTCGGACTTTTTCCATCTCTACCATGTAAACTTCATTAAATTTCTGAGAAATTAACTATTTATCAGGGTAGATTTCGTGACTTCCGTCATAATTAATCAGTAAATATAACCAATCAGTTGAAAAATTTCTGTAAAACATATAGATAAACGATGCGATTATTTCGTAAAATTAAGTTAAATCAAGCACTTTTATATGAGCATTGATGGATAAAGTCCGAGAGTTGTACTCCAATGAGGGAGATAACTCTAGCTAATTTGAGGAAAACAGGGCTGTATGGGAACACTCTATATGGAGAAGTCAAAGCAGGTAACCTTCTAGTATAGAAGGTGTCAAATCTGTGTAAAATGATCGGAATCGGTCTCAGTCCAAAATATAAAAAAAGTCTGGATAACGAGATATCATATGGAGTAATAAGAGTCTCGTAACGACCACAGAACTTCCTCAGTGACGTTGCTAGTCTAGCACATATATAACCCTGGTTGAGCAGCTCAACTGAAAGTCGCCTAGCCCTCAGAACAAAGTCATTGTAATTTGAACATGCTCTGGAATAACGTATTAACTGAGATATGAATACGCCGTATGCGGGCGATGATGGAATGTTGCTACTTATGAAAGGGATGTTTGTGATATCGAAATTGAAATCGCCACGTTTGTCATAGAGTGAGGTGTTCAATTGACCATTAATGTCGAAAGACAACATAATATTTAAATACGAAGTAGAATTACTACTTTCTGTGGTTTCTTTGACCTCCAGTCCACTTGGATAGATGATGCTAAGGTAATCCGCGAATGAAGGATTGTTAATTGAAAGCAAGTCAGCTATATATCTGTAAGTGAAATTGAAGCCAAGAGCCAATTGTTTTTCCTTGCTTGAGAGCAAAGACTGAATGAATATGTCAACCAGAAGCGGAGCACAGTTAGTGCCCATTGGAATGCCGACAATTTGTTGAAAAACCTTTCCTCCAAACACCACACAAATGTTATCGATAAGAAAGTTCAACATCTGGATGACAGCTGTTTCAGTGTATTTATTTTTGGAATTAGAATGTTCCCTAACAAAGTAAGTTTTATCATGGCCTACAACTATATATTTGAATTTGCGGCGTTTTTACTAGTAAATGCATTTTGAATAATTTCCGCTAATATTTCTTTTAATGTGATCAGTTTAATGTGATATTAACTTACGAGATTATGCTTTATCTAGATATGTATGTAAATATACTCCGAGTACCAATTTCACCACAAATAGACTGAATAATTCTATACAATAAACATCTTATACTGAGTGTGAGGTGTGGTGAAAGTGGAGTATGCATCGTCTGCAAGTTTACCGAATTGCCTCTGTTTTGTTTACATATTGCTAAATGCATTGCAGAACCTATATTGTACATAATATTGCTTACCATGTGTGACTACTAGTCTTAATTGTTTACATTTACGTGGTTTTATAGTGCCAAATGCCATTTTTCTTGTATGAACAGTGCTATCAATTTTGCCGGGAGATTCTGCGTTCTGACAGTTGGCCATTGTTGACAAAAGAATAATCTCAAAACAGAAGTAAAATATTCATTTGAGCACTTTCTAAATTTAATGTGATATGTTTAACATATTCTGTAGAATCTATGCTAATGTATCTTGTCGATGATTAATGTCTCATTAGTTTTCGTAACCTGTGTATTCATTGTTGTCACAGTTTTTACGAGAGTATTTTTGGCTAGGTCGCCGGTATAAATAGCGGCGTGACGTTTGAATCGGGGATTCCGTTAATTCTGTCGATTGCGTAAGCTACACAGTGGGTCGTCCAATCGCCACAAGGTAAATATCCACGTCATTTATGTTTATTTAGAGTAGGGAATACCTTTGGTAAAGTACATTTAGAGTATTAATAGAAGCAAATTATCGTCTTATCGAACAAAGAGATAATTTTCTCTTGTTGTAGGCGTCGGAGGCAGATTGTCTCGGCATTTTGACTTTGTCATAGTTCGGAATTAAATATTACAAGTTTAAGTTTGCATTAATTATAGGAATATTGTAGTAGCGAAATGCTTCTACAGTAAGATTTTACGGAAAGCGTAATGCTTTAGTAGGTTTCAGCGAGGAGCGAAATGCTTCAGTAGGAATAACTGTAATTTTAATAAAGACATTGTTTATAGAGAGCTCTAGTTTCGTTTATATATAAATATATACATAGTTATAATAAATATCTAGTAGAGAATTTCCCCATCCCTTACAAATTCTGTGGCTGGACGAGTGTTATACAGACGGATGGTGCCTGGAATCTGGCTTCATATTTATGTAAATTATTGAATGTTGTTCTAAATTGTGTATTTAATTATTTAATGCCAACTAGTAAATTGTGCTAATTTCTGATAGAATAAGATAATAAATATTTGAACAATTTAGCAAAGTCTCACTCTGATTTTATCAGTGGATTAATTGGCCTCAGGAAAGTTCGTTCACGACATTGGTGGCAGCGGTTAAAAGTTTACATTTTTGCAAAAAGATTTTTTGTCATTTTTGTAAGATAAAGCAAGAGTAAGACAATCATTTGGCATTTTGTAGGATTTTGTAAATTTTTGATATTAAGGAAATGATGTTGAGAAATAGAAAATTACAAAGTCCTCAGGTTAGAGTAGATCTAGTAACCAGTAGACGGGGTCCTTTGGAAATTCAAGATATGGACATTAGGGAACGCAGTCCCGAAAGAAGGCTTCCAAGTAGGATGGGAACGTACAGTCCCGTGACATGTATTTCCAGTGAAATCGCGGCATCAGAGAGTCGAAATGATTCTAATGATGTAAATTCCGCGTCGCTTGATTTTGATATGCAAGAGTCTCATCAAAGGCAAAATGTAGAGGACGCAACAAGAGGCCCAAGAGGGACAACAAGCTCACACAGCTTAGGAAATTTTTGTCCAGATGGTAATAATTACCCTGTGACAGAGCGCACACAAAATGGTTCAGTTGGTAATAATTACCCACATGATGAAACTCGTTTTGAGAATCGTAATGGTTATAGTGTAACAAACAATAGAGAGACATTTTCTAGGAAAAACCGCAATGGTTTTGAGGGTAGAAATTACCCACAAGCACGCAATATTGGGAACCGTAATGGTTTGGTACAAAACAGAAGTTCAGTAGCAACCCAGAATGGTTATGGAAACCATCGTTACATTGGATATATGGATAACAGCAGTTATTCTGGGCAAAATCAGCACGTAACTAATGCCTTTGAATGCAATTTTGATGGTAACAATTACCCTTTGCAAACTAACCAAGGCACGATAGATGGTTATAATAACCCAATGCAAATAGGACATGCAGACAGACAATATGGCATACAGAACTGTAATAGTTCAATGCAAAATTTTGATGTTCAAAATGAACACATGAACACAAATACAGTCATGTTGGGAAATGCCAATCAAAATGGTACAAGCAGAAATGTTAAAAGTCGAAATGACTTGATGGAGATAAACAATGCTTACCTTTACCATGGTCAACCAGATACACACATGAGCAGCTCAGAAGAGTCACGTGACGATTACAATCAGATGATGACCAGAAACGCTATGGTGCGTGTGCCAACCAGTATGTACCCGACTAGACAGTACAGACCTCACTATGAGCAGCCAAGGCCTGTATTGCCAGTTTTCAATGGTCACGGAAAATGGGAATCTTTTATCATACCATTTAAAATTATGGCAGATAGATTTGACTGGGGAAGGAGAAGGCAGGCGGAAGAAATCATACTATGCTTAAGAGATGACGCCCAATCATTTGCAGCACAGTTACCAGGAACCATAAGGGAGGATATCGATTCCTTGTGTAGTGAAATGGACAAAAGGTTTGGAGACCACACCTTACCAGAAACTCATAGGAGAAATTTGCAGAGAATTAAGAAGCAGCACAGTGAGACGTACCAAAAATTTTCAGCCAGAGTAGCAGAAAATGTCAGGAAAGCATACCCTGGGATCAATGAACAACTATTTAATTCTCTTTGCGTTGAACACATGCTAAGTGGTATTTCCGACCAAAATGTAGCATATGACGTTCTCACAAAGAGACCACAGTCCTTAGACGAAGCAATTAATTTGCTTACGTGGCACCAGTCCTGCAAAAGTGGCTTGAGGTCCCAAACTGTGTCAAAGCGAGACTTTGGTTATGAAGATGATGATACAGAGGAAGAAGAGGGTACTGGCATTTCAGAAGTGAGGAGAGTGAACCACAAAAGATATGTGACTGAAGAGAGATTGCAGCAATTTGGCAGAGAACTAAAGGATAGTATAACCGATCAAGTCACAAAAGCTGTGACAGAAAACTTAAAAAGTATAGGATTTCAAAGCTGCAGGCAAGCTGTAAAAGAGGAGATGAAATATTGCAAGAGGGACATTGAAAACAACCAAAACGAAAGACCTAAAATCACATGCTACGCGTGCAAAGAAGAGGGTCACATAGCAAGAAATTGTCCATTAAGGAGACAAGACAATAGAGAAGAAGGGAGACGTGACAGGGGTCCAAACATGTTATCAAAAGGTAACCAAGAGAGACAACTCTCAAGAGAGGAAAAACCCAAAACAAAACCAAAGGAACAGGAAAACTTGTAAGGGCTGAGACTACCGGCCAAGCCTCAGCCCAGTTTATAAGTAAAGAGAAGAATATTTGTAAAATACAAAGAGAAACTTGTGAGAATATAAAAAAGGAAGAAAAGGAAGAAAAATCAAGCAAGGGGATGGCAAGCAATGAACCAAGCTTCGGAGAAGGGGAGGAGTGTTGTGTTGAAGAATGCAACTCTGATGAAAAGAAAACGGTGACCGCTGATGGTGATTTGGATATTTTAGAAGTCTCTAGGGAGGACCATGACAGTGAAGAGCAGAAAATGAAGATAGTGCTTAACAGAGTAAGGGCAGTAACAGTGAAGGTTCCTGTCGCGATAGGAGATAGATGTGTCAAAGCTGTAATTGACACGGGTGCAGAGGTCACGGTTCTAAGTGAGAGAGAATATAATAAAATATCGGAGGATATGCGTCCAGAATTGAGTCCTGCAAGAAGTAATTTGGTGCTTGCAGAAGCGGAGAAGGAGATGAGTTGTAGCGGTACAGCAGATTTTCATTTCATCATTGGTCAACAGGAATTTGTGTGGAATGTATATGTGGCACCCATACAGGATGACTTACTATTGGGATGTGATTTGGTGGATGGGATGGACGTCACCATTGACACTCATAGGGGAATACAGATCAATGATGAATGGATTAAGTGTGAGATTATCAGATCCCATGGAGTTTCTAGGTTGTTAGTGGATGAAAATACAACTATACCCCCTTTGTCCGAAGCGATTATTTGTGGCAGAAGCGACCAAGTCGAGAATATAGATACTCGATATGCCACATTTGAGCCGGTCAGTTTTGAAGAAAGAGACCTCATTGTTGCCAAAACATTTGTAGATCCATTCAAGAAGCAAATTCCGGTGAGAATTGTGAACCTTCAGACTTTTCCCGTAAAGTTAAGAAGGAACAGCGTTTTAGGAGAGTTATCTCCCGTTACGGATTTCAATGAAATCATTGAAAAGATAGATGACCCCCTTGATCGTGATATTCGATTAGTTCAGAAAGATGTACAAAGAGACATAAGAATACCTAGTGGTACAGAAAAGCCTGTTATTCCAGAGGATTGGAAAAATGGAGATGACAGAAAGATGAATGATAGAAATGAGGCCGATATTTCTAACATTCCACAGCATCTTGTAGATTTATACAAGCGGAGTTGTGAGAACCTTAAGTCAAAGGAGCAAAGAGAGAAATTAGGGGAAATATTGAAAAAGCACCAGAACACATTTGCCAAAACTAAGAAGAAGTTTAAAAGTGTCGTGTGCAGGCCACCCATGGACAGGAGAGTGAGGAGACATTGATTATTAGGTTAATCAGAATTATTGATAGAATGAGTATATATGTGTATTTATTGGTAAGTTATTTGTAGGTATGATCCAATTTTTTTTGGAAAGGGGGTGGATGTTATTGTATATAGTGGCATATTTGTATATGGTAACTTAATTTATAAGTAAGCTTATGGGTTAAAGTTTATTTTTACACAAAGAGAAAATATGCTTGGTAAGATGAAGGTATGAAAGGTAATAGTATATGAGAATTTGAGATATCATGAAATTAATTGGTTTTTGTACTTGAAGTCTGTAGATGGATAGGTTTTGTAAATATCGCTAATTACATAGTGCTTTGAGTCTGCAGATACCTTGTGATTGTGGTGATATATGTGATATGATTTTGAGCATATGTCCAACATTTTATTTACATTTCGGGGACGAAATGTAGTGCAAATACGGGGAAGTGTGGTGAAAGTGGAGTATGCATCGTCTGCAAGTTTACCGAATTGCCTCTGTTTTGTTTACATATTGCTAAATGCATTGCAGAACCTATATTGTACATAATATTGCTTACCATGTGTGACTACTAGTCTTAATTGTTTACATTTACGTGGTTTTATAGTGCCAAATGCCATTTTTCTTGTATGAACAGTGCTATCAATTTTGCCGGGAGATTCTGAGTTCTGACAGTTGGCCATTGTTGACAAAAGAATAATCTCAAAACAGAAGTAAAATATTCATTTGAGCACTTTCTAAATTTAATGTGATATGTTTAACATATTCTGTAGAATCTATGCTAATGTATCTTGTCGATGATTTATGTCTCATTAGTTTTCGTAACCTGTGTATTCATTGTTGTCACAGTTTTTACGAGATTATTTTTGGCTAGGTCGCCGGTATAAATAGCGGCGTGACGTTTGAATCGGGGATTCCGTTAATTCTGTCGATTGCGTAAGCTACACAGTGGGTCGTCCAATCGCCACAAGGTAAATATCCACGTCATTTATGTTTATTTAGAGTAGGGAATACCTTTGGTAAAGTACATTTAGAGTATTAATAGAAGCAAATTATCGTCTTATCGAACAAAGAGATAATTTTCTCTTGTTGTAGGCGTCGGAGGCAGATTGTCTCGGCATTTTGACTTTGTCATAGTTCGGAATTAAATATTACAAGTTTAAGTTTGCATTAATTATAGGAATATTGTAGTAGCGAAATGCTTCTACAGTAAGATTTTACGGAAAGCGTAATGCTTTTGTAGGTTTCAGCGAGGAGCGAAATGCTTCAGTAGGAATAACTGTAATTTTAATAAAGACATTGTTTATAGAGAGCTCTAGTTTCGTTTATATATAAATATATACATAGTTATAATAAATATCTAGAAGAGAATTTCCCCATCCCTTACAAGTTCTGTGGCTGGACGAGTGTTATACAGACGGATGGTGCCTGGAATCTGGCTTCATATTTATGTAAATTATTGAATGTTGTTCTAAATTGTGTATTTAATTATTTAATGCCAACTAGTAAATTGTGCTAATTTCTGATAGAATAAGATAATAAATATTTGAACAATTTAGCAAAGTCTCACTCTGATTTTATCAGTGGATTAATTGGCCTCAGGAAAGTTCGTTCACGACATGAGGAACTATTCTCTAATCCCAATTAAATAATACTGATTCAGGGACTAGTTAACGGAAAACACCCGATAGTGGTTAGAAATTCGCCATGGTATAAACTCGTTTGATTTATTTGTTTGATTACTCTTTTAAATCAAGATTTTTGCACGTATATGGTGATGCTAACTACATAATATAATGCATTTTTATTTATACGTGTGCAGCAGAACCACCCGAAACAGTGTGGCATTGGGCCTTGATTTCTTGTCTCATCAAACAGACCGGGCACTAACAAATCACCCACGGGCTTCGAACTCAGGAATTTCGGTCCTGATCCATGCACCTAATTACGCCGGTTCGAAACTCGTTTGATCTTAGAGTTTATGGTAAAAGTTTTACAACATATCACATCAATAGTAGTCACTCTTTTGAAATATGTTACATAATGTATTGACTTACAAATAAGCAGAGAGAATGAGTCCTATGATGATCAGCAGCCAGATAGGCACATTTATCAATCCTAAGATGAGCATAATGTAGACATTTGCTGCAGAATAATACAATAATATTAGCAGTTGTCTCGGCTATATATAGTATATTAGTTTAAGACCGTGATTCACGCTGACTCACTTTTATATGCTCGCAGTTACAGTGGAATCGGGTAACACGAGCATGTTAACAGTGTATGCGCCGATATATTTGTCATTCGGGGTTATCATGATAATAGGTAAAAGGCAGAATATGTAAACTTCAGGCCATATATGGATATTACATATGTATTACGATGTATACACCGATATATTTGTCATTCGGGTCATCAGGATTCATTGATAAAGGCAAACTTCAAACCATATATGGATATTACAGATGTATTACAGTATCTATCTATATATATATATATATATATATATATATATATATATATATATATATATATATATATATATATAGTCATTTATGGTCATATAAAATCCATATTTGAAATGAAGAACTTTGAAACCTAAAGCTTATATGTACATTGCAGGTGTAGTTTGGCGTATGTTCGGATATATTTGATCGTTTGATGTATCAAAGCTAAAGGTATAATGAAGAAAATGAAAACTTAAATCCTACTATTGGTAATATGAAATTTTAATTTAAATTGATGATTCCAATATTTAAACACGGTTGATTGAAATGTACATTTCTTCAACACATCGGTACCATGTACGAGATAACGTTTTGTTTTCTGTGTTCGCCTTGTCTGCGTCGGATGCGATTAATACTTTAAATGTTAAAGTAACAACCATATCAGAGACCCTAACGAGTCCGTACTTATTGTAATGTTAACATTGGGATTATACATTAGATGAGCATAAAATCACCAGGCGAAAAAACGAGCTTGACCAATTTTATGTAGTCTTATTATAATGATTTAGATTACAAATGGAAATCCGGGTCCCAAAAGTCCCTCTAAATCTTCCACCACATCGGTATGTTTTTTTTTTGTTTTGTTTTGTTTGTTTGTTTGTTAGGTGTCTTTTTTTTTTAATGTTTTAAGGTATAGTAGTATATAGCAACGAACATCATTATTTGAGCGTTACACTAGTAAAGCAGTACCATTGGGACTGTAATCAATATAAGTTCAAGCCTGATGAAGAGGGAAATGACATGTATTGTGTATCGTGATTCCAACTCGACTTAGCTGTGAAATCCAGATAAAAGCTCTATAAAAAGCAATATAACGAAATGTTAAGATCAAGTGAGAAATACACAAATGTAAATACCTTATAATCAATAAACTATTCAGTAAAGTATGTATCTTGTCGCGATGTCGTTAGGATGTGTTTACATCCACCGTCACTGTACAAACAGGATAAATAACGCGAGCCAAGTCAATAACTGTAACGTATTATACTACAAATAAAGGGGCATAGAGTACAGATATAGGTAACAAGCGACTTCGATATGCAATGCTTATTTTAGGATTTAGGATTTATGTATATATAACAAACTATCTATCAAGAAGGAAATATTTTTATTAGAAACACCTCGAGCTATAGTCAATCTTAAACACTTACTGATGAGGAGGCAAGTGGCGTTTTAATAAGATTGGATGGAGAGGTAAAGAGAAAAGCTGTTGTAGGTCTCTTTACCTCTCTTTATCCGTAAGTATTCAGACTGGCTATAACTCGAACTGTTTCATATGATTTGTTTCCTCCTTGATAATTTGTTTAAAAAGACGTATAGTAAGATGTGAAACCTGCCTTATACCTACTTTTTGGTATCTTATTTTCATCTTAATGAAAATGTTATTCAAATAAAGTATTAACTTTGCTTGATCAATCTTGAATATCGTCGGCCAGAGGTCTAGCCCTTAGCGACTGATCCTCCTCCGACATCGTACCTAGTTTATTGAACATTTTAAAGTTCTTGAATACTGCTAGGTTAATTATTAACAAAATCAAAGTAAAACAACATAAAGTTTTAAAAATTGTGAACCCAATACCCCTTCGAGGATCAGGAGAATCATATATAGAATAGTCCAATCTTCTCCTCTTTTTCCTCTTCTTCAATATTTTACATTTGGTTGATTCTTGTTTGCATAACTACGATTATTTCATATATATGATGTCGGAATCTACCTGATGCATTGCGTGGAATTTTATACCTTGGTAACAGATGCAACGGAAGCAGTGAGGGATCTTTTACGTGCTACGCCTATCGTTACACGGGACCTCGGATTTTACTGTCATCCGAAAGACCGAACACCGGTATTATTTCAGTACAAAAAGCTATAAGAATTGAATGATTGATTATTGTTTAACGTCACTCCACAGTCATATCACGAATATGATAACGGCATCTGCCTGATACATCGCATAGATATTTGTCATGGAACCTCTCGAAGCAATGAGGGATCCTCTATGTGCTACTCCTACCACGACGAAGGGCCTCGGTTGTTACTGTCTCATCCGAAAGACAGGTCATCGGTGCACCAATGGCGGGAACCGAACTCGATCCTCCCACTTACGAGCCCAGCACCTCATCCACTGGGCTACTCTAGCTTAAAACCTATACGGATAAATATAGAACACATATACCTTTTCAATTTGTGCACCGGATGCGCACTTCGACAACTTATGTCAACAAAATTTAAAAAAAACCCAAACAAAATGACCGAAAAATGAACCACAGAATCTATCTAAGGACAGAGCTATGCATGAGGGAGATACTCCTTGTTTCAGAGTGATTTACGTAAATTGATGACTGAAAATTTGAAGTATATATTTCATGTCAGTACAAAAACACTGAAAAGCAGAATGTCAGTATAACTGCACTGAAAACTAGACTTATGATGCCCTCAGAGACTATCAGTCCACCAGAAGTGACACCGGCCGAGTGGTTATAATAAATATAGAACATATATACCTTTTAATTTTGTGCACCAGATGCGCATTTCGACAACTTATGTCTCTTCAACGGTGCTCGTGGCCGAATGATTGGAATTCTTATTATATATAAATATTTGAAGAGCAATGTTGAAAACAAAATAACCGAAAAGTGAACCAAAGAATCTATTTAAGGACAGAGCTATGCATTAGGGAGATAATCCTTAGTTTTAGAGTGATTTACATAATTTGATGACTGAAAATTAGAAGTATATAGTTCATGTTAGTACAAAAACACTGAAAAGTAGACCATCAGTACAAACACACTGAAAACTAGACTTAACATGCCCTCCGGAACTATCAGTCCACCAGCAGTGATTGATTGATTGATTGATATTTGTTTAAAGTCACGCCACGAATATTTCACGTATATGGTGACGGCATCTGCCCGATGCGGGGCATACAAATTTTGACCTTTGCAACGGACCCACCGGAAGCATTGAGGGATCTTTAACGTGTCATGCATACCACGACACGGGGTCTCGGTTTTTACTGTCTCTCCGAAAGACAGAACACCGGCATGACAAGAGCGGCACTCGAACCGCGGCCTTCCGATCAGGAGGCGAGAGCGATACGACTAGGCCACGCCGGCTTCCACCAGCAGTGACACCGGCCTAGTGGTTATAATAAATATAAAACATATATACCTTGTAATTTTGTGCACCAGATGCGCATTTCGACAACTTATGTCTCTTCAGTGATGCACGTGGCCGAATGATTGGAATTCTCATAATACATAGATATTTGAAGAGCAGTGTTGAAACCAAAATGACCGATTTGTGATTTTCAATTACATTGTAGTTACGACTGACCTTAATATCTTTGGCTCTATCCGATCCTCCATTACAAATTACCATCCAAGATGGATTTAAACCAATGCCGGTGTAACGGCAATAAATGGCCCCTTTATAATAATGCCCATAGATCAAGAAGTGAACCGAACCCCTGCTTTAGTAAATGTGTATCGTGTGTAGAGTAAGTACCCAGGATCTATTTTCTACGTGTTTTACTTGTTGAAAAAATAAACCCCGTTGAAAACTGACTCCCACCATACATGAGTTTTAAAGTGCTTCGAATGGGGAGATGATACCAATTTTTGTAAGTGGGTGTCATGATTACGCAGAATTGCAGTCTTTTACACAATATCACCATTCTGTTTCAAATAAAGGTTGTGTGCACAGCATTATTTTCTTGTTTGCTTTATTTTCATTGATTAATTATAGTCTGGTTTCAGAAAGGTGTTTACCATCAGAGAATAAATTTCGAACACACTCTGCAAGGTCTAGGTATTTGATAGAAGAACCTCCCCGACTGGTGATAAAGTTTGACAATGAGCTGTTCATTCGCTTGCGAGAGTTTTCTGCAGCGGTGTGGGAAAACATATGCCAGTAATAATTCAGAGGAAGAATTTGAAACCAAATAGGTTAAGTTTGAGGTAGAAAATTTTGAATGTCAACAAACGCTGCAGCTGCCTCAGTGAAAGAGTTTCAATACTATTACCCCCACAATGAATCGTGATAAAGCGTGGAAGACCATGTGTGCATGCTAATTTACAAATTGGAGGTTGTACTTTACACCAAGTCATGCCTTTTTTTCTAAACCATTCAATTGATATGTTGAATGCCTGGAGACCCAGAACTGGCCACAGCTGCTTCATGGACATAGTTAATAAGTGATGATCCTATAATTCAAACAGTGATATGTGTATCAGAACGACTTGAATACTGCTAAAAAGTATAGAGGTAGAGCTAATTACTGAAATTGAGTAAGTATTAAGTATTTATGGGCGAATATAAGATCAGACAGCAATGGATGACCAACGACCTCTTATCATTATTTCATTTTCAGGAACGCCTAACAGATGCAAGTGTGTGGCGCCACCTATATGAATGGAATGGGATTTAAAGGTAGACGAATCAATGCCTATGAATTTTAGTGTCCTTTTAGTGACGTTTGTTACTTCAAATGACCGTCCTAAGTCGGTATCGTAACCGCAGCACAATCGAATATTTTTGTATTGTCAGCTCGTGTACATTTTACTGTTGTCATTTTTTGTGTGCAGGTCATAGGAGAATAATAAGTATAATCCACGTGTGAAGATAGAGAAATAACACGCATGGTGCATGAGTGAACTATTACTAAGAGTTAATGTTCTTTGGTCACAAATTAGGCTTGTCTATTTGTTTCCATAATGTGACAACTCATATGTAGAGTAAGTGTACTTCTGTCCACATAATGGAACAAGAAACACAGTATAGGCAGATTTTTGTCAGGACTTTACGTGTTATAACAACAATGTAAATAAGCATAATAATAAAACTGAAATACGGCAATGAACATTTAGGTTAAAATTGTCACTTGATAATTGTTGTTCTACAGTAATTGAGTTACACAATGAATACTCTGCATCAAAGATTTCAACGGCAATGATACTATTAACAGTATTTCAATCATCTGCAACAACTTTCAAATGGTATCTGTCGTAGAGTTTTATAATGACAAAAAAAGAGTGCGAAAACATTTGACGTTACTACAACCTAGATAGTATCTGCGACCAGATAATTCTGCAGGTTGGTAACAATTGTAACAACCTAACAATTCTTATTTTCATGAATTTGTTGTTGCCTTAATGACATGGCACCTATGCTGATGCTACCACAATGAAATGAAATGAAATATTGAGAACTAATTTATCCACTTCTTTTTTGAATGTGCGCTCTAGATCTTCCCATAACATCCCTGATTTTCGCAACCAGTTTAAGGAGATGTTATAATCTTGAAGACCCAAATGTTGACCAGAATATCCTTTGTGTGACTACAGTCATGATGAATGATTGATTTTGCTACAAGCCAGGCTTTGTGGTGGACCAGGTCAGAACCTGCACGTTTAACAAACTGCTAGTATCCTGGATTTATTAAATTCGAATATATGAATGCACAGCAGTAGATTTCCACCTTATTTCCTTCCTCAGATTTACCACATAGGTGCATGAGGGTGGTACCTTTACCATATTGACCTGTCTTTGATCTTTTTATTAGGATGTTAATAGAGTTGGCTGATATCTGGATATCAGTATCAAATATAAATATGTTAGGACTTTAGACTGAGTAACAGTCAATTCACTGACTCTAAGTAGGGCCAAAAATGCCAATTGGAATGCAGAAGCAAGTAATACCGATACGTATGAATTTAGGCAGGTTTAAGGTAGGGCGATATTATTGACTGAAGAAGAGGAAGTGTAATAGGAATGCGCGAGTCAGTCTTTGGCTGATTTAAGCCTACGGATTCACACAAGCATTTTCGTAATAATGAAGCATTTAGTTTTATCTTTGCAGCCTTGCATTTGTAAATGAACGTAGTAAGTACATAAAGTCAGTAGATACCTATCCAACCACCAAAACTGCAGAATTTAATGGAAAGCATTTAATTTAAAGTAAAGGGGTCATTATTCTACGGGAGTCACTTTTTTTTCGTGTAGGTTGTGCATATTTTAGGGGTGATGACACGTTTTCTAAAGAGAAAAACTGACCCCTCTGAGCGTAGAAAATTGATCCCGGTCATTATTTTACATCGAAAAATGACACCCAGGGTCACTATTCGTCGTTACACCGGAAAATTATTGACGAGCCGTCAGAAATCTACTGTAACATGACTGTTAAAAGATTCTACAAATAATTTGAATTACAATTTCACAATAAATCCACATGGCTTTAAATAGCCACATATACAATCAATCCAGTCTATCTAACAATTATATTCTCTTTTTAGAAACCATACTGCATATGTATACTGTAATTCCTATAGATGAAGCACAATTTACTAAGACGTATATCAGTATTAGAGTATCACACCATTTATGCTAATTATGGCTTTTTTATCGATAGTGTCTACCGTTGTACTATGACCATTGACTACGAGTGATACTAGCTCGAATAATCCTACATGGCATCATGGCCGATGTAACCAGTCAGCAGGGGATCTCTATTCTTACATGACACCCATCTTTGGTTCTTCCAATGGTACGTGAACCCCTATATTTGTTATTGGATTTTGAGTTTTAAATATTCCTATTTGACAATTGATTCGTGTTTTCGATTTTTTTTCTTTTCTTATCATCGGCCCATACTTGGTGAAAGAAATGAATATTAAGCCATCTTTCGTTTCAATTTCGATATGTCTATATTTATATACATGTACCTCAATTCACTGTGACAATATTTTGGTACTTATCACAAATTTACCGAGTATCTTTCTCATGCACAGCTTTCTTCTAAGATTGGTTCATCGGCTGTGATTTGAAAGGTTAATTTGTTCTTCAAACATGTACGTTTTAGATTTCCACAGCCGAGCATCACTTAAGAGACACAAGCTCTCGAAATGTTGCACTTAATTGCTACACATATATATATGTTCTGCTATTTATTAATAAAATCCGTATAGATATATAATTAAAAGACATTGTGATAAATTACATCTATACTTCGTTAAATATTTGGTAATGAGTTGATTCATTTGAATCTTCTAACACAATTAAATTATTTCCTGAATTTTAATATTTAAAATATGTGCATTTGGTAATGATGTGAAATATAAGGAATAATATAAAATGCAAAATGTACTTATGTTTTGTCATTATGACATGAACAACACCATGATAATTAATAGTATTCTGAAATGAGAAACCAGTGTCTTATATAAGAAAATGACCGTATTTTAATTTTTGATTTTGCAAACAGAATTATGAATACATTTGTATACTATCACTTCAAAGTTAAAATGACAAAGTTTATTTTATAAAAACACACTCTCTCGTTAAAATCATTCTAAATATTTTGCACGTTTTGAATCATACCCCGAATGGTTATTTACTAAAGTGTAAATTATTTGCTCTCAGCACCTGCATTCCACTAACAAAGCAATATGTCTAATCATGTCGTGTTTCCCAGCAATGAAAATAAAGTTGTTCAGAACAATTCTTCATAGTTATATATTCTTAAAACAGTGTGTTTAAATGATATTTATAATCACCACTCTCATCAAAGGTAGTGTAGCCACTATTCCTCTGATCTTTTTTCAATCTTTACGGTAATTCCGTTCTTCGGTCGAATCAATCCCGATGACAAATCAAAGGTGACTGGAACCTATAGTACAAAACATATTTTTATACAATAGTAATTTTAAATGCATCTATGTACAAGAATTAAATTTATCTAAATGATACACTGTCCTGTTAAAGTTACATTGAAAAACAGACTTATGATGTCCTCGGGAACTATCAGTCCACCAGCAGTGACACCGGCCTAGTGGTTATAATAAATATTAGAACATATATACGTAATAATTTAGTACACCAGAAGAGCATTAGACAATTTATGTCTGCTCATATGATAGTCAAGAGGAATATCTAAATAAGGGAAATTTACAATAGGGATGATAATAGGGATGATAAATGTTTGTATCGGTATTATTGTTAACAATTTTAATATTTCAATTCAAAAACGGTGTATCCCTATCAGAAGTAAAGGCTTTGTTTAATTAAGTCCAGGTGGGACATATATCAGTAATATAGTTTTCAAACTCAGGGTTATCGATTCAATACATAACGTAATCGAATCAAAGATATGATCACCTACTTTTGAAAAATATTTAAAGCTCTAACACTGCGGATTATTCAGAAAAGAAAATATAGAAGATATAATCGGATTTAAGTAGAAACACTTATTCTAATTGTCTTACGTCTTCATTTCTAAATGAAGATAATTTCCGGTTTTAGCTTTTTTCCAGAAATCTAATACCTTGAGTTAATATTACTGATTATAATACGAGGTGTTACAAGTACGAGGTCATATCGCACCAGTGTTGGAACTACAATAAGTTATACATTGCTCTCTTCTATAAATTCTTTTGTTGTTTCCGATATAACAATACAGAGAGATCAAATGACCATAGACTACAGTTTCCTCCCTTGTTTCCAAAAAATAATGTTTGCATTTTTTTTTTTTGATTTATTTACTAGTGATGTCATGGTATTTATAGTGATTTAAACATGCCCTCTGGTAGAAAAGAGTTTGAAAAAAATGATAAAAATGATATTAAAGCTTTTTGGTGCATTCCTGAGTGTGTCATGAGGCTGAAATGTTGTCGCATGAATACACTACTACAAGACTTGAGAGTGAGGTCATAGGGGTCACGATGTGTATTGATAGGTATTTTGAGTTTGGCGTATGCAATTTTTTTTCTGCAAATAATGAAATGACAGCTCTTATATAGTATAATAACATACATAAATTTCAGAATAAAATAAGCGGTGGGAGTTTTGCGATGATTTTTTAATTAACAAGGGAAACAGGGAAAAAACTGTAGTCTATGGTCAAATGTAAGTCCCATTATCTCGAGTGACGTGGGAGCTACGTACACCAAGAAAACCGGAAGTGGAATCTCCTCAGGAACTATGTCATTAACAGACATAAAATATACGTATTATTCATTCTTTACCTGCGCAGCTCAGAAGATTTTCGTTAGGAAATTAAACATTCATATAAATAGAATTAAAGATGATATGAAAAATCGGTTTCGTACAGGATTGCATACACATCATAATTCATTTTTGAGAATGAAGAAATGGGACTGAAAACAGAAAATATATGCTTTACTACATTGATTTTGGTCAATTCTTTGGGAAAGACATGTATATTTTATTCATATTTGACGTTCGAGTCTTAAACGTTGCGTTATAAGAAATAGATATCATATTTTTGATTGCTGTTCAAAAGTGGATAATTAGTAATATATACCATATAAAGTTCTTTCTTAAATCGTAATTATTGTGGTTATGCACAATTTCATCCATTTTCCCTTATTTCTCGTGATTCATTATTTAATACTAGATAAACTGGGTTGTTCTTTGTTCTCATGAAGAGAGTATATTTCAAATTATACTAGATATTTTAACAGTGCACTTTTCCTACGACTTCTAATTACATTAATAAGACTCATTTGGTAACACCATACCCTACCTTTATACTGTACTATGATTTTATGCCATGATATGCTTTTATTCTCTACTCTGAAGCCGGTGGGGCCCAGTGGCTTCTGATCGCAAGGTCCCGGGTTCGATTCCGCCGTGGGCACACCGGTGTTCTGTCTTTCGGATGAGACAGTACAAACCGAGGTTCCGTGTCACGGTAGGCGTGGCACGTAAAAGATCCCTCACTACTTCGGGTGGGTCCGTAGCAAAGTTAAAGAATTTTAAGCGGTACATCGGTCAGATGCCGTCACTGATATGTGAAGTTATCGAATAATATATGAATCTCTGCCTTTGTACCTTACTATATTTTATACCGCACTATGCTTTTATATCATACTATGCCTTTATTCTAACCTATGCCTCTATACGATCCTCTGCCTTTATACATACTCCACCTTTATACGATACTCTGCCCTTATATCGTACTCTGCCTTTATACGATACTCTGCCCTAATATCGTACTCTGCCTTTATACGATACTCTGCCCTTATATCGTATTCTGCATTTATACAATTTTCTGCCTTTATACGATACTTTTCCCTTATATCGTACCCTGCCTTTATTATCACTGATGAGGGTTTGTTACCCAAACCATGCATGTATCACCTATATTCTAAGTTATACTTTGTATTTAATGGTGCACTAAAACTTTGAACGTCCTAAATTTGTAATACTCTGCAAATGATGATTTCATGCATAAGAGGTCAGAATCGGGGCAGCTTTGTAGAGCTATGTAGTAATAATGTTTTCATCTACGTTGAAGTACACACACGTATTAAGCGTAAAATTCTCATTTGAAAATTACGGACAAAATAAGCAAAATAACATAAATTATGTTTAAGAATGTTATATGCGACCGCCTTTGCGTAACGAAAACAGACATCCTTAAAATGTACAATTTACAGACGACTAATACCTTGTATAATGTTTTCAAGAAACAACTTTGATAAATTTGATTTTATTTAGCCGTTATCTTGTAAGCATAGCTAGTCGCAACGATTCTGAACGTAACCCTTGACTGTGAAGATAATCGTAAATGCCCTTTACATAACAAGAATGTATCAGGAGAGAAAGTTGATATGATTAACCAAATACACTCTGAGAGGTTTAAGGATATTCACTTCAGTACCGTATCTATCCATTAAAGTCTGATGATATGTTCAAGCTCTTGCTAATCAAGAATCCTTATCATCTTCTTGGTAAGCAACTCAGAAATGTACAAGTGCATCATGACGCACTCTTATCTATCTGTTATGGATGGTTTATACCAACCTTAAAAACTAAAGGAGGATTATTTCTTTATCCGGTTGTAGAGAAAAAGCATAGTGAGTTATCAGAAAAATATCTAGAAACCGATTCAATTCGCAGATGAGTTTACAGGTCACAAGTATAGTATGCAGATGAATTTATGGATTACATACCCATATTATATGACGATAAGCGTCGTATCTATAGATTCTTTATGCGTAGCTTTTATTCTGATCCTTATTTACATTTATGTATAGAAATAAGGTATTAAGCTATATATCTATATATCAAATATGTGTATATGAGGTCTTATTCCACATATTTATGTATAATGTGCAGATGATTTCAGGAGCCATACAACATATATGGTGTGCAGATGATATTTTAAAATTCACTGTTTATTATGTGCAGATGATCGTTTACACACAATTGTTTATTATGTGCTGATGAACTCATGACATAAATCTACACATAATATGTAAATTCAAGGGACACATACCTATATATGATCTAAAGATGAGATAATGATGAACCTATCTATATGTGAAGTGCAGATGAACTAATGGGACACATATCTATTAATGATATCCAGATGAGCTTATGGGATGTGTAGATGAGCCATTGTAACACATATCTATGTATGTAGTATGTGCAATCAATTATGTTTCGGTCTTTAAAAGTCAAGAGAGGAACACACAGACAGAATAAAACCTCAGATGATTTCAAAGGGCACATATCTATTCATTCATTATGCGCGAATTAATTCAAGAGCCAAATGAGCTCAAGATTCTGGTACTTATCATTTACCATGGGAAACTGGTTACAAATGTCTCTATGTACATGTTTGTTTAGAGATAAATCCATAATTAAGCTAAAAAGAAAGTAAACGCTTAATTAGGGTGTTATTGTATAGCTCCATGGTGACTTCTGCCACATAACTGAGCCAGTAACTCCTCTTTTTTCTTATGATTTATAAAGACAGCATCCAAGAAAGTAATGACTGAAGATTCAAAACTGCGATATACACAGACGAAGTGTACCTTGTCACTTACTCAAAATAAAATCAAAACAAGAATACAGAGCATTTTCGGAATTCCTGCCTAATTGTTTTCAAAAGGTAAAAACAATACTATATCCAACGGAAATGCTGGAACGCTTACATCACAAATAATGTGATTGCTTTCTAACGTCTTTCAGATAATGAATGTCAAATTTTGGTACTTCTTCGATATTGACCTAAACTGCGCATACGTAGTAGTATTTCGTAAATTTGCCGTACAACTGAACAGTGTCAAAAATAATTTTCAATATCTTTCTTCCTTATTTTGGTTAAACACTCCATTGTTAAGCGCATGTATGAAGTTGAATTCTTTAATTGGTGGCATTTTAATCAAATTTAGTGAATTAAACACATAGAACTCACAACAAACTATTTTTCGAATTTCTGATGTTGTTTGTTATACAAAATTCGTAAGATAAAGTTTCTATGAAGAGGCCTTAAGCTTGTCATTATTAGTATTCATAAATTTATTTTTCATTTAATTGTTTGATTGTGTATGTGTATACTGATCTGACCATTAACTGCAGTTTAAATTTTAAACCTAAAAACAGGGGATTCTATTACACTTTCCTTAAGACGAACTTAATATTACATCAACAATTTTTATATCTTTAACACAACCTCTGTATTTAAGTTAGGTATACCCGTATGGAATTCGTTCATGAGATTCAAACAGAGTTGTATGGAACCAGCCTTAATAGTTTGTGCATGATTCAAGCTTATAACTGGAGAAAATAACTACGCCTACACAAGACACAATAGCGAATTCATATCTGGGGAAAGTTATGATAATGCATAATTGTTGGTGCAAGAGCGCAATGAGTTTTAGCGAATTTCCAAAGCATCATACGCCCTTCAATTTCTTTCATATGCACCAAAGCTTTCAACGTTTATTCAATACTTATTTTATTTTAACACTGAATATACGCAAAGTATTTGTTTTCACAAGCCTTACCTCCGTTTTGTGACATCGTAAAATTTTGTAGTTTTGTAGAATTGATGCTATGGCTGATTTGATTTCGAGATATGCGAGTCTCATTCCAATACAGTTCCTTGGACCATGTCCAAATGGCAGGAATGCATAAGGATGACGTTTTGCCTTCTCCTCCGGAAGAAATCTAGAAACCAAAACTATACGACATGTCAAATTGTCACAAAAACGCAGCTAATGAATTGCTAGTCCTAGATAGAGAGAGATATGTAACATTAACTTACTGAATTTGAGAGCTTCAATATGTGCATGTTGAAGAGATTGCAAATTTCTATAAATGGAACGCTGTAATTAAAACTAGTAAGAATCTCTTAATTGCTGATATGGAGATATAAGAACATTTTTCTTGACCTATCTGGTATGAATTTCTCCGGTTCTGGCCAGTGCTCTGGGTCATGATGAATACCATAAATGCTAAAATTCAGAGAAGTGCCTTTTTTAATATGATAGCCTCCTATTTCACAGTCCTCTGGTACATCTCGATTAGTGCTGTTAATGAAAAAAACTTAATCGAAACAAAAAGACACACTTGACATATCTCTTAAATGACGACTTTAAGCACAACAATGCCCACTGTTTTTGAAAAGCAAAAAAGATATGAAATGGTTTTAATATTTCAATTCTTTAGAATAACATTATTTATCCGAAAATGTAAAAAAAATGTAAAAAGAAAGGAAAGAGAGAAAACTTCTAACTGAGCTGTTTTAAATAAGTTACAACGGACATGCAGATCACAGAAGAATAAACATAATAATGGCGAAAAAAAAAATATTCGATTGTAATACAGTTCCAATACCGAATCAGGAAACCTAATTTACAATGTCATTGTCACTCTGTTGTTTTTTTAAACCGGTTAATGGCACATTTTCCCACTCATAACAAAATAATTACAATTAAAGAAGGCAATAAAGAAGGCACATTAAAAATTAAAATAATTCCCTTGAATAGGTAACAGGGATAAATTGGCTACTCAAATAGAAAGGTCATGAAAAATAAATTAAAATATTGTTATGGTATAAGTAATATATAAAACATGACATTAACTTGAGGCAACTGTGGTGTGCCCATCTGAAAGCGAACCTAGGTACTTGATTTGTAGAAGTCCTGATTAACAGCCATAGGGACAAGGGTCAGAAATTTATCCCCTCTGAAAAGATTTAGACAAGACCAATCATAGCTGTTAGTCAGAATTATAAGTCTGTGTAAGGCTATAGAGAGGCCCTCTATAATCTCTTGTCCTTGTTGATTGCTCTGATATATTTAAGTTGGTGATAATGAAATCACTCACTACTTTACTCAAAATTTTCCAAAATCATCAGGGGTCTTTCAGAGCGTATTGTAGGATATAAAGAGGATATAAATTTAGCTCCCCTCTTCTTTTTATTATTAAAAGAGATATAGTGAGACATATACATATATTACGTTGGTGCAACACATGCGCATTTCGAGCTCATTAAATTGAGAACAATCCAAAAAGTCCGAAAGACTTATACAAGAATCCCAGACGAGCCTACATTGTACATTTCAGCACAGTTTGCTCATTCAGGAATAAATTACTACTTTGCTTAATGTGTTTTGGCGATCGACAAAAGACTGCACACCCGCTTCCTTTCCCTAGCTAGATATCAAATTCTAGAACATGCCTTTATTTAAATAAAAACAATCAGACAAAACAAAAAGCGAAAAACAACCCCTTAAAACATGGACATGAATGTAAAGATGATGGATATATGGAAAAGTCAAAGTAGGCAAACTTCTTGTATAGAAGGTGTCAAATCTGTGTAAAATGATCGGAATCGGTCTCAGTTCAGAATATCATTTAAAAGTTTGGATAACGAGATATCATATATTATGTAATAAGAGTCTCGTAACAACCATAGAACCTCCTCAGTGACGTTGTTAGTCTAGCAAATATATAACACTGCTTGTGTAGCTTATCTGAAAGTCACCTAGCCCTCAGAACAAAGTCAATGTAATTTGACCATGCTCTGGAATAACGCATTTAGTGAGATATGAATAAGCCGTATGTGGGCGATGATGGAATGTTGCTACTTATGAAAGGAAAAGTTTTGATAGCGAAATTGAAATCGTCACGTTTGTCATAGAGTGAGGTGTTCAATTGACCATCAGTGTCGAAAGACAACATAATATCTAAATACGAAGTAGAATTACTACTTTCTGTGGTTTCTATGACCTCCAGTTCCCTTGGATAGATGATGCCAAGGTAATCCGCGAAAGAAGGATTATTAATTGAAAGCAATGTAAAGATGATGGATAAATCCAAACCACAAGTCCAAAAATCATAAAACCAGAGGACATACAAAATCACTGAAAATGAAAAACAAATGGAAAATAACAAAATATGTCTACTTGAAGAGCATATGTGAACCCCTGTGATTGAGTGAGATCAAGTCATCTATATATCTGTAAGTGAAATTGAAGCCAAAAGCCAATCGCTTTTTTCTTTGTGGAAGCAAAGACTGAATGAATTCACCTTCGTATGAGTAAAGGAATATGCCAGCCAGAAGCGGGACAGAGTTAGTACCGATTTGAATGCCGACAATTTGTTGAAAAACCTTTTCTCCAAACACCACAAAAATGTTATCGATAAGAAAGTGCAACATGAAACTAAAGAATTAATATTTGAAAATTATTTTCTAAATTTACATATTTGTTCTTTCTTTATTATAACCACTCGGCCGGTGTCACTGCTGGTGGACTGATAGTTCCCGAGGACATCATAAGTCTAGTTTTCAGTACTTTTGTACTGACATTAAATATATACACTTCAAATTTTCAGTCACCAAATTAAGTAAATCACTCTAAAACTAAGGAGTATCTCCCTCATGCATAGCTCTGTCCTTAGATAGATTCTTTGGTTCACTTTTCGGTCGTTTTGGCTTCAATACTGCTCTTCATATTTTTGTATATTTTGAGAATTCCAATCATTCGGTCACGAGCATCATTGAAGAAACATAACTTGTCGAAATGCGCATATGGTGCACAAAATTATAAGGTATATATGTTCTATATTTATTATAACTACTAGGCCAGTGTCACTGCTGGTGGACTGATAGTCCTCGAGGACATCATAAGTCTAGTTTTCAGTGCTTTTGTACTGACATTAAATATATATGCTTCAGATTTTCAGTCATCAAATTAAGTAAATCACTCTGAAACCAAGGAGTATCTCCCTCATGCATAGCTCTGTCCTTAGATAGATTCTTTGGTTCACTTTTCGGTCATTTTGGCTTCAACACTGCTCTTCATATGTTTATATATTTTGAGAATTCCAATCATTGGGTCACGAGCATCACTGAAGAGACATAACTTGTAGAAATGCGCATATGGTGCACAAAATTATAAGGTATATATGTTCTATATTAATGTAAATGTAATTTTGCTTCTCTCTATCTATCAATTAAATCAAGAAATTGAAACGATAGTATGTGAGGAAGTTTTTATTATTTTTTTCTCAATTTTGTTTTCTCTAAATCAACATATTGAGTGCTGCGAAACACTAAAATACTTGATTTTGATTTGAATGGGGAATTTGACGTTCCTGTCTCCTTCGTATGTTCATGCGTGTATATTTATGTATTTATCTCCTCGATTTGAAAGATTATTGCAGGACTTTTGTGATGGGTGTTGCATGCAACCAGGGGACGCTTACTCCTCCCGGGCACCTGGTCTCACCCCGATTTTATTGGAGTTCGCATTTGTCTGAATATGACACTAAACACGATATTGTCCCTTTTATTCCATGAACTATGAGATATGGTTTACCCTTCGGTACTTCTTCGTTTTTTACTATGTGTAAATTGAAGTGGAATTGAAGTGCCTCTGACTATGTTTGAAGGACTTAACTTTCAATAAGACAGAAATGGGGAATATCAAAAATAGAAAATTCATGAAAAAATCAAGAAAAATAAAATTTTCACATGATCGTATATAAACATTCCTTGAAATGGATATTTTCAAATGAAAGTTAGCAAATGACTTCATTTTTTGTTGTTTTTAAATCAAAGACACAAAATTGACTCAGAAAAAAAACCAACAAAAAAAAAAAAAAAAAAAAAGAAACAGAACTTGTTAAGACACCATTTTATATCACTCTAATGTGATCGATTTAATGATCTACCCAATCGGAACTTTGTCAAAGAATCGTAACTTCAGGAGCATTCGTCATCCAGTCCAAAATCCATCCCTTGGTGGATTTGGTCGAAAATAGCAATGATGGTGGGCAAACCACGACTATATTATAACCACCAATTTCTAATTTACTGTCTGCATTAAAATTTGAATGAATTTATATGTTGTCTTTTAATGTGCTTGTTTTAGTTTATTCTAGATGTCCTTGTGACTTTTTTCATACGGCATAGTAAGATGACTTTTATCCTTTCATCTTAATAGGCCCTTCATTGTCATGCAAAAATGTTGGATAAATGCAGTCAGGTTGGAATACAAGTTTTTCGATGGAAAGCATCCTCTGTTATCTATGATGCCCTGCTCGGGGTCCACACGTGACAGATCTGTCGACAAGAAATCCCTTAACATTTGTCGGGGCCTTTGATACCCTATCTTTACGAGTGTCTATCATAATCCCTCTAATGATTCTTATAAGAAAGATTTAATGTAAAACCTAACAAAAGATGGTCGACGAATGTACACGTCAATGTAATTAATATTAACTTAAGCCTTTGGCTCTGAAAAGCTAAAACGATCACACTTTGGTCAATATATGTTTAATCGATAGTGTCGTTATTAACAGTAGATCAAAAAGGATAAACACAAGGTTTTCGTTATGCTAATCGTTAATTGGTAATGTTAAAACAATTCTGATACATACAGAGCAGCTGGGCCGTACATCCTCAGTGTTTCGTTCATGCAGTTATCCAAGTATTCCAGTTTTAATACATTGTCGTAATCCGGTTTCTCCTAGAGTACATTAAGTTAAAGCACTATAAGACCAAAGCGAAACGTCTTCAAAACATTTCTAAATATTGTAGTATTATGGACTGTGTTGATTAAAATTAATATTAAAATCATCTGGCGCACTTTACATTATCGGTGACAATCAACGAGATAGAAAGAGGGCCCACTTCTAAAGTAATATTACTTCATAAAATGGTAAACAGATGCACAATAAAAAGTTCAATACAACATCAGGGAGAGGGAACCTACGCTCTCAAATTAGTACTGGTAGTCTGATCAGGAATTATAACTGAGTAAATATCCCTTGCTGAGCATTACACCCACCTTGATGTCATAATACTGATTTAGCTCGTTAAACTCACGTCACATTAAAACCGTCTGTAATTGTCAGTTATTTAGCAGTTTACTTATTTATTTAAGATACATCAGAATTAAGTTCCTGTGCTTTCTACTGGAATCTTGACGACTGAATACTGACCAAGACTCTACTTAATGGTTTCAATGTATGATAAACGTTACGATTTCATTAATAATTTAAAATGTGTATCCTTTAAAGTCTTTATTATCTGTTTATGGTGTCTATATGTCTCAATTGATCCAATATATTACAACCTCTTCCGAAGCAAACTACTGAGTGATAAGTTAATATCTACCAGAGTGAAACTACAGAGTGAAAAGTCAATATCACATGAATACAAATAATCACGTTCAAAGTATGGAAACATTCTGCAAATTTTACATCCGTTATAAAAATTTACGATTCTCGGAATTTTTTTTCTGATTTTTCGACTTCCTTTTTTATTACAGTCTCTTTCAATTCGTTTGTATTGTGACAATACAATATCAGACATTTAAAAGTGACATGGCTTTTTTACCAATTGTAATACCGTTACTAACTCATATGCCTACGCATTATACTAGCTCAAAAATCTTATAGCATTAAGTGGGTGTGGCCTGTCAGCAGGGGATATTTATTCCTCTATGGCACCTGATCCCATCTCTGGTTCGACAATGTGTCTTTGACAGCCTGTATCTCTCTTTTGTCTAGTAAAATGGATGTTCCGAATTGACTACCGCGCAGTATATTAGCACTTCACTGTATGAACTGGTTAGGATGTTCAACCAGAAGTTTATAATTTACCTTTCCTAAAACCCTGTCTACCTCCTCCATACAACGATCCTGACATTCTGGATGCACTGCTAGGTTATACGCCAAAAATGCTATTGTGTTTGCAGTCGTATCGTATCCAGCCAGAAAGAACAAGAAAGCATTTGCAGTGACTTCATCAATTGTTAGACCTTCAAAAACAGATAATGTTTTTAGAAACTCTATATAATATTATACATATAAAGTATGACAATACATCATCCCTGATATTGCTAGTGCTTTGCTCATGACGAGAAACCGTGCGGCGGCTTCGCCTAGCCGCACGGTTTAAATTTACAACATATATAACATATGCACCTACATGGACGTCCGCTGGTGTCGAGGATGTGATATCCCCACCTCGGAACCGAGCCACGTGCAACCAATTTCAAATCATGACGAGAAAGTTTCGGGCAAGTCCTGCTGGTGGTTTGTTGGAGAGAAAGTATATACCGAGGTTCACGTGGCACGTAAAAGATTTATTATTTCTTCAACAGGGTTTTCACAAAAGTCTAAATCTCTATACACTGCATTAGACAGATGAAATCACCTTATATCTCAATGAGTGGTACTCTTTCAAATGTATACGTGCAATACTCTTGACGTACAAGATGTTTGAAGCAAACTTTAGGGCCTTAAAACTGCAAAAATGCAACTAGTGTGAAGTCATTGATGATAAGGTATTGGAAATATCTTCAATGGTTCCGATTCTCGCCTTGTGTACACCGGTGTTCTGTGTTTCGGATAAGACAGTAAAAACTGAGGTCCAGTGTCACGGTAGGTGGGGCGATAAAAGGTAAACACTCCTCACAGCTCGTTGCAAAGGGATAAATGCAATGCTTCAGGTAGACGCTCTCACCACATTCGTGAAATAATCGTGGAATGACGTGAAACAATAATCAATCAATGTACCTTCAATGTACAAATACATATTTACTTATAATAGGGTTCAGAATGATTCAAATAAAAAATGAACAAACAATTCATATTTCTTATGTCCCATTCACATGCGCTGGTTTTCGCCTGGTATGCAACTGCAACAGTTACTCATTTACTACTATGCAACACTTCATCGATAGTTAGACCTTTATTCTACCTTTTTCCATGGACTTCAAAATGTGGTTAACCCTTTAGTATTCTTCGTTGTTTAATTGTATAGGGTTGCAAAGGGATATTGTAAGGATCATACATAGTGTATTAAGTTTTATTGCTAACGCTGATTTATTGATTTATTTAATTCATAAAGTATTTAAGGGGAACATGTATATTCTTTTATCAAGACGTCCTCTCTTACCAAACATGCTATATGCATTGTTAAGATATTTTGATAATTTTTAATTTTTTTTACTAAAGTCATAAAACATACCGGAACCTGTTTTTTCATTCGTTGTATGCCATACTCCCGTACATTCAGATTGCACTGCGCCACATATATTTGTGACAAACATCAATCGGCGGGGTTTTATATAATGAAACTCTATTTTGTGCTTTATTTTATTGCATATTCTTGATTGTTTTATTAATATTAACTTAATTAAATATCTTGTAATAACGCATGATATTATTAATCATAGTTAACTTTCAAGGCGTACTTCATCAATTTTATGGAGTTTGGTGAACTTGCTAATAGAAAGAAATTTAGATTATTTGATCGAGTATTTTCTGACAGGAAAATTATTCATAAATAAATAATGAACGAACTGCAGTAGTTCATCGGTGATAACACTCATGTATCTCCACCCGACTCGTTATTTTTAACGTTTAAAATTAACTGATAAAGGCTTCAAGACCGTCTCATAAACATGTAATTCTTCAGTGCAGAGCGAGCACGATTCACTCTCGACACAGTCTTTCTCCACATTGTTATGGTTTCATAATAACTTCGCTTAACACAATTGATCTCACCCTAACTGTTACCGTCTCTGTCATTAATTGTTATGAATGTCATGGAATGTTGCATAATCCATTACCAGTTTTATCAAGTGATTCGATTTAAAATTATATTCTTCAGCAATTTTATCAATTGACCGTGGAATCTTCCAGTTACAACGATTACTACGATTTTCATATTTGGAACAATACTTATAACATAACAAGTGTGAAATCATATGAACACCGTAAAATCCCGTGTGTACAGGATAGCAAGCAATTGCACTGTAAACATTGAGCTGGATAAGTCATAACCTTTTCAGGATACTGATAAAAAGCGTAGGATTTCATTTCTCTTCTGAAAGTTGTAATTCCTAGGAAATAAATGATTATCAAACCTTTAGGAATACCTGGCATGCCCAAGTAAAATACATACAATCTGATCGATACTGTATACATTTACTCACATATCCAAATATAATTAAGACCTGCTGTATATTTAAGAAATTACAACTACCTAGCCGTGGTTCATTGTTCAGTAATTCCTCGAGACGCATGGTTCATATTATGACGGGAATTAGTGGACACTAAACCACGACTACATGTAGGTAGTTATATCTACTCTAAATTGTTTCTCCAGACAACAAGTATTGTTCTTACGTAAAAATTATTAATTTATTTTTCAGAAAATTAAATCAGCAGAGCATTTAGAACTGTTATCGTTAAGTAGGCTAGACGTATCTGATCGGGGACGTGTTGGAGAATACGGGCGAGTTCTATGGAACATACACAGAGAAAATCTCAAGTCATATTAGAATTGTCCATTTATTTCATTTGAATTTTCATTTTCTTACCGCGTTTTTTCGAAGTTGCATCTCCATCTTTGTAATCGACCATATTACTCCTATCTTCTTTATCGACGGAATCTTCATGAGAATTCAACATCAGTTGCAAGAAATCCTTTCGGGTCTGAAAATGGAAATGTTGCTTTTGTACTTTTTGATCTGAAACTTTAATGATAACTATCAAAAAACTTGATTGAACAACTTCTACTTTTATACTGCTACAACATTTTAATCTAATAACCGTAATGATCCCTCTATAGATGATGTAAAAACTATATCTGATCTTATTGATTTAAGATTTCTGACTAACCTGGATCTTGTTTGAGCCCCTTAATTGATTTCAGATTTTATCCTCGCCGTCTGCATTGCTATTATTTGCGATATTAAAATCTTTAAAACTCAATGTACCAGATGGTTTTTGATTTAATCAAAAAGTTGCATATATATATATATATATATATATATATATATATATATATATATATGTGTATATATATATATATATATATATATATATATATATTTGTGTGTGTGTGTGTATATATATATATATATTTATATATATATATATATATATATATATATATATATATTATATATATATATATATATATATATATATATATATATATATGTATGTATATATATGCAATTTTTTGATTAAGTCAAATGTATTATACAATACGACACCTCGTTCACCCAAATGGATCGGGATTCTAAGTTTTCGTTTGCAAGAATCAAGAAAAAGAACTATGTTTATGATAGAATTCATCCATTTCATATTTTAACAAGAGCAACGCCTAGTGTGGCTTAATAAGCCCGTCGCTTAGTTTGGATTTATGGAAATATTCTCTCAACACCAATTAACCAGGACCTGGAAAAGACACATGAATAAGCCACCTTTATTTATTCTTTAAGGATAATCAAATAATACTAAAATAAAATTAACCCCCCCCCCAAAAAAACCCAAACAAGAGTCCCATAACTACGTATAAGTACGTTCAAATGGGATGAATCTGATAATTAAGAGGTGTCTTCCTCTCCGTAATCTTAGCATCGGATAAAAATATCATGAAAGATATTGAAAGTTATTGCGTGCCATAGGATTGATTGATTGATTGATTATTGTTTTACGTCACACCACGAATATTCCACGTATATGGTGACGGCATCTGCCTGATGCGGAGCATACAAATTTTGACCTTTGCAACGGACCCACCGGAAGCAGTGAGGGATCTTTAACGTGCCATGCATACCACGACACGGGGCCTCGGTTTTTACTGTCTCATCCGAAAGACATGACACCGGCATGACCAGAGCGGGACTCGAACCCCGGCCTCCCGATCAGGAGTCCGACGCGATACCACTAGGAAGGAAGTCATGCTATATTACCATGTTAAAAATAATCTAAGTCCCGTAACTCGGATGAATATGAAAATCTAAAGGCGGATTTCTCTCTGTAGTCTTAGCATCAGGTAAAAAATGTCATGAAAAACTTTTAAAGTACACTAATGTTTTCGCGTGCCATAGGCAGTCATGCTATATAAACATGTTTGAAAATAGTCTAAGTCCCGTAAGTCTGTAAATTAAATCGGTTGGATCTGAAAATCGGAAGGCGGCTTCATCTCCATAGTCTCCATCCATCAAGTAAAAATATCACGAAAATCCAATGACGCAAACTCAAGTTATTGCGTGTCATATCGGACAGACAGATGGACATCACCATACCATTAAAACGTCCCCTCTAAAGACATGCGAAGAAAAATGTATTAACACTACCTTTTCTTTGTCAGACTTTCTGTCCTCTATCACTGATAACGTGATTTTTTTGAAAAAGTCAAAGACTTCCAAAAACGGTATCTTCTTAATCGACAATTTCGATAACAATCCAAAAAGTGGAGCACAAAACGGAAAAAGTACTGTAAAAAGAAAAATAGAAGAATGAATAAATATTGCATGAAATTCAAATGCATCTATTTTTTTTCAAACGATGAACTTACTATAACTGTTGCTTATTGAATTATAAACTTAATATCACCTACGATATTTGTACATATCTAATATAACTTACATAATATTACAGTAAATGATGACGTAAAATTGGCGTTGAATACTTTCTTTGCTTTCTTCACAAACACATTGTTAGGGTCCTTCTGGGAATTCACGTCTATGCCAAACGCAGTAGAACATATTACATCCATAGTGTATCCTCCAAATATCCTGGAAATTTCATCAATACTATAAATACTTGCGTTCTGTTTTAGCGGTGATACAGAACAACTTTCTGTCGTATCTCATTTTTCTGTCATTATTCAAGTATGATTTAAATGGGGACTCCATAGCAAGGATCTTCATTCGAATGATTTGATAAATTTATGTTTGACTCGGAAAGCGGATTCCATCCATGATATATTCAATAATTATCCAGTGAAGCTGGTGCGATCACCAGTTAAGCTGCTTACAAAAACTTGATGATAAAATTAAGATATTTATTAAAATTATTTTACTGTGTTAAACGGGTTTTTATTGGATATAGTTTTCTTCTTTCAGTGTCATAATTGTCTAAGAATTAGTGAAATCAGTAAGGACACAGGCGTGTGTGATAATGTACATGATAGAGGGCACTTACTCTTTCATTTCGATTGGATCTTTTCCATTATGTGATAGGTCTTTTATATTGTCTAGGAGTCGTTCACAACACAACTGAACTGATTGAGACATCTAAAATATGATAAGCACAATACTTAGGGTGTTTTTTTTTCATTTTCATAACATCTGGAATATAGCATGAGCAAAACATTGTCTTAACCAAGCTTACCCGAAGGGCCAAACTTGGTTTGTACGAAATGTTCTTTACAAAGCATCAGTTTTAGTTCCGGTTAAATGAGCCTTATGGCCGCCAGGGACTTTCTTATATTCTGATTGGCCAATTTTCAAAACTTCTCTGAAACTGCAAAGCAAACTGTTTCAATGCTTTGTATGAACAATAAACGATAGACTTTTAACATACTGTCCATCTTTGGTGCACATCAGGATGTTAATATGGATGGTATGGCTAAAACTAGAGCATAGAGGGTAAAAACTGGTACTGTTGCTTTTATCTAAGAATACAATGTATTTTGAAATTACCTTTTACCTCGAAGTATTCAGCAGATTGGGAATTAGAAGTGTCTAAAATCATCATATGACTTCTTGTTTGAGTAATAACCCCTTGTTCGATTTTAAGCTTAATTCCAAATTTTGGCCCAACTATGATAATTAGAGGAAAGCAATAAATTGCAGAAGTTTTCCATTTTTGAATGAACTTTAGAAGAAGTGACCTTGACATTTGAACTAATTTTCTTAACTTTAATATAAGCTGTTTATCTGGGTTATACCTTTTAAATGTAAGGCGAAGAAGTTTTATATTTAAATACATCGGATTCTGACCTATTAACATTGAAATTGAAATGTGTCCTACTTTACAATAACTTCAACATTGACTATATCTTTCACAGGGATTTTTCATGAATTTGCCAGATGAGCAATCCGGTTTCTGGGAGTATCTTTTCATTTCCTTTACATCTAGATAGTGTAAATAAGTATGTCATACAAGTAAGAACAAATAACCAATTGTATTGATGTTAGAGAAGAATACAACTATATTGCCAACATTTAACGTTGATTTAATGCCATTTATTTACGCTTCTCTTGCAGCATATTTATTTTCATATTTCATGCATTCTATTAAACCTCGAAACGTTTCGACCTTATTGACAAGTTCAATGACACCTCTAGATATCCTGATGATATTTCAGTAATCAATCATCATGAAAAATATATTACTGACATTTGTAAACTTCGAAATATATTAGGTAAAGTTTACAGAATTTATTCAGATATTTCATTTAAATTCGGGAATGTGACGGACCTTGGCTTAACCTTTTCTGAGGAGAAAAGGCCCTGTGCCTTCTCTCTTCTGAGGGGACATGCACATAAAACATGATACATGTAATAGTTAAATGAACACTGAAAAAGACATTAGAAAAATATTCGATTGTACTGCAGTTACGATACCGAGGTTTCACAGGATGAGAGGTCATGAGAATTTTAACACACAAAGCGTTTATGGAATAATATGCAAATCTCGTAAATATGTTAATTGACATCCACATACGCAAACCGTGCTTTGTCAGAGAGGACGAGGTTCAGGACCTTGTCTCCTCCGAAAGGGTTTGGACAAGTTTCGTCATTGAGTCCCTATCGCCCTGTTAGTCAGCCTGCGACACTCAGGTAAAAGTCTATGTAAGACTGTGCAGGGGCCCAATACAAGACCTATGATTTTTATAATGATTTTTCGATAAAACATTATTTATATGGATTTTTATTTTTGTGCATGTCCTTTTGTGTGGATGTCCTTGGTGATTTTTGTCATACAGTTTTGTCAGATTTCTTCAGTTTTCTCTTTTATGTAATTTAAAGAGCCTATATATAGTTGGAAGATGATATTTATCAATGCTAATTTTGAAATTAAACATAGTCATGCGATGGTCATGTATGATGTTGTCTTTTGACATAGGAGTTTTAACATACGTGCGGGTAAAGTTTAATTCAGATTTAAGAATGTCAATGCAGTAACGTTTTCAAACAAGTATGATCTTATTACCTGCTTTTTAAACGGGTACAAGACATATATTGTTTGTAAGCCATTTTTATAGACAGAACAGACAGTTCACTTGGCTGCTTGAATGAATGTGGATGTTGATAATTTTCAGAAGTTCGCTTTTCCAATCATTTACGTTTTCCGTTTTACACCAATGTTTACAGTAAGTTTGTTACGATTCGTCTAAAATATCACGGCTTTTATTGAAATCTTCTCTTGGACTAAATGTCGGTCATTTGCGAAGACGTACAGTTAAGGTCACCAATAATGATATAATCTGCAGGTTTATATACATATTTAGAATTATTAAAAGAATATAAATCTGGAATATAATCAAGGACCTTAGAATTAGATGTCACAGCACTGTAATTCAAATAAGGTCGTGATAGGTTTTGAGTATTGATAATAGAGGAATGGAGGTTCTAGTTGCATCTAAACCTAATGTTCTTGACTTCTATCCTCGTGTATTTGTAGTAAATTTAAATATGTATATAAACCGGCAGAATATATCATTACTAGTGACTTAAATTGTTTTTTGATAAAAGTTTGTGTTCACTTTTTCGAAAAGAACCTAAATATAGGTTTCCGCCCATGATAGATTTCAATAAAATTCCGTGGTGTATTAGAATAACCGTTACAAACACACTGTAAACGTTGGTGTAGAAAAGAAGTCAATTTCCTTAATGATTGAAAATATAAGATTCTAAAAATCATCGACATCCGTATTAACAACTGAACTGAAAATTACCATTCATTCAAAGAGCCAAATATACTGTCAGCTCAGACTATTGTAAAGAAAATGGCTGAATTATGTACAAAATATATCTTTGTACCTACTGTTAATGTAAAGATGATGGATAAATCCAAGCGTAAGTCCGAAAATCATGAAACCAAAGGATAAACAAATTCGGTAAAAATGAAAATTAAATACAAACCAACGAAAACTATCTACTTGAAGAGCATATGTGAACCCCCTTGATGGAGTGAGATCAGGTGCCCGGGGAAAATGAGCATCTCCCACTTGCTAGCATCACCCGTCACATATATCCAGTAGAAAGATTCAAATCGTGTAAATTCCTTATATATTTATATACTGAAAAGTCAAAATAGGTAACCTTCTAGTACAGAAGGTGTCAAATCTGTGTAAAATGATCGGAATCAGTTTCAGTCCAGGATATCATTTAAAACGTCTCGTAACGACCATTGAATTCCTCAGTGACGTTGTTAGTCTAGTACATATATAACCCTGGTTGATAAGCTTATGTGAAAGTCGCCTAGCCTCAGAACAAAGTCATTGTACTTTGAACATGGTCTGGAATAACGTATTAACTGAGATATGTATACGCCGTATGAGGGCGATGATGGAATGTTACTACTTATGAAAGGAATTCAATGTCGAAAGACAACATATCTAAATACGAAGTAGAACTACTGCTTTCTGTGGCTTCTTTGACCTCCAGTTCACTTGGATAGATGATGCTAAGGTGATGATTTACTATTATTTACTAAAAGATAATGTGCATAGAATAAAATTTATAAAAAATGGCCTGTGGTGGCAACACCTGTTGACGCATCTTAACTTCACACAGTTCTGAAGATAAAGAAGAAAATGTTAATAACTCCCTCTCCCCCCCCCCCCACCCCACCCCCCTTTCTTTTTTTTTAATTAAGAAAAAAAACTTTTAAAAATATAGAAATTGATATATTGAAAAAAACAATTTTCACTATAAAAGTTCTTTTCAAACATATAATTAAAAAAATTGCCCCTGGCGGGGTTTGAACCCACGACCTTAAGATTCCTTTAAACCTTTCATTACCAGTAATATTACAATGTTATAATCTTCATTAAACATAAAAAAATTAAGATATTGAAAATAAACTTTTACTGTGGCATTCCTTGTCCTTAATATGATTAAATGAAACCAAATTACAGCATCAAATTATAATATGAGGAGTAATAATGAGTAAAGTCACTTTTTTTGCATTGAAAACACTTAGTCCAAACAGACCGTGAAAAAACGTCAAAAATTTGATTTCGGAATGGAACCAAAAACAACAACATCTCTTCACATATGCCTTTAGATCATTTCTATGCATTCAGTTTGTCAAAGGAGGGTACCCCCTGTGACCTACTTTTTCCTGTGGTGGCGCCATCTGCTGATTGATCCTGACAAAAAAAACCCTTGTAAGAGACCATGAGTACTTGCACCTACCCAGTTTCATCACAATCCTTCAAGCATTTCTGTAGAATAAGTTGAAAATGTGAAAAACTGTCCCCCCCCCCTTTTTTTTCTTGGAAGTCTGAAAAAATTCATAAAAAAATCAAAACTTGAGATATTGACAATTTTTTTTCACAACAATATTCCTTACCATAATTATGATCAAAATAGTCCATAAACACTCATCATTATCAATAAACTGAAAAACATTACACTTTTCTGCATTGAAATTACAAAGTCCAAAAAAATGTCGAAAAAACATCAAGAATTTGATTTCGGAATGGAACCAAAAATAAAAACACTTCTTCACACATCTGTCTAGATCATTCCTATGCATTCGGTTTGTCTCTGTATGCCCCCGGTCGGAAGAAGAAGTTTGTCAAAGGGCCTACTTTTGCTCATGGTGGCGCCTCCTGCCAATGGATCTGGACGAAAAATAACAACATTTGTAGGGAAACTTGAGTACTTCATGCATACCAAGTTGCAACAAATTCTGCTCAGCGGTTCTGAAGAAGAAGTCGAAAATGTGAAAAGTTTACGACAGACGACGGACTAACTATGACAATAGCTCACTTGAGCCTTTGGCTCAGGCGAGCTAAAAAGCCATATGAATAAACTTTTATATCTTATTCTAGTCACTATTCCACCACTGTACTTTCTAACGTCTGCTCTTACGGCTATTAAGTATCATATTATTAAATACCGTAATGTCGCTTTTTATAACATTAACTGCTTCTGGTCTATAAAATCTCTAACAAAGTTATAGAAAAGCTCCTTTTACGTAATTTCCAAACTACCCAAATTTCTACATTTGATTTTTCTACCTTATATACCTCTCTTCCCCGTGATTTTATTAAAAGTAAACTGTCTCTCATACGCTGGTGTTTTAACAGAGAATCTAAAAGGTATCTCTGTACTTCTTATAACTCTGGATTCTTTTCGAACAAACAATATACTTCATATAGGTACTGGATGCTCTAAATTATGTAAAGACATAGAGTTTTTAATGGATAATACTTACGTACAATTTGATGGCAAGATTTATCAGAAAATAGTTGGGATTCCTATAGGAACTAACTACGAACCTCTTATAGCAGATTTACTATTCAAAATCTAAACGTTTTGATTTGATTGATAAGTTCAATGTTACATCTAGATATTTTGATGAAATCTTAGTTGCGGATAACCCTGAGTTTGAAAGATATATACCTGACATATACCCACTTGAACTTCAGTTATATTCAGTAATATTTACGATAGACGTAGACAGAAACTTGGAAATACATTTGGCAAATTCTTTAGATCTTATTCAGGAGACATGGTTCTGAAACTCGTCCCCTTTTACTGTTAGTCAGGATTTCTACAGATCAGGGGTCTGAGCTCGCTTCAAGAGCATTGCTTCCTCATTTTGATGTTTTTTCTGCATTAGCATAAGTATTTATATATATTTTTTATCTCTCAGTTTGAGACACTTTTTTACCCTTGATTTCTATATGAAGGAATATTTATATTTTTAAACGTGTATACTTTAATTATTCTGCTGTTGAGGTGAGTGGGAAGGTGGGCCAATAAATCGGTTAACCACACCAATTGATTGACTATTATCATACCAAATGACTGTCCTAAGTCAGTATCGTAACTGCACTATAATCGAATATTTTTGTGATGTCCTTATGTGTTTTTGATATCATCACACTATATACTGTATATTTCCGTGGTGACTTCTGTCATACGGCTTAGTCAGTTACTTTTTTTTTCTTCCTTCAGAATATTGTGGAATTTTATATGACTCTATGATCACGGAAAATATTTAAAATATTTATTAAACTCAGACCTTTATTGATAAATTTAATCTTGATCAATTGCGGATTAGGTGGAAGAGATTGAATACCAGGAAAAAGTTCATTATATGAAAATGAAAAAATAAGTTCATTATTAGTATCAAGATTCCATATAGGTATTATCTGCAATATTTTACAATGTTACTATTAAAACAAGCTGAAGTACCAAAAGAAGATGACGAGAGTACCCGAGTACCACTTCAAGTAAAATTTAAGTACCATTCTCATCTTTCCTGAAGAAAATGTCGGAGTTAAAGTATTGCGTATGAATTTCCAGTGCTCATCCTCAGCAACGGTTAACAATCCATCAACTTCTTTGGGAAATACGCCAACAAATTTCTGTAATGCACAACACTGTATACTGCAGTATATTGTCAATGTGTTCTATGTTTAACACACTACTTTTAGCAATGTGATCTATGTTTAACACACTACTTTTTGCAATGTGATCTATGTTTAACACGCTACATTTAGCAATTCGCTTTGCAAAAATTAACGTAAGCAGTCGCTTAATGAACAGAGATTCAAGTAATATACACAAATACTGATAAAAATAATAAACCAAATGTGCCCAAGAGGGTTCCTTGATTCACTAGAGCATCTTGACTCCATGATAAAATTAGAAAGCAGACTTACTTTCTCAGTACAAAGATCAAATCGAATCTACTATACAAACAACGTCGCAAAAATCAAACAAATTGCATGAACATATGCAAATTGAATGGCTGAAAGACGATAAAACCCCAAGGAGATATTGAACTGAACGAAAAACAACTGTAATTCTTAAGATGTTACTTTTGTTCAGTTTGTCACAGAATTGCAGCCTTTTCGGTTTTACCGATGTTATAAATTTGAAAAAAAAACTTTGAAATTACCTTGCATTTTACATATAACATTTATTCCATAACCCAGAGTTATAACAAACTTTAATCCATTATACATTCAAGTGAATATCCAATGTGCCATTCAAAGAAAGCGCTTCACAATGTGCAGAAATAAGCCAGTCCGTAAAAAGTTTAATGGATTTAAAATTACTTTTAGAAATATTATTAAGATCACTCTGATATTATTGGATAGTCGACCTATGCATCCGATTAGAATTTTTCGTCCAGCCATCAGTCACCCTTTAACAAGTTTGGACGAAAAACAGTAACACCTGTATGAGACTTGAAAGACAAATAAATACCGGACAAATATTATCACAATAGTTCGCCGTACATGGAAATGTGGCATCATAGTTCTGGTAGCCGAGAAGACAAAAACACTGTTGGAATTAACTGAGACACCTCACTTCTGACAAGCCAGTATTTGAATCTAAGTCAGACCTCTGAGGCAGGAAAATCTGCCAGTGAAATTGGTTACTTTCAGCTGCTAGTCATATGTGTAAAGATGAAATAATTGTTCTGTGAAGTAAATACAACCACAGCTAAGACAATTATCATGCACAGTGTATCTACATACAACTAATACATTTTACACCCATTAATCCACTGTAACAAAAACTCAGAAATTCATTTTTTTAAGTGTGCAAACTGTTTCTATAAATACATGTAGCAATGGAAGTAGAGTTTGGTAAAAACTTACAAATCGATTTGGAAAGGATGAGAACTTTTTTATCATATACTCTTTGACCAATTCAGGATCAGCGAGGGTAAAGTTAGGAACGACTCCAAAATACGTCCTAAACAGAGAAACAGAAGAGATACATCTGTTGATTGATTAACTTATTAAAGTTAATATGATGTATTCTGAGGCTCGCTGATATACAAATAGTTATAATGATATAATAAATGCCAGAATAAACAACAGATTAATATAGAAGATGAATATTGGAGGAGAATTTCTTTATCAGATATTCTTTGATCATTGTACAATAAACGAGGGTAATATCAGCGATTGGTCCAAGATACGCCCTAAACAGAACATAAATCTATAAATAAATGAATTTGTTTTGTCTATATTTTTCACTCTGAGGATTGCTATTAACACCAGAGAGTATTAGAGTACAAATACTTATAATTATCATTTATTCTTCATTACTATTGTAACTTACCCATAAATCTTTCCGTATTTCTTTATACATTCCATGTCCAAACCCCACATACCCTGAATGTAGATGTTAGATAAAAAAAAATATAATAAAGTATATTTACAGGGATCGATTAAGTTCGATAACTATAATGTACAAGAGTATTTTTCATATTTCTCCATTATTAATGTAAATGAATATGAAGAAATAATCCGTTGTAAGCTAGACAATGAATTATAAGTATTATTTATATGACTATTATACCCATTTTCTTGTATGATATCTTGAGAACTTTATTATAGCCAAGTGTCATCAAGATCCTACAAATTTTGTGAAGTAGAAGTTTATGCTACTAAATATTAGCTGCAGCTAAGCATGATTCAATCTCTGATACGCTATAAAATCAGACTAACATACACACAATAAGGAAGAAAAACCAAAGTTACGAGTAAGATTACACACAAATGATGATTTATTACCATACTCTTAACCATTCCCAAATTTCCACTGAAAATTGTTGGAGGAGGTCCAGGTACTCCTAATCTCTTCCATAACCCTAGCTTCCATTTGGAATATCTTTAAATGTAAAAACAAACTACTTACAATTTCCACATACAAAAATTCTTTCTAGTCTTGAAAAAATTCATCTTTTTAAAAATTGAAAACTATGATTCTACACAGTCCTGCGGGGTTTACACAATTTTATTAGATGCTCATTTAACGTTTTCAATTCAGTATAATGACCAAAATTTCAATTTTAAAGGTTTGATACAGTTGTGAGGCGAATGATTTTATTAGTCACATTGTGGGTCTTTGAGAATTACCTTTACTAAATATGCTCGTTTTTCTTTTAAAATTATAACTCTAGTATATTATCCAAAAGATCAAGTTCGCCATGAAATTCTCATATTAAATTGAGCCAGTTTGGTATCGACTACTGGAATCACTTTATACTTTTAACATCTGAAAGTTTCAACTTAATTTTTCTATTATATGGTATTGAGAGATCAAATAAAGCTTGCTGATTTTACATTGTGTATTTGTTTTCCGTCTTTTTTTTAACTGGGCACTTTTTTAAACAAAGAATTTAATTAAAACAATTTTTCAAATGTATGGTACGTGTACCTTAATTACAGACGAAGGATGCGCATCAGGCTAGTTCCGATGAATACGAAATATGTTGGAGGATTATAGAGTTTTGTAAAATATGTAAAAACGGCCGTTATATGTGATCAGTTTGCAAGGTTTATATTAATATTTAAGGGATATGTACTTTGAAAAGGTGCTAAGGTTTCAAATACCAAGAGACGAGGATACATAACATTTAAGGTTCTCGTATGATACATTTTCGTGGAAACGACCGGCAGAGATAGGTACATTATATAAATCACAGCAATTTAACTGATGAATAATAATAAAGTTCAAGTTAATATGTAAATAAGAAACTGGAAATGTCGCTATCATATTTTTTTAACTTTAAAATATTGGCAGTACAAGACAACTTAACAAACTATACCCATTAAATGCATTGTTACAATTTCCATTTGTTTAATATTCCTATGTAATATGAGAATGCAAATATATATATATATTTGCAAATATGCAAATATATATATAAACAATATGCAATGAATAATATAATATATACAATATGAGAATGCAAATATATATATAAACATATATATATATATATGTAATTGTATCTGAATGTAATAGAAGACAATGGGAAAATGTTTGCCGTAAGTTGTTCAAACCGATTAGAAATGTAATTCCATGTCATTCGTTGTGCCATTTTATGTTTTGCTTAATGACAGAAGTGTTTTGACTATATATGTAAATATATATATATATATGCATGCCTACAATATACAATACAAAATAACTTACAGATAAGCAGAGAGGATGATTCCTACGATGGTCAACAGCCAGATAGGCACATCTATCAGTCCTAAGATCAGCATATTGTAGATATTTCCTGACGAAAAAATGATGTTGTAGAAAGCAATTGTCTATATATAAATACAGTTCGGACATTCTATAAAAAAGAACATTCATTTAAAACACATATTAAAAGTTCACAAAAATATAACTTGTGGAAAACATGTACCATATGCATGAAATCTTATAAACATTATTATAAAATGTGAGTTCATTATCTTAAGAAAACACGTTAAACTATAATTTCCCATGCTTTTTTCTGATCAAGTCAGAATATATTGCAATTAAAATATATATGTATATGATTATGAAATTTGGGGAACAAGCAAATTCAGAGAATTGTGGTCCCCCGTTTTCGGGGTTCTATCAGCAAGGGTGCAGTGATCTGTGATATATTGTCATCGTTGTGCATGTCTACAGACACACATGCCAAATATGAAGGCCCTACGTCTTACGGTAAAAAACATACATTAAAGTAGGTCAAAGTTTACGGTCAAGGTCACATGATAAAAAAAAAATTCTGATACCAACGGAAAGGTATTGCAATTTGGGACACACACGTCAAATATGAAGGCCCTACGTCTTACGGTTAAAAAGTTATATTGAAGTAGGTCAAAGGTCATGGCCAAGGTCACATGATAAAGATTTTGGTACCAACGGAAAGGTATTGCAATTAGGGACACGCATGCCATATATGAAGGCTCTAGGTCTTCCGGTTAAAAAGTTATGACCAAGGTTAAAGTTTTTGTGACAGACAGACAGACGGACGAACGGACACGCAGACGAATGAGATTTAATGTACCCTCGCTTTCGCTAAAAGCTGGGGACAATAAATTAAAAGTGAAAATGTTGCATATTGTACCTTTATTATGTAAAATTTTGCATGTTCTCCCAGGTTTAATGCCCAGCAGGACATTATAGATTATTATTTGGAATGTTTATTGTTTTATGAACATATATACATAAGTCATTCAAACATAAAAATGATAGATTCTTTCGTCTTTACAAAATTAAAAGACTGTTAAAATTCCCAAGACTGGAATTATACGTCTCATTTGTCATGCATTTCATATATCTGACTTTTTAAAACGTAATAGCAAACTAAATGTTTTAACTTATTCATATTATTAGTTTTCTTCACATTTATTTGAAGTTATGATTGTTGGAATATTATATTGGAATCTTAATCATTATGCTACTGCCCAATTTGCACATTTGAAATAAAGCAATCTTTGACACAACAGTAAATCAATTTGAATTAATCACACACTGTTTGTTGTATAAGATAAATAAGAAATATGCAACATTCTCTCTAGATTCAAGTTACATAAATAAATATTTTAGATATTTTAGAATTTCCTGGTATCGGACGAAATCAAAATTCCAAGATTTGGGTGAATTAAGTAAATTTCCACCACAGTTTTGGGTAACTTTATTACATTATTAATACAAAATCGTGAGGAAATTTCGTAAATCTATAAAACTGATGACTGTTAGTCTCTCAATCTTGAAACTAGTCTTCAATACAGGTTAATGGCCAGAAAAATTAATTAAAACATGATAGGCATGAATTTCTTTTTTTTTTTTTTTTTTTTTTGAATAAATTGAGTGTTTCGATTGTGCTAGCAATGTTGTATGTCTGTAAATTTATCTTCCAAATCAGTATGACAAAAATGCATAAAATTAACTTAGTAGTGCAAAAATCATAAAATCGAAGGGCATAAAGAATCAGCAAAAATGTGGTAGACTTAAAGACTGACCCTCTAATATCACTAGTAACTGCTTCTTCACTGAGAAATGTTTTTGTAGATATAAATTTTTGTGTTCGAAGTTTAAGTACTCTGAAGATGACACAAAGAGTGTGCTGGGCTTCTTTTTTTTAATTGACAATGTTTATGTCGCATTCTGTGACCAAGTATTCCAACAAGCCATCGATATTCCTATGCGCACTAATTGTTCATTTCTACAAGCCACTTTGTTCCATTATTCGTACGAAACTGGATTTATACTAAATTTTCAGCATAAGAAGTAACTGGCAAAAACCGTTAATTTAACATTTAGATAAATTGATGATGTGTGGTCTTTTAAAAATAAAACTTTTTATACTTTTTACACATAATATATCCAAACGAACTCGAAATTATAGATAAAATAAAATCCAATTCCTGAGCTGTGTGCCAACTACATGTATCAGACAGCATTTAATTCCTGAGCTGTGTGCCAACTACATGTATCAGACAACATTTGATTCCTGAGCTGTATGCCAACTACATGTATCAGACAACATTTAATTCCTGAGCTGTGCGCCTACTACATGTATCAGACAGCATTTGATTCCTGAGCTGTGTGCCAACTACATGTATCAGACAGCTTTTGATTCCTGAGCTGTGTGCCAACTACATGTATCAGACAGCTTTTGATTCCTGAGCTGTGTGCCAGCTACATGTATCAGACAGCATTTAATTCGTGAGCTGTGTGTCATGTTCTAATTTTTGAATTTACTTGGGGGTGATAAATACAAAAATTAGAACATGACAATATGACAAAGTTGTCATGTTCTAATTTTTGTATTTACCACCCCCCAAGTAAATTCAAAAATTAGAACATGATACGTGTGCCAACTACATGTATCAGACAGCATTTGATTCCTGAGCTGTGTGCCAGCTACATGTATCAGACAGCATTTGATTCCTGAGCTGTATGCCAACTACATGTATCAGACAGCTTTTGATTCCTGAGCTATGTGCCAGCTACATGTATCAGACAGCATTTGATTCCTGAGCTGTGTGCCAACTACATGTATCAGACAGCTTTTGATTCCTGAGCTGTATGCCAACTACATGTATCAGACAGCTTTTGATTCCTGAGCTGTGTGCCAGCTACATGTATCAGATAGCATTTAATTCGTGAGCTGTGTGTCATGTTCTAATTTTTGAATTTACTTGGGGGTGATAAATACAAAAATTAGAACATGACAATATGACAAAGTTGTCATGTTCTAATTTTTGTATTTACCACCCCCCAAGTAAATTCAAAAATTAGAACATGACACGTGTGCCAACTACATGTATCAGACAGCATTTGATTCCTGAGCTGTATGCCAACTACATGTATCAGACAGCTTTTGATTCCTGAGCTGTGTGCCAGCTACATGTATCAGACAGCATTTGATTCCTGAGCTGTATGCCAACTACATGTATCAGACAGCTTTTGATTCCTGAGCTGTATGCCAACTACATGTATCAGACAGCATTTGATTCCTGAGCTGTGTGCCAACTACATGTATCAGACAGCATTTAATTCCTGAGCTGTGTGCCAACTACATGTATCAGACAGCTTTTGATTCCTGAGCTGTATGCCAACTACATGTATCAGACAGCTTTTGATTCTGAGCTGTGTGCCAACTACATGTATCAGACAGCATTTGATTCCTGAGCTGTGTGCGAACTACATGTATCAGACAGCATTTAATTCCTGAGCTGTGTGCCAACTACATGTATCAGACAGCATTTACATATCATGGTTAAGAAGATCATACAGTTAAGAATGAACTTTAAAAGTATTTATAAACATCTGGTTCAAATGTATTGCTCATATATACTCAGTCCCAATATAACTCTTTTTTCCGGTTCAAAAATTTTCAACATGCATCTAATGGTTTTCATCTATTATTTAATAGTAATATATAGACCGATGACCGAATGCCGAATGCATTGTAAACATTGAGTGAAAAGCTCATTTTGAACAACACAACTGTACCACATAACCATTTTCCCGCGTCAGTCACGTTAAATTAATAAAATGTCGAAGTAAAAGTAACAGTCCTAGGTTTATTGGTGATAGTCAGTCACTCATTTGGCTAAATATACACTATTGTAAGATAGAGGTCATAGGTATTATGTATAAGGCGAAAAAGACGATGTTTCTATGTAGTTTTATGATTAAATCTTTGATAGAATATAAGTGACCGAGCCAATATTACCATGTTAATCTTCCACTACTTCTTTTAATTATATGTAGTTAGAATATAATACTTTTACTCATGTAAACACCTGCGACAATGCTAGAATTACAGACAGATATAAATAAAATTGGCCACAAAATCATTCTCATTATAATTTTCTATGTGTTTAGTTTAAACATATTTTATTTTATTAAATGAAATGGGATTGGGCATAAGTTATAACAACATTATGTGTGCCCTCTCCCTAAAACTACAACACAATGATAAAGCCACAAACGGCGGTACATGCAAGAACATATAATAGCATTTAATTGAAAATATGTATACAGCTAAGAAGAAAAAGAAGTAGATGAAGAAGAAGAGAAGAAGAAGAAAAGAAGAAGACATAGTAGTGATGATATTCATAGTGACCCTAATTCATTGATTCAGAATCTCTCGGAAGATAGCTAAAACTTTTGAACAGAAAGAAAAATCTTTTCATTTTCTTCACTGCTTAATGATATATCACCAAACAATAGTTTATCAACAGTCAAAGGCTGGAATTGACATACGGCAGTATATAGGTTAAATCTTTGATTTTTATAATAAGGGCAACTCAGCAGAAAATGGAAAGAATCTTCACATGGGTGACCGCAACTGCAAGTTTGATCAGATACTAAATTAACTCTGAATAAGTCAGCTTTTAATATGCTACACTTATTTCTTAGTCTTGTTATACAGATGTTACTTTTCCTATCCCCTGTATGAAAGTAAGAAGGAATTTCATTAACCCCATTTCTATTTTTATGACTAAGTTTAAATTGAAAATCAAAATTAAATTCAAATTAAATCAATCAATTCTATGTGTTAAGTACCTTGTACTCTAAATGTGTTTGTCGTACGATTCATTAGTGGCCCCCTTTATACCATATAAAGCTCATTATAATGCAGGTCCGTAGGAACCGGAGCGGCAGGGGAAGGGTGGCAGCACCCTTCAAAAGCAACAATTAAACACTTTAAATACTTTAATGATTGATTGATGTTTTGTTTAACTTCACACCAAGAATATTTCACGTATATGTTGACGGCATCTGCCTCATGCGGGGATACAAATTTTGACCTTTGCAACGGATCCATCCGAAGCAGTGATGTATCTTTCACGTGCCGTGCATACCACGACACGGGGCCTCGGTTTTTACTGTCTCATCCGAAAGACAGGACACCGGAATGACCAGAGCGGTACTCGAACCCAAGCCTCCCGATCAGGAAGCGAGCGCGATACCACTTGACCACGCCGGCTTAAAAATCCTTTAATGAAACAAGAGGCCCAAATGGGCCTAAATCGCTCACCTGAGCACAGATTGCTTATTTACAATAAAATGACAGCTCATTTCAGTAGAAAATTTTGCTTTTTTTTCTACAAGACTTTTTTAAGGTTTGGTGATATTTTGTGCAGTCGTTTTGAAGTGTCCAAAATGTGTCAACCAATCAGAGCCAATGGCGGCCATCTTGGATTACGGATCGGCACGAAAAATACAAACTTGATAGAGGACCTCGAATACTTACTTCCTATGAAGTTTGGTGAAGTTCTGTGCAGCGCTTCTGGAGAAGAAGTCGAAAATGTGTCAACCAATCAGAGCCAATGGTGGCCATCTTGGATTACGGATCGGGATGAAAAACAAAAACTTGGTAGAAGACCTTGAGTACTTACTTCCTATGAGGTTTGGTGAAATTCTGTGCAGCACTTCTGGAGAAGAAGTCGAAAATGGGTCAACCAATCAGAGCCAATGGCAGCCATTTTGGATTACGGATGGGCACGAAAAACACAAACTTGGTAGAGGACCTCAAGTTCTTATTTCCTATGAGGTTTGGTGAAATTCTGTGCTGCGCTTCTAGAGAAGAAGTCGAAAATGTGTCAACCAATCAGAGCCAATGGCGGCCATCTTGGATTACGGATCCGCACGAAAAACATACACTTGGTAGAAGACCTTGAGTACTTACTTCCTATGAGGTTTGGTGATATTTTGTATAGCGGTTCTGGAGAAGAAGTCGAAAATGGGTCAACCAATCAGAGCCAATGGCAGCCATCTTGGATTACGGATGGGCACGAAAAACACAAACTTGGTAGAGGACCTCAAGTTCTTACTTCCTATGAGGTTTGGTGAAATTCTGTGCTGCGCTTCTAGAGAAGAAGTCGAAAATGTGTCAACCAATCAGAGCCAATGGCGGCCATCTTAGATTACGGATCCGCACGAAAAACATAAACTTGGTAGAAGACCTTGAGTACTTACTTCCTATGAGGTTTGGTGATATTTTGTATAGCGGTTCTGGAGAAGAAGTCCAAAATGTGTCAACCAATCAGAGCCAATGGCAGCCATCTTGGATTACGGATGGGCACGAAAAACACAAACTTGGCAGAGGACCTTGAGTACTTACTTCCTATGAAGTTTTGTGAAATTCTGTGCAGCGGTTCTGGAGAAGAAGTCGAAAATGTAGAAAAGCTAACGACGGACGACAGACGGCGGACGACAGACGGTGATTGATCACAATAGCTCACTTGAGCCTTCGGCTCAGGTAAGCTAAAAAACACCTGTTGTATACCAGTTTTAATTTAGTATACCATTTGCCCATTTTGATGACGAATGACTTTTCAGCGATGCCCAATGGCATCTTATACACAAAACTGACCAGATGTAAGGGTTAATGAGTATTTCTGCTTTACGAGAATCATGAAAAGAGACCTGGTAACTGTTATACAAATGACCATGTTTACTTGGGGATCATTAAAAAGAATGTCAGGCGTGTATAAATGTATGTCAATTGGACAGAAAACTAACTAATCTCTGTAGTCTATCACTAAGCGATGGTCGCCACTATGCATTCCTTACATTCTAAAGTAGCGTGAAACATACATAAAACCCAATTCAATAGGAAAAAGGAAGGATGTGAAAATCACACAAATCTATATACATGCATTTAAAGAGATAGACATAGGTGTCACGAAGAGAGAATCAACATGATTACAAGGACACATATTAAGTAATACTGCATAAATATTACATATTGATCAAAAGACAAAGAAGGCAAGAAATAGTGCGAGAGATAACAAAGTCAATCTACCTTTCTACGTACCTCGTCTAAACCCGTCGGCAAATGTTAAACTGCCGATGTGCAAGCAGTTTACATTCCCTGTCACTGTACAAACACAAATGAACAGTTCGAGCTAGGGCAATAACTATCACGTATTATACTTGCATACAAGGACATGTTTCCGTAATACACACAGTCGTATCTAACATACCTGGTTATCGAGCGTGAGCGTAATATGCAATGATTACCTTAGGTTTAATGGATATACAAATATGTGCAGACTAGTAGGAGCTGTAGGTCTCCTTACCTCCCTTTATCTGTACGTATATATGAATAAGGCTTAATATTGACTATATTCCTCGCTGCTCCGATGGGTGCATTGTGTACCTCTAAATTTCAAAAACAAGTGTTTGAAATTATTGAAGCCTCGCCCGAGAGGTCAAATATATTTCTAGACAAACAGAAGAAAGTGACCTCTATTGACGAATCGGGTGTATAAGCAAATATTGCGTAAAAAGTTTGTGACGAATTTTATGAGATGGGGAAGAATTCCCGGTAACACTATTATTCATTACAATATGAAGCAATCATATAATTGAAGAGTAAGTTTTGTGAACAAGATATATCTAGTTCCATTTATTGTGCCCTGTGCCCTGTACACAGGGCAGGATGCGGAAGTGATTAAAATCGCGGGAGTGGGAACTGATATCACTAATGTAACACAAGGTACATGTATACCCAGGGACTTTAAAAACTCCTATATGTCTTTTTTCACGTTAAAACATAAGTTTTTTGAAAATAAATCGATTTGAATATCTGCTTGATATTGTATGATTGCGGTAACTTTCATGCTATTTCATGCGCTTTTCAAAAAGTACTCGACCACGTGCTGTACATTGAGTCATTTTCTTCAGAAATAATAGTAGGTTTTCCCCCTAACCATCCCCCCCGGAAAAATGGCTATATAGTAGTTTTCCTCCGGAAAAATTGTTATATAGTAGTTTTTTCCCCGGGGGAAATTTGGCTATATAGCCATCCCCCTCTTATAGCCATTTTTCCCCGGGGAAAAACTACTATATAGTGGATTTTCCCCTCAATGTGAAATTCCGGATTTTCTTTTCACACATACGTAAATCCAGCTTGTTACTTTGTTAACAATAAATAGATTTCTATTTAAAATAGAGATATCTCAACTTTTGATACGGAGATATATCCAATTAATTTAGAGATATCTCATTTTCTTAAGTAGAAAGTCTTCAGTTTTAATCTCTTTTTCAAATACAAATGCATATATTTAGAACAGAGATTTATCTAATAGAATTTCATTCGAGCTATCTTTATTATTTAATCCGAGAAATCTCTACATATACAAATGGAAAAAAGAAGAACAAGTTCGTTTTTATGCCCTCGGAATGAAATTAGGGGGTATCTAGTTTTTGACCTGTCTGTGACTCTTACCCTGTGGCAAAAACCTTGACTATATCGTTTGTACCAAGAGGTACAAGGTTTTGAGACTCCACATATAGTTTTCTTGTGATGAGACTTTTTATTTGGGACCATGATTTTTTAACTAGTGACTTTCACCTTGGTGCTCTACGTTTTCAAAAACTTAACTTTGGCTGTATCTTTTGTACCAAAAGGAGAAGGGGTTTGGAACTTCATATATAGATTACTTGTGATAAGATCTTCAATTTGGGACCATGACTTTTGACCTAATGACCTTGACCTTGAAGTATGACCTACTTTTCAAAAACTTTAACCTTGACCATATCTTCGAAACTTAGCATATAGATACTTTAAGATGAAACCTTTCATACTTGCGTAAGGGATAAGGAAATCACATTCTTGTGTTCATGATTTACAACATCTGCGACTAGACAAGCCTTGTCGTAGATTGCAAATCGTGGACACCTGGTTGAAATTCCCTTCTGTTATTTTCATGTCCATCATGTACTCTGTACATGATGAGCGATATTGTGATATATATAATGCATCAGTTTTAATTTATTTAGGAATTGAATATTCAAGGGATTCTTGCACGTTCAATTCTTATATTTATCATTGGAACATTTTGATTGATAAATTCCTATTTTACTTATGATGTATTACGAAAAATTGCCTGGGATCGAATCTTGAGTCACAGCCTGACGTCATGATTGACATCTATACGCAAGTAAACGACAATTTTTACAATGACATAATAGAAGAAAATAGCATACTATGGTAAATATATAAAAAGAGAGACTTGTAAAGAAATTAATAAAAAAATAAATAAGTAAATAAATACACACACAAACAAAACACTTAATAGTATATAGAAACCCATTAACCATAACATCAGCGGTTTGATCCACAGACTATAACTATAGTACATTTGTATTTCAAATGTTATATGACTGATACAGAACGAACGTGTATAATTTCCAAACCGTTACCTAAGGGGGAAAAACTACTATGGGGGAAAGACTACTATATAGTAGTTTTTCTGCCGTGGAGGAAAAACTACTATATAGCCATTTTTCCGGGGGGACTACTATGGGGGAAAACTACTATATAACACCGGCGTAAATCAAGGTATCATTGCAGGACACTTCAACGTCCATTTGTCCACAGTCACGAAACTTGTACGGAAGTATCGAACAACAGGAAGTGTTAAGGATCGTCCTCGAAGTGGTCAGCCACACGTAACGACAAGACGTCAAGACGTTTTCATAAGGCAACGTCATTTACGTGACAGGTTTGTGACAGCCGTAAGCACGTCAAGAGATGTGATAGGTCGTCACGGTAGGCAAATCCACCTCAGGACAGTACGCCGACGATTGAAAGAGCGAGGTTTGCTATGCCGTCGCCCATTGAATGGCTTGATCCTAACTCCTCGCAAACGAAGAAATCGTCTGACCTGGTCCCGGAACATGCTTGCTAATCGACGTAATTGGCATGACGTAATGTTCAACGACGAATCAAGATTCAATTTTTTCCATGGCGAACGGAAGACAGCGCATTTATAGGAGACGCAATGAACGTTTTGTCGCAAACTGACAAATTTGGCGGTGGTGGCATCATGGTTTGGGGAGCCATCAATCAACATTTCAAGTCTTCACTAGTTATTTTGAGAAACACTCTTACCGCGAGGCGCTACATCGATGACGTTTTACAGCCTGAGCCCCTTCCATTAATTCAACGTCATCAAGCTGTCAACAATCCGTTGACGTTTCAACAAGACAACACACGTCCGCACACGGCTAGAGTCACCTTAAACTTTTCTAAACGTCCAGGGAATTAATGTAATGGATTTCCCAGCACGTTCACCCGACCTCAATCTTATAGAGCACATGTGGGATGAGTTAGGGAGACGCTTACGTAAACGTCACCGTCAACTAAGAACTGTAGATGAGTTGGCACGTGCTCTTCAAGGAAAATGGAATAATATTCCTATAAGAAAAATTCGAACTTTATGACAATTCATGCGGTTCAGATTGCGTGCATGCGTTAAAGCAATTGGGGGAGGGGCAAACTCGTACTAAACAAAACACATGAAATTTTGGACGTGGTATTCATAACTGATGAAATCAAATCATTTTTAAAAGAAACGTGTGATAGTATCAATCATATTGTCAAATATAATTCAAATTTTCGAAATAAATCAAGTTTGATACAATTATTTACCGGTACCCTAGTTGTTGATTATGTCATTTGATAACTTTTCATTTTACTGATCAAAAGTGATCACAGGTTGTCATGTGATCACTTTTGATCAGTAAAATGAAAAGTTATCAAATGACAATTAAACTGTAAAGATATTAGATAGGCGTTTTTAAAGTCCCTGAGTTATAAATATGAGTAGTTGTGACGTACCTCGATCTTCTCCGCAATCAGATGTATATTTAAGTTTTCGCTGATATAATAAGCACACTGGTACACGCTTTTCGAATCCCTCGAGAACTAGTGCTCGAGGTAAAAAGATTTCATATTTGAGAGGGGGGTCATTAGTTTGTTTGGGGTGGTGGTGTGTGTATGTGTGTTTATCATTGGATGGAGGGGTATTATGTTTAGGTTTGGGGTTTTTTTTGGGGGGGGGTTATTTTAGGGTTTGGTTTTTTTTTTTTTGGAGGGGGGGGGGGTTGGTTTATTATTATTTGTTAATGATATTCTATTTTTCTAAGACATTATATCGACAGGAACTCGGCATCAAATTTACGATGCTGACTAATCGATGTAGTAGCGGATTTAGAAAAGTGTGTGTGTGTGTGTGTGTGGGGGGGGGGGACTGGGCGCCCCTACCTTTTCGCCACATATTCATTATTTAAATCTAGATTTGGCACCAAAATGATTGAGTACTTTTGAAAATACAGATGTGCCCCCCTTTTTTTTACCCCCTTTTGGGGGGAATCCTGGATTCGTCACTGCGATGGTAACTGAATTTTGATCTTTTAAGAATATTCTTAGTGATGATCAGGAGCGGATCCAGAAATATTTGTGAAGAGGTGGGCCATTCCAATGACATTTCCGAGAGGGGTTATACCCATAATAATAAAGATTAAAGGTAATTTTTGCCGAATATCAGGGTGAGACCTCCCGCCCCCCGTCTGGATCCGCGCATGATGATTATGATAATGTGAAAACCAACTCAACCTCTTTCAACAGCAACGGCAACAATTAGCCTTCAGTACTACAGCTTTTCCAATTTGGCTATTAAGTCGACATTGCCAGCCATCCTTACACTTATCTCTCGTTTGCCTTTTCTAATTCAAGACAATCCCACACTTATATACTTACAACCAGCTTTGGTCGTCATTAAGTCAGACGCCAAATGTAACCGGTGAGATAAAAAAAAAAGGATGGTTACACTTAAGACGGACGTTCTATCAAATGAGGAATGCGTTAACACACCCATTATTATTTCTTTTATTTGTTTAAAAGACTCTCTAATAATTACTTTAAGGTTGATTTTAATTTGTTTTCGCCATTTTGTTGCATTCGTATTGTGGCCGCACGTACCTGGTACGTTGCTCAATAATTGTGGGCCGGTGTAACATTAAAAAGTGACCCCAGTTTTCAATGTTAAAAAATTACCCATGGGTCAGTTTTAACGCTAAATTTTACCCAAAAGTCGTTGAAAATT